>CM028137.1:277827500-279027500 GCA_016271365.2 Neoceratodus forsteri | reverse complement strand
CCCCTCAAAGGGTGGTAGCTGACCATCTCATCAGGGTGAGGGCACCACTATGCAGTGATCGGACCAAATGACCCGGTCACTCTTGAGGTTCCTAACCACCAACCCCAGTGAAAAGACCAGGTCCAACATGTGGGTGTCCCGATGGGTTGTGACAGAAACCTCCTGCAACAGGCCCAGAGATGACATGGTCTGGAGGTTACAACCTAGCTTGGATTCCTCATCATCAGCCCAAGCATTGGAGTCCCCCAAGTCCAAACATCTGGGGGACTCCAATGTCTTGCCGGTGACAAGGCTGGCTGCCTCCTATAGGAAATCACTTGCCAACCCGGGGAGGCGGTATATCAGGGGAATCCTACAATCTGCTCCTAGGCCTCCACGTACAGCCACACATTCAAATGAACCTGGTCTTCCCACTGAGTGCACGGAGAAACCAAGCTCAGATCTAAAACAGATGGCTATTCCCCTGCCCCTGCATTGCACTCTGGGGCAGTGCACCACTGAGTAGGCGAGGGGGTGGCAGCCTCTAAAACCAGACCAGCATCATCACCCACCCAGGTCTCAGTAATGCATACCAGATTGACCGAGGAAATCAAATCTGCAATAATAGCAGTCTTGTTCCTAATCAGTCTGCTATTGAACAGCACTGCCCTCAGGGGCTTGGTGGACAATGTAGTCCTTCTGGCTACCTGCCCACTTGGTCTGGTGGGGGCCCTGGACATGGGAACCAGATACCTTTCACCTCTTACAGGGACTCATTAATATCCAGGGTGCCTTCTGCACCCAACCACCCCAATCATACCCCCTCCCATAGTACACAGGGCACCACGCCATAAGTGATCAATGAACCTTCTCTTAATCCCAACCTCCTGACAGTGACATGCTGTAGTGATGGAAACTGGAAGGTCAGTACAAGGCCACAGATCAAACAGCTGGGATGCCCCGTACACTATCCGGGCCCGCCCAAGGCTCCCCAGTCCTCCCAGACATGTGAAGCCAAACCACAGAGGACTCCTAGCAGCTAATTTATCTCCTCACTCAGACCCAATCACACCACTGGTACAAATAACAATCCTTACCACTCACACACCATTCATACAATATAAAATAATAAAGGCCAGACCTGGGTTTGAATCCCACAGCTTCCACTTGCAGACTGTGTGACCCTGAGCAAGTCACTTAACTTCCCAGTGCTCCCAGGCTGCACCTGTAAAAAAGCTTTCAGCTTAGTGTGCTAGTCCTGGTTAAACAACTAACAAAAAAAAAAAAATACCCAAGCCCACCCCAACCCACCAACAAAAGTAAAGGAAAAGTAAGGAGCAGGACTTAAAACTTTTTAAAGAGGCAGTATAACCCTGGATCCCATTTAGTTTGACTTAACAATGTTTGACCAGAAACAAAACAATTATATATATGCAAACTGAAAGGGGGAGATCCTCCATAAACCAGAAAAAGTCACCAAAAAACAGCTACAGTTTGGCAGTCCTCAGAGTTCACCCAGCTCAAGTTCTAGTAGTCCAACGATCCAATCCCCCCTCCCTTTATGATAATCCAGTGGGGAGTAGGAGAAGGGAAGACCAAGAAAATTGAAAAAGTCCAGATCCCCCCTTTATGATAATCCAGTGGGGGAGTGGGTGATGAGATCAAAGGAATTATGGCAAATGCCACACAACAGTTGGCACCAGGCACTGGCCGACCCAGAAGTCTGGCATTAGATGTTACAGGCCGGATATGAAAGACAGAAGACCGATCTTCTTCTGCGAAAATGAGCACGGGAAAGCCCTCCAAACCCGTGCTCTCGCAGGAAGGTCAATAATACAGCAACAGCCCAGCACACTCACAGTGGCTCCTACGTTTGGTGGCAAGCAGGGCGCCACCACAGACTAACGAGCTGTGCTGTGAAAAATTGTCTCCACAGCAAGCCCAAGTGCATGGTTCTGGGCAGATCCCAATTGCCATCCCCTCTGTGCTAAAGAGCACTCATGCTCATCTTGGTGCAGAAAAGTCCAGGAGGTCGCCACCAACCACCGATGGCCTCAGCAGTCCAGAACCAAAGCCCAAGGCACAGAGCCAGAATCTTGCAGCAACTCAGATATTATGGAATGCACCATGGTGCTCCAACAGGTAGGGATCAGGAAAGAGCAATTCAAAAATTAAAAAGCTGGCCCCTACAACTAAATCACTTCCCCCACCCTGCCTCACACTAAGAGCCCTAAACTAACCACTAATGAAAAGTTTTTGAATTCCTGGTCAGACAATGAAATCGGGGATTAAGGCCAGCCAAATGAACTTTTCCATAGATAGTAATGGAGAATCAGAGAGGAGATGCTCTCAGAGTTACAGATCTGCAAGTGGTAAGCACAGCTCTGCCGCCATCTTGCCTCCCCCATCAAGTAAAGGAGGTATTTACCCCAGTCTGCTGGTGGAATAGGATGCTGTAAGTCAGCCTCCCATTTTGATGGATGGTCAGCACAATTTCCCTGAAGTTCAAGGAAAGCCTGGTATAGCTGTGAAATCAAAGAGGTAACCACATCCCCCATCGGGAAAGAAATAATTAATTGATGGAACTGAGGAATCTCCTGGGTTGAAGACCATTTGTGGAGTTCCAGTTGCAAACAGTGAATTGTTTGAAGGTATCAAAAGTGGTCTTGAGGGTGCAGTCCAAAAGTCTTGGTGAGCTCTTGGAAGGGTAGAATGTCCCTGTCCCTTAGAAACTGTGCAGGAACCGAACGTCCCACATGGTCCCAGTGAGCACAGGCAAGATCTAAGAATCTTGGCAGAAACGAAGCATTATGAACAAGGCGAGTAACTAGGAAACTAGTATACTGGAGTCTGCTATGAAGGGAAGCCTTCCACCAGCATATTAAGGTAGTTAAGGTAAAGGGTGAATCCATGTCAAGTCGGCGCACATCAATTCGGCACTGTAGTTTCAGTACTGCGTTAATTCAGCTCCATTATTTCAGCTCCATTCTGTTCAGCTCCATTCAGCTCTCATGGCTAATGGGAAGGCTCATGGCTTTCTGCTTGGATTTGCTAACTATCAGCAAAAAAAAAAAAAAAGAGTTTTTTTCTTTTAAAAGGACAGCTCCTCTTTTCAACTGAGCTGAACTACAGGGAAGCCAGTTTTATTTTTCTTCAGACAACATTAAACCTAACATTTCTATGGAACTTGCAGACCTTTCAGGCAAAAGGCGCCTGACCAAGAACACACCTACTTTACTCCTTCAGGATCCCACCCATAACAGATTATATTCCTGCTCGATAATGTCCCCACCTTCCCCCCAACCCCACCTTTTTTACTTTTACATACTTCCTTAAGCTGGCTTTTAATGCAAGGGGCTGACTTAGAATTCATTTCACTGATGAATGACTTTTCCATCAGCTGGTCACCACACTGCTAAGAAGTTGCTGTGGAATTCCCTGGGCTATCAGATGAACTGAACTTTTTTCTCTAGCAGCCTGAACTGCTCAGGAAATACTAATTCATTTGAACCTGAACTGTTGTGGAATTAGTGTCAATTTCCCTTAGCTACTACGATATCCAATGCTGGCAATATTGTTGTTTGAAACTGTTACTAACTGGGGCCACCAAGGGGCCCAATAGAAGTGCTATACATTCCTCTGCCAATGACCTGGGTTCAGGAACAAACTCAGGAGTCCAGTCTGGCAGCTGGCAGACAAGGTTAGTGTTGCTGCATTGCAATACTCCCAGCCAGTGGAGGGTGGTGTCCTGGTTCCGCTGCCACATTTGTGCACATATGTATATGAAGCGCAGTACTGGGGGGGTTGATGTTTAAGTTGCTGTAGCTCACATATCACATATTTTCAGTAAAGTTTCAAGTTTCCCATGGCTCGACATCTGAACTTCCATTATTACATTTTAGTATTGGAGCTTACAGCTTGTAAATAATGCATTATTCGACCCCATATCTCAAAGTTTAGAGATAGGTACATTTTTAGTTCAGCTCACTGAGAAAGTTTAATTTTCTTAAATCTGGCACCATTATGCAGCAGGCACTGAACAGAGAAAAAGGAACAGGCAAACACGGCATAGGTCCAACTGATGGACTGATGTTTAAGTTGCCATAGCTGATGGATAGGGGGCCACTCACATATCACTATAAAGGGATCACCAGTACTGATGTTGAATTGATGTATGGGCTACAGGCTCAAGATGCTGAATTGTTCCACACTGAATTTATGATGTCAAAATTATGAGTGCTAAATATACCGTGCTCAACTGATGTGATACCAAAAGGATTAGTGTAGAGTTCGTGAGGTGGAGGAAGGGGGTAAGATAATAAACCTTTTCAGGTGGCAAAAAGGTTCTCCTCTATTAACTCTAACAATTTCCAAAGGACTGTGTATTGTGGTAACATGTAGTAAAGGGCTATTCAAAGCATGACTGCTGTGTGGTAGAGAGACAGAGTTGGGAGGGCTAAGCCACCTTTGGTTTTCGGGAGCTGTAGGACTGAAAATTTAACATGTGGTTTTGCGCCCCCACCCAAATGTATTGAGAACTTAATTGATCCCACCTTTGAAAGGAGTCCCCTGGTGGGAATATGGGTATCATTTGTGCCAAATACAAGAGTCGGGGCAGTACTTTCATTTGAGCACTGTCTATGCACTGTAACAAAGAAAGGGGGATTGTATTCCAAACCTTTAAGTCTTTAGAAAGTTGTTCTGTAAAAAGGTCATGGTTTAATTTGCTCAGGTATGCTAAGTTCACTGTTAAGTATACTCAAAGATTGCCCAGCAGGAGGAGTGGTTGGATTATGGTGGGCTCAGGGAAGGTGAGGGAGGTGGGTCAGAGGCACATCCCCCAGCTGGTGTAACTGAAGAACTCCTATGCTGTGTTGGAGGAATGGGAAGGCCCCACGGGGTCACCTGAAGTTGCATCCAGAGAGGATGAGTGGGACCTACAAAATGGAGCCCCAAGGGTTGGTGGTAGAGCACCCCAGAGGAAGAGGAAGCTACTCCTGGTGAGGGACTCTATAATCTGGGGAGTGGAGTTGGGATGGGTAGTAAGGAGGAGAGAGAAAAAGTACCTACAAGAATGCATAGCTCAGGGGGATGAAAAGCAGATCCATAGGATCACTAGGAGAGAGACGAGGAGGAGGAGCTGGATGTCATTGTCCATCTGGTGATCAATGACCTGGCTGGGGACAAGGCAGAGACAGGAAGGATGCAGGAGGAGTTCAGGGAGCTGGGGAGGGGCCTTGGGCAATTAGCAAGCTCCATTACCTTCTTGGGGGTGTTGCCTGTCCACAGCAAGGGGAAGGCTAGGAATCTTCACACCAGGGACATCAATGCTTGGTTGGGGAACTGGTATGGAGAGCAGGGATTTGGCTTCATTGTAGACTTGGGACCCATGTGGAGTGATGTGAACTTGTACAAGGGTTGCAGCCTGCATCCTTCTAGGAAGGAGACTGATATTCTTAGTGAATGGTTTAAATGCTTCATTGGCAAGCATTTAAATTAGCCAAGGGGGTGGAGGAAGGAAGCAGGGTAAATCATACAGCCCATCCTCACAGGATAACGTAGCCAGCATGGAGGATCATAACATTAAAAAATTATTAGTGAAGTTTGAACTTGGCAAAAGGGGGAAGGGCACAAGGGTAAAAGGAGGGGATGTCGGGGAGAATTGTAGAACTTGGAGGGTCATGTGTACAAATACCTGCAGATTTGGAAATAAAATCGTGGACCTGGTGGACTTGATGGCAGAGGCAGACCTGGACATTGTGGCTGTTATCGAGACATGGTATAATGGGAAACATGGCTGGGACGTAGCCATACTAGGTTATACTTTATTCAGGAGAGACAGGAAGGGTAAAAAGGAAGGAGGGGTAGCTCTTTATGTTAAGGAGGGTATAAAAGCAATGGATGCACAAGGAATGCAGGGGGAGGCAGGGGTACTGTGGGTCACCCTGGAGATGGGCACTATCACAGCAGTTCACACAAGTGTGATCTACAGATCCCCATCACAAGGGAAGGAAATGGACAGGGATCTACTGGAAGCCATCCATATGATGGCAGCTAAAGGGAGGTGTTGCTGGTAGGTGCCTTCAACCTGTCAGATATTGATTGGAGCATCCCAGCAGCTACCACAACCAGGGGAAAAGACATCCTGGACTCCCTGCAAGAGGCACGCCTCAAGCAGCTAGTGCTAGAGCCCACCCATGAGGGAGCGATTTTGAAACTGGTGCACACTAATGGAACAGAATTACAGATGTCAGGGTGGGTGAACACCTGGGGTCCAGTGACCATCACACAGTGTAGTTCAATATGAGTATGGTGGCAGGGTCAAGCCACATGAAATTGGGAGTCCTTGACTTCAGAAGTGCAGACTTCACTAAGATGGGGGTATGTCTCAGGAAAGCTTTAGCAGAAAGGGAGGAATGGTGGGGGAGGTGAGGAACAGTGGGCCCATCTAAAAGGAGCCATAGTGGAGGTGACAAACATTTGCATTTGGAATATAAACAAATGCTAAAAGAAAAGAAAACCACTATGGTTCTCAAAGGAAGCGGACGGAAAAGTAAGGGCAAAAAGGTGCCTTCAGAAAATACAAGAAAACACAGAAGTAAGAGGACAGGGCATTGTATCTAGAGAAATGAAGAGAGGCAGAAAAAACAGTCAGGAGTACAAAGGTGCAGACAGAGGAAAAAATGGCAAAAGAAGTGAAGAAAGGGAACAAGACTTTCTCTAGGTACATTAGTGAAAGCAGAAAGACTGGGGAAGGGGTGTAAGGCTAAAAGAGGAGGAAGGAGAGGGTGTGGAAGGAGTCCAGGAAAAAGAATCAATACTGAAGAAGAGGAAGGGGAGGAACCAAAGGTAAGAAACAGGAATGGATGGGAGGCAAGCACCAGTCAATGTACAGTGGTGAGAGTCCTTAAAGAACTCACAAAACTGAAGGTGAACAAGACAATGGGACCAGAAGGGATACATCCTAGAATATTAAAGCAGTTGAGGTGCTGGCACTGGCTGACCTATTCAACAAATCACCATAGCCGGCAGAGTCAAGGGGTCAGGTAACCCTCACTTTTGTAGTTGTAGTCAGACATTGAACTGAACTGAACTGAACAGGCTGAGGTGTTCTATGCAGTTCTAACCCCCCACTTTTTGGTACACTCCTCTGCCAGTGCAAATCACTGCATATGGGAGTGGTAACAGAGGACTGGGGAAGGACAGATGTAGTCCCTCTCCACAAATATGGGAGTAGGGAGGAGTCTGGAAACTATAGACATGTCTGCTTGACCTCTGTGGTGGGGAAAATTATGGAATTGCTGCCAAAAGAAAGGATAGTGGAGCACCTTGAATCCAGCGGACAAGATCCAAGACAGCATGGATTTGCATCAGGAAAGTCATGTCAAACAAATCTGATAGATTTTTTTGACTAGGTGACCAGGGAAGTGGATCGGGGGGGGTGCAGTGTATGTGGTCTACCTCGATTTCAACAAGGTGTTTGACACAGTTCCATATAGGAGGCTTATGAACAAGCTGGACAGCCTGGGACTAGGTCACAAGGTGGTGAACTGGGTAAGAAATTGGTTGAGGGATAGAACACAGAGGGTGGTGGTAAACAGAGCTAAATCTGAGGAAGGGAGGGTGACCAGCAAGGGTCCAGTACTGTTTCATATCTTCATTAGTGACATTGCGGAGAGACTGGGAGGAAAGGTATGCCTCTTTGTAGATGACACCAAGAACTGCAGTAGAGTGGACACTCTGGAAGGGGTTGAAAAAATTAGGATGGACCTAGCTAAACTGGAGGAATGGTCTGGAGTATGGCAGCTAAGATTCAAAAAAGAAGTGCAAAATGCACTTGGGGCACAGGACCCCAGGGGAGGATTGCTTGATATGTGGGGAGTTACTAATTGCCAACAAACAGGAAAGAAATCTGGGATTGATCAGATCTGATTACCTAAAGGTGAACAAACAGTATGCCAAGGCTGTGGGGAGAGCCAGTGGGATGCTGGGGTGCATAGGGAGAGGTATTGCCAGCAGGAAAAAAGAGGTTGTGATGCCACTGTATAAATCATTGATGAGACATCTTTTAGAGTACTCTGCCCAGTTCTGGAAGCTGCATCTCTGAAAGGGCATAGACAGGGTAGAGGCAGTTCAAAAAAGGGCATCAAAAATTCTGCAGGGCCTGCACCAATGGTCATATGAGGAGAGACCTGAGGCACTCAATATATATACCCTGGAGAAGAGGACTGAAAGGGGAGATATGAAAGAGACCCTTAAATACCTAAAGGGGATAAATAAGGTACAGGAGGATAGCATCTTACAGAAATGGAGATGTTTTAGAACAACAGGTCAGGGCATGACATGAGACTGGAAGGGAGTAGATTAAGGGGTAGCATGAGAAAGAACTTCTTCACAGAAAGGATGGTGGAGGCATGGAGTAGCCTACCAGCAGAGGTAATGGGGATGAAGTCAGCTGGGGAATTCAAAACTGCATGGGATAGACATAGGGGAACCCTAATGATTCAAAAGAGGAGGTAAAGCTTGAGATTAAGTAGGATATGGGTTTTTGTGGTCGGTAGGGAAAAAGGGCAGACTGAATGGGCCTATCAGTCCTTATCTGCCATCAATTCCTGCGTTTCTATGTTTACGCCCAGATATTTCAGTTTAGGTAATTCCCATCTAAATTGAAGATGTTGTTTAATGGAGGCACTGGGGATATAGTGGAATTGTAAGACCTTAGTCTTAGTACTTGTGGTGGATCTTAACTAATCCTTGCTAAGATCCACTAGCATTGATCTTCTACTTATTTATTCATTTTATTTGTAATTTTTGACCAGGAAAGACACACTGAGCTAAGATTGTTTCGATTGTGCTTATGCAACTGAATGAGATGATGCTTGTGTGACTTGACTTATGTTGTGAATATGATTTATGTTGTGGCTTTCCACCTCTCTATCCATAGGATATACACACCTATTAAGGAGTGCTGACATGAGGAACCTAGAGGTACCCCCCCCATAGGTGACGTGGTGATGATTCCGTCGTCTAAAGGTAGCTTAGGAAGAAGCCCAAAAACAATACCCTATTGGGTGTTGAGCATCGAAGAGGCAAGGATGATGAATGAATGCAAACTGACAAGATGATTAAGGCAGACTTCCTAAGGAGAGTGGGGAAACCAGGGCCACCATCTGCCTCCATCCAACAGCGGAACCTAACTAATTAACCTAAAACAGCACATTAACCTAAGGAAGCACTAACGCTAACTAATATTATGACCATTGGCATGGAGGAGAGGAAAACCCCCCCTTTTAAGGAAGAAACCTCTGGGATCTAAGGCTAGGTCGCCTTCCTTCTAGGCATGACGTTTGGGTTGGAGACATACATGTTCAAGAAGGATTCATTTAAAGAGAAGGATGAGTAGGGAGGCTGATGACAGGATAGGGGGAAACCCCAAAAGGAAAGTACCGATCGAAGAAAGAACATGAGGCAGCAGGGACCTGAAAGGGGTATGTTCGAGTAGGAGATGGGAAGGAGTAGATACATGTAGAAGTCAGCAGAGCAAGGATTATTCCAGATGTGCTCACGAGAAGACTGAGGATGAGGCAGACTGATGATGATGATTGCCACAGGAGTGTAGCAGTCCAACACGAGAAGACTGAGGAAGAGAAGACAGGAAGGAACTTGAAGATGAACTGAATGATGGTAGAGAGCTGCCAACCTGCTCTTAGCAAAGGGTGACAAACAGGAAGGCATGGCCTTGAGTGGAGGTAGGAACAAATCGAGCAATGTGATGAAGGAAGCTCCTCGAAAGGAGGTAGATTCAGAAATTAACTGGAAAGGAACTTGGAGGGAAGCTATGGACAATGGATGAAGAGGAGTGATGCCATGAGTTGATTGAATCCCAATGGCCAGTGCGAGAAAAGGCAACTGGCATGACATAAGGAGTCTGGAACTTGAGATGCAGCAGGAGGGCCATGGATTACTGAGCAAAACGGACAATGGACAATGAGGAGTGACGCCTTGAGTGGATTGAATCCAGATGGCTGAGCACGACAGTATGGATGAGGGAATACGGAACAAAGTCATGAACCGGAAGACACACGGCAGGAGGGCCATGGTTAGATAAAGAGGTGTAAGAACCAGGATAGGCAAGCCCAAAAGAAATATTGAATACAGGCCAGGCATGGAATGAATCCCAGATGGATGGTAAGGAAGGAGAATGGCAGGAGAGCGAGTCGAATGAAGGCCAAAAATAAAGAACAAAAGCAGGCCAGGAGTGGATCAGATCCAAGATGGCCAGCATAGATGGGGGGGACTGCAGGATGGTGAAGCAGAGAAGGAGGCCAAATCAAGGTGACAAATACACTGGGAAATTTAGCAGTGAAGCAGGAGTTCATAACTATAAAGCTATACCAACAGCCTCAGCAGGAGTTCAGGTGGCTGACCTCAGAGTTGTAACTGCAATACAACTTGGAGACAATGCCCTGAAAACAGGTGGAGCAAGGCAATGCAATGAAGCTGCAATTAGAATGAGAGCATGAATGAGCAGCACAGCTAGGGTCAGAGTAAACCTGTGTCGGGTGAAAAGAATTAAGTATGCAACATGAAGCAGCCAAGGTTGAGCTGAAACACGCAGATAATGACTGCAGGTGCATTGCAGCAGTCTGAGTCAGGTGAGCAACAGTGTAGAAAACGCAAGCACTGGGTACAATAGTAATAGCAGAAAACAGTAGCAGTGGCTGCAGTTGCAGTTGCAGGTAACAGAAAGCAGTAGTAGGAGCTCAGATTGGCAGAATGCTAGGAGCTTAGAAATAAAGCCCCAAAAGACAAAACCAAAATACAGCAAAACAGAGAACAAGGCCCCAAAACAAGAGACACAAAACACAGGGAAGCACACAGCGGAGGAAAGATACTAACCAGAAGCAGGAAAAACAAGCACCAAAGTCCAGCAGAGACACACAGAAACAGCAGGTGGGGGGGGGGGTAGGCCCCAGCTAGCTCAGAGGACAGACCAACAAAGCCTCCAGCTGCAAAATGAAATGAATCTTGGGAAGGCCCTTCGTGAGTTACCTAATAAAGCCTGGTGGGGGAGTGATGTAATTGCTCCACCCAATTGAACCTCAGGCATATAGCCTTCTCATTGCTTCCAGGTGCATTTTGGGAGGAGGGTTGCTTGACCTGTTTTGCTGAAAGAGAGGAAATGTTAGTCATGACACCAGGAAAACTCCTCTTCTCTTCTTCAGTAAGTGCCATGGGATCTTTTATGTCCACTTTGACAGTGACCAGAGATGGGCAAAAGAGACCTCAGCTCAGTACCTCATCCAAAGGACAGCACCTCACCACTGCAGCACCCCTCTTGTACTGTGTATCCCATTAATGTGCTGACTCATTATTGCCACCGTGATGTTGCTGGCAGAATGTTGTCACACAATTCTTGTGCAACTTTGATTTCTTGGTGTCTGGCAATATTACTGATCCTCGGGTCACCCTTCTTGCCACCAGAATGTGACCTGGAGTTTGTTATATAAGTAACTGGGAGGTGCAGGGGGTGTGGGGGAACATAGCCCCCAGCAATTCATGTCGCTCCTACTGCCAGATGGTAGATAGTTGGAGCACATTGCCTGGTGTCAGCAAAGTGCTGGCACTGTATTTTATGCTGGCAACTTTGTTTTCACTGCAGCATGGGTGAACCCTTGTACTACACTACAGTGTCAGTTATGGGTATTACCCCAAGTACCTGGAGTGGGGTTAGAACCCACCACCTTTAATCTTCCAACCACAAACTTGCAGTTGAACTGTGTAGTGGCGTACTGTAAGCTCAACAACAGTACATGCTGTATAGCTAAACGTAATACTGAGCACGCAACCAAACTGAGTAAGATAATGTTTAACAAAGTAAATTCATTGATTAACCTTCCAGTTACCCTTGAGGCTTGTGTTCCATCAAGTTCCTTTTTGTCATTGTAACCCCCCTGCAAATGGGGGTTCCCAAAAGACTTCCAGGAGCTTGCTTGAATGCTCCAAGCCTGAATGGTGTTTGGCGTTTAAGCCATTTAACTGTGAGTGTTTTTAGAGCCTCTGGTACTGTCTCTTTAAGAGCTGTCTGTTTGCAGACATAATTAGTTTGTATGGGGGGACTGTGTGTTTCTCTTCTTGAGTACCACTCGAGCTGCTGCCAATTCACTCTATTTTTGCAGTCACTAGGAGTGCAAAAGGAACCTATCTGAAAGATGTAACTGTTTGCCAGAAATCATTTAGAGTAATAATGAAAATACAGTTTGTCTAACCTGTTTCTTTGCAGTCAGAACTGTGTTTGCCTAGTTCCCCATTCTAGTTTTGAACTGCTGAACTGGACCAATCAGTGTGGGTTAAGGTAGCTCTAAAATGGTGCCTTGGACGAATCAGAACTTGGACTCGTAATCTGAGCCAGCCACAAGAGGATTGTATGGGCAGTGACTCTGAGAGATGTAGTTTGGACTTCGGCGCCTTTTTGAACCAACAGAGCAGCAGTCTATTGTAGTGACAACCAATCCAACCCAAGAACTGGGAGGAACTCTAAGGAAGTGCCCTGTTTTGTCTGCTGGAGTTTCAGTTGAGCTCTGGCAGTGAAGAGGGAAGGAGCCCTGTGCTTTTTCGGTGTGCAGTTTTAGTCGAGAAACGCGTGTAAGGCCCTGAGTTCCGGTCTGCAGCTTGTGTAACTGTTTATTAGGACTGAATCCATCCTGTGAAGAGAATCAAAGGATATCTGAAGAGTAGAAACCAGGCTCACCCTGTAGAAGACTGGAGAAATTGCTGAATTGCGCTAGGTCTGTCAGGAACTAAATCTTCTGTGTGTTCTCCCAGGTATTGTGCAGTAATTGCGATCGGGATAGAGAAGCAGCCTGATGGTATAGTACTTTCTTTTTACCATATAAATGTGTGAGGAGGCTTGTGTAGCTCAAGTGAATCCTGCTGCCATTAAAGGACTTTTGCCTGTTACTGTTTACCATATAAATGTGTGAGGAGCATGTGGCTTAAGTAGCAAGATCCTGCTGCCGTTAAAGGACTTTTGCCTGTTACTGTTTACCATATAAATGTGAGAGAGGCTTGTGTAGCTCAAGTGAATCCTGCTGCCGTTAAAGGACTTTTGCCTGTTACTGTTTACCATATAAATGTGTGAGAAGGCTTGTGTAGCTCAAGTGAATCCTGCTGCCTTTAAAGGACTTTTGCCTGTTGCAGTTGGTCATATAAATGTGTGAGGAGTCTCGTGGAGCTCAAGAGTAGCCCTGCTGACGTTGAAGGACCTATCTTGTTTGGAGGTCGTGAGTACTAATTCAGGGTCGCTCCTGTTGAATTGCCACATTAAATCCAAATGGAATTACTGTACTGCTGACTGTTTATAATTTTTCTTTTCTCTGTGTGAAAGGGCCCCTACCAGCTGCCACGGTTTGGACTAGCCACTAGGGCTTGGGTACCCAGGGACAGTAACTGGTAGGGATAGGCCTGCACAGAGCCATAGGTAGATGAGTAAAGTGATAAGCTAATTAACCTGATTTCCCCGTCCTTGTTATATCCCCTAAATAAATCAGAGCTGCTTGTTTCAGCAAAGTTATACTGCCTGAGGTATTTGTCTATGTTAAAGTATTGTACTGTGATTGTTGCACTGTATCTTCTCATTTTACAGGGGGTCCCAGTGCCTGAACCAGTCCTGGGAGTAAGTGTATACTGTGAAGGTAATTCTGATATACTGTGTGGGCCACTAGTGGGAAGAAAGGGGGGTTGCAGTGTCCCAGAGGGCTGTGACCAAGTAGTTTAACTATTGCAAACCCTGACCTCTGGGTGGAGGCACCCGCCATTGGATCCAGGCCCCTCAACCTGTTAGTGGCAAATCAGGCAGGGGTAGTAGCCCCTGGGATAGCGCCATCTAGGGGTTACATCTTGGAGGCTCACCACTGGGATTGTGTGTCCTCTAGTGGCCATATTTACAAACCACTGTTAAGAAAAAAAAATGGGTACCCCGACAGAAGTGGCTGTGCACCGGCTGGTGGAGTGGTGTACTGGGGAGGAGATTGACCCCCAAAATGCTATGCTTATCCTGGACATCCCCTGGGTATCAATACGGACACTGTGCAGGAGTACTTTCCAAGGTGGAAGGTTTACAAAACCCTGTGGTGGTGGGTCGGCATGCTAATCTGCTCACCCACACTTTCCTGGCCTAGTAGAGTTTAAGGATCCCATAGATAGCTCCAAAGTGCCACAGACCATTACCCCAGAGGGAGCCCTCACTGCTTGGAGAGTGATAACTAAGGACAGTAAAGACCCGGGGGGGAATGAGCCCCCACCACTATCTGAAACTTTTGAGGAGAAATTTGCTAAATGGTTGCTGGGGGAAGGGAAAACTGTGGAGGACTTGAAGAAACTATTCTTGCCACCTGGGGGTGTTCCTCCCCCAACACCCTCTCCCGCTCCAGTACCCGTAATGGTGGCTGAACCAATGCAGACTCCTATTTCTGCACCTGCCATTAGTCACGACTCTTACCGAAGGTTGAGGATCTTCTCTGGCACCCTCCCCACCCCCCAAAGGGAGGATGACTGGGAGACCTGGATAGACTATGTTGCCCCCCAAGTGCTAGAATGGCAATGCTCGGAAGCCAAAATGAAAGAGGGTTAGTGAGAGCCTCCGAGGTCCTGCCCTGGCTACCATCCATGCTAAACGGGCCAGTAACCCTGAAGCGACTGCACAGGCCTATCTTGAGGCCTTGGAGAATGTGTAGGGGAGCCCAGATTCTGATGAAGACCTATGGTGGAGAGTAAGAAATGCACAATAGTACCAAGGGGAGTTGTTGTCTGTGTATGTATCTCGGCTGGAAAAATTGTTGCAAGAATGCCTCAAAAAGGGTAGTTTGCCAGCGATTGAACTGGACCGAACCAGGCTGGACAGGATCCTTAAGTCTGCCCCCTTCTCAGAACTGCTGTTGCTTCAGTTATGCATGGCAAATCGACTGGAATCCCCACCCTCCTATGATGAGTTAATGAGAAAAATTCGAGGAGTTGAGAAAAAGCGACCTCGGGAGGACCTGCACCAATAGCTGTGGCTACAACCCGAGTGACTGAGGTGACCCATCAAGTGAAGTTCAGGGGCAGAGGTTGGCAGTCAATGAGTGCTCTGACAAGGAAAAAGATATGCCACAATGGGGCGAACTGTTGAGAGAGATCCGAGAATTCAAAAACAGTCCCTTTATGAAGGCCACGCCTGCAAGTATGGGCCCTGACCTATATCCGACTGCATCTGCTATGGGGTGGGGTACCCACCCATGTATCTCCTGCTGATAACAGCTCCAAACTCAATTCCTTGACCATGGAAGTGGAGAAACTGACGAGATGTCTCCAAATGCTTATCAGCCGCAGACAGAGATGGCACCAAGGTTTCCAGTTAGTAATACCCCGCCCTGGCTCCCAGTGTGGCGCCTCGGCCAGCTCAAACTCCAAAAAGTATGTTTTGCTATAATTGTGGGAAGGATGGGCACATGAAAGGGAATGCCGGTCCCCAAAAGACACTGACAAAGTTGCATATAGGCTACAAGGAAAGCTTGGAGAACAAATCAGTGGTTAAGAGGTGCAGAAATGATCCCAGTGAGGGCACCAAAAATGCTAACTCCGTCCTTTTGTGGCAAGGTCAGTTGCCCAGGCCCCACTATCGCCTCTCCAGACTGGTCCAGAATAGTGGGTCCCTCCATGGAGACCACTGTAAAGGTGAATGGAGTGTCTACAAGAGCTGTATTAGACAGTGGCTCCCAAGTGACAATTATGTTCCAGGATTGGTATCAAAGCATTTGTCAGACGTACCTTACAACCATTAGAAGGACTGCATGTATGGGGTTAAGTGAGAGGCCTACCCCTATTCGGGTATATCCGAGTTGGCTGTCTTTCCCCACCTCCGTGGCTGGAGTGGCGAACAAGTAGAGACCCTAGCCTTAGTGTGTCCCCCACGGACTGTATGGGTGTCCCTTTGTTGACTTGGAACAAATGCTCATATGTTCGGAAGGCTGGCACAGTTGTGTTATAAAAAACAGGGGTCAAAGACTAGTAGAGCTTTAAGAGTTCCGGCTTTAATTAAGAAGGCCTATGAGGCACAGAGAGATGCTGAAAAAATAGAACCAGAGGAACCGGTGGAATTGTATGGAAGAAGGATCCTGAGTCTCTGATCCTGGCGCCAAATGCCCAGTGTACCTTACAGGGAGAGGTCCGTATCAGAAAGGATGTTAAGAATAAAATATTAATGTTGGATGCACCAGGCAATGGAAAATTGCCAGAGGGACTGCTGGTCAAGCCTAGTATTTTGCCCGCTAGAGCCCATGCTTATGCCAGAAGGGTAATGGTCCAAGTTCATAATGTGTCTGAAAGAGACATTCGAGTAAATAGAGGTTGCATCCTGGCTAATGTGCATTGTGCAGACACTGCAGTGCTACCCAGCAGCAAGAGTTCGAGGAAGAATGACAGAGTAATGCCTGACTTGTTTGATTTCGGCGACTCCCAGTTGCCAGCTAAATGAAAAGTGAGGATCAGTGAGAAGCTTGCCCAGAGAGACCAGGTGTTTTCTTTAAAGGAATGGGACGTAGGATGCGTGCAAGGAGCTGAGCACAATATCCGGCTGCATGACGAAAGACCATTTCGTGAGAGGTCTCGACGCCTGGCACCTGCTGACATAGATGATGTGAGATGGCATCTGCAAGAGATGTTAGCTGCTGGTGTAATACAAAAAACCAGAAGCCCTTATGCTTCCCCATTGTGGTAGTGAGGAAACAGAATGGGACAGTAAGGATGGCGTGGATTATCGACCTTAAACCGTGGACTATCCTGATCAGTACACAATGCCCGCATTCAGGATGCTTGGACTACCTAAGCGGGAGCAAGTGGTTCTCTGTGTTGGATCTCGGTGGGTACTACCAGATCCGATGGCCCCAGAGGACCATGAGAAGACAGCCTTTATCTGTCCGCTTGGCTTCTATGAATTCATGAGGATGCCTCAAGGATTTCTGGTGCCCCAGCCACTTTTCAACGATTGATGGAGCGTGCAGTGGGGACATGAACTTACTAGAGTGCCTGGTATACCTAGATGATGTTATTGTGTTTGGCAGCTCACTGGAGGAACATGAGAGCAGATTATTTAAGGTATTGGACCGACTGGAGGACTTTGGCCTTAAACTGTCCATTGATAAGTGTCAATTCTTTCAAACATCAGTAAAGTATGTGGGACACATAGTATCCACCGAGGAATAGAGACCGACCCAAGTAAAGTTGAGGCCTTGACCACCTGGCCACAGCCCAAAAATCTAAAAAAACTGCAAAGATTCCTGGGATTCTGTGGTTATTATCGGCGTTTCATCAAGGACTATTCAAGAGTGATCCGCCCTTTACTTAACCTTACTCAAGGGTATCCCCCAACCCACAAAAAATACCAAAAGTCAGCGTCCCTCAAGACTGAAAGAGTGTATTTTCATCCGAGTGAAGTATTTGGGGCCCGCTGGACTCCTGATTGTGAGACTGCTTTTCATGAGATCATATATCAACTTACCCATGCTCCAGTGCTGGCCTATGCTGATCCAAGAAAACCTTACGTCCTGCACACTGATGCTAGCTTGCAAGGGTTGGGGCTGTGTTGTACCAAGAGCACGAGAATGGCCTGAGACCAGTGGCCTTTGCCAGTAGAAGCCTGACCCCATCTAAAAAGAACTATCCTGTACATAAGTTAGAGTTCCTAGCTTTGAAGTGGGCTATTGTTGACCAATTCCATGAGTACTTGTATGGGGCTAAAATACTAGTAAAAACTGACAATAATCCTTTGACCTATGTGCAGACCTCAGCTAAGTTGGATGCCACTGGCCATAGGTGGCTTTCTGCATTATCTACATACAACTATGCTCTCGAATACCGAGCAGGTCTGAACCACATAGATGCTGATGCTCTCTCCCGGAGGCCTGTTCCCCAGAATGATTGGGTCAGATTGGCAGAACCTGACATTCGGGCACTCTGCCGAAAGTTTGACAGGGAGGAACAAATGTCCACGGACGCAGTGGACTGCATGGTGGATTGCTTGGGACCCTCTGAAAATTGCATACCTGCTGCTTATTGCCACTTTTCTGCAATAGACATTGTGCACTGCCTCAGCTGGACAATGACAGTATTCGGGCTCAGTCCATGATCCCATGATCAAATCAGCTTTAGAAGCCTCTGTGCAGGAAAAGATGTGTCCAAATTACGCTCCACTGATTTGAGAACTGCACTGTTATACAAAGAAGGTCCTAAGTTGAAACTGATCAATAAACTGTTATACAGAGAAACAGTAGACAGAGGGGACAAGTAGACAAACAACAACTAGTGCTGCCCACTGCCTTTGAGACTCAGTACTGAGGTCCTGCACAACCACATGGGGCACCTTGGTATAGACAGAACACTTGACTTGGTGAGATCCAAATTCTATTGGCCTAAGATGGGGCTGATGTGGAGCAACACATTCGAACTTGTAGTCACTGCTTACAGAGGAAAGCTTTGCCCCAGAGGGCTGCCCACTTGTTAACATCACCACCAGTGCACCCATGGAGCTGGTCTGTATTGATTTTCTGAGTTTGGAGTCAGATCAAAGAAATATCAGTAATGTGCTGGTGGTCACTGACCATTTCACGAGATATGCCCAAGCTTTCCCACCAAAGACCAGAAAGCATCCACTGTGGCCAAAGTACTTGTAGAAAACTTTTTGTTCACTATGGGGCTCCACAAAGAATCCATTCTGATCAAGGAGAGACTTTGAGAGTCGTCTGATCAAAGAGATGCTTTCTCTGTGGGGAGTCTGAAAGTCCAGAACCACTCCTTACCACCCCCAGGGGACCCACAGCCTGAACGTTTCAACCGCACTTTGCTAGATATGCTAGGCACCCTGCAACCTAAGGACAAGCCTAGATGGAGCCAACAAATTAGCACCCTGGTACATGCTTATAACTGCACCAAAAGTGATGCCACTGGGTTCTCCCCCTACCGCCTGATGTTTGGAAGAGAAGCTCGACTACCGGTAGATGTGTGTTTTGGGGTCTCTCCTGATGGGGTTCAAGCTGACAACTATTTACAGTATGTGCAAAAGTTACAGGCCCAGCTAACTCATGCGTACCAACTGGCTCAAACCATGGCTGCCAAAAGAAATCTGGCCAACAAAGAAAGGTATGATAAAAAGGTGAAAGCACAGGAACTCCAGGAGGGAGATCGGGTATTGCTAAGAAATCTGGGACTGCATGGCAAACACAAGATTGCTGACAGATGGCACCAGCTCCCTCACATTGTAGTGGGCAAACTAGATGATCTGCCAGTGTACAAAGTAAGGCCTGAGAATAATTCAAAAGATGTAAAAACAATGCATAGAAATCATTTACTGCCCATTGGACAAATCTTGATTGAGTCTGAGCCCCCAGAAGATGCCCCCTCTGGACCAGTGACTAGAGCTGCTGCTAAGAAAAGATCAAGAAAGTCTGCACCTACAAAGCAGAGTTAAAGTGTTCCTCCACAAGTCCCAGTTGAGCATGACTGTCAGTCCATATTAGAAAAAAGTGAGAGTGACTTTGAATACTATCCTTCTTACGAACTGAGTCAATTGTTTGAGGCAATCCCTAGTCAATACTGGAGACAAGCTGGGCCTTCTGGACTGTCTAAGCCCCCAGCTTCATCCCTGGAGCCAATGCTCCCAAAAAGTGAAGTGCAAAGCATCAGATCAGATGAAATGGAATCATTGTGCATGGTTGAACTGTTTGAGCTTTCAGGGGAAAAAAATGATGGATTAGGGCAGACTGGTGATACACCAGAGCAAAAAGAGTATTTTGAGTGCCCGGACAGTCCACTGCCAGTGTCCAAAAGCTCTCCATGCAAGCCAGATGTTGTGGACTCAAAAACTGTAACTCCTGGAGCTAAAAGTGCCCCAAGTTCTAGCCTCTCTACCCCCATAGAGACTCCTGACAAGTGAGGACAATGCTGAAAATGAGGCTCAGAGTGCAGAGACTGTAACAGTTCCCCTAGAAAGACTGGTCGAGCTGTAAAGCCTGTGGTGCACCTCAGTTATGATTCCCTTGGGAGGCCTGTGGACTTGCCTCTCAATGTTGTCCATAAAGGTGTATGTGTCCCAGGCTCATTGCCCAAACTGGCGTCAGTGCTAACTCAAGTTAGTTGTGTTGCCCTCTAAGTATGGTGCCCTTGCCCCGTCCAGCCCCAAGGTAACTGATAGGGAAGGGCCTCCTCTCTTCAGGTTTCATGTACAAGAGGTAATAACTTAAGTTATGGTACAATGTGTGTGTAATACTGTGTAAAGAGTGATGTACTGCAACGTTTCAGAAATGTGTTCCTGGTAAAGAGATATACTGACTGATGATTACATGTGTGAGCATAATGCCAATGTATATGGTCTGCTTGTAGACATAATTAGTTTGTATGGGGGGACTGTGTGTTTCTCTTCTTGAGTACCACTCGAGCTGCTGCCAATTCACTCCATTTTTGCAGTCACTAGGAGTGCAAAAGGAACCTATCTGAAAGATGTAACTGTTTGCCAGAAATCATTTAGAGTAATAATGAAAATACAGTTTGTCTAACCTGTTTCTTTGCAGTCAGAACTGTGTTTGCCTAGTTCCCCATTCTAGTTTTGAACTGCTAAACTGAACCAATCAGTGTGGGTTAAGGTAGCTCTAAAATGGTGCCTTGGATGAATCAGAACTTGGACTCGTAATCTGAGCCAGCCACAAGAGGATTGTATGGGCAGTGACTCTGGGAGATGTAGTTTGGACTTCGGCGCCTTTTTGGACCAACAGGGGCAGTCTATTGTGAGTGACAGCCAATCCAGCCAAAAACTGGGAGGAACTCAAAAAAAGTGCCCTGTTTTGTCTGCTGGAGTTTCAGTTGAGCTCTGGCAGTGAAGAGGGAAGGAGCCCTGTGCTTTTTCGGTGTGCAGTTTTAGTTAAGAAACGCGTGTAAGGCCCTGAGTTCCGGTCTGCAGCTTGTGTAACTGCTTATTAGGACTAAATCCATCCTGTGAAGAGAATCAAAGGATATCTGAAGAGTAGAAACCAGGCTCACCCTGTAAAAGACTGGAGAAATTGCTAAATTGCGCTCGGTCTGTCAGGAACTAAATCTGCTGTGTGTTCTCCCAGGTATTGTGCAGTAATTGCGATCGGGATAAAGAAGCAGCCTGCCTGGTATAGTACTTTCTTTTTACCATATAAATGTGTGAGGAGGCTTGTGTAGCTCAAGTGAATCCTGCTGCCATTAAAGGACTTTTGCCTGTTACTGTTTACCATATAAATGTGTGAGGAGGCTTGTGTAGTTCAAGTGAATCCTGCTGCCATTAAAGGACTTTTGCCTGTTACTGTTTACCATATAAATGTGTGAGGAGGCTTGTGTAGCTCAAGTGAATCCTACTGCCATTAAAGGACTTTTGCCTGTTACTGTTTACCATATAAATGTGTGAGGAGGCTTGTGTAGCTCAAGTAAATCCTGCTGCCTTTAAAGGACTTTTGCCTGTTGCAGTTGGTCATATAAATGTGTGAGGAGTCTCGTGGAGCTCAAGAGTAATCCTGCTGCCATTAAAGGACTTTTGCCTGTTGCAGTTGGTCATATAAATGTGTGAGGAGTCTCGTGGAGCTCAAAAGTAGCCCTGCTGATGTTAAAGGACCCTATCTTGTTTGGAGGTCGTAAGTACTAATTCAGGGTCGCTCCCTGTTAAATTGCCACATTGAATCCAAATGGAATTACTGTACTGCTGACTGTTTAACTAATTTTTCTTTTCTCTGTGTAAAAGGGCCCCTACCAGCTGCCACGGTTTGGACTAGCCACTAGAGCTTGGGTACCCAGGGACAGTAACTGGTAGGGATAGGCCTGTGCACAGAGCCATAGGTAGATGAGTAAAGTGATAAGCTAATTAACCTGATTTCCCCCTGTCCTTGTTATATCCCCCTAAATAAATCAGAGCTGCTTGTTTCAGCAAAGTTATACTGCCTGAGGTATTTGTCTATGTTAAAGTATTGTACTGTGATTGTTGCACTGTATCTTCTCATTTTACAGGGGGTCCCAGTGCCTGAACCAGTCCTGGGGGTAAGTGTATACTGTAAAGGTAATTCTGATATACTGTGGGGGCCACTAGTGGGAAAAAAGGGGGGTTGCAGTGTCCCAGAGGGCTGTGACCAAGCTAGTTTAACTGTTGCAAACCCTGACCTCTGGGTGGAGGCACCCGCCATCGAATCCAGGCCCCTCAACCTGTTAGTGGCAAATCAGGCAGGGGTAGTAGCCCCTGGGATAGCACCATCTAAGGGTTACATCATTACTGCAAGTAACAGTTTCAAGTAGACTGTTAATTGCCATACTACTTGTTTACAAGTCAGATGGGCAGTTTGTTCTGTTTACTGGATTGTGTTTTTATGTTGCTTGCACGCATGTGCAAGAAACATAGTGCCATCATCGGAGATTTCGGAGGTGTGTCACCTCCTCCTCCCTCAATTCAGTCAGTGAGCTGGCAGGCGCGGCCCCTGTAAGCCAATGCATTTTGGAGCTGTCTATGACACGCTCCAAAATGCAGTGGCACAATTGAAAGGGAGCTACGCTTCAGTGAGCAGAGATAAGAAGCGTAGCTCCCCCACACACAAAAGGCGCTACCGCACTCTACTGTGTAGCCGACAGGGTGCTCCAATCCCCGTCGGCTGAGCCGCGCCTCCCCCCAGCGAGGGTGCCACGCTGGGAGCCCACCCAGCGTGGCAATCAGTCCTTGGCCGACGGGATGCCCAATCCCGCCGGCTGAAGCCTCCCAATGTCCTTGTGCACTTGGGAGCCCAGCCCAGTGTGGCAAATGGTCCCACGACGCTTTTTTATTTTTACCTGAAAACGAAAACTGTCCCGTGGCACGCCTCCTGACCTCCCTCCCACAACCCACACTCCACCCACTGTGCACCCAGCCCTCACCGCCCCCTCACCCCATACCACTGACCGAATGACGATCTTCGTGGACCGGGAACACGCCTGCACTCTTCAAAGCTGACCGCGAACTGAGGAAATGCCGGTAAGCTGTATAATGGGCTAGATGGGGGTTTCCAACTTTGTTGCATATCTCAGGCATTTTTGCTGAACCAAAGCCAGGGACATTCTACATGCTACCTAAAATACATAAACCTGGCAATCCAGGGAGACCCATAGTCTCTGGTAATGGTACCTTGACTGAGGGGATCTCAGGGTTTATAGAGACCATTTTGAAACCGCTGGTTATGGAAAGAGACAGTTATATCCAGGACACTACACACTTATTGGTGTATTTTCTGGTTATAAGGATTTACCACCTGATACCATTTTAGTGACAATGGATGTAACATCCTCTACACTAATATTCCACACACAGATGGCATTGCAGCATGCCTTAAATACATACATGAGAAAGGACCTGACCAAAACATCAACCCTGGAGTGGTGGGGAACTTATGGAATTCATTTTGACACATAACAACTTCAACTTCAATGGTAAACATTATGTTCAAACTATAGGAACAGCAATGGGCACAAAATGGCTCCACAGTATGCTAATCTCTTTATGGCTGACTTGGAGGAGGATTTTTTAAGGCAGTATCCCCACAAACCACTGGCTTATTTCCGTTACATTGATGATTTGTTTATCTTCTGGACGGAAGGCACGGATGCACTCAAAGATTTTCATCACAAACTTAATAATCTCCACCCTACTATAAAGCTTACCTTGGAGTACTCTACCACCAAGGTTAACTTTCTGGACACCACAGTCATCATTAAGGATGGAACCTTACATACATGTATTTACAGGAAGCCAACAGACAGACAGAGATACCTGCACAGGAAAAGTAATCACCCAAACCATACAAAAATCTGTCATATACAGTCAAGCACTTCGTTGTCAACGTATTTGTTCAAATGAGGATGACAGAGATACACATTTGGCTATGTTGAAAACACCTTTATGGAGCAGGGACACTCTTCCAGGGAAATTGACAGGATAACAGAGCAGAAAGCAAGTACCAAGACAACAACTATCAATATAAAGAAAAGACAGCTACAGAAAGGATACCTTGGTAGTCACATATCATCCAGACCTTGAACGTCTGCATAAGATTATTAAAGATCTCCACCCAATATTTAGTGAGGATGACACCCTTAATTGTATTTTAAGGAACTCCCACTACTATCTTTTAAACAACCGCCAAATTTATCCAGCCTAATTATTAGGAGCAAACTTTCACGGAACAGAATACCATGTCACACAATGGCACACGACCCTGCAATCGACGCCCTGCAAGACTTGTGGGCTCATTTCTACCTCAGACTGTGTGGTTACATCACAAAACAGACAATTCCAGGTGCATGGGAGTTATACATGCATGTCACGACATGTTGTTTATTTCATTCAGTGCAAGAGATGTCCACAAACAGGTTATGTAGGAGAGACACGTAACAGCTCCGCACTAGGATGAACTCACACAGACATACTATTACAGCAAGGAAGACTGAAAAACCAGTGGGCATCACTTCTCCCAGCCTGACCACTCAGTCTCAGATATGTCAGTAATGGTCTTAAAAGGAAATCTCAAAACACACAACAGAGACGAGCTTTTGAGATTGAACTTATTTTACATCTCAATATGGTAGCAGATGGGATGAACTTGGATATTGGCTTTATGGGACACTACAGAAACTAACATCCACAGACCTTTTCTTCTTCAAACTGACATATTATAGGACTTTAGCATGTGTGAGATGTGGATGCGTGTGTGTATGTATGTGTGTGGGTATGTGTTGTGAGGTATGTGATATAACAGATGTGGGACTTGCTGTCACTTTGAGGTAAGTCTCTATTTAGCTAAATGGAGTTATAATGTGTTACTATTTTTATTTCACACACATAAAATTTCTCCTTACTTTTTATCTTTGCCTGGGGGAGGATTGATTCCATTGCACCATATTCAGATTACCCAGCCTGCTAGTGTACATACAGGAGTGTTATCTTATACTGTTATATATAATTTTGTAACTCTGTACATATTGGGATGTGTGATCTCATTTGCTTGGGGTCCTGCACATATCTTTTTACATTAGGCTAATATTGTAGTAATTTACTCAGATTTCATGACAAGTTGTATTCCTTTGGGGAACTATTACAGTGACTGTAGTTTATATAGGTTCACTAGAGAGAGATTGAGTGTGTGTGTGTGTGTGTGTGTGTGTGTGTGTGTGAGAGAGAGAGAGAAAAAAGGAGGAGAGAGAGACAACATCTCGTTTAGCTATGTATCTCCCCCACCCACATTATTGTGATGTGGGGTGGGTTAGATTGTATTGTTTGTATGAACAGGAGGAGATAAATTACATTTTATCTCTTTTCAGATTCCTTGACACTTGTGGTACATGAAGTTGCTACATTCTCAGTATATATTGACATCAGTACATATCAGGCTGCATGGTCTGAATTCCTTGAGGTTCCTCGACTAGAGTTTTTAACACTAATATTATCAATTTATATTTAAATTATCATTTATATAGTCCTGAGGTTTTGTAATTTCTTGGGCCTTTTATTTAGCTTGAAATACAGCTGGGTGGCATGTCCAGCTATGTTTTACACATCACACAGTGTGCACTGATGTTTTTAGACAACTTTACTGGTAATTCTTGTCTTTAATGCATACATTGTAATTTCATGAGCCCTATAACTATCTTGTTTGTCTTTAAGCTGGGTGGGGTTGCCTTTCAGTAATCACATCCTTATACTGACTGTGACACTCATGGCTTGATTTGGGAGTTATTTGCTTCAGCAGTGTTATCTTATGTCAATTAAATTTATGTGCAGTAGGATTCTTTGCATGTGTGTTGCACAAAGCACATCTGAACCCAAGGTTCATTCGGACTGAGGGCAGTATTGTACTGTTAAACTTCTCTGACATCATCTTCTGGTATTTTTAAATGAGTATTTTAAACCAATGGGGATTTTTTTCTGTTTTTCTCTGCATTATCTAGCTGTTATAAATATTGTATTTTCTAAACAACTGCCATGAGCTTCTGAAGAAGGACTGGTTGGTCCGAAAGCTAGAGCACTTTGTTCTTGTTGTTACATCTATGTTGGTCCATTAAAAGGTATCAAATCATTTGCTTCTGGATCTATTCAGGCATTTTTGGGAATTTTTGCACCAAATTTTCAACATGGGGTTTTTGGGACCCCTTCTCATGAATGATGTCACTGTCATGGCGTTATTCGTCCCGAAGGGTGATTTCACACAGTGACTGCAAAATCACCCTTCGGGCCCAAATACTGCCATGAGAGTGACATCATTCATGAGAAGGGGTCCCAAAAACCCCATGTTGAAAATTTGGTGCCAAATTTAAAAATGACTTATTTTAACGTGCGTTGCACAGTTCCTACGCAGGCTCGTAAGTTCGCGAAATTTCAATATTTTCACTCCAGATTTTCAACATTGCCATTTTACCACACCTTCTTATGAGTAGTACAGCTGTCATTTTTCACATCTCACCCAAAATGTGTTTCCGCCCATGAAGCACAGAATGGCACAGTCGGTGTGCGAAATCAATGTATGGGACAAATTAAGAAAATCACAGTGACACTGTTCTTGAGCAGAGGTCTTAAAATGGCTATGTTGAAAATTGGTGAAAAATTCTAAAATGACTGTTTCTGACGTCGTTGCACGGTTCTCGCAGGGCTCGTAAGTTCGCAAATTTTCAATATTTCACTCCAGATTTTCAACATTGCCATTTTACCACACCTCCTTATGAGCAGTACAGCTGTCATTTTCACATCCTGCCCAAAACGTGTTTCGCTTCATGTAGCGACAGTGGCGAGTCGGTGTGCAGACTCAATGTATGGGACAGATTAAGAAAATCACAGTGACACTGTTCATGAGCAGAGGTCTTAAAATGGCTATGTTGAAAATTTGGTGAAAAAATTCCTAAAAATGACTGTTTTACGAGCGTGCGTTGCGCAGTTCCTACGCACGGTCGTAAGTTCACAAATTTTCAATATTTGCACTCCAATGACTTCCAAATACCTAAACAGCACATAGAAGCAAGCAACATTCGGCACTTACAAATGCTTGTTTAACTATAGCACCACACTCTCATTAAATGATTTCCTATAATTAAGTAATACTGTCATGGTTGATGTTGATAACTCTGCTATGCAGAAAAGTCTCACATACTCAGTACAGACATCACACTCACTATATACCGACATGATGTTTTTGTTTAAGTTCTCAGTCTTTCCACAGAACTTTTATAGTTATTGAAAAAATAAGACTACACTACCATAGACAACACTGTCTCATTTAAACAACTGATGGGGAGATCTAAGACTAGGAAGCAGTCCCATTAAATATTAACAGAGTACATGAATTAGCCATTTTAAACAGGGTTATGAACTCATAAAGATGTTGCTCACATGCACACTTAATTTCATATTTTGTGGATACATAGAAACAAAATGTCCCTTAGCCTAGGGAATGTAATCAACATTGGAAATCCCTACTGTGCTTGTGATCAGTTTAGGTAACTCAAAATATGCTTGTGAGCTGTTTAGGCAACTCTCACAATAAATAATAATACATTCCTATAACAACCTTCTCACAATTCACTATCTTCTTCTGACTCTCTTTTCTTTCAGTATAGCAGCTTCACCCATAGGTCATTCTCTAGTCATACTATAACCTCTCATTACTGGAAATCAAGTTATTTACTTGCATTTGAGCTAGGGTTGCCACCTTTGAATTGGCCCCAAACCAGACCTAGATAGTCATGCCCCCTAGCCCCACCCCTTTGACCATAGCCAAACCCCTTCTGGTACCAGTGGGGGTGGTGGTGAAAACTTATTGCAGTCAAAATCTCCCTCGTTCAGTGACACACCCAAGAGCTCAAAGCCAAAGCTGGGCACATAACATGTTTCACTGCATTATTGTACTGTAACAATCTAGGCTCCTAATTGACCAGTTGTACAAGCTAGCAACTGACCTTAAGATGCACCTTGTAGCCGGAGGTGACAGCTCACACTACAGTAGTCCCAGTGTCTGAGTCATGTCACTTGCCCCTCTGAGTCTCGACCATGGTGCCTGATGTATGGACTAATCTGCTTAATCTGGTTCAAAGTCAGTTGGCATTCATCTGTATCCCCCTCCCCCGGGTCGTGCCTGAAAATAGGCAGGATTTGTCTAGTGCACTTACCTGGTCAACAAAAACTAAATAAAATAAACAAATAAAAAAGACCTGACTGGTGCATTTGTTTCATGGCTTTCTTTGTGCTGAGTGAGCCCACCTGCCCCACTCTGTTCATTCCCATCACAGGGTTGCTGCTGAAGCTGAACCCTGACTGTGCACATAACAGCACCCATGTCCCTACAGAACTGAGACTAATCCTGGTTCCCTAAGGCCAGTAGCTGAAATTATGGCTGGAAGGATCTTTACAGAACCACACAGATCAGAACTCTAACTTGGAGGCTTCATTAAAGCACTCTCACTCCCCCATGGTACCGGCTCACTTGCTCTATCACTCTCATTATAGTGGCAGTTTTTTTGTGTTTTTTTTATTTTGTTTTTCACTTTGGCCAGTGTGGCTGAATCAGCCAGCAACAGGCAGTCAAATTTGAAAGAAGTCAGAAAACTGGAGCAGGGAGCAGAAAAGCCAGATGACTGGAGATGGCTTACTTACATACTAACATACTGTTTGCCAGCAGATTAGGCCTTACGGTCTATCGAGTCTGCTCGAACCTTAGATCCTTAGTTGGGTGCCGAGACCCTCCCATCCCTTGTGCTCCAGAAACCCCTATCATCCATCCCCACCCCCCCCGGGACAGGCCATCATCTGATATATCCACTTTCTGTGTCTGTCCCACCCTCTTGAAGCCCTCCACTGTGGATCTCTGAACCAGCTCACCAGGCAGTGCATTCCAAGGGTCCACCACCCTCTCAGTGAAAAACTTCCTCCTCTTTTCCCCCCTCACCCTTCCACCTTCCAACTTCAAAACATGCCCTCTGGTGATACCTCCCTGCTTTACTCTAAAGATCCCCTCCATGTTTACCCTATTTATTCCCTTGAGGAACTTGAAGACCTCGATCATGTCCCCCCTGTCTCTCCTCTCCTCTCCTCCAATGAAAACAGGCAGAGCTCCTCAAGTCTGTCCTCATACGTCAAATCCCCTAGCCCTCGTATCATCTTTGTTTCCCTCCTCTGTACCTCTCCAGGAGCTGTATGTCCTCTTCAAGTGTGGTCTCCAGTACTGTACACAGTACTCAAGGTGTGGTCTAACCAGTCCATTGTACAGCAGAATCACTTCCTTGCTCCTAGAGGTGATCCCCCTACGATGCATCCCAACATCCTGTTTGCCTTGCTAGCCGCCTCCTGCACTGCTCAGAGTTATTCATAATGCATCCACCATGACCCTTAGGTCTTTCTCCCTACTGAGGCCTCCAGCTGCCTCTCCTCCCAGGGTGTACCTGTGTTTAGAGTTTTCTGCCCAAGATGCAACACTTGCACTTGGTGATATTGAAATTTAATTTCCATGTGTGAGCCCAGCTCAGGGTGTCCAGGTCTCTTGCAGGGCCAACCTCCCTCTTCCCCTCAACTACTGCTCCCATCTTGGAGTCATCCTCAACAGACTCATCACCCTATACCCTCCTGAAGTCCGATATGTACGCATTAAACAGAATCGACCAGGACCGAGCCCCATGGTACCCCACTACCAACCTCTCTGGGTTCGAGAGCTCCCACAGACCACTACTCTCTGGGTGCGTCCAGCTAGCCAGTTTTCAATCCATCTGACCATCAAAGGGCCTACTCCTAACCCCATCAGTTTCTCCACCAGACCATTGTGGGGGACAGAGTCAAACGCCTTGCTGAAGTCCAAGAATAATACATCCACAGGCTTACCTCAGTCCAGTTCTGATGTTACCCATTCATAGAACTCCACAAGGTTGGTTTGACATGATCTACCTGACACAAACCCATGTTGCCGACTATCCAGACCTCCACCTCCTCCAAGTACACCCCCAATCGTTCCTTTAGTATACTCTCCATTAATTTTCCCACCACGAGGTCAAACTGATGGGTCTATAGTTACCTGGTACTTCCTCGACCCCTTTATGGATTGGTACCACATGTGCCTCTCGCCAATCCCTAGGTACCCTCCCTGTCTCAAGTGACCTGTTGAAAAGCTCGTGCCAGGTGCAGCCAGATGTCCACCCAATTCCCCATAGTACTCGGATGAATGCCATCCGCCCAGGAGATTTGTTCTTTAGGCCTTGAGGGCTAACCACACCTTTGGCAGAGATAGCATCATCCGTCCTCCACCTTACTGGCCTTTTTATCCTTGTCCAGATGTGACACCCTGGGGTACCTCTCCCTCCCTCTTGCTCCATTTCTGTTGCTCCCCTGATCCCACTTACTGCCGCTTCTATCCCCTTCATGCCTTGCTTTGTAGATATCCCATCCCCCTCCCTAGTGAACACAGAGGCAAAGTACTCGTTAAATACCTCTGCCTGGTCCCTCGCCTCTTCCACCCACCCTCCTTCTGATCTCAATCTGCTGAGATGGCCCTTAGTTTTTCTCCGCTCCCCAATGTACTGGAAGAACCCCTTTTCCCCTCCATGTATCCCCTGTGCCAGCCGCTGCTCTTTACTGGACTTTGCTCCCCTCACCATATGGGTGACTTTTCTAGATGCAAGCTGGTACATTTCCTTATCCCTATCCCCTCTTGTTGTTTTATATTTTTTGTAGGCCGCCTTCTTTTCTCTGACTGCTACCTGTACCTCACTGGACCACCAGCATGGTTTATGTGACCTTGCTCCTACGTTTCAACTAGCGCAGATCCTGACTGCCTCATGAAGTCCCGTTTATGACCTCCCATCTCCTTTCCACACTTGTCATTGAGGTAATCCCTTCAAGTGATCCTTGAGAATATTTCCCATGCCCATAAAGTCTGCCCCTGAAGTCCACTGCCAGTGTCCTAGATCTCCCCCTCCCCATGCTTATTTGAAACCAGACAGTATTGTGGTCACTCCCAGTCAGGGGTCCTGTACAACCATGTCCTTACCAGATCCCCATCTGCCAGAACCACATCCAGGACATGCCCCTCCTTGTGGGCTCCATCACATGCTGTGTTAAGAACACATCCTGGAAGCCATCCAGCAGCCTCTGCTCCTTGGCCACCTTAGAGGACATGGTTCCCCAGTTTGTACCTGGCATATTAAGGTCCCCATCAACACCACTCCTTCCCTTTTGGTCCACACTGGGCAATGATGTTGTCCAGCAAACCATCCTCTAGAACATCACTCATCCCGGGGCCTATATACTACACCCAGCTTACTTATCTCCTGCTGGGGATCGTGGGTGACCCATAAGGCCTCCACGTTCCCTGCCTCCTTCTACCATAGCAATTTCTATGTCATCTCTAATGAACATAGCCACTCCACCCCTCTGCCCTCCTTTCTATCCTTCCTAAGCATAGTGTACCCCGTACGTTTAGGTCCCAGTCATGGTTTTGTTGCCACGTCTCGGTGACGCCACTCCACATCCCCCCGAACAGCATGGCCTGGAACTCTGGCAACTTGTTTCCCAAGCTCCTGGCATTTACTAACACCAATAATGCAATGCATAGACGGTGAATGACAGATGAGGCCTATGACCCACCCAGTCTGCCCATTTGGCTTGCCAAGGTTCAGTTTGTTTTCCTAGAGTCTGTGCCCCTTACCCCTGACCCTCCAGAATTCCTTTATGTCCATCCCATGCATTTTTAAATCCGTCAATTGTTTCAGCCCCCACCACTTCTCTGCAGGGTGTCTCCACTTGTCCACCACCCGCTCTGTGAGAAATTCTTTCTCATGTTTCCTCTAAATCGTCCTCCCCTCCAACTTCATCCCATGCCACTCTGGTCCTAGGAACATCTTTTTCGCTTGAAAATAGTGTTTTCCTGCACCTGTTCCTCCTGTAAGATAGCATGTCTATCATACCTCTCCCTCCTCTCCTCCAGGGGTACATGTTCAGTTCCTTCAACCTGTCTTCATAGGACTTGTGATGCATATCCATACCATCTTTGTTGCCCTCCTCTGAACCTTCTCTACCCTGCCCTATGTCCTTCGTGGTATGGTCTCCAGAACTGTACAGTGTACTCACGTTGAGCCTCACTAGTGTCTTGTATGGCAGATGCAGTATCACTTTCCTTTATTAATGCCTGCCTATACATCTAGCATCTATTTGCTTTACCTGCTGCCTTGTCACACTGTTTCCCTACCTTGAGGTCATCAGAGATGACAACCCCAAGATCCCTTTCACCTTGTGCATGCTATGTCACTTACACTCACTTTGGCGTGCGTGTGCAGGGTTTGTGCCCCATTGTATCAGAAAAGAGCTGGAAGGGACATGATCAGTTGTGTTCAGGATGATAGCTGCTGCTGTTGTTTTACAGGATTCTGTTATGGATTTTACTTGGTGGTTAGTTTCTTTCACTTCTTACTTCTGAGGGGCTGTGAGGGTATTGTTTTGGGGCTATAGCCTCTGTCAGCTCCCTTAAGGCGGAGAAAGCACTGCCGATAAGTACATCCCAAGTGCTGAAGAACTTCGGATGTCTGGTGAAACCTCCTGGGGACTACCATCTCTCTGAGACAGGGTGCCCCAAGACTGGAAGGTGGCATATAGTGCCTATCCCAAGGTCAAGGGAGGTAGGGCTGAGGCTGTCAGCCTGACATCAGTGGTGGGCTGTGATGAGGGCATTGTCAAGGAGAGGCCGGGGACCTGGTAAATCCAGAATTGCGGGCGATGGCAACATGGATATCCTGGAAATCATGTCAGACAACTTGGTGGAGTTCTATGACTGGGTGACAAGTGCCTTGGACCTGGTGAGCCAGTGGGCGTCCTCTTTCTAGACTTCAGCAGGCATTTGACTCTGTTCCTCACTTGGGCCTGTTGGATAGCTGGGAGAAATGGGGTGGGAACCAGATGATCAGATGGAGAGGCATTGGCCAGGACCGACCCAGAGGTTGTAGTTGGTGGGATAGTCTCATCCCAAGGAAGGTCATTGTGGGTCCCCACTGATCCAGTCCTTGGGCCCTTTCTGTTCAACCCTGCGTCTGACATAGGACAGGAATCAGTGAGATGGTCTCTTTCTGGATGACTTGAGGCTGGGGCTGTGGTGGATGGGGAGGGAGGTTGGCCTGGGGGACCTGGAGGCTCTGGAAAATGGTCTAGAAAGTGGGCGAGGTTCAATGTGCAATGCAAGGTACTCACCTGGGTCGAGAGCAGGCCATGTACACTTGGGAATGCTGAATCTCAATGGCTGAGAGAGACCTGGGTGGTGGTGAATGTCAAGATGAACAACTCTGAGACTTGTGGAGGGCAGCAGCCAAGGTCAGCAGGATGCTGGGATGTGTTGTTGGGATCACCTCCAGAAGGAAGGGAAGTGTACTCCTCTGGTAACTCTGCTTGAGGGCAGTTTCTTGAGTACTGCGTGCAGTTTGAGGCCACACTTAAGGGGACTTGCTGGAGAGGTTCCAGTGGAGGCAGCAAATGATTTGGGGCTTGGGACCCAGAGGAGGCTCAATATGTATACTATTGAAAATCAATGATGGGGTCTTCCAGGTACATGAAAAGGGTAAATAGGGAGGAATAGTCAGGGTGCCAAGGGAAGGAGGGGGGCCACTAGGGGCATGGGTGGAAGCTGGGGTTCAGGGAGAAAGGAGTGGTACTTCACTGAGAGGGTGGGCCATGGAATGCACTGCCTAGGGGGTGGGGGCAAGGCAGTGAGGGGCTCAGAGGGTGGGACAGGTACAGGGGAAGGGTTCTGAAGCAAAATCCAATGCAGCAAGAACTGAACTGGGAAGGGAGCCAGAGGCGGGTGGGCAAGGTGGCGCAGGGTGGGTGACCAAGCGGCTGAACCGAAAGACCGTTAGGCCTATTCTGCTAACATTTCTAGTATGTTAGTATAACTAAGTATCACACTTCTTTGGGGCAATTTCAACTGCCAAACTGACCTTTCTTCAAGTTTCTGCGGGTGGCTTCTCATTCTGTCACTCTTGGTGTGTCTACTCTGTTACAGAGTTTTGTGTCATCAGTGAACAGTGAAATTCCTTCTGGGTCCTAAGTAATTTTAGTGAAGATGTTGAATAGGTCTGTCCAGCACTGATCCTGTAGTACTCCTGTCACTTTCCTCTGTGGGTGATGGTCATTCACCACCCTCTGTGTCCTGCCACCCAGCCAGTTATCTACCCACCTGCTGTCCTGCCTCACACTCATATTCTAGTTTGTGTGGCTAGTCTTCTGTGTGGCACAGTGTCAAAGGCCTTGCCAGTCCAGATAGGCCATGTCCACTGCCCTACCCTCATCCACCTCTAGCACCAGTCAAAAATTCAGGAGGTTGGTCTGTTGAAGCCTCCTGGTGAAAGTCATGCTGCCTTTGGTCCTGTAGTCCATTGACAATAGATGTTGCACAATCTCCTCCTTCAGTAGTGTTTCCATGATCTTCCCCACTACTGAGGTGAGGCCACTGGTCTGTAGTTCCCTGCTTCCTCTTTTGTTCCCACTTTTGCATGGCGTGGGGACTAATCTGCTGTCCTCCAGTCTTTGGGCACTTCCTGTTTCCAGTGATTGGCTAAACAGATAAAGTTCAGCCACCTCTCTTAGTCTTTGAGTTACAAGTGCACCCCATCTGGCCCATTGCTTTATCAACTCTTTTAGTTCGTTTCAGGAGGAGCCTTTGTGTGTTTCTGGACTGATTTCTGTCCTTTGTACTCCTTCAGGCCAGCCCCTCCCTCTTCCTCAGTAAAGGCTGAACCCAGAAATACCACATTTCAATATAATAGCTTTACTCTTGTCAAGCCCTCCACATGTCCCCCATCCTCCCCTTCAGTTTCACTATCCCTCCCTTTGTCTTTTCTTTTTTTTCACTCTATGTACCTGTAAAGGTTTTGTCCCTCTATCCACTGATTTGGTAATGTGTTCTTCTGTCCTGAGCTGTGGCTTCCCCACTGACCTCCCTTGCTTCGCTGCCTGGTACTTCTCCCTATCCTTCTGCCTGTGTCTTGTATTGCCTGAATGCAAATCTTTTGCCACTTTCTTTGCTACTTCTCTGGAAACCATAATGCCTCCTTTCCTTTTTCTTCTTGCTTCCCTGTAGTGCATACTTCTGTTGTTCTTGTAATCCCCATTTTAAATACCCACTGTTCCTCAACTCCCTGATTCCTGTCCATTCCCTTAATGCCTCTTTCCAAGTATCTCCCCATTTTCCCAAAGTCTGCCCCTAAAATCCAGGTTACGTGTTTTTTGTGGTTTGGTTCTGCTCTTCTGTGATTTCAAACCACAATGACTGGTGGTCACTTTTTCCTGTACTCCCCACTGTTACCCCATCACACTGTCTCTGTTTGTGAGCACAAGGTCCAGTATTGCCTTCTGCCGAGTTGGTTCCATGACCAGTTTGCGGGGAAGGCACCTGAAGGTCAGGATCGTCTGCTCCTGAATTGATGCTGCTGCTGGGATGCTCCGGTCGCGTGTGGAATATTGAAGTCCAGCAGTGCTACCTCACCCTTGTCTGCCGTCCTTTGGATGGTACAGCATCAACTCTATCTGTTTCTTCCTTCTGGGCTGGTGGTCTATGGGCCACACCTGCCTGGATAGCTGTCCCTTTTCCTTTCCAGCTTAACCCTGTATCTCTCCCCCATTTTGTTCCTCCTGGATCTCTGTGTCCTTAATCATCTTTCACATACAGTGCCACTCTTCCTCCTTCCTGCCCTGCTCTGCTCTCTTCTGAATATGTTGTGGCCAGAGTGTGGCCATCTCCCAGTCGTGGTTATCATTACAGGTTTCAGTGATGGCCACAATGTCAGGTCTGACTGTACCATGATGACCTCCAGATCTTCCATCTTGTTGCTAAGGCTCCTGGCATTTGCACATGGCTTTTCCATGATTTGACCTCCCTAGACTGTTTCCTGTTCCTCTCCAGCCCTTCCTTGGTTGTCATTTTATCCCGGTTCTCCTTGCTGTCTACCCTTCTGCTGAATTTTGCCTCTTTCTGCTTATTCACCTCTTGGCACTAATCTCCACCAACCCCACCCTTATCCTGCTCCTCTTTGTTGAGACCCCATCCAGATTCCTATACTTCCATCCTTCCTCTGCTCCTCCTGGAACCTCCTCCCCCAGTCTGTTTCTCCCTTCCCCACTTGAGGCAGAAGCTACTCCTTGTCCAGGAGAGGGCTTCTGGTCAGCCCTCCCTTTCCTCCCCTCACAAGTTTAAACCCCACCTTTCTTATATGTAGTCAGCCATACCTGTTTGAGACTTCCTTCCCTAATGGGGCAAGTGTGAAACCTATCTTTGGCATATAGTCCCTTATCCTCCCAAACTCCATTTCCAGTTTCTTTTAACACTCTGCTCTTACCCACTTCCTGAGCCAGTCATTAACCTCTGTGATCTTCATTTTTTCTCCACAGAGGCCTTTGGTACTGGCAATATCTCTCGAAAGAAATGTTGCATCCATTATCCCGACAGACTCTGGCAAGTTCTTGGAACCTTGCTTGGTTTCCAAAATGCTATTTCCCTCTAGAACATTAGTTCCCAAATTCACGGGAAATCGGTTTCCTCCACAATCCTAACCATTTCATTCGCCATGAACTTTGCTCTATGTACTGTCAGTCAGAGATACTCAATGCCTTCTACTTGGCTGTGGCATCCACCCCCTGTCCCTCCCACTGGATACCCATAATCATCGAGTCTCCCAATAACAGAACTTCCTTAACACCACCATCATCCTTATGGTTACCTCCACTGCCCTCTCAGCCCCCTTCCCTCCTTTATTCATGATCTCAATTCCATGGAGTCTTCCTGCCTTATTAGAGACCCTTGTCACCTTCCCCTTTCTGCCTCCTTGCTACTTTTGCCTTATCAACCCCCATCTGAATGGGTGTCCCCTTTAACCTCTCTCTTATCGAACCATTGTGCCGCCTGATGGTTTCACCTTCCCCACACCGCCATCCTCCCCTTGTAATAGTACCCCTGCCTCAGAGGCTCTCTGTGGGTCCCTAGCTAGTGCCCCATCCTTGGTGCTGACCCCCTGCTGAAGGGGGCTCCTCTCCCACCTCCTTATCTCCCAGTTTCTCTCCAATCATGCTCTCCTCCCTGTTTCCTGGAATCTCTGTTGCATCTCCCCCCATTTGCTTAGCATATATGTTTTCCCTTCTACCTCTGGAGACTGTTTCCTGTCCTTTCCAGAGCTGGGGTCTGTGATGCCCATAGGTATCTCCACTCTCCTAGGCTCCTGTATAAGTTTCCTCTCATTTCCACCAACCTTCCTCCCCTCTAGGTTGCTTAGTAGCTCAAATTTATTGTGACACTCTCATCAGCCTCCATCAAATAACCAGAGTTTCCACTGGCTGCACCTCTAACTGCCCTCTTCTTCCCTTCTTGTTCTGTTCACCATAGGAGCTCCTTCCCACAGTCTGCTGTTTTGGCCGCTGGCAGCCCCTCCTGACTCTTCCCCCCTCCACTCTCTTTGTATTCCAGAATGTTCTTCCGTCGCTTTCCCTTAGCACCAACTTCCCTATCTAAGGGGTCCTCTGTCCCTATTCTTCCCCCTCCTGCTTGCTGTAACATAACGTCCTGTAGTTTCAGAGCGTTGCACCATCACTCTCCCTCAGCCCAAATCCTTCTGCTGCCCATATCACACCCCTTATCCTTGGGCACCCCCAGCTCCCCAGCTCCTCCTTAGCAATTCCCCCCTCCTGATACAAGATGGTAGTACTATCTACAGTGGGCTAGCCTCCCTCTCTCAGGCCCAATTTGATTATTGTCCACAGCCTGTGCAGCCTACAGCCCTTCCGAAGATGCTCTGCCATGGTGAATGTGACCCTGTTTTATCCCCCTCTGTTTATATTGGCACCTTTTACTGCTCAGTCCCTTTCCCCTGAATACAGTTTCTCTCTTTACTGACTTGATTGTTGACCCAATTTCAACCCCACCAATAAAGTTCCCAAGTCTCACAGACACCACAGTCCAGTGTGTGTTCAGTCCCACTAACAGTGTGTGTAAGCGAACATCAGGAGTACTGTATGATGCCAGCGCCCACCAGCTCCTGTTGGCTCGAATTTCAGTCCCAAACAGAAATACTCAGCCCTTCAATCCCAACCCCAGTGGCTTTTCAGTGTTTAAGAAAGCCTACAAAACAGGAGTGGGTGGGATGGTTCTTACTACCAAACCAGGCAAACAACACATTTAAATTTCCCTCTAATTAACTCCTCTTAAACAAACAACTGTTCCCAAGCCTCCACTCTACAATATCACAGCCCAAGTAACAGTTCGTATTCAAGGTAATAATTTTTAATACATAGAACTAATTTCACTTACAAAACTATTCAAAATATTTCAGTTGAAACAGAATATAACCCCAGACCTCTGTCCTACCAGCCTGCAGCTTGGTCTCGAAAGTGAACAAAAACAGATCCCTCTGCAAAAAACAGGTGGCAAGCACTGCTGAGCTGAGCACACATGATGCCCCTGCATTTAATTGAAAATCAATTTGAGAAAATTCTCTAGCAAGAATATAGAGAGCCTGCCACTTGTGTATTTGGACAACATTTTTTTGTTGTTCACGTTTGTGTTTAATAGCACATGACTCTTCGTACCCTCTGGTTGAAACAATCTCCCTGCCCTTTCCCTTTTACTCTGCACTTCCAGTTTCTCTTATTTCCTTCCTCCACCCCTGCATGCCTTCCCTTTCCCCACCCTACCTTGTTTCTTCTTTGGTACCCTCTTTAGTCCCTCCCTCCTCCCCTCTCTCAGGACCCCTCTCTGTTGCCCAAGTGTTGTTCAGTCTACTATATTATTAACCTTGCTTTCTCTGCTGCATTCAGTTATTGTATGTATGTACATGTTGTTCACATCTTGTACTATTGCCTGTACTACTTCAAGCTTGTATGAACTATTGTTTTTTTTTATGCCCTGTGTAATAATTGTACTCCTTTGCTCTGACTGTATACAATTGTGTTGCTTTGTATAAATACTATGCTCCACTCAGGTCCATCTTGTAAATGAGCATTGCTCAACGATGAGCGCCTGGATAAATAAAGATTTTGATTGATTGATTGATCGACATGACTAGAAATGGTCATTAGTTTTTTTTATTTTTTATTTCAGAAAAGGTTCAACCTTTGAATGGTTCCTACTTCCAGCAACTCTGCATCACAAGGAACAGGGAAAAAATATCTAAACTGTAATCAAAGATGGTGTGCTACCTAATCTGGAGAGTTAATGTTGTATAAAGAGTTAGCTACTGTTTCAGTTTATACAAATAACACTCACTCAGTCCTTGAAAGCATGTACATTATTTATTGCATGTCCACAGTGCCAGAAATCTCCTGTGCTTTGAGGCACATTCCCTTAGGGAGTGAGAGCTGCCATAAGCTGATGGAGATGAAATAGTGTTAAACAGCATGCAAATCAGGTGTACTAAATTTAAAACTGGTTGCCTTGATGGGGCAGACTTCCTTTGAGCACATTTCAATTATATTTAAACACATAGTGCCCTACTGGACTGTCTAGAGGCAACTCTACTTAGTATAGTATTGTCGGTCCTTTCATGGTAAAACCCTTAAAAAAACACACATACATGTAATTGTGCACAATTCGTAAAATCGTTTATTGATCAACACATAAGGTCTTTACAAAAGTTAAAAATCAAGAGTTTTTTTACAATTCGTTATATACAATTAAATACCATGCAATCTACCAATTCATTTTTTGCTCCTCAGAAAGGACATAAGACACTACATATACATTTTTGTAACAGTGCATGTTTCTATGTTCACCTAAATTCCTCCCATATACAGCATGCTCTAATACCCCACGTTTTCTTTATATTTAATATGTTACATTTATTTTTCTATCAAGTTGAGTTATACAAAAGCACCAGGCTCTGTATTAATTATGGTATGTATTTATACTTTTTACTATGATTCTCCTTATTTTCTGAGTCTGTTGAAAATATGTGGCTACTGTTAGGATTGTCCAATCATCCTGGGTTGTCATAAGTACAGTACTTTCGTCATAAATTCTTTATCAGTATTATTCCAATCAGTTACAAATGGTGCAAGCCAAAAACACCTGATTTTACTGTACCACTGACAGTCCATGAGTACATGGTGCAAATCTTGGTTCCGGTCAGTAACATCGTAGAACAAAATAAAGTGGACAAAAATAAAGCAACAAAAACAGTGTCACCAATCAATATTGGCAGCACAAAATGGAGCGTGCCAGAAAAATGCAGGTCACATGACACACAGGTAGAAAACAACATCCACCGTATGGAGACACTGCTCTAGAACCACAGGGGCCAGGAGCACAAGCCAGCATGCCATCTCCCCTGTCCTGTGTGTTGCTGGGGACATGCTGGCTTGTGCTCCTGGCCCCTTGCATTATACACGGCCATCCACATGGTGGCCATGGTCCACCTGTCCTCCAGTGGTTATCCCGGTGCACGCTCTCCATCACTCAACATTCTGGGTGGGGGTGCCCCATCATGTGGGTGCTTGCGCCATTAGAGTAGCATGATAGATGTCCATGGCCTACTTCCCCCAGTGGTGGTTGCACCTTGCCCTGTTCCATCTCCCTGCACCCTGCGCTGTTTCTGTGCATAGGTGCCTGCTGCTGTGTGTTCCAGTGTAGTGCCTCCATGCGGTGGATATTGTTTGCTACCTGCATGTTGTGTGGCCTGCATTGTTCTGGCATGCTACATTTTGTGATGCCAATATTGATGGTGACATTGTTTTTGCCATTTTATTTTTGTCCACTTTAGTTTGTTCCACGATTTTACTGACCGGAACCGTAAATCTTCACTTATACCAATGTTACATTAGCATTTTCTTGCATCCATAGGAAGCTTCTTATATCTTGCTACTAGAACATTGCTTTCAAAGCATTCCAATCTAAATCTTGGGTAAATTTGCCTTAAGCCTTTCTCGGTCAAAACATTTAAAAAATATTTGCAGATGGAGTTTAAATAGTGTCAAAAAGCACGAAAAACAGGTGTACCACATTTAAAACTGGTTGCCCTTATTGAGCAGAATTTCTTTAAGCATATTTCAATTATATTTAAAGGCACAGAGCCTAACTGGACTGTCTACAGGTAACTCCACTTAATATATTGTTGTCTGTCCTTTACAGGAAAAAAGTCTTAAAAAACACACGCATGCATATTATTTTGCACAATTGAAAATTGGCTACTCTGTTGCTATCAGTTGGGCAATAAACAGCACTAAGTAGAAATTAGAAAACAATATGTTACTCTTAGACAGAATAACTGCTACTGTCATCCAACCACTTCCAAAAATAATCTTATATGAACTTTTTTATAATATTTGAAGCTACATTTTGAAAGCTGTAAGATCTAAACAGTTAATACAATTCTCCTGTGTTGCTACATGCATATACATTTCAATATAATTTGTTAAAAAATTGCAGGACTTTAAAAATGCAGTGAAACAATTTTTTTAAGTGGAATATGAAACATTTTACTTTTTTTATATCAATATGTGGAACCCAGCCAAAAGCACTACAATGTCGGCAACCAACCAGATCTGTGCAGGTAGTACAATGTCAATAAATCCCTGGTGTCTAGTGGGTCTCCCCCATCCGCCAATTGTCAGCCCATCTAATTGTATCAATCCCGGTATGATGTCCTGTGGCCCCCGAAACCAGTTGTCACTGATCACTGGCACCAGTGTCCCATTATTTCTTTAACTGCAATATATCCCTGGTGTATAGTGGACCTCCCCAGCAGGTATTTCCCCATGACCCCACTCCCCCCATCCCAACAATGAGAGGTCGACCAGCACAGCCCTTCACTCTCCATCACAGCTGACTGCCTGACTGAGCTGAAATAAATGAACATGAGAAATGAATGAGCATGTATGTATAGTACTCACACTCATTCATTTCAGCTCAGCAGGGCAGCCTGCCATTCTGGAAAGTGGAGGGCTGTGCTGGTCACCTGCTCATTGTTGGGGTGGAGGGGAGAGGTTGTGGAGAACTACCTGCCGGGGTGGAGGAGTGGGGGGTCCACTAGACACCAGGGATATATTGCAATTAAAAAAGTAATGGGGCACTGGCACCGGTGATCAGCTATTGGTGATGGCGGATTGGGGGGGCCTACAGGACACCACACAAGGGATTGATACAGTTACACTTACTGAGGCTGACAATCAGCAGGTGGGGTGGGGGACCCACTATACACCAGGGATTTATTCACATTGTACTGCCTGCGCAGATCTGACCAGTGATGTTTTTGGTTTCAACATTATAGGTGGCAAAGTTATTGGCACTTTCTAATGTCCAGCGATATTTTGTCCCGCTATGTTCCTGGCCGGATCCCAATATATGTTCATTGTAGTGATATATTAACAGTATATCTAGTTAAATGGCTCCAAGCTTCCATTAAAAAAAAAAGTATGTTGTAGCCTAACACTTCCAAAGTTGTCACATTTTAAATAAAATATCTTTTGAAAGGTCTAACTCTGGAACTGTTAGGGCTAGAAACCTTTTTGTTTAACTGAAAGCTTGGAGTCCATTCATTAAGAAAGGTTGTTGTTATTATATCATTAGTATGTAACAATAGTAATTATGTTATCAATATAAAAAAAGGGATTTTTTTCTAAGCATATTGATATCTATATTTACATCACGACAGAGCTGTTTTTGTAAAATAAATGTTATTTACTTTGTCCATAACAATACAGTGTACATAGATATCTGGTAGATCTCAGAGGGTGGTCTCTGGGATTTATTCCTCCAAGTCATTCTCTCTGCCATGTGGGGTACCACAGGACTCTGTGCTGTCCCCCATGTTGTTTGTGGTGTATATGCTGCCACTGGGGGACACTGTAAGGAAGTATGGGCTAGGGTTCACTGCTATGTGGATGATACCCAGCTTTACTAGTCCTTTGTGCACGACCAGGATAGTACAGTCTCAGTGTTTAACAACTGCCTCGCTGAGATACAGGACTGAATGAATGTCAGCTGGCTGAAGCTGAATCCTGACAAGACTGAGATGCTGGTGGTGGATCTGGGTCACAGGACAGAGAGATTAGTGGCTGGTTGTCCCTTTGGTCTTTGGCTTGAAGGGGCCCAGCCACTAGCCTCTGAACGGGCGTGGAATCTGTGTGTTATATTAGATGATGAACTGACACTTAATTCACAGGTGTCACCCATCTGCAAGTCCTCTTTTTATCATCTGAGGAATATCGCCCAGATTAAGCACCTTGTTCCATCTGGTGACCTTCCAACATTGATCCACACCTTTGTAAACTCGCCCTTGACTACTGTAACTCCCTTTACCTAGGGTTTCTGGGGGATAATATCTGCCACCTGCAGCTGGTGCAGAACACAGCAGCCAGGCTGTTGACTGGGCTATCTCAATTGAGTCAGATTACACCTGTGTTGCGTGAACTGCACTGGCTGCCAGTTCAGTGGCAGATCATCTTCAAGGTTGACTTGCTGACCTATAAGCCCTACACAGACAGGACCCAAGCTACCTGCAAGATCTTCTGTGTCCTTACTGCTCCCCTGACCACTCCACCGAGCCGACAAGGGATTGCTAGAGGTTCCTAGGGTTCGGTTGAAGACATCTGGTTCATGGGCATTTATGTTTGCAGCCCATGCCCTGTGGAACTCTCTACCTCATTGGATAAGAGAATGCCTGACAGTGGAGAACATCAAAAGTATTTTAAAAACATGCTTATTTGAGCTTGCCTTTGATGATGATATATAACTGACTATAATATGATGATTCTGGTTTTATGTATGTGTTTATGTATTTATTGTAATGGGCACTATGATCATTGGAATAGCACCTTTTTAGAAATAAAGATGATTTGATTTGATATATATATATATACACACACACACACACACACACACATATATATATATATATATATATATATATATATATATATATATATATATATATTATTGACATGGACAATTTCATGATGGTTTTAAAAAGTAAAATATAAAAACTATTTTTGTTAGCAATTTTTCTTAATTTTGGTATTTGACCCCATAATTTAATTGATATCTATATAAGTGTAATAACCATAAACATTCATCTTATGCCTTAAATTGCGTAGCTAAAATATCTGTCTCTTCCCCAGCAGTTCTTCCTTGGTTTTACAGCCTTCAGCTGCAGGAGCACTGGAAGATAATAATACAAGATTTATCAAATGCTTTAATCACTGTGCCCTTAACATAAAATGTCAAAAAGGTCAGATTCTAATGTGCTCTTCTAAAATCATGACATTTCAACATTCATTCATTCATATTTCACTTAAAAAATATAACCTGTTGGAAATTTATAACACAACAGGAAATTTTTAAAATGGAGGTTACTGAAGGTCACACATTGATATACTCAACTATGTTAAATTTCTTAACATTTAACAAATCATTAAGTATGCCTCATTGATGCCTTACTAGTTCCTGTGAGGCAATATTTTCAATTTCACTTCCCAAACAGCCCCTGCATGTTCTATAACCCATCAAATGGTGCATTCAGGTATTACAATTAATCACTGAAATACATATAGAAAACCAGAGTTATACAAACACCAAAACAGTCTTGTGCCAAGTCCTTTTAATAAAATGAATCTTCCTTTGTCCAGGACTTTAACAGGTCCAAAACTGATGCCAACCTGAAAGAAAAGGGGGATTGCATTTCAGCAGTCTAATAAACAATTACAAATTTTTGTAAAAATACAATATAATCCATTGATTCCCTAAGTCCTTTTGGGCTCATAGACCGCAATTTAAAAATTCAAAAAAACTAATTTCTCAACAATTGGTTCAGTCTGTCCCCTCCTTGAACAGGTGGATGGATCCATTCAAGCACTCTTAATTTTAGGCCCTGTTGTTACAGTTATGCACCTCACAAAATGGTTTGCCATTGAAGACTCCTTTTTGTCACGTCTAATACTGTATCTTGAAGATAGTGTGGACTGTACTCCCTATATAGACTTTTGGGCAGGGCAGGCTATGGTATACATGGTATAAGATATGAAACATCTTACAAAGGGCTTGATGTCCACAGTTAAAGCCAATGTGGGATGCTAAAAACAGACTCTGAGTAAATGCATGCTTGCACACATTACACCTACCACATGTACAGAATCCCTAGGGAGTTGGATGTAAGCAGGAGGTGCATGGTTGTTGGATCAAATAAAATGGTCTTAAGACAAAAAATCCTTCAAATTTGCGGTCCCATGGAACATGACCATCAATCTGTTGCAAAAATGCCCTGAACTGCACATTGGTCCAAAATATGCCAGTGTTTTAATCAAATGACTTTTATCTTAGAGTCAGTTCTAGTACATGAGCATACCACAATGAAGGGTTGGTTGATTCTGTGTTTTCTCCTTATTTTTTGGTGTCAGCAGATCCAGTCTTTCACAGCGTTTTGCCTTCTCAAAGGCCATATTCAAATCCTATTTAAAACAGCCCCTTTGAAATAGCCTTTTCTTTCAGTTCTTCTGGTTGTACATTGAAATCTGCCTCAGAAATGCAATTCATCCTGAGGAGGAGTAACTGCCCATAGGGGAGGCTTTCTACCTGTGTGCATGGATGGGCACTACCGGTGTGTAAAATAATAACATCTGCTGTGGGTTTATGAAAGCATTTGACCCTATTGACGTGTCAATTTGCAAAAACAGGTCCATATCTAAGAACTGGATGTTTGACTCCTGAATATTGTATGTAAATGACACATTTAGCCTATTTGTGTTAATGTATTCCACAAATGACATAGAGTAGCATGTGTCCTAGTCCCCATCCAAACAATCAACAAATCATCAACGTATCTGTACCAACGTACCACCAAGGACAACATAAATATTGTTTTGATTGAAAATAAACCTTTCTTCCCAACCCCCAAAAAAGATTTGTGTAAGAGGGGGCCATTGTGACACACATTGTGGTGCCTTTTTCTGTAAGTAAAACCTGTTATTAAAAGTGAAAAACTTGGGCCTCAAAAAAAACTCCACAGCCTATAGTTAAAAACTGGGGATGGGGTGGATCATGGGTGCATTGGTTCAGGTACATTTCTTTAAATACTACTGAAATACTTCTAATCCTAAATGTATTCCACTTCATCTTTTGTAATGATGCACACAGCATGATCAGTACTGGTACAATAATTGGGGTCATGCACTTTAGTAAATTATTAGGCTTTACACTAGATTGAAAGCACATAGACATCCCAGCAGCTTAGCCCATCCTTTATGTCATCAGAGGGCTGGCTGTAGTTCACCACCATGCCTGGGGATGGGGGGCAGATTCAACCAGATTTGAAAACTACATAACTTGTAAATAAGTGTATGAAACAAATATTCCTTTTTGTGCTTTTTTTTTATCAGTATCTTATGGTCTTACAGCATCTGAGCAGGGGATAAAGATGTATTTATAACACTGTATTATTTGTGGACTTGTTATATAATGGGTACTGCCATTGCCACCTGCTATGTTTATTACACTCTTTAGTTCTAATTTTCTCAAAGCAAGGCACATTTTTTTATATAGCACCCTATCCAGGGTCTCAGAGCGCTTCACAGTAAGAACAATACACCAACAATTAAAATAAACATTTTAAATAAAACTAAATGCTTTTTCAAAAAGTAAAGTTTTTAAAAAGACTTTAAAGGTCTCCACTGAGCTGACTACTTGTATATAAGGTGAAAGGGAATTTCACTAAGATGGTAAAGGAGTATGAAAAGCTCTATTGCCAGATCTCTTTTCTCTTTTTTCTCTATATGTACTTTTATCCCCCTTCTTCCCCCAGCTGTCCCCTTCTGACTGCCCCCCCCAGCCCCATCACCCCGGTATCACCGGGACATACCCCTGCCCAGTTGCCAGGTGCAGAGCCTGTGGGAGGTCGGTTATCATCCTACAACAGGAGGTGTTTTTCCTTTTTCTTCCTTCCCTGTTGCTGGGGCGCACACTCAGGAAGGTGTGCACATGGAGGCATGCGCACATCTGCAGAAGTCCCAAAGCACCCTCTCTACGTCTGTCCCCTCTGACCTGCACTATCCCCCAGCCTCCACCTGGGGGTAGTCATTCGACGAAGTGCCAGTCCTCCCTCCCTCCCCGGGGGAGAGGAGAGCTGTCTTTCAGATGCTGGATCCTCTCACTCCCCTGCAAACCCCCGATGGCCCATGCTTGTTCCTAACAATAGGTTGCTGGCATGGCATGAGGTGTGGCATCCAGCACCTCAACCCTCAGCATCACTGGGCTGTGGCTATCACCAGATCTCTTAAGACGAGAGGAAGGTACAACAAGCAGTCCAGCCTTGGTGGAGTGTAGGGGAAGGGTAGGTTGATATGGTAGAAACAATCAACTTTTTCAGTGAAGTGCGATCTTGGCCAGTTTTCATACTGTACTTCAAATCCTGTTTTGATAGCCCCATTTTGAAACTTGATGGATAAATTTGTTGTTTTTAGCTATTTCTTTTTTCTTCTCTTTGATGCCGTGGTCCTCTTTCCTCCAGAGGGAGCCCCCAGCCCCATCCCTCGGTGTCCACCAGCCTATACCCCCAGGGCTTACCTCCCCAGTGGAGTTCTCCTAGCCCCACTGGAAACAGGATCCAGTGTGGCCAGCACCGTGGCTAGCCGGGAGTGGAGCCTGTGAGGTGCCCTCCATCATTTGCCATGGAATCCATTTCCTGATTTTCTCCCCAGGAGATGAGGTGTGCAATGATGCCTGCAGAGAGAACATGCACATGTCAGCAAATGCTCCCTCCTAGTGTCTGCCACATCTCCTCTCTCTTTTCTATAGTGTCGGCGCACTGCCCCCCAGCCTCCACTAGGGGCCAGTCAAATGCCAACCACTGGTGACCCCCCCCTCCCTAGAGAAGGAGAGCAGTCAATTGGATGCCCTATCCTCCTCCTCCCCTGCCAACCTCCGGCAGCCTATGCTTGTTATCAAACATGGGTCACTGGTGTGGCATGAGGTAAGGCATCCAGCGCCTCAGCCCTCAGCGTCACCGGGCTGGCATTTTTTTTTACATTTTCCATTTCCCACATTCTTCCTTCCTTTCCTTTGTTTTTTTTTTTTTCATATAATTTGTTTTTCCCATGGCAATTACTATCCCACTCCCCCTCCACCCCACAGCTGTCTTATTTATCACTGTGCTGTTGGGACCATGGTTATCAGTGACTATAAACCTTACTCCAGTAATCAAACAGCACTTTGGTATGTGATTTAATTGGAGTTGTTCTCATGCATGTTGCACTATGTACCTGTTTACAACCTCATATTTTACTGACTGTTTTGAAAGCACACTTCCATTACTGTAGGTATTCCCTGTGACACTAATAGCAGTTTCTTTTGTATACTTTTTTTTCTGCACTTTTAATTCATGTTGACTTTTTCACTTCAGTTTGTTAGATTTGTATTTTATTTCTAAAATGCACTACTGTATATGACTTTAAATATGAACTATCACTTTAAGAACTAACTAGTATTTATACGGGTTACTTGGAGCAAGCCTACACTCCCTGATGAGGCTCTAGCAAAACCAGTAAGAATTTTGTTTGTTTAGCTTGGTGTTTCCATGAGGGGCTCACCAAATAAGTACTAAACTTCTTTTTCTATTATACAATAAAACATTTTGGACTTGAAACAGTTGTATTCCTGATCTGGTAGATTGTGGCTACTGAGGTTGGTGCTGTTTTTCCTGCTTTCTAGACTGTATTTTAAAGTGGCACACAATGCAGTGAGGCAGTATTTTCTGTTTTGGTTTTGCTTTTTAGCACCTACCTACCACAACTATCTCTAAATTCTTTCTACGTGATCTTCTTGCACTTTATTTCCCAGATTTTGCACTTGAGGAGTCTGTTATGTCTATCTAGATAGGGAATATTAATTTGAGAGATACCAGCAGGCAATTATCAGCAACCTGTTTTGGCAGCATAGGGGAGAAAAATCCCATCCTTTGGAACCCCAGCCCATGCAGATTGGAGCTCCTGCCATCTCTACAGTCACAAAGGAAGCTTAGGAACCCCATCACATGCAGATTGGAGCTCCTGCCATCTTCTCCAGTCACAAAAGAAGCTTTAGAACCCCACCCTGTGCAGATCAGAGCTCCAGCCATCTCTCCAGTCACAAAAGAAGCTTTGGAACCCCACCCAGTACAGACAGGAGCTCCTGCCATCTCTCCAGTCACAAAAGAAGATGTGCTGAGCCTGGACCTCACAGATTGTGCTTGACCCTGCAGCCCTCGTGTTTCAGCCCATTCTGAAATTGACACCATTTTACTTGTGTTCCTCCTCTTATTCTGTAAACCTCCTCAACCTGCTTTACATCTGATTTACCCAGTTTACACATTTTTAAGCATGTCTACAGGACAGCCTGCTTTTTTTCCCACATTCCCATTTGCAAGTTATACATCTTTACCCCTTGAGGGCACTGTTACTACATCTCTTTCTGACTAGGTTAACTGCAGATTACTCACTACTTCAATGTTGCCCGGATGATCTTGTACTGAATGTTAACGGTTTTATTAACTATATGTAAAGGCTGACTGCTCTTTAGTCCTGCCAGCATACAGTCAAGATTTGTTTCACTCCCATCTTGACCATCTTATTTCTGACTCAATGTGATCTCTATCCTCCTCCACTCTAACTCCTATTCGGTATTGTATTTTGACCTCCATCTACCCCCATTTTACATCTAATTTATACCACTGTCTTCTTCCAGTTCCCTACACCATATTCCTTTATCTCTCTTTAATTCATACCTAAAACCCTCAATCATGGGCAACTTTGGCTGGATAGTTACCCTGCCCTGCCTCATACTCCTCTGCTGTGCAGACCATTTTATTGCTATATCTTTAAAGCACTCCCCTTGTGACAGTATTCATCCATCACCATGTCACATTACTCCGGATCCTTTAAGCCTGTTCTTACGTATCCTGTGTATTCCTAGGCCAGGCACTGCTCGCCTTGGGCTCTGGCTCTGCAAACAGCTGTGTGTATCTATCCTTCCTGATGCTCTCAGTATGAAACTTCTTCGTACTTCATTCTGGATTTGCATATCTGCTCTCCTCCTCTTAGTTAATGTGGGGGATATTGAGCTTATTCCTGGGCCCTCATGCTCCACCTCTAAACCTGTCCCTACAATTAAAGTTCAATCCCCTCCCAGAGACCTGAAAATAGCACATTTGAATGTACAGAGTCTCCGCCCTAAAATGGCTGAATTAGAAGCCTGGGTTGCTCAGAAGACCCCTGACATTCTGTGCATCTCAGAATCTTGGCTTAAGCGTGCTATCAAGCAGCACAAGGTGGCATTACCTGGCTATAACTGCTTCAGGAAGAATAGGTTGGGTAAAAGGGGAGGAGGCATTCTTATGTATACTCAGTCTGACTTGGATGCTACCGAACTCCCTGAGCCTGATACTGGATCTCCTTCAATGGAATCCCTCTTCCTCTCCTTGACTCTTGGCAATGTCAAAAAGCTAATCATTGGATGTGCCTACCCTGCCCCCAAAAAGCCTCCATCTGTCTCTCCCCCTTCATTAACTCCTTTGCCAATCTCATTAAAACCTCATAATTTGTGGTGACTTTAATACTGATTGGCTAAACCTCTCCACACACAAGGTGCATGCATCTCTTGCAGATTCTAACCTGGTTCAGCTCATTCATGACCCCACACATATTAATACAACATCTGGAAAACACACTGTGCTTGACTGGGTGGTAGCTAACTGCTTTCTTAAGGTTATATTTGTGGAGTTCTCTCGGATAGCATGCGTGACCATTCTCCTACTCTTTGCATCTGGAGGAATAACTCCCCCAACCCCCCTCCTAAGATCAGCCAGGTCCGGGATGTGTCCAGATTTAACACTAGTAGCTTTTTTGCCTCTATCAATGATGCTACCTGGGGCCCAATTAACACTCTCCCTGACATCAACTCAGCCCTGGATTTCTTTATATCCACCTTCACCTGAATAATTGATAGTCATGCTCCCTTAAAAAGGTGCAGGTCTAAAGGTATCAAGGCGCCTTGGCTCAATAAGGACCTTAGGAAGCTCATGTCCTGTCATGACCATGCCTGGTAGACTTACAAAGGTAGTGGGCTGCCTTCCGACTGGCAAGTCTACAGGCAAATTAGAAATAACTGTAAAAACTCCCTCCAAAAAGCCAAATGCCTACACTACAAGATGCTCCAAACTGAGCACCTCTGTAATCCCAAGGAGTTCTGGAAGCAGGTTAATTCTCTTACCAAGGTGAAGGCTTCTGAACTCCCTAGCTCTCTCACTGTCCAGGACTCTGTTCTAAGAGACCCTCTGTCTATCACTGCTGGATTAAATTAATTTTTTACCAATCTCCACAAATACATTTCACTCTTTCCCAACTCATTTGTACCCTTCTCAGCCCCACTGTCTCCTGGTGACACTGGGGCTCAACCCACATTCCACCTGAAGTTGGCTTCCCTCAATGAGGTCTGACAGCTCCTTGCTAAACTGAATCCTGATAGCTCACCATGTCATGATATCCTTGAGCCTAAGTTTCTCAAGTTGGGAGCTCCTGCCCTCACCCACCCTGTTTGTGATCTGTTCAACTGGTCCTTCCTATCAAACACTATCCTAGACAAATGGAAGATTGCCATGGTGGTGCCCATTCATTAGGGTGAACCCAACAAAAATTTTACACCCATCTCCATTCTCTGTCTGTTGGCAAAACTCCAGGACTGTATTGTATGATCACCTCCAGAACTACCTGGAACACCATAACCTGATATCCCCTACCAGCATGGGTTCAGAAAGAACCATAGTACCCTCACTGCCTTAATCAAAGTCACTTCTGATCTACTTCAGGCTATAGACCAGGGCTTTGCCACCGGTGCCATCTTCATCAGCCTCACAAAGGCATTTCATCTGGTCAACCACAGTATCCTACTTCAGCAGTTACAAGTTCTCAGCCTTAACAGCAGTGCCTTAGCATGTGTCCAAAGTTATGTCACCTGCTGCTCACAAAGGGTCAAGTGGGCTGGTTCTCATTCGGGCCTTAGACCAATAACTCACGGAGTTCTGCAGGGTTCCATACTGAGCCCACTGCTGTTCTCTCTATTAATTAATGATCTGCTAAATAACTGTAGAGGGGCTTCTGTTCACCTATATGTGGATGATGCAATCATCTATCATTCCTCTTCTGATGTCAAGTGGATCAACAGTATGCTAGCATCTGACTTTGCTGCTCTTGAAGGATGGTTTATACAAAATCATCTTGTTCTTAATACCAAGAAAACAAAAAGTATGCTATTCTCCCATCCACCTTCTTCCTTCTCTAATCTCCCCCCTCTCAGGACTACTTCCCTCAGAGGTGATGCTCATGATACCTGGGCATCACCTTGGATATCTTGCTATCCCTTAATGCTCATGTCTCCATCCTAATCAAACTTCTGAACCAAAAGCCAGGCCTTCTTTATTGTATCCGCCCCTTCCTCACCTCGGTCTCTTGTCATAAGATTACATCCTCCTGGTTTCTCCCACTTCTATCTTATGGTGCTCCACTTCTGTTCACAACTAACACTACTACCTTCTCGCTCCTAAAATAGGCTTACCATAGGGTGGGTAGGTTTGCACTGGGTAGGATCAATGCCCAACACCACCACTGTGATGTTCTCTCTTCCCTGGGTTGGTTATTGTATGAATCTAAACTAAGATATGCCACTCTGAGTTTTATGCACAAGCTGGTCCACAACATACTCCTTGCCTCAGTGAGTCTATTCATCTAAGACAACCTCAATGGACCCCGAGATCTGCTGCCTTCCCCTTCTCATAATGCCCAAACTGTGGTTAGCTGTGGCCCATAAATCATTCACTTATGCAGCTGTGTCTGACTGGAACTCCCTTCCTCCATTCTGTCATGCTCCACCCTCCCTGAGTTCCAATCCAACTTTCTTTCTTTTCTCTCTACCTCCACACCTTGCTCCTGCTACCGGTGATATATAATCCCCAACCTCAACAGCTCTGTCTATTTTTCATCCTTGTTCTTCCCTTAACCCTGGCTTCTTACCTTGCCCCTTGTGCCTCACCTTTAAACATAACTGCTATTTTTTTTTCTAATTGTTTAACCAGGTGAGACACACTAAGCTGAAAACTTGTTTACAGGTGCAACCTGGTAGCACAGAGAAGTTAAGTGACTTGCACAGGGTCACACAGTATGCAAGTGGGGGCTGTGGGATTCAAACCCAGGTCTCCAGATTTGCAGCTCAGAGCCTTAAACCACTGCGCTATACTGCCTCCCTCTATTGTTTAGCCCTTTTGTATTTGATACCATTAGCTAACAATTATATATTGTAGTACACTGTCTTGAATGTGGCATGTATTTGTCACACTACTGTGTAACCTACCTGCTTGTTATTTCATAAACCTGTGGTTGTATCTGACTGTATCATCATCCTGTGGATCACTGAATGCTGTATATAATTTTTTCTGTTGTAACTGTCATTGCTATGTTAAAGCACCGTACTGTATACATAACTGCATTTCCGCATCACCCTTGAAAAAGGGACTGCAATTGTCTCAGTGGACTTACCCAGTTACCAAAACTCAAGTAAACAAATAAATATTGAAAAGTGATCCAGATCCCAGCAAGAGTGTGGCACAGCAACCATAGGGTTTACATTAACATGTTCCAGGTAGTGCACAAGTGTTTCAATAATTAGAAAAATCAGCATTTTTCCTTAAATAAATGGCTTCAGTCAGTTAGCCAAAAATCAGCACTTAAGACCAGATGTAATTTTTGGCATTGCACATATTTGGTGGCCTACATCAAGGTCAGTCACAAGCCTCGTGGCCTAAGAGTTCTGAAATGGCTGTGGAAATTCCAAGAGAGAGAGCACATTATGTAATATTTGAATGAGATGGTGCAGCAGTCATTGCTTTTGTTTGTTACTTGTATTATAAGAGACTACATAGCCCACCAGGATGAGCTTCAGGCTGACTTTGAAAGTGGAACATACAGCCTGATTTAAAGATCACCCTGACATAATCATGTTCGAACAGGAATAAAAGTACACTATTGTTACTGGTTCAGTGGTGCAGAGGGCTAAGGCACCAAACCTCATCTTCCACCATGACATCGACCCAGGGTTGGGAGCAACCTTGGGGCACCAGTAGTGCTGGGTGGAATTTTCAAATTCTGGCGAGACAAAATTCCATGGAATTTTTAAAATTCTGCCGAATTTCGCCAGAAACGGAATGGTGGAATTCTGAGGCAAAAAATAGCTGTGGAATGATTAAATGCAGAAAAAATGCTGTTCCGCAGAATATTATTTCACAGATCTCAATAGTTTCCATGGAAATTGCTGTGGAATAATTTTCCTCAGAAAAAATGCAGTTCTGTTGAGTATTATTCTGCGGATCATAGTAGGCGGAATTCCAGAAAAGAACCAGTGAAATTTCACCAGAATTTCCACCGGTGGAATGGTCATTCCAAGCTAATTCTGAAGCAGAATTTGGCATTCCGCACAGCACTAGGCACCAGAGGGTTAGCTGGAGAGAGGAGAATCAAGCATCTGATGGACAGCTGTCCTCTTCTGGGGAGAGGGCTGGGTAGAGCCCATCACTTGCCTGTTTCCTGGTGAAAGCTGGGGGAAAAGCAGCTCGAGCCAGAAGATCAGGAGATGGGGCAGACCTTGGTGCACATTGTACAGGATTGCATGGTGTGCGCCTGGATGTCCTTGCATACCACAGCTCTCAGGGAACTAGAACACAGAAAAACACCACTGGTTGGATGATGGCAGGTGCCTGCAGGTTTCACTACCCAATTAGTTGAGCTCACCAGCCTGAACTGGATCCAGACCTCAGTAGAGGCATGGGATCTTCCCCACATTGACCCCCCCTGGAGGGGGCAAGCCCTGGAGGAAGACAGCTGGTGGTAGGTTCCGGTGGATGTCAGGCTGACGGGACTGGGATGCCCTCCTAAATGAGGGCCAACCAGGTGCAGAGAAAAAAAAAGCTATTACTGCTCAAGACATTAAAGAAAAGCAAGGAAAAAAACTGAGTAAGTTCAAATGGGATAAACAAGATTACTTGGCAGACTGGGTTTTTACCTGCAGGAAAGACAGTAAATGGTGGCAAATAAAAAATCAAAAGGGACATCCAGTTTTAAAATTAATTCTGAAGAACAAAACTCAGGACCACTTTATCTCTGCCAGTGAATCAGTCACAGATTGTGACTGTGTCTGGAAGAACAGGGCAATCAGAGTACCCCCAAGACTCCTAACAGCTAGAAACTACTCCAAGTTCTCTGCTGAAGTCTTCCAGGAGCACCTGAGCTGACTGGATTGGAGCTCTGTCTGCCTTCTCCCAAGCTAAATGAAGCATTAGAATGTTTCTAAAACACCTTCATCTCTGCTGCCAACCTACATGCCCCTGCAAAGAAACTTTGAGCCAAAATGTCACTGTTATAAGTGGATTTACTCCGTGAGTTAAAAGAAATTATGACAAATTGGGACAGGGTTTGGAAACAACACAAGCAGTCAGCACTCTCTGATGTCCTGGTAACCTATAGGACCCTAAGAAACCACTGCAAGCACACAGTGAAGGAAGCAAAGTGTGAGTATGTCAGGAACCTACAACCAGCCTACCTGACAGACCCTAGATCCTTCTGGTTGTACATCAATGCCTTGATAAAAGACAGTGGCAAACCAGCCCAAAGTCAGATACACTGCAACGGCCAAACCCTTAGCGATAGCAAAGAGGCTGCTGCTGCCTTCAACAGGTTTTTCACCAATCTCAAAGTACACAAAGCTAGCCTCCCAACCAGAACCCCTGTGCAGCTTGGCCCCGAGATACCAAATTCTCCAGGCCACTTTTCCATCTGCGGCTCGTGCGACCGAAAAAAAGTTCTTACCCTCTTGAAGTCCATTAGAGCTAAAGGCTCAGCCAGGCCGGATGACCTTGATCCTAGGCTACTTGAGGCAGCTGCACCAGCAATTATACTATCTGTTACGTGGCTCATTAACAGGTGCCTGTCTGAGGAAATGGTACCAAGCATGTGAAAATAGGCTTATGTGGTACCAATCCACAAAGGAGGCCCTAGGGAGTCTATAGGCAATTATAGGCCCATATCCCTCCTATGCATCCTATCCAAAACGCAGGGAAGGCTAGTATACTGCCAAGTCTGAGACTACTTGAAGGGAAAACAGCTGTTGGCAGATACCCAGCTTGGATTCAGGTGTAAACACAGGACAGACACAGCACTCATCAGATTCTCCGCTGACATACTCACAGCCTTGGACAATGGTATCCCAGCTGGGGCACTCTTCATAGACCTGACCAAGGACTTTGATTTAGTTGACCACAATCTCCTGTTAAATAAACTAAGTGATCTAAGCATGGATTTCCACTCTTTAACCTGGTTCCATAGCTACCTGACCAACCGGTCCCAACAGGTTAAATGGAGAGGGACAACTTTAAAAGCACTTCCTCTCAAAGAGTGGGTACCACAAGGATCAATACTGGGCCCTCTCCTGTTCTCGTTGCTTGTCAATGACCTGAACAGCCACTTCGGAGGTAACTCAGTGGTTCAGTATGCTGATGACACTGTTATTTATAGATCCTCACCTAGCCCATCAGACCTGTGACCTCAACTTCAAGCTGATTTCTCAACCCAAGAAAGATGGTTTCTAGAGAACAGGTTGGTTCTAAATGCCACACAAACTGAAACCTTACTGTTCAGGCCAAGAACTCTAGGCCAAGACAGGAGCCCCCCTGCTCCCCCTGGTCTCCTCATCAGGCACCCCTATAGAGGTAGTGAAGACCTTTAAATACCTGGGTCTGACGCTGGACCAAGGTCTCACTTTGAAGTCTCACGTGGACCAGGTAACAAAAACCATACATCAAAAGTTGGGTTTACTATACTGCCTGAACACCCAATTGATCCTTGAGTCCAGGAACACGATTGCCAATAGCATCCTCCTCCCAACCCTAACCTGTGCTGCATCGGTAATGCAGGGAGTTGCTAAACAGGAGCAAACCAGGTTGCAAATGCTTTATAACAACATCACTCATTTCACCAAAATGTCCCACCCAAGATGATACCACTGCAAAGCACTGGCCTTTCTGAACTGGCCATCCTTTTGCCACCGGCAACAATACCCCCTATTATGCAGTGCATATAAGCTCATCAATGACCAGCACCCAACAAGCCTATCTGGCCTGCTGGCCCCAAACACACAGTTAGACAGCTCTGCACCTCCAGAAGATGCCTCCTGGAAGAACCCAAGGTAAGAACCATGGTCGGTAGCAAATCCTTCATCCACACAGCTCCAGTACTGTGGAACATGCTCCATGACAACCTTCAGTGGGCTGCCTCCCTGAGTACCTTGCGCAGGGGACTATGCATGCACCTGCTAGACAAGAGTGCCAGCACCTGTACCTGATTGCAATGCAGCAAGGCTACTAGCTACATACAGTCTTAAAACCTAGTCTCCCTGTATCCCTAAAACAACTAGCAGAACCCTTCACCATTACCAAGCAGAAAGCTAGTTATCCTCTGCTCATGTTCTGCACTGACCCACCCTAGGATGAAAATTCAGTTCCAGTGTCACTGAACAAAGGGCTTCCTTATGGGATACTTTTTTTTGTGAATTGTATTGAATGTAACCTAATGAATGAACTTACTCTGCCTAATACTCTGTTGTGAAATGTCTTAATGTGACCAAATGTTGTCTGCTAACACATGTACAGTATATGTGAGAATATCCTACTTTATGTAACTAATTCCAGGTTGCCCCTGAAAAAGGGACCCTCAGGGCCCAGTGGGCTTACCCAGTTACCAAAATTGAATAAATAAATAAATAGATTCATTAGGTAATTTTTTTAGAATTGACATCTCAGGAGACACCACATTGTTCAGCATCAGCACGAGGTGCAGCAGCAGAATTGTACAGACTCAGCAGAACACAAGCATACCCAGAGCAGAGGAAGGAAAAGGAGGAAAGGGAAAGACACAGCTATACCAGCCATAGAGTGGAGCCAAAGCCAATGGGAAAATGATGAAGACTTACAAAACAGGGCGTTAATAAATATTACTAACCTTTCCACTACTGAACCCATTAAATACAAGTAAATACCTTCAGTATAGGATAGAGATTTGTCACAACTTGTGACACTAGGCAGTAACATCCATCACTTACAGTTATGGGCTTCAGAGCCCATTACCCTGCCACAACAATAGTCCATGGGTGGTAAAATGTTACAATGTAATGCAGTCCTGTTAGAGAGAAAAGGGATTGTAACCCTGGCCAAACTGCCTGCCAGCCGATACTTCCCAACTTCCCAACTTACTATGCATATTTAAGCCACTGCCCCATTAGTTGAGCGGTGACTTTCATTTGTGTGAAAGGTAGCTTAAATATACATAGCAATTCTTTAAAAATTGTCCCCATAGGATTCAATGGTGTGCACCCCCGCGCTCTCCCTGATAGGACATCACAAAACGTCCGGTCGCGGGGGCATGGTAAGCAGACTGGGAAGCTGGAAAGGATCGGCTGGCAGCCAGTTTTACCAGGGTTATGAACCCTTTCCTCTCTAACAGGACTGCATTCAATTTTAACATTTTTACCACCCATGGACTATCACCGTGGCAGGGTAACGAGCTATGAAGCCCATAAGGAAATTTCAGAATGCATTTTGGTTAGAATGGTGGAATAAATGTATGAACTGTAGATTACTCTATTATAGTGTATGGTGGAACATTGTTCTAATCTGATTTTCAACTGAACTGAAACGTTGTTCTACCACAGTGCAAAGGTCTTGGAATGTAATTCAACCCTCCTGTGGTAGAACAGCATTCCAGCTCAGTTGAAAATCATATGAGCCACACCAATGAAACTGCAGGATCAACTAGATTAAATGACTTGGTGACAGCACAGACAGACACTCGCACAGTCCTGAAGATGCAGGATCAACCAGATATGGCATAAAATATGCAGGATCAACCAGATATATTCTTCTATATAAAAAATTAAATGCAGGATCAACCAGATATTTAAAATAACTTATGACAATAAACTCCATTCCTCCACCTCTGCTCATTAAGCAAGACATACAGACACTATTTTTTTTTAAAAGCTGACCCAAACCTCACTGGCAACCCATGAGAGTGTGTGCTACAAAGGTAAGGATGTCTGGTCCATAGTAACCACACAACTCACCCTAGCAACGAGCCCTAACTTCCTAAATAAATCATGGCAGCAGTTTGTTTTTGTATTAAAAAAAATGTGTACTTGACATGTATTTAAATTACCTAGGAGGCACCATATACTATAAAAAATACTGGATGGCAACTCTATGCCCAACCAATGTATTCTGCTGCCTCAGGGTTCTGATTCCCAAGGACCTCTCAAGCTTCTCGAGGTCACAGAGAATCAGAACCCCTCTGTGGCAGAATACATGGGTTATGCATAGTTGCCTATCCAGTATTCTCTATGAACTGCAGATAAAAGTTCTGCAGAACTGATAATTGTCATTGTTCAGTTCTGCTGAATTGTTTTCTGTAGTTTAAAAGAGAACTGCAGTCAATCAAACTAGTCTATATCCATTGTCAAAGTAGTAAAAGATTTACAATCACTTGTGTAAGTCTCTGTTGCTGAGTCCTTGTGCCTCCTCACGGAATATCCATATTCTCTGGGACCAGAAGAGAAGTGATGCATCTTAGGTCCCAGCGGTTGTGCTGCAGCATCTGATTAATGCAATATATACATAACATAGAGGATAATGTATAGTCATCAATGGTTAACCAGTTTGTTAACCATCAAGAGGTTACCAGGGCGACCATGTAAACCTTGAGAGCGAAGCTCGAGAGGTTTACATCACCATGGCAACCTCGAGATTGGCTAACAAAACAGTTAACCATCGATTTACCATACATTAGCTTTTATAGTGTATGGTACCAGTTCATTTTTTTTAGAAAAGAAAGCAGTTCCTTACTGCTGTTTTTTTATGTCCCCACTGCTCTGCCCTCACCGCCACGGCCATTACAAGGCCGTCCGATCCAGCTGCGCACATGCCTTGACTGTTCCCGGTTGTTAACCCATCGATGTGACGTACTATCGATGGGTTAACAACATCATGACGTCACATCGATGGTAAAACGTTGTTATAAAAAGGTAGATTTCTACCTATAACAATGTTCTACCATACATTATATAGCTGTTTCATCCATCAAGCAAGATGAAACCAGAAGACCCTGAATTACAATCGTCTGATACAGGTTTGAACCAAGGCATAGTGGGTCATTTGGTAATGCAGAAGAGCAAACACAAGTGCTCATTGATCATTCCTTCAGCAACTTAAAAGGCAGGCTGAAAGTCTGGTTTCAGAAAGGTAAAAAAAGGTTTCAGTAACCATGCCAATTGTCTTAAAATGATTGAAATAAATGTCTATTACCTTGAAAGTTCCTCATATATAGTAATGTGGAAATGTGTAATTTGCTTTATTTTGTTCAACAAATGACTAGTTTTTGTTAAGAAATATACAATATATTCCACACACAGTCTGGAAGCTAGCTCTGCAATACTGATTATTACTAAGAGGTTAAAAAAACAAGTTCACAATAGCTGGCTTATCAGAGTTTTTAACTGGATGCAGAGCTCATGCAGAAATGAGGTACTACAAGTATTAATATTTTTAAAGTCACTTCATATGCAGCCATAATGTTGTTCTCCCATTAACCTTCACCAGCCCCAATACACCACCATCATTAAAATTACGATGCAATTTGGTAGAAATTCTCTCTTTTTATAATAAGTATTTCACAGCTCATTATGGTATTAATAAAACACCAGCTTTTTATTTTTATATAATGGTTACGATCACCGTACTTGCGAGATGATACATTTGGATAAGCGTCATGAAATGCTTGTATGCACTAATGTAAGCATTAGTAATTAAGGTTTCAACCACACCTTTCTTTCTGCAATAAGATGCTCATTTTAAAATAAGTGTGACAAAATGCGTTATATTTAGAAAGTGTATACAGTGACAAAATTGCACAAAGGACAGTGTGTTTGCATTGATGGGGGGGGGCGACTTTCTAAATGCACGTGCAGTGACTTTTAACAAATCAGTATCAGCATCACTTGAAATCCAAAGGAACTCAGCATTCAATTTAATACACAAATAAAAAAGATGTGTAATCCATACAACATATTTGTCTTTTTGGGGCAATGTTCTGGCAGCAACTTTTGCATATTTACTTTCTGTCTCTGTCTCTGAATGGGAATAACTGGTGCTACTGACACTTTACTAAGACTAAACATAAACTGGAGTAGAGCTATTCCTTCAGCTTTTCACATTCTCTGCTTTTGAAAACATTGCATCTCCCTTTTGTTTTGCATTGCTCTACAGTCTAGATAACCTAAAGGATTGGACTTCATAAAGAAAGAGTTTGGTCTAATATAATACTAAACTCAAATCATTGCCACCACTAATTGCACATGGTAAGTCAAATTTTAAAATAAAAATACTTGATGGTATCAGTAGTGCGGACCAACAGTGTGAGCAATGTCTGACAAGATACAAAATATTTATGGTTTTGAGTGAAGGAAATTAACACTGTATGCCCCCCCTATACATACAGCACTTCTGATAATTTAGTGCCCCTAGTTTTTAAACACACTGCTTGAGTAATTTGGACTGCATACATTTTCTCTGTGGATCTGTCCTTACATACTGTTATGCTAATGAAAAATATGGTTAAAATTTTGACAGGACACGTGAAAATGTCATATGAGGCTGAAACGTCTGTGGAAAATTGCATGATAAATGTATAAAAATGCTGTTTAAATCACTTATCAGTTTCAAATCTGTTGTCTGTAGCTTTTTTCTACAGGCTGCACCAAGAAAATGAGCCAGTGCTTGAACACATATCTACGCTGAAGGAGATATGCCTTATACTATAAAAAAAATATTTTCTACAATAAAAAAAAAAAAATGTAATCTACCATACAGAAAATAGCCCTTCTGTGACTTGATCATTAACTCTGGGACATAATGCATGACACTGACTATGTTAAAAGAATCAAGTGTGAATGTCTGTAGCATGTGAACATTCTAAGATCTAAATTTAAAAAAAACTAGAGATATGTTTTTCACCATATAGAGTTAATTGATAATAACAGTTTTCATGTTCGCTTTGCACACTGTAGCAAAATTCATAGCAGTTCTCCTTTAATAAATTAATCCACAATTCATACATTGATTCTGCAGTTCAGTGAGTCACTGAACTGTGGAGTGAATGTATGAACTGTGGACTAATGAATTATACTGCAGAAAGAAATTCCACAGAACTGATCACTGAACTGTGGAATAATTACATGTACTGCAGAATAATCCATTAATGTGCAGAATAAATTTCCTCAGAACTGTCATTCCACACTGAAGTGACCTTGGGAGTCGGATGGTCAGCTGGGGGGGGGGATTGTGCATCCCAATGACTGTTCTCCTCCTCTGGGGGGAGGTTGGGATGAAGTTGGTGCTGTACTGGCCACTGGTGGAAGCTTGGGGGGAAGACAGTCTGAACTCCAAGAGGTAGGGACATGGCAGACATCAGCATGCATGCCTTCACATCAGCACATGCCATGTCCCAGAGGGAAGAAACTGAAAAATGGTCCCGGGCATGCAGGATGATGGCCAGCCTCTGCAGGCCCCTCACCCAAAGACTCAGGCACCCTTGGACTCTGGATTGAAGCTGTTGTGGGTGGAGGGACTCCTCTCCACCCCATGCAATTGAAGGGCATAAGAGGGGTACTCTGAGAGAGAGGTAAGCCCTGGGAGAAGTCGGGGTGACGGGGCTGAGAGGATGGTGCAAATGTGGGCCAATTGGGATGGGGAGCACAAAGTACAAATAAAAAAAAAAGAACTGTCATTCCACAGTTCATGTGTATTATTCCTCAATTCATCCAGAAAATTCCATGGAACAGGATGAAATGTCACCAAACACATTAGAAAGATTCTGATTTCACCCATGGTGGAAGTTTGGAAAATTTTGCAAAACTTATGAAATTTCACGAACGTTCCGCGAAAGTGGAATTCTCAAATTCAGCCCAGCTCTACTACCATACCATCTGACAAAGGCAGTTCGATTGTCCTGATGAACACAAATAACTTTATGCAAGAAATTTTCTGACAGTTCTCTAATAATAATGTTTATGTTAGTTTCAAGTCTGATTTAATTAATGAGAGTAACTGAGACATTGATGCTTTTTTGACAACTTCACTGGAGTCTTGTGTAATTTCAGAAAAAAAAACTTTGAATACCTGATGGTGAAACACCCAGTAAGGCTGATGACTGGGTCCCTTACAGAACCATTATCAAGGTTCATTGATGAACATATTAAATACATCGTGCCAACTCTACCATCTTACATTAGGGACACATCCCAGATTCTGGATGTCCTGGGGACTTGGAACTTGAACCTCAGGGGCTACCAGTCACAATTGATGTTGAGTTGCTGTATACAGTACGTATGTCCTCCATGATGAAGACCACCTACAAGCACTTAATACTTAGCTTGGCATCTCTTCCAGCTTCACTGACTCCTTTAAAATTTTATGTGCAGGTTGCCAGAGTACAGTATGTGCTTAAATGTAACTTTTTCATTGTTTTATGGCCAACATTTACTGCAGGTTAACAGTACAGTAATGAGTGCAACCTTTGCCCCAGTTACCCTCATCATTACCTTGGTCTGTGAGAAATGGAGGTTGTTTACAATCCAGATGTGAATCCCTTCCACACATATGGGAACCTTTGGTTTTGCATTTTTGCTGACATATTGATGGTGTGGAATGGGGGTGGGAGTAGAACAACTGTTGGCTTTTGTCAGTTTTTTTGAGCACTCAGATCTGAACCTTAGATTTTCTGCCAAATTTCACCAACAAAATGTTCACTTTCTAGATCTTAACATCTGTAAAACTGAACAGGGCATGATCACTACCGATCTGCTCGGTAAGAGCACAGTCAGAAATAGTCTTCCCCACTTCAGTAGTGTCCACCGGTGCCACACCATCAATAACATCCCCAAGCCACAGTTCTTCTGAATTAGGAGTAACTGTTCAGAAAACGCAACTTTCAAACAGAGTTCAGAGGAACTGCAACAGCGATTTGTGTTCAGGGGATATGATGTCCAACTTAATAAGGCGAGTGATGAAGTTAGATGCAAACCCAGAACAAATTTGTTACAATGCAGACAGAGGGTGCATGCAGTGGGAGACAAAGTCAGTTTCATTACCCAATATTCACGTATATCCAGAGCTATTAGGGTAATCATATTCAAGTACTGGCACATTCTGTCCACTGAACCTGCAGTTACAGAAATCTGTACAAATCCACCCAAGATAGTTCACAGAAGGGATTCCAGTTTTGCAGACATGCTTTTGCACAGTTTAGATAAGGTTGAGAAACCTCCTGCAAAAAATTGGCTACTGCAAGCTCCCAGTGGCTTCTTTCCTTGTGGTCATTGTAGATGCTGTACTGTCACCAAAAAATGCAAATTGTTCTGCACAGTGAATGGCCATAAAAAACATGATATCACCAAATTTATCAACTGCAATACACCATGGGTCATTTATTTGGCTACTTGCACATTCAAATCATTTTTGTGGGTCGGACTAAAGGCCAGTTAAAGATCCTGGTAGGCTAATATCTCAGCTCGATCAGGAACAGGGATGAACACAACACACATTTTAAACACCTAGAAAGTGCTAACAGGGATAAGCCACACAAAGTGGTATTGAAAAAGTTGAAATTGGACTGGGGGAACCTGCAAATGCAAATTTCAGGAAGGGAGTCCTTATCTTTGAACTAGTTGCCATATGAAAACCAGGTCTAAAAGACAATATTGAACACATAGCATTTTTGTAAACTGAAACAGTGTTCATGTTCTCTTTAAATGATTTATCCTTCTTTTAAACTGACAATGTGGATACATTGCATATTATATAGTATATTGCTAACATGGTAATGTTGCATATAATGGCCTGGATAGTCAAAGCAGTTTCGAATGGCACAACAGGGTTGCGCATGTGCAACTGTGGAGATGTGCCATAGAGCAATATTCAGCAGGAGAAACTGCACAGCGCAAGTAGCAGAGCACCAATGCACAATAGTAATGTATGCATGCACAAGGGCAGGGGGCATACACATGAATATGTGGCACAGTGCGATATTCAACCCCCGACCAATGGTGCAAGTGAGAAGCAACTGCGAGTTGCGCGAAGCAGACTTGAGCCTATAAATACAGGGAGCAAGTAGGAGGAGGGCACTTGCGGCAGAGGGGAGCAGGACAGAGGGAGACAGACAGGCAGTCTGGGAGAGGAGAAAGGAGACAGGGAGAGAGGAGGAGAAAGAGAGAGAGAGTGTGAGACAGAGAGAGTGTGAGAGAGAGAGAGAGAGAGAGTGAGAGAAGTGAGACAGACAGGGAGGCCAATGGAGGGAGTGAAAGGGAGTGGGTGCCATACAGAGTCACCAGACCCAAGGGGAACAACACAGGCACCTACAGGGGTGGTCAACAGAGCCTACAGACAATAGCCAGCCAGTGGCAGGGTACGCAGGAGGGGGTCCAGCCAAGTGGCAGGCACTGCCCCCCAGAGCTGGGGGGCCAGTCAAGCCGAACGCCCAGGGGGTGACAGGACAAAAGGGACCATGGCCAGTGTGGCATTCCTTATCACCTGAACTGGGTGATTCTGAGGCAGCACTGTGAGTTGTACAGTGACGAGATGCAGGCACTCACTAGACGGAGCCACACCCTGACAGTAGAGACAAAGGTAACAGCTGTCATGTGTCTGCTCACCACGGGCACTTTCCAGAGACCAACAGGGGACACCACAGGCATAACCCAGTCGGCCACATCGTGGTTCCTCACACAGTTCCTCAATGCCCTGCTGACACATGCTGTGGAACACATCCACTTCTCCAGCACACAGGCGGAGTGTACAGCAACCATGCAGGAGTTCCACAGGGTAGCACGTATGCCTGACTTGCTAGGGGCCATCGACTGCACTAATGTGGGCATCCGCATGCCACCTGGTGTGGAGGGGATAGCGCACATCAACAGGAAGGGCTACCCCAGCATCAACTTCCAGGTGGTGTGTGATGCAAGGGGGTGCACAACCAATGTCTGTGCCACACACCCTGGGGAGCACATGACGTCTACATTTGGCAAAGCTCGGTACTGTGCCACAGGTTCGAGAGTGGGGACATCCCCACAGGACATCTAGTGAGTGAATATGGCAAGACCACAGGCAGCAGGGTACAGCGGGACATGGAAGAGGGGCAGACAGGGTGGGGGAACTGCCGTGTGCGACTGGGAGGGGCATGGGGCACAGTGACAGGGGTCACCAGGCTAACCATCCCTCTCTCTCTCTCTCTCTCCCCACACACAAATGACAGTGGCTACCCACTCAGGCTCTGGCTGCTCACACCCTACCGGTGCCCGTCGTCCCCAGCAGAAGAGCAGTACAATGAGGCACATGCCAGAATGTGGAACATCATTGAGCATGTGTTTGGGAAGGCATGGTTCTGTTGCCTGGACAGGTCTGGTGGTGCCCTAAAATACAGCCCCTCAAAGGCCTGCAGCCTATTCCTGGCCTGCTGCATGCTGCACAACATGGCCATTGACCATGGAATAGCTGTCGAGGCTGAAGAGGGGAACAGCAGTGGGGATGAAGCATGCATTGGGCCAGGAAGTGGTGGGCAGTGCCCCCCCGGGGGAGGGATCCCCGGCTCATGCAGCTGGCATGCCACCGGCGAGACATGATAGCGCAGGAGCACTACAGTGCACGCAGGTAGATGGACACACACATATGCACAGAACCGACACAGTGGCAGGGCACACAGCCATATGGGCATGGCCAGGGCCATGCACACACAGGCATGGTGCAGTGGAGGGCAGTGCCACATGGAGACATGCAACAGCACCCACACAGCACCACACAACAGCACACATACACACCCACACAGTGGCACCCACATGCACGCAACTGGGTGCCAGCGCATGGCGTGCATCAGATGCAGGGCACCAGTGCACATGCACAACCAGTGGTGAGATGGCATCATCACGCACACACCACATAGGCCAGTGGTTGGGCAGGTGCACACACAGGCAGTGTATGGTGCACCACATGGCTGCCATGACCGTGCCATGCACACATACACACAATGCCCACATGCACAGAGGGCAGTGGCTGCAGACAGCTGACAGGGGGGCATACACATCAGGTCTGCCATGCAGTCACACAGCCACCACAGAAATGGATACAGCTGTGCTGTGGCTGCCCAGCAGTCACAGGCTGCACAATGGCCATGGGGGGGTCTGTGACCATCCCCCAGGAGTGGGACTACGGGATCATGACCAGGTCCTCGCAGGGGTTTGCAGGCTTCCAAACAGGCCCGCATCAGGCATGCCTGGGATGCCCACAGCAGAGCCTGGCATTAACATGGATTGGGTTGCCCAAAACTGGGGCCATGGGGTGGACAACGCACTCCGCGGGGTCTGTGGTGGTCAGCCATGCCCTGTGGCAGCCAGTGGAGTAAGATCGACCAAGATTGCTTTGGCAATGCAGTCCAGGGCTGTGGTCCTGTCCTCCCACAGGCATTGACTGGCCTCCAGGACATGCACAGTGCTCCTCTCATGCTGCTCGGCTGCCTGGCACACCTCTGCACTGAGTGCCCACACCCCAGCCATGAGCAGCACCTGTTGCTCCACCGAGGTCTGCAGCCATCAGGTTGCTCTGCCAAGGGATTGGCGACCCTGGGACACATGGGCATGGTGCCGACCCACTGGTGTCATACGACCACGCTGCATGGCTCCCCACTCAGGTGGGGGCCACACAGCTTGATTCTCATGGGGATGGGCAGTATCAGGTGCCTGGGTGGCGGACGCATGCCTGGTCCCCCAACAACTCCAGCCGTACATTGCTGCTGCCCCTCCGACCTCTGTGCACTGGTCAGTGCCTGTGTGGGTGCCCCGTCACCCTGCATCACTGTGCCTGCACACACAGCAGTACCAGGTTCAGTGGTGGGCAGCTGTTCTGCCGCCAACAGGCCACCAGCTGCACAGCCAGTGCTAGTGCTTGGTATGGGTGACAAGCCCCCCACCGACCAGGACAATGGTCTGATCATCATCAGTGTCAGACCCTGCCCTGATCTGTGTCTCTGCACAGAGCACGCCGTGGCTGGTGTCTTGCTGGAACACACCCAGGACTTTGTCCGCCACCATGCCCGGGAAATCCAGCTGGACGGTGGTGGTGGTCCCCAGCCTATCAGGCCATCGGATGCCTGTGGAAGTGGATGGCCAGTCCTCTGGAGCTGGGAGGGCTACCACGACAGTCGCAGGTGCCCCAGCCACCGCATGTTGGCGAGTCAGTGCTGTAAGGGAACACAGATGCATTAGAGCTGCTGACCAGACTGGCCCCCCCGCCTGCCAGACCTACCATGCAGTGATGGGCTCCCTTCAGTCTGGAAGCCACAACCCAGCACACCCTCTACCGCACTATGTTGCATGGTGGCTGCCACAATCTCCTCCTGTGGTGTGAGCTGTGACACGCTGGTCTGGCCCCCAACTGTGGTAGACCTGGCAGCCCAGATGGCCACCACCTTCTCCTTTTTCCAATGTTTGTTGGTGCCCACCTTCTTCTTGCACTCCTGTGCAGACTGTTGGTGGCTGCCCTGCTGGTTCATGGCCTCCACCACCTCCTCCCAAGCCACGGCTCTAACCTGGGGTATGCCAGTGGTGCCACTCAGCAATGGCTCCCTGTCGTGGTACGCCTTGAACAAGGCATCTGCTTCCACTCTCTCGTGAAGTTGGGCCTGCGCTTCCAGGCAGACCACACTTCTCACTCTCCTCGTGCTCAGACATGTTGCTACCTGTGGACATGGACATGTGGTTAGTGGCTGCAGCAGCCGACCCCAGCCATCGAGTACCCTGTGCTGGCCCTCCCCCGGCAGGCGCATCCTACCTCTGATGGTTGCAATACCAGTCCATGACCTGTGATGTTGTGCTGCACTTTTATAGTGCATCATATGCAAATGAGCCGATTCACAACTATAATGACATGCAAATGTCCTCATTGTGCCGCAGATAGGCAGATGAGCTAATCTGAGTATGTTGGCTGAATATTGCACTGTTGTGCACTGTGCAATGGACTTGCTCCAGCGCATGTCATTGCGCAATGCCGTGACATGCGCAGTGCAGACTCAACAACGCGCATGTGCTATGGCAGCTGCTGCCACCCATTGTAATCATGTGCTGTAGGGTACATCACGGCCATGCACCATGGGCCCTATGGTGCTCGAGTGCCATACAGTCTATAGTGCTCATGCGCTCTTGGGTCTATGGCGCTCGGGCACCATTGACTCTATGGTGCATGGGTGCTGTTGGATCTATGGTGCTCAGGCGCTATTGGGTCTATGGCACTTGGGCACTATTGGACCCATGGGGCATGCTGTCCACATGGCCCTATTGCACAATATGCTACAAGGCCCAATAGCGCACTCACGCACATTGTGCGTGCGGACCCCTGACCCCCACTGTGCCCTATGACCCCAGTGACCTCTGCACACGTGCTGGTGTGGCCACGCCCATGCTGCACATCCCTGGGATGCGCAATTGCCATTGACTGAGCATCTCCATGTGAGGTGCGCATCCCATGCACATTGTGCATGTGCGCTACTGGGTGCCATTTTGGCATTCTACAGTGCTGACTGACAATGCCACAGCACGCAGTGCCCCGTGCCTGAAACTGGAGCCAGGTAGAGCTTGTGAACCTGGTGGCCCAGGTGGAGCCCCATGCTGCTGGCTTATTTGGCCAGCAGCCCCTCACTAGGCACAGGACAGAGGTGTGGCAGGACATCACGAATGGGGTGGTCCAGGCCACTGGGGTGCAGCTCACCAGGGAACAGTGCTGGCACCAGTATTGTGACCTACTCAGGAGGGACCCAGAGTGGCTGAGGGCACTGCAGGCATGCATCTGCAGGGGGGTCATGCCACAGCCAGGTAAGTGGGCTCATACTGCATGTTTGCATGACCACCATTCCATGAGGTTGGCAGGGCTGCATGCCATGCTGGGTTGGGGGAGGTATGTTGTTGTGTGCAATGTGGCATGTCATTTCCAGTCACTGGGTGCACTGTGCCACAGCCCTGTGGTCTTGCTCAGCTGGGGCACACACTGTGCTTGGGGGTGGGGGCAGTGGACTCATGCTGTGGCTGTGTTCTGATGTGTGTCTGTCTGTGTTCCTGTCCTAGGGCCTGAGGACCAGAGATGTGCCAGAGTGGCAGGGGCACTTGGTGGGTCACAGCAGGCCACTCCGAGCCCTACAGCTGGGGGTGTGGGATCGAGCGGAAGTGCAGTTGCGGGTCCAGTGCACGCAGTACCACAGCAGGTGGGTAGGCACTGCGCATTCCCACATTGTTGTGCTGGGTGGTCTGCAGGGGTGGGGGTATGGCCTTGTCCTCCTGTGCCATGTGCTGTGGCAGCTGTGTGCAGTACATACGGTGCAACATGTGTTGCACCATGGGGCGAACATTGCACGTGTGTGTCAGCTGTTGGTGGGCTGGGTGTGTGTCCAGCTGCCACCAGTGCCACTGAGGTTTCACTGCAGCCCCATGCCACCTGCCTGCCACTGTGCTGTCGGGTGACCCTTGGGTGGTGGTCTCCAGTGCTGTGCACTGCCATGGCCTACTGGGTTGGTGGCAGGTGTAGGCCCACCCACTGTGGGTGGCAGGGGTGCCACTCCGGGGTGTATGTTCCCATTGTCCACTGCACACGGGGGGGCTAGGGGGCTATGGACATGCACTGATCACCTGTCCCTTCCTCTGCCTTAGGTGTCCAGAGGGGATCCCGCCTGCCACTCTATCAATGTCTCCTGCATGAAATCCTCTTTATCATGTCCCACACCATGGAGATTGTAGGGCAGACCAGGAGGTTCATGCTACAGAACCAGCGCAGGGGGAGGCGCCAGGCACCATGCAGTTCATGGCTGGCCATGAGGATCACCAGCCACCATCCCACCTCTGTCCTCCCTTCCCCCTCCTTCCCCTTCCACCTGTATAGAACCTGTCCCCTGACCCCTTTTCACCTATGCCTACCCTCTCCTTTGTTACTTGTGTTATGTTTAGCTGTGTTGCTTTCTTCCCTTATATTTATTACCTGTTTACCCTTCTGTGTCCATGTCTGCTTTGCAGCTGATAAGTGGGTCCATGCTGCAGTCATGTGGTGGGTGGCCGTGTGGTGCACCTATGTCATTGGGTGGTGCATGCATGGTGTTGGCATGCCCCACATTCAGTGGTTGTGCCTTGGCACGGCCCTGGGAAGAGCTGTTCAGGATGCATGGTGTGTTTGTGTGGTGGGTGCCAAGTGTTGGGGTGTGGCTTGTCATTGGCTGGGCTGCCGAGTGCCGACCGGTGTGTGGTTGTCTAGGGTGCCACCCCCGTATGTCGGTGCCACCTGTGCCCTGCATCCTCCTGGGCGGCACCGCTGCATGCTTGCACTCCATGTGCAGTGGTGACCTGTGTGCTGACTGTGTCCCTGCCAGTGTTCCTGGCCTGTGCTCCTGCCTTCCACCCCCCTTCCCTCTTGCCTCTCTCTTTGCTGTGCCTCTGGCTGTTCCTGATGTGCCTTGGTGCATTTTCCTTTGCCCCTTGCGCATCCCTGGTTGCACTATGGTGCATTTCTGGTTGCTCCCTGGCACACATTTCACTGCGCCATGGCACAGTGCCTGTGATATTCAGCCATGTTGCGCTGGTGCATGTTGTGGTGCGCAACCCTTGAATACTGCAGTCACTGTGCCATTGTGCAGTTGACTTGTACTGCACCGGGGTTGCACATGCCTTTGGTGCATTTCTGAATATCCCACCCAGTGTGCTGATATGCTTAGATTAGGGATTTCATGTTTATGTATTTAATAAGGGCAACAGTGGCCTCCTTTGAAAAATAATATATTTATAACACTGTATGTTGATTTGTTATGTAATGGATATTGCCATTGCCACCCACTATGGTTATAACGCTAATCAGTTCTAAGCTGCTGTGAGTGAGACAGAGAGCAGCCACAAGCTTCCTTGTAGCAAGGAGGTGATTTTATAGAAGTACACTGAATTGAATTCTTAATTTTGGGGCCTGTGTAAGTAAGTAGAAGTCATTGTTTTGGTTCTCAGTTTTTGGGGCTGACTTTTCTTAGTGTAACTTTAATTTGCCAGGGAGGAAATTTAGCTGGCAGAATACTTTATAAAAGGTTATTTTCACTGTTTATGTTCACTGTATTCACTATTGCTGACAATCAGTAAAAATAAATGGATAGTGAAAAATAATGGACAGCTGATTGTCAGTAGTACTGTATTGAAGAGTAAGCTGTCCATGCTAATTCGATTGGACATGACTATGTATAGAAGGTTGACTTCTGCTAAATATAACGGATGCTAATTCAACCTGCTATACAGTATTTGTAGTCATTTGTGACTAGACCTGTTACTTAAACTCTGTGAAATAGGTGTCTGAAAAGGGGAGGAGCTGAAAGGGGCCCGAGGAACTGTGGATTTAAAACAGGAGCTGTTTGTGGACTCTGTCTGCTGTAGGTGAGACAGAGAGCAGCCACCAGCTTCCTTATAGTGAGGAGATGATTTACTAGAAGCACACTGAATTGAATTCTTAATTTTGGGGCCTGTGTAAGTATGTAGATGACAGTGTTTTGGTTTTCTGTTTTTGGGGTTCACTTTCTTTAGTGTAACTTTTATTTGCCAGGAAGGAAATTTAGTTAGGAGAATATTTGCAGTCATTTGTGACTAGACCAGTTACTTAAACTCTGTGAAATGGGTGTCTGAAAGGAAGGAAGGCACTCACCAAGATGGTACATCAGAGTTGTAGTTGATTGTTTCTGGAGGGCACGGGTTTAGTCCCATCAACCCTGCCCCTCACACCACCCACACCAAGCACATCATGTCCTTTATATCAGGTGTTTGGACATTATTTCCCCAAAAATGCAAAGGACATACACCTGTTCATATCCTTAAAGGCATAGCACACTGAATAGGCGGTTAACACACTCACATGCTTGCACACACCAAAAAAAACCTCTTAAACAGGAAGGGACAAAGACATGTGGGGAGTGGTGAAATGCACTGGCTGTGTTGTGGCAGTCTTCCGGAGATATTCTGGAGGATGCATTGCAGCCCTATTTGCAGGCACTACTCTGGTCTGAGGGAGGAGGATGCCCATTTCCATGCTGAACTAGCGAGGATACGGGAAACTTCCTCCCCCACCCAGGGACCACCCAGGCCACCACCACTGCCATAGAAACATAGAAGTTGATGGCAGATAAGGACCGCAAGGCCCATCCAGTCTGCCCATTTCTTTTTCTACCTTATAAATGTGCCATCGGCCTTTGCTCTGTCAGTCTCCTATCTATTCATACTCATCTGTATTGCTCCCTTATGCCTATCCCATGCCTGTTTGAAGCCCTGCACTGTATTCATAGCCACCACTTCCTGAGGTAGGCCGTTCCATGCATCCAACACCCTTTCTGTGAAAAAGAATTTCCTCATATTCCCCCTTAATCGGCCTCCCTCTATTCTCATGCTGTGTCCTCTTGTCCTGCTATTTTTCTTATATTTAAGCATGTTAGGCTCTTTCATTTTAATAGCCCTTGAGGGTGTTTGAATGTCTCAATCATATCACCTCTCTCCCTCCTTTGCTCAAGGGTATCCATATTGAGCTCCGTTAATCTGTCCTCATATGTCTTCTAGTGCAGTCCCTGCACCATTTTGGTTGCTCTTCTCTGGACTGCCTCAATTTGGTTAATGTCCTTGTGAAGGTGTGGCCTCCAGTACTGCATGCAGTACTCCAGATGGGGCCTAACCAGTGTCTTGTAAAGAGGGATTATTACCTCCCTCTTATGGCTTGTGATAACCCTACTAATACATCCTAACATCCCCCTAGCCTTACCTACTGCTTTAGAGGTCTGCTTGGATGATTTCAGGTCATCAGTGATGATGATGCCCAAGTCTCTTTCTTCCTTTGTGACTGCCAGCAACTCCCCCTCCCAGCTTATAGGTGGCTTCAGGGTTTCTCTTCCCTATGTGCATGATCTTGCACTTCTTTGCATTAAATCCCAGTTTCCAGTCTTCTGACCATTTTGCTAGTTTATCCAGATCTCTTCTCATTCTGCCCACCCCATCTGGATCATCTACTCTGTTGCAGATCTTGGTGTCATCTGCAAACAGACAAACCTTACCCCTCCAGTCCATCTGCAATGTCACTGATGAAGATATTGAAGAGGACTGGCCCCAGGACTGATCCCTGAGGTACCCCACTTGTGACTTGCATCTCTTCTGACTGTATGCCATTTACCACCACTCTCTGTTTTCTGCCCGTCAACCAGTTTTCCACCCAGCTGACCAACTTCTGATCCACTGAGCCTACCCAGCTTATTTATCAATCTTCTATGTGGAACAGTGTCAAAAGCTTTGCTGAAGTCAAGGTAGGTGACATCAACTGCTTCCCCTTGGTCCACCACTCTGGTTACCCAGTCAAAGAAATCTATGAGATTAGTTTGACAGGACCTTCCTCTTGGTAAACCCATGCTGTCTTGGATCCTGTGCCCCTATGGATTCCTGGTGTTGCACTATCCTTTCCTTAAGGAGTGCCTCCATAATCTTGCCCACTACTGAGGTAAGACTGACTGGTCTGTAGTTCCCTGCCTCCTCCCTGCTACCACTCTTGTGGAGCGGGATCACATGAGCCCTTCTCCAGTCTTCTGGGACCTCTCCTGTGCTCAGAGACTCACTAAACAGTTCTGCTAATGGCTCTGCCTTTTGCCAAGAAAGAGGAGTAGTTGGACCATGGTGGGCTCAGGGAGGGTGAAGGTGGTGGAACAGAAGAGCATCCCTCCAGTTGTGCCTCTTCACAATTCATTCACTATTCTGGTGGAGTGTGCCTCATCTGTGGAGGCACCTGCAGCAGAGACCAAAGAGGATGCTGGGAACCTCCACAAAGGAGACCCACAGGAGTGTGGCATGGGACTCCACAGGGAAGGAAACAACTCCTGGTGGGGAACTCATCATTAAGGGTATAAATGGGGGAGGAAAGGAGAGGGAGGTCAGATGCCTGCACAGCACCTTGACTTGGAGGGACAGGAAGTGAATCCTCAGGATTGTGGGAGCAGCTGCACAGGGAAGGGAGCTGGATGTCATTGTCCACATAGGGACAATTGATCTGGCTGGTAATGGGATCAGAGCTGTGCAGGAGGAGCTTGTGGAGTTGTGGAGGGGCCTTAGACAAGTGGCACACATGGTAACTTTCTTGGAAGTGCTACCTGTCTATGGCATGGGTGAGGCCAGGGTACTCTGCACCATGGGATTCAATGACTGGTTGAAAAACTGGTGCAGAGCTCAGGGGTTCAATTCATTGGGGACTGGGGGTCCACCTGGAGGGATACAGGCTTATGCTGGCATGATAATCTGCATATGTCAGGGAGGGGAACCAGGATCCTAGGTGGCAGGTTTAAATGCTATATTGGTAAGCATTTAAACTAGCCAAGGGGGGGAGGCACTGAAGAGAAGTAGGGAAATCCCAGCTCCCCCACCCACAAAACAGGGTAGATAGTGAAGTAGACAGAAAGGCAGAGAAGTCGATAGGGAGCAGAACAGGGGTAAATCCAGAAGAAGGCAAAGGCAGTAAGGACAAGGATGGGCCTAAAAGGGGAAAGGCCACAGAGGAGGCACACTCCACCAGAATAGTGAATGAATTGTGAAGTAGCACAACTGGAGGGATGCGTTTCTGTTCCACCACCCTCACCCTCCCTGAGCCCACCGTGGTCCAACTACTACTCTTTCTTGTCAACCTATGAGGCAGTGGTAGTGGCCTGGGTAGTCCCTGGGTGGGGGAGGAAGTTTTCTGTATCCTCGGTAGGTCAGCATGGAAATGGGCATCCTCCTCCTCCCTCAGACCAGAGTGGTGGAGGGTGAGGAGTACCAATGCCCATAGTCAGGGTAACAAGCTCCATGAACTTGTGGCCTTGATGGAAGAGGGATGCCTGGATATTGTGGCAGTCACTGAAACATGGTACACAGAGAACCATGACTGGGATGTCAACATGCCAGGGTACACAATCTACAGGAGGGACAGGGAGGGTAAAAGAGGAGGAGAAGTAGCTCTTTACATAAGGGAAGAAATCAAAGCAACAGAACTAAAGGGTAAACAGGGAGGAGAGAAGGCACTATGGGTCACCCTTGAGACAGGAAATGGCACCACAATCTGCACAGGTGTTGTTTACAGACTCCCATTTCAGGGTGAGGAAATGGACAATGAAATGATAGAAGGAATCCTTAGAATGGCAGAAAAAGGAGAGATATTGTTGATGGAGGACCTGTATATGTCAGATGTTAACTGGAGCACCTTTACTGCAGCCACATCCAAGAGCAGAGTCATTCTCTATGCCCTACAGGGGGCATGGCTCAGACAGCTAGTGTTGGAACCAGCTCAGGAGGGAGCAATCTTAGACCTGATACTTTCAAATTGGGAGGAAGGAGGATCTCAGATTTAGAAATTGGTAGCCATCTGGGAACAAGTGACCACCAAACAATATGGTTAACAATAAACACATATGTAGAGTCAAGTCATACAAAAGCAAGGGTGTAGGACATTAGAAGGGCCAACTCTGGCAAAATGGGAGAGTGCCTCAGAAAAGTACTAGCAAACAGGCAAGAATTAGGTGTGGAAGAACAATTGGGAAAAATCAAAACTGCCATCACAGACGCAACAAGCCTTTGTGTAAAGCAAATCAACAAAACAAAACAAAGGAAAAAGCCTCTATGGTTCTCAAAAGAGGTGGCAAGGGAGGTTAAGGAGAAAGTGATAGCATCCAGGAAATACATGGAAACAAAGAAGAAACAGGACAGAGAACTATATCAGTTAAAGCAGAAGGAGGCAGTGAAAACAGTCAGAATAGCAAAGACCAAAAACTGAGGAAAACAAAGATAGCCAACTTTGTTAAGAAGGGGTATAAAACCTTTTATAGGTACATTAGGGAGTGAAGAAAGACCAAGGGAGGGATACTGAGGCTTAATAAAGGGGAGGGAGTGGGCAGAGGGTGACAGTGAAAAAGCAGGGATAATGAACGAATACTTCTGCTCAGTATTCACAAATGAAGAGGAGGGGGAGATACCTAAACCAAACAATAGAAACACTCTGGAATGGGGGGGGGGTTGATACCAGTCCATTCACAGAAGAAAGGGTTCTGAAAGAACTCTTAATACTAAAGGTGGACAAAGCAATGGGGCCTAACAGGATTCACCCAAGAATTCTAGAAGAACTAAGGGTATAATTAGTGACACCACTGACTACACTCTTCAACAAATTATGGAAGGATTTGGTGGTACCTGAGGACTGGAGGAGGGTGGATGTGATTCCACTTTACAAAAGTGGGAGCAAGGCAGAGGCAGGAAACCACAGACCTTTTAGTTTGACCTCAGTAGTAGAAACAATGATGGAATCACTTTTGAAGGAAAGAACTGTTGAGTACCAAGAGGCCAGTAGGACACAGGACCCAAGGCAGCAAGAATTCACAGTGGGAAAGTCATGTGAGATGAATCTAATAGATTTCTTTGACTGGGTGTCCAAAGTAGTAGACCTGAGAGGGGCTGTGGACATAGCCTACCTAGACTTTAGCAAGGCATTTGACACAATCCCACACAAAAGATTATTATACAAGTTAGCCAGCCTTGGAGTGGGTCCTAAGGTGGTAGCCAGGGTAAAAAATTGGCTGAACAGCAGGACGCAGAGGACAATAGTAAACAGAGTCCACTCTGAAGAAAGGGGGGTTACTAGCAGAGTACCGCAGTGTTCAGTACTGGGACCAGTCCTCTTTAATGTCTTTATAAGTGACATTGCAGAGGGATGGGAAGGAAAAGTATGTCTCTTTGCAGATGACACAAAGATCTGCAAAAGGGTCAATACAGAAAGTGGGGTGGAAAGGATGAGAAGGGACTTGGCAAGGTTGGAGGAATGGTCAAATGTATGGCAACTAGATTCAACTCAAGGAAGTCAAAGTAATGCACCTGGGAAACAAAACCCAGGGAAGAGTACACAATTGGGGTGAGATATTAACAACAACAGAAATGGAAAGAGACCTGGGATGGTCATATCAGATGACCCAAAGGTGGGCAAGCAATGTGAGAAGGCAGTAAGGAGGGCTGGCGGGATACTGGGATGCATATGGAGAGACATCACCAGTAGAAAACAGGAAGTTGTTATCCCTCTGTACAGACAGTAGGTGAGACCCCATCTGGAGTACTGAGTGCAGTTCTGGAGACCTCATCTCCACAAAGACATAAACAGGATGGAGGCTGTCTAGAGGAGGGCAACTAAAATGGTGCAAGGTCTGTACCCGAAGACATATGAAGAGAGATTAAAGGAGCTTAATATGTATACCCTCGAGGAAAGGAGGGAGAGGGGGGACATGAATGAAACTTTCAAGTACCTTGAGGGAATCAATAAAGTCCAGAAGGGTAAGGAAGTTTTTCTTCACGGAGAGGGTTGTGGATACATGGAATGGCCTTCCTGAGGAGGTAGTAATGCCAAAAACAGAAGGGGAATTCAAGAATGCATGGGACAGACATAAAGCAATTCTAGTGTGGGGTAGGAGGAAGCAGGCTGTTGGTTAACTAGGATCTGCAGCTTAGCCATTAGGTAAGAAAATGGACAGACTAGGTGGGCCAAGCGGTCCTTATCTGCCATTAAATTCTATGTTTCTATGTTTCTAATTTTCTCTTCTTCCCAAATACTTTTTCAGTGACGTATGGTTTCAGCTATTTTTTCACACTGTACTTCAATTCTTGTTTTGATAGCCTCACTTTGGAAATTAATGGATACAATGTTTTAATTTTCCTTATCCTGCCTCCTCCATACCTTTCTTCTGATTTTTTCATGTAATTTGATTTTCTCCCTGGCACTGACCACTATCCCCCACCACCACTGTCTTACTTATCATTGTGCATTAACAACCATAGTTATCAGTGACTGTAATTCTTGCTGTCATAGCTAAACAGCACTTTGGTATGTGATTTAGTTAGTGCTTTTTTCATGTGGAATGCACTCTGCATCTATATACAGCCTTTTATTTTACTGACTCTTTGGAGAACACATTTCTTTAGATGTTCCTTATAAACATCCTGTATTGTTTATACAAGCAGTTTTGGTGCTCTTAATTATCCATATACGGGATATGGCATGGGTTACAGTGTCATATGCTTTTTATCTTCATGAGAGGTCTGTGACTACTATGCCACTCATGAGGGAGCAAGAGGGCACAGGCCTTGAGTGAAGATTAAAAGCATATGACATGCTATCTCATGCCATGTGTGCTTTGTACAATGAGCGTGATGGAAATAAAATTGCCCACATCTATTTTTTTAATAATTTTACTGTTGCTTCTGAAGCCGTGGGTCTGCTGTAGTATGAGTAGGCATCCACGTGGTGTCATTGTGATGTACCGGATAGTGGAAATAATTGGCATGACGTACCCAATTCATAAGATACATTTTTTATCTCTGAATCATGTACGTCAGCAGGTAGGATACAGCTTTTATCTGCCTGAATTTTCCATCACGCTCATTATATAAAATTTATTATCATTCATGAACTTTGGTGCATAAAACACTCTATTATAGTCTTGCACCTTTTTTTAAATCTTTTTACCTGCTCCTTTCTCTGGCCCCTTAGGACTCTCTCCAGTGTAGTCAACTCAGACCAGCTTTCTCCTGTTCTGCCTGAGGTCTCCTTGGACCCTGCCTCCATCCTGGATTTTGTCTCCTCCACACTTCCAACCTCCCAACCCCCCTGCTCTGAGCCCCCCAGGGTGGGATTATCACACTTCTCTGGCACTCTTTCTAGAATCTAGATGGGCAGCTGTAGTGTGGGAGGAGATCCAGAGGCCTAGTTGAGACAGTCCCAGTGCCGAGTGTGGGAGCTATCCCCTGGATCCACCATTGCCTTCCTGGGTGCCAGAGCTTTTCCTTGTGTTTCTGGCTCCTCCCCTGCCACAGACATACAATACCATCCAGCACACAGTGTGCACGCTCCCGCACATGCCCACAGGATGACTGCCAAGGTCATCCCATGTACATGAGTTCCTGACTGCAGTGCACCCAGTCTCCTCTGGGCACCACTAACATTACAGAACTAGGTCCCCCACCCTCCCAGGAGAGGAGAGCAGTCCATCAGATGCTCAATCCTCTCCTCCCCATCCGAGCCCCAGCTCCCCGAGCATGCTTCCAAACCCAGGTCACCGGCATGGCAGATTCCTTGACTCTCAGTGCCACTGGACTAGATGTCTTGCACCTTTTTAAATGCTGCTTTTCCTTATCAGTGTTCACTACTGTTTGTTTTTTTGAAATAATATGTTCTTCGCTGTTAGGTATTCCCTCTGCTGCTAATAACAATTTCTTTAATATACATTTTTCCTGCATTTTGAAATTATGTTGACTTTTTTATTTTGCTTTGTTAAGTTTGTATTTTATATCTAAAATGCACTGTGTGATGTTAGCTATAAACTATCGCTTAGGAACTAACTTGTATTTATACGGGTTACTTGAAGCAAGCCTACACTCCCTTATGACACCCTAGCAAAAACCAGCCAGAGTTATGGCTGACCATGAATGTGTCAGGCTAGTTTTTATTTATTATGCAATAAAAATCTTTTGCACTTGAAATAGTTGTTTGCCTTGTCTGATACATTTTGACTACTTACAGGGTGGTGCTGTTTTTCCGCTTTCTAGCCTGAGCTGGTAGCTCCCCTTTAAAATAGTGTCAATAATATTTTTATTGTTTTGATACTTAAAATTTCATGAAGTTTTTTTAAAAAAAGTTTTAATTATTTTTATTTTTAATGAATTTTTGCAATACTACACATTATTTAATTTCAGACAATTTAGTTTGCAATTTCATTCATCTTATTCCCTTAATTGCATTGCAACTATTTCACTCTTCCCTCTAGCAATCATTAACCTGCCTTGCTTTACCTGCTAAAGCATGGAAGATAATAAATACTGATGATCCACATAACATTGAATAAATACATTATTTATTTTAATTCACAAATTTCCAGTAGCTAAAATAAATGATTTATCTGTAAGGTTTGACTCTAAATCCACTAAGGAAATTGAGGGGCTAGGAGGCCGGTAAAGCCCATATATTCTCTTATCATCTATTATCTATAATAGGAAAGATTGTGCTCAGATAGTAATAGGTTACCTAGTCATTTTTTTAAATTTTGCTTTGATTTTACTAGAGATAACCTATAATGGTAGTTTATTCCAAGGGTTAATAATTCTGTAAGTGTAAAAATATTGCCGACTCAGGTAATTTAACATTTTTTCCAGTTAATTGAAGTGTGTGACCTCTGGTGACATGAGGTGAGTTTTTAAATTCAAAGCCCAGTTCAGTCAAAAGATAAGGGTCCTGCATGATATCATACATAAAATGCAGGTCACCCCTGAGACGTGTACTGGCCAGGGGCATCAAATTCAGGGAATTGAGTCTATTTTCATAGGCTATGTTGCAAAACCCTTTAATGTGCTTAATGTATTTTCTTTGTTATTTTCAAGCTGTTTTAATTCAGATTTCTTGTAAGGGGAACCATAGCTGTGAGCTGTATCCTAAATGAGGTCTAGCACACACCCTATAAAATGGCATCAAGAACTTTGGATCCCTTGATTTAATGTTCCATTTTATGGACCATATAACATGGTTTGTTCTAGTAACTGCTTTGTTGATATGTTTTGAGTAGCCGAGATTGCTAGAGATGATTATTCTCAAATCTTTCTTATCACTGGTAGCTTGTATTTCACAGCTCCCAAATGAATAGGTCACTAGAGGATTATTTGGACCTAAATGCATTACCTTGCATTTATTTATGTTTAATAGCATGCCCCATTTGTTAACCCAGTTGCTAATATGATCTAAGTCACTTTGAATTGTTATAATTTGTTCTCAGTCTGTCAAGAAAGTGCGCACTAGGACAACTGGTGCTCTAACAGTCACTAAATGTAATAGCCAAGTCCAAAAAGACTGGAGCACTCAAACTCATTTAAACACAATGCAGGCACTTCAAAATATATAGCTAAAGTAAATTTTTATTGCATTTTAAGATGACTTAAAAGCCTGATGCATTTTTAATCCTTTATTAAAGACCGTTGATAAAGGATTTTATCCGAAACGCGTCAGGCGTTTATGTCATTTTAAAATGCAATAAAAATTAACTTTAGTTATATATTTTGAAGAGCGTGAATGGTGTTTAAATGGGTTTGAGTGCTCCACTTATTTTGGACTTGGCGTATAATTTAGTCTGTATTAATACAGGGATTGCCAATTTTAACATCACCTGAATATTTGACTGATGATTAGATACATTTCCTAGTTAGAACTTGCATTGTATAAATATGTATGTGACACAGATGTGGCTTTTTCCTTATAGGAAATCCCATCAGTTATTATCATGTATACCTATTAAATAAAGTTATATACACTACACCAATTAAAAGTAAATACTACACTAATTAAAGGTATATATGATACCATACTAATTTAAATACATGTACCATCAATACAAAGTATGTACCACACCAATTAAAACTATATGCTATACCAATTAAACGTATGTACCATACCAATTAAACAATATGCTACACTAATTTAGTATTTACCACATGAATTAAATGAAAAATGTCTGCCAAATACCTGAAACCTGCCAGAAAACTCTGTGCGACAAAAACAGGTAACTTTTGCAAAATTAAAACCTGAACAAATAAATCTTTCATAAAATGCCATGAAACTGCAAGAAAAGGATAAAACCACTATCTGGGACACACTTTGGGAACCCATAGAAGCCACCTAAAACCACATGCCAACATGAAAAGGAAATAATTAATGCAAATATTTACCAGGTGGATGATCCTTAGTTAGAAACATCATCATCTTCACTAGTAGCACTATCATAGAGTAAACAGCAAAGACCTTTCAAAATGCCACTTTCTGTGAAGATGGTGCAGATGCAACTGACCAACAGAATGCCACTGCAATCTATAAAAGGAAATCCACAGCTCAGACTCATCCTATGTACTTACACAGTGCATCAGCATCATTAGTGGTTCCATCTCCTCCAAATAGGCCCATACGATGGTCCACTGATCTAGAATTAGTGACCTCATCACATATAGCAATGTGTAAGTCCACCTCATCTGCAGCTATATTTTTTTATATATACAGCTCAGACAGATATGCCACAGGTGCCACCACATTTCTGCACAGTACTGTGCAACATCAGCATACTCACACCATAATACAATGATGTCAGTGTTTTTTTAATCAATCAAGAAGTTTATTGTTTAGCTAAATAGCCATCACAAACATCAATTTACAAAAAATATAAAATAGGTAATATATTCACAGTATACAGTCATAATTAAAAAAAAAATAAAAATAAAAATAAATAGTATCCCTGGTACAACCAGGTATACAGTATTGCACATTGCCACTATTAGCATTATGCACAGCTGTGAAATGTTATCTTTACATTACTCTGTTTTTGTCTTTATAATGACTGAGAAAAATGTTGGTAATCTTTCTATAGTCCATGGATCTACAGTATGAAGTAATATATTTGCTATCACAACATTTTCAGTCTGATATACCGAGTTCACAAAAGGTCCTAGCCAATACAACCTCTCTTTCATATACCAGGTACACTTCCACATCACATGTATTAAGTCTTCAAATCCTCTAATTGTACAGTCACAATCCCCTGACGTAACAAACTCTGGAGTGCCACAAGGGTCAATCCTTCTCTTCAGCATCTTCCTAAATAGTCTTCCACAATCCTGTCCTGAACAACTCCTCCTATATGCTGATGATGCTGTCATCCACTCCACCCACAAGGAACCCAACCTTCTGCAAAGCAAACTATAGCATGGCTTCTCCTCTGATGAAAACTGATTCAATAAACACAAACTGGCCCTCAGTTATAAAAAAAAACAAAGTCTATGCTCTTCTGCAGCTCGCAAAACAAGCACCGGGACCACACCCTCACTATTGCAAACTGCCTAGGTATAATCCTAGAACAAATGCAAACCTTCAAATACCTTGGAATCCCTTTTGACAGCTGTCTACCTATGGGGCTCACATTGACAATGTTGCCAAAGTTACTAACACATGTATTGGCCTGCTTTACAAGCATAGGCAATGCCTAACTCTGGAAGCCTTAAGGATCTCAATTTCAGAGTTTCAATGATCTCAACCATCGACTATGGCCTTATCATCTACAGTTCCGCTTCCACCACCACCCTCAGGTGCATATCTATGCTTTGAACAAAGCTTGCCAACTCATCACCAGATCCCATCATCTCACCCATATGTGTGACCAATATGCCCAAACTGGTTGACTTCAACTCTCAAGCCGCATAATGGCTTAAAAAAACATTGATGGCTCCCCCCCCCCCCCCCAGAGTTCAAGCTCTGCTACAACCTGCACAGAATCCCCACCTCACCAGGGGCTCTGGATCTCAATTATTGCATATTCCAAGATGCCATACCTCACATTGACAAAGATCATTTGCTTACAGAGCTCCCAGCTGGCTAAATGGTCTCACCAGGGACATGTCCTCCCTAACTAAGCTAGGCCCATTCAAATCTAACCTCCGCCTATTCCTCTTTGCCTCTAGCACATGCGACTGTCTTCTCTAACCTGCTGTTCCCATTTTGGCACTTGTCCCTTCTCATCCACCCCACTACTCTCCCCCCGTCTGTTTTGACAATTGCATCTGGCAGCATCTTCTTCTTGTGCCTCACCAAGTTCTCGTTATCAATGTTGTCCCTGTCCTTTGCATGCCCCTTGTACCGCCTAATCTGTATGTACTCATGTGATGATAAACAACTGTAACCTGTTATCCTGTAATAATTAATGTCCTGCTTGTTTGTTCTCATCCTGACATGGAACCTTTGTAAAAGATCCTTGGCTCAAAGGTAATTGTAAGCACATCACTCAGGACAATGTGATTGCAACAGTAATCATAAAGACAGACCAGACTACTGTACAACCTTGAAGATCCTTATGTATTACATTCAACCAAAAATAAGCAACAGGTATATACAGTACTCTGAAATAATACCATCTCATGAATATAATAAGGTAATTGCTGCTACTTGGCCTGTGGCCCAGTGGCTGATTACTTAATTATGTCCCCTTGATGTGATAATTTCCACATGTACCTCAGTTACCTATCAAAGGAGATAGTAACATAATATTAACATAGTAACATAGTATTATAAAGGTCTGAAAGGACTCTTTGTCTTTGTCCATTCCTCATAACTGTGGACCAGCCAACTAGTATGCTGTATGTGCATTTACTAATTTATAGGGCTTTTCCCTGCCATCCTACTACCTAGGGTGTCCTGTGATTCTCCTGGTAAGCATAAATCTGTCCAGGCTTACCTTGAAGGCTTATATTGCCTTAATGCCTTTATATCCACTGTTTCTACTGGTAAGTAGTTCCATAGGTTCACAACTAATGTTACCCCTACAAATATGAACTTTAGGGCATGTCCCTGCATCTTGCTGGAGCACACCAGATCAATTATCTCTGTCTATTTGACCTGATCAGTACCCTTTAGTATGCAGAAGAAAGAGAGGCATGTCCTCCCTTAGTCTCCCATTCTACAGGGTGAACCTATTAAGGAACACGTACAAACAGAGGAGAGAAAGAGGTAAGTGCCCCAGTTGATACTTGAACCCAGGCTGCCTAGAATATCATTCTGGTTGAACTATCAGTTATGCCGCCAAGGCAACTGGATAATTAGAGACCAGTTTCCAGTTGCCTTAGTAGCGCAGCTAGTAGCACAACTGGAATGGTATTCCAGGTGGCCTGGGTTCAAGTCCCAGCTGAGGCACTTACTTCTTTTTCTCCTCTGTTTGTATATGCTCCATACATATGCGCACCCATTCTTGTGATTGAAAATGCAATTATCTGTGCAGCAGCAGGTTGTGCATTGGAGCAAGAGCAATGTGCTCCAGGATGGCCCTGTTTCCAGTTGCCTTGGCAGCACAGTTGGTAATGCAACCAGAATGGTAGTCCAGGTGGCCTGAGTTCAGGTCCCATCTGAGGCACTTATTTCTTACTCTACGCTGTTTGTATGTGTTCTGTAAATCTGCACTCTGCACTCTTGTGATTAAAAATGAACCTATTATGGGCTTACAGTCTCGTCTCATAGCTTTTGCCCTCCAAACTCCTGAAAATTCAGGTGGCCTTTCATTGCACCATCTCAACTGCCTTAGTGTCCTTATTGCATTGGGGAATCCAGAACTGCACACAGTACTCCAGGTGGGGCTGGACCAGGGCCTTGTAAAGTGGAAGACTGCTTCTCATGTTCTGCAAATCACCCCCTCCATGATGCAGTTTCACACTGCTTGTCATGCTTTAGCCCCTTGTTTATTATGATCCCCAAGTTCTTTTTCTCCTCCACCACAGCAAGAGGAACCTCACAGAGTATGCACCGTGTATATGACCTACCAGTGTTTTTCCTCATTGAGTATTGCATCTTCTGTTTAGCGAAACTGAATTTGAGACTCTAGGAGTGTGACCAGTTAGCCAGCTTTTTCTGGTCCTCTTGAATTTTGACCAGCTTAGTAGCTTTGGTTAAGCAGGAAACATCGTCTAGTGCAGACTCTGGCTTCCAGACCTGTGTTGCAATTCTTGAACAGCAGTAATCCCAGCATTGATCCCTGAGAAAAACTGCTGAGTACCCCTCTCCATTTGGAGTAATGCACTTCGACCACAACCATCTGCTTCCCACCCCCAAGCCAGCCAGCCAGTAATCCATGTTCTGTATGCCTCATGTATACCATACTGGTGTACCATTACATTGACCAGAAGCTTGTGTGCCACAGTGTCCAATGCCTTACTGAAGTACAAATAGACTGCCTGTGGCTGTGCCTTTGTCCTCATCCCTGGTCACCCCCTCAAAGAAGGTGGTCAGACTGGTTTGGCATGAGCTGCCCCTCATTTAGCCATGCTAAGAGGGATGGGAATCTTGGCTTCTGTCAAGTATTCCATTATTCTGTCCTTTATTATAGATTCCAGCCCCTTGCTGAGATGTCAGGCTGAGCAGGCTGTAATTAATGTAGTTAATGGAACTGTTTTAGTTAGATGAATACAGAAGACAAGTAGGTAGACAGTGAGATAGATAGACAGACAGACAGACAGACAGACAGACAGATAGATAGATAGATAGATAGATAGATAGAACAGACATATAAATAGATAGATAGACAGACAGATACTGTAGATAGAGAGAAATACAGATGGATGTGCAAAATAACATGGATTATTAATTAGTGGTAAAAGGTGCATAATTTGCAGTGTATATGAAGTGCATTGTTAGATAGAGAAACATTATGAGACACAGGTCAGACATTCAAAGCCTCTAGTTTGCCCCACTCAAAGTACTTATCCTGTGACACAATGACATAATATTTCTATACTGGAACAGAAACTGGACATAACATTAAATGCACAATTGCTGTTCTAATAAAGCAGTAAAGTATTAGTGCAAGGCACAAACAGGTACCAATCTAGAAAACAGACATACCGGCGGGCCACAAACTGGTGTGTGGACAGCAAGCTGAATATGTCAGTGTATGAGCAGCAGTGCATCCCAAATGGGATTGTACTAGTGCTTTGAGTTTACACTGCCATATTAAAAGAGTAAATTGTTAATGACCCCCTAAAGAATAAAGCTCTCAAAGGACACATTTGCATCCCATTATGGGGCCATTAACCTGGCTGCAGCAATGCCTCTGCAATGTGAATAGCCCTGAGGCATATTGCAACCTGACTGATAGCCCTGTACCCACCAAAGTACTGGCCCTCTCCTCCACTTGATCCTCTCAGCAGCATTATAATATACATGGCAGTCTAGAGTCCCCCATTTCTTGTCTGATCCTAGTAGGTATAATGTCTTTATTAGTATTTCTGGTGGTCTAATGTCTCCCCTCCCTTAACCAATCCCTGTAGGCATAACATACTCACTAATATTCCTGGTGGTCCAGTGGCTCAACTCCCTCACCAGATTCTCCTCTACATATAACTAATGTATTTCCCCACTTCCTGGTTGTCTATTGCCCCCCACCCCTGCAGTACAGCTATGCAATGCCCATCCCTCCCCCCCCAGCCTGGCAACTTTGACTGATGCAGTCCGACCTCTCACTTCAGTATCTGTTCACTGTCTGGCTCATGCTCATGCAAATACCAGTATCACTATACATCTCTGTATAATGATACAACACTTGTATGACATCTATTGAAATATTCATTTTGCAATAGGTGTCATGCAAGTACTTTATTGGTATATAGTTCTATAGTGATAAGGTCCTTGCATGAGGCCAACAGTGGCCAGTTGTGGAGCTGAGAGGTGGGTCTGTGCCAATTGTCATCAATGGGTGGGTGTGCACTGCACAAGATGACTGGGAGGGGGTCCACTAGAAAATAATGGTGGGGATAATACCTTGGTTATGTCCATATAAGGATCAGGTGAGGGAGTGTGTTATTAGACTACCAAAAATATTAGCAAGTACATTATATCTATGAGGATCAGGTGAAGGAGGAAGGCACTGGGTACCATGGATAATAAACCAATGCCTAGGAGCATTGTGTGAGGGTTGGATGATATTACTGGCATCAGGGATGTGCAGATTTCTATTTTAGAATGTATTGACTTGCCAACCAGCCCAGGGTTCCATTGTTTAACAACTCACACTCATTAATACATTAAAACATGGATCATGGAAGTGGTAAATAACACTGCACTGTTAGTGCTTCCAGGGTCTTCTGAATATAACAGTGCATACTCTTTGCATTCATTTGCATAGGAACATGGTATTTGTTAAGGGTGAATGTGCTAACAGATTAGCCCCATGTTGAGTGTTGAGTGTGTCATTAAATATGGTACAGTAGTGGCAATGCTTACAGGCTGTCAGCCATACTATTCACATTTAGCTTGGCACTAATCATACTAATTCAGCTTAACTCATCTGAATATCTGTATCAATGTTCTCAAACAGGGTGTTCTGAAAGATGATGACTAAATTGGCTGTCTTTTTGCATACAAAAGGAAAAACAAACTTTTTTGCCACTTACCAAACGCACATCTCACATGATTTGTGCATGCATTCTGTACTGTTCTCGCTCAGTACGTTCGAAGAACATGAAGTCCTTGTGTAAACAAAGAAAACAATGTATTAGGAATCAAGTATTTGTCCTGAGCAAAACAAAAAGAATTAATATACAATACATGATGTTTATGAACAGATGACTAAAATCTGCATTTTATTCTTTATCTGGTTTTTGACAAGTTTTCAGTAGTGCCAAATATCCAGTTTCCTAGCTCAGATATAAAGGTTTCCTACAGTAAGGCAACCACCCCCCAACTCCCTTCCCCCAGTTCCCACAACTCACCAACATGTTCCTTCCTAGGTATCCTATACATTGTATAAAATCTATTTGTATACAGAACATTTGTATTACTAGTTTTGTCTGTTTTATTTGTGTCTCTTCTGCATTGTACATTTTGTTGTTGCATTTATTCATGCTGCTTTTATAGCTTTCTTACCCAATAAATTATAAAACAGTCCCACAAGAGATACTGTACATGCTGACTTTGTGATACTAGTGTTTGAAATTTTGGCATGTGTGTAACCTCCTTAATAACTGGGGTCTTTCATTTGTATGATTTCAAATAATGATTTTCTTTCAATTTTCCTCATTGGTGCTGCCTAATTCCTGTCTGATGTTTAAGCACTAATATGTAACAGGGTGTGGAATGTCATGGGATATTGTCATGCCTTGGTGTGTTGTGAGGCAAGAAGCCAAAGACTGAGTGGCTTATGCACCCAGGAAGTGACAATATCCCATGACATGCCAAACCATAGCATGTAATATTACCATTGTGCAAGGATCCTTTTTTTATATATTACAAATTATAAAAAACAAAGTTTAATTGATATGTTTATTGCCTTTTGTATGCATTAAACATTTTTTTTCCTGTTTTTACCTGTAGGTGTTGCTGTTCTGAAGGATACGCTGGACTTGTGGGGTGGAGAGATTTGAAGTAGGAAAGAAAAAAAATGTTGACTGGGGCTTTTTCTTACCCATGAGTATGCTTTGGGATTTAATAATGGATAAGATGACCCAGCTAATCAGGTTACTAATATCAGATGGCAAAAGGCTGCATCAACAAGAGATCTTAAAAAGGAAAAACAAAAAACACACAAAGAAAAACATTGTTTCAATGAAAACACATAAAAAACACAGGAAGGAGACTGAGACAGATGGCTCTACAAAAAACGAATTTTCAATCAATATTAAACAATGTAGAAGAAAGGTTATGATCCCTTTCTTCTTCCTGTGTACTTCCATATCTACAATTGGGGAGAAAGCAAGACCCTGCGGACAATTTGATGTTAAATCTAAACTTTGGTATTCTGATTAGAGTTTTAAATTGGAACAAATCCAACCCTTCAAATACCTGGTAGTGTAGATTGGTCATCAATACACATCTACCAAAACAAACTCTGGCCAGAGCCTGTATGGCTGCAACCAAGGTTTCTGAGGAACACGGCACTGTCCGCTGTTTCCAAGATGGCTGCTGGAGTTCATTACGCATACACGAGTCATTGCGCATGCTCAGAACACTCTGTGGCCATTTTGAACATGGCAGAGTGTGCTGCTGTACCTCCAGAGTTCAGTGCGCATCCGAGAGTTGTCGCACATGCGCAGAAAACTCCAGCACCCATCTTGGATATGGCAGACAGTGCCGTGTTCAACTGACAGGACTTTTAAATAGTGCGATGAATGTGAAGTTGTTGGCATTTACCTCCACTATTTAAAAATCCGGAAATCCTCCTTTTCTCTACTGTGCTTGCAAAACATCTGCTGGGCTATGCCCACTGTAGCCATAAAAATTCATGACATCAGTGCCATAGTAAGTATCAGGCTAGTAGCTTTTATAGAGTCAGAAATTGAATTTTACACAGGAATCCAAATCTCTTAACAATTCCCTTTCCCTCTGCTAGATTAGGGTGATGTATTGTATTGATTGGCCCCTAAAAGTTACCTTTTTATAGACAGAATGTTCTGTACAATAGCCTTTGCGGGTTTTCTCTGACATGTACCTCAAGGTCCCCCCACTGTCTGCTGTATAATATGTTTGACAGGTTGTCCCACTGCTCACTGGAATTGCATTGATAGTTTTTGCTTCACATCTGCATCAAGAGAAGCAACTAGTGGTTTAATACCAAAAATGCAAAAGATTTTGGCAGGCAGGTCTTTTCTTTCGCAGGTGTGACAAATAATATATCAACCCTCTACCCCTTTAAAAAACTACAAACCATCCCACTTTTAAAAGGCCGCTTCTTGATCAGCTCATAGATTCTGAGAGATGTTTTGCAGCATCAGTCCCTTTGTAGCTAGTGCTCACATAGTTATTTACTTATATATGCTGCTATCAACTGTCTTTCTGTATCTACAGTAGCAGCCACAGACACTGCCAGATATTTCCTGAAATGTCTGTGATATTTCCAGAAATACTGTATCTCCTGCTTTCTGCATTTCCACAGTAGGGGCAGCAGAGAGAAACTCTTCAGAAATTTTGCAAAATATCTGGAAATAGCTGGCAATGTCTCTGGCTACTACTGCAGTACATTCAAGAATGCTTGGATTTACTACAACAGACATCCTGACTGATATATCTTAAAGTCTGGCAGTATGGACTGTGAACACAGATCCAGGCAACTGCACTATTTTGCAAGTGGATATGGGTGAGTGTGGTCTTTTGTTCTGTATTTTGTACTTAATTTTGTGTAGGCCTGCAGCACTCCAGAACCCTGAAATGGCTTGACATTCGAAAATATTACAAAAATAGTACAGTGTTTATTGAATTCCTCAAAACCTACAAATATTTCACATTAAAGGTCAATCTGTATTTACAGAGAACAGTCGTTGCTATGGGAACTAGGCTGACACCACAATTCGCCAATATATTCATGTAAACCTAGAGGCAAATCACCTTTTATAGTACCCCTTCATCCGGGTGCTGAATTACTTATACAGTACATAAATTACATTTTTCTAATGCTGGGCAAAATGTTAACTTCACCAGTATAATTGGCATGAAATTATGATTCCACTTTCATGAAATTTCAGGAAGTGTTCATACATTTTTTGAAAGTTTCCCAAAATTTAGCTTTCTGTGTTTTCAATCTAATTTCAAATTTTCTTGCTGTAAATTCCCAGTATTTATCATATATAAGGATTAATACTTAGTAGTGCATATGCATATTAAAGTTTTAGTCTGTAGGTTACATGGAATCTGACTACTGAACCTCCAAATCAGGGACACTGGTTTACCGGGATTGAGAAAGGGCAAATTCCATTTTGCACATTGTAAAAAACAGTATTGTCTCTGATGTCTGCTAAGCAAAAATCCGGTTATACTGGTATTTGGTTTTGTGTACTTTATTTAACAATTTTTAACTCTACTACCATGCATTTTAGCAATTTTGACCTCCACTATTGCATTACCTTCCATCCTTGTACCAGTTTAAAGCTATTTTAGGTCCAAGATGTGATGGCAGCAGCAGCACTACAGCCCCCATCCCTAAGGTGTGATGGAAGCAGCACTACAGACACCATCCCTCAGGTGCAATGGCAGCACCAACAGAACACGGCCCCCATCCCACTGGAGTGATGGCAGCAGCAACAGCGCTATGGCCCTCCCCTTAGGTGCGACAAAAGCAGCAACACTGCGGTCCCCATCCCTTAAGAGTGATGGCAGCAGTACTATGTTCCCCATTCCTCAGGTGTGATGGCAGTATCAGCACTATGGGCCCCATCCCTCAGGTGGGATGGCAGCAGTACAACATTCCCCATCCACCAGCGATGAAGGCAGAAACCCTATGGCCTCGGCCCCTCAGGTGTGATGGCAGTAGCAACAATGCAGTACACATCCCTCGGGGTGATGGCAGTAGTGACAGCACTATGATCCCCTTTCTTCAACACCCACACCCAACTATGCACAAGTTACAAATTACTTGGTCTCTTTGCTTGTTAGAACTCAGATGTGAATTGATCTGAACCATCACCACTAAGGTGGACCACCTTTGTTTTTTCCCTATCTATCATTTATGAGCCTGAACTGTATTTCTGCCTGTGACACCACTGACCAGGGTTTGGGAACAGACTTGGGTGTTAGAGGGCTGGCTGGAGGGGGGGTGAAGGCTCGAGTGTCCAATGACCACTCGCCTTCTCCTGGGAGGGAGGGAGGGTGAGTTCATGGCTCAGCGTTTGCTGGCCCCTGATGGAGGCCAGATGCACAGCAACACATTGGCCCTCACTGTGGGAGGGAGCGTGATGGACGTTGGCTTGTGCCTTGTCATCATGTGGCATGTCACACTCCCAAGAAAATGCTAAAACACCCGCTGGCCAACCGGAGGACAGCTGCTGGTCCCTCCATAAGTTCGAAGCCCTAGACGCATGTGTCTGTTCTGACTCCTGCCATGTCCAGGATGCACAGGAAGCTCTTTGGGGTGCTTCTTTTCCCCTGGTAGCCCCCCACAGGGGTAGGGGCCCACCCAATGAAGGATTACTTCAGATTACCTGGTAGTATGGCAATAAGGGGCAGTGGATGGTGGTCAGGACTCAGCAGCGTTAGTAGGGGGCCTTGGCAGGCCTGAAAAAGTGGATGGACAGGGGGTAGGAGGAGCAAAAAAATGTCTGAATTTGCTTCTTTGAAATAAAGTGTATTCACCTAAAAAATCCACAAGTGATTAGTGGAGGACCTTCCAATGGAAAATCATGCATATCCCAAACATGTGGATTTTTTTTTTACTTGGTCTCTATGAAAAGGGTGTCTCTCAGTTTTCATGTCTAAGCTCAGATATGAATTGAGCACCACTCTGCCCACCAACATTATATAGCACCTGGGCTCTTACCTTTTGTGTGTCATTGAATGTGCTTTCAAAATCCACTGGCCAAGTATAAGTACAGTTAAACACTTAACATTTGCTTTTTGTTGAAGCAGTCTACCAGAAAACTTTTTGTTGTCACAAAGACTGAAACAGCATGTAGGAGAAAAGGTGCAAAAGATCCCATTCACCTAAATGGAGTGTTAACTGTGAAGTCTTATTGTAAGTCGTAAGGCAGTTTCTTCCTTGTGAGCATACTTTCATTCAGACTAGTTTTCATTCAAACAACTGAGGATTTTGGATGGCCCTGCTGGTTATAAACTTGAATAAACTAGTTGGTAACAATGATCCTGCGCTTAGTAATCTACTACCTAGATGCTCACATGCAAAGAATACAATAAAAACCTGACTAAAGACTAAAAACAACCTTATAAAACACATAAAATGTATCTGAATATTTATCTTTAAAAAAATCATTGCAGCCCGAGTAAAATTCAGGTACATTGCATGGTACCCTGACTACCATATGATGTAGTAAACATATATTGGTATTTTTTTATATTCTTTGTAAACTGGGTAAGACCCACCAGGAAGAATTGCCTGTTTTCAGGGGTGACTCAGGAGCATTGGGGAGGTTAGGTGACTTGCTTGGAGTCACACAGTATGGAAGTGGAGGTTGTGGGAGTCAAACCCAAATCTGCTGGATGTACCCAGTTCAATCACTGTTTGTTACTCTAACCACTAGGCTATACTGCCAGCCATAATAACACCCATATATAATGTTTTAATATATGATTTCAATAATAGTTCACAGTACATACAGTGCAAATTATGAACATTAAACACTTTACACCATTTTACTAAAACTGAATTATTTCCCACTCCATCTGCTTATTTTTTTTTACACTAAAGTGGGTGAATAGTTGACAGAGCACTGCAAATAGCTTTTGATCAGGCTTCATTATTCTACATCCAGAAACCGATAAAATTTGTTTATTCAGGATTTGTTTATTATTGATTTTCTGTGGCTCACTAAATAGAATCTATTTAGCACTGTATGAGGCAGACATTTTTACATTTTGGAAGAGAGGCAACACATCTTATCCATTTAGGATTCATGTTAGGAACATACGTTTTTCTTCATTTTTAAAACATATTCAAGTGTCAGTGTATTCATTTAGTAGTTTACACTGACTAATATATGCTGCAGAAAACTGTAAAGGATTTATTGTGAAGCACTCAGGGTCTATAGTTGAATCTCTGCAATTTCAGGTTACTTTTCCAACAATTTTCCAGTGGCCCTGCCCATGTGTGCTGATACTTGTATTTTTTTTGTATCATCCAGTGTCATATAAATAGTAAAAGATGTTTAGGCACATACTATATGAAAACTGTGGTTTCTGGAAGGAAAGCAGTCCTGAGTTGATTGAGAGGTTAGTGGGTAGCATATGTGGTTAATCTGAATGGCTGGTTACAACAAATCAGTGCTGGTGGTTTTCTTACTGATTCTATATGCAGCAAAGCAGAAAGAATGTGAAGCACAGCAGCATTCATTTTAAGATGCTGGAATCTGGGCTGGCCTGCCGGCGCTGTGGTAGCACTACTGCTTGCAATGCCAGCGACCCAGGGTTGGAAGTGAACTTGGATTGCTGGAGGTCTGGCCAGGGGAGTAGGATTGAGCACCTGGGGGCTATTCTTCTCCTCCAGGGAAGGTGGGCTGCAGGTCCTGCTCCTTTTCCACCACCTGGGTGACCACAGGTGGTGCAATGGGGCTGCAGAATGATTGGGAGGGGAGAACACTAGCTGGGATCTGGAGCAGTGGCATGTCTCTATGCACCCTACCTCCTTGTATCCCCTCAAGTGCTGGTGCCCTCAGGGACAGAGACCAGAAAAGCAGGAACAATCATCCACATCAGCCACCAGTAGAAGGGACCCAGCTGCCCCAGACTTCATAACCAGGCTCCATGAGGGACCTACTGGGCTGCCCGACATACACTAAGGGACTGTGGAGGGGTGACCTGGGGTCCCCTCCCTTCCCACCTGGGGGTACAACCCAGGCAAGATGGGGGCAGGCCCACAGAAGCTCCTGAGCATTGCCTGGGGTAAAGCTAGGGCATACCAAGCCTAGGGATCTCTGAAAAATGGAGACTGATGCTGTGAGAAGGAGGCATAGAAAGAGAAAAAAAAAATTTAAAATATGCTGAAACCTTAGGGATGCTGTGCAGTGACATACAATTTCCATGAGGCACCGGTACAAGAATTCAAAATCCGCAAACCCAGCAGGATTCCATGATTTTTACTGGTGTTACCGGTAAAAACGGAAAACCAGGGTCCTTGCTCCAAATATTTCACAAATTTTCACAAAATTTTTCAAACAAATAAATGGCATGATTTGTGAGCCTATGTAAGTTCAGAACAACTAAATATTGTAGAATGCCACAACATTTAGAAGGCTCTTTGTCCCTTCGAGAAAGGATGTGCATGTCAATAAATTGGCACTAGCTTTAACAGCAGCTGAGTTAAAAAAAATAGTCTAGGTTGCTTAGTAGTTTTACAGCATTTACAAATAAGTAAATGATGTTAATATCACTAGCAAAACCACTCTTACAGTGGTAAGAGTAGTTTCACATGCATTCTTAGGTACTGTATGTGAACCATGAATGGATGGAGAGCAGTCATGATGCCCCAAGAATGTAAGCGTGACCACTCATACAAACAACAATTGGAGAAGACTCAGTGGTGTTAATACATTAATGATCGAGGTAAATTAATAATATATTAAAAATGTTAACATATTGTTCTGAAGATGCCCATTTCCAAAGCAGCTGCATGAGACACTTTACAAAATAATAGCATCATGATCACAAGGGAAAGAAATACTTTGGTTCACAGCACTCCCTTGATTTACTGTATGACATTTTAAGTCCATATGTCTTTAAAATTAGATAACACAATTCCACCAAAATTTGGATCCAGAAAATGAGTGTGTGTGTGTGTGTGTGTGTGTGTGTGTGTGTGTGTGTGTTCATACCTCTTGCTTAGAGGAAGGCCAAACTTTAAGCAACAGAAAATTGCAGTGGAATTTCATGTGTTTTTGCAAAAATCATGAAACTCCCAATAATTTGGTGAATGCTGCATCCAAGAAATATGCCTATCTCCATACCTGACCTCCTCAGTAGAAAAGGGAAAAGGCTAGGGAGCATGCACGAAGGCAGTATTCACTGGTGGCTTAATGGTTAGGACAGTGAATTGTATGGAGCAACAGGGTTCCATAGCGTAACAGCGACTCCTGAATGATGCAGAGTCAAAACAGCGCCAGATTATGGAGAGTGCCAAAATCGGCAAACTCTCTGTTTGTGGGGGGCTATGCCCCTGCACCCCCTTACTAAATATACCAACTCCATTGGGGGGTCTCCCAGTGGGGGGGCAGTGAGTTTGCTGATTTTGTAATCTGGTGCTGTTTTGACTATGCTCTTCAGGGCTTTGAATAACATTTTTATAAAACTGGCTACTTGACTTAGCTGCACTACTTGTGTACTGAATGTTAGGAGGCCACCTTCACCCACTCAGGCCATAACATGCCATAACATATCAGGTGGCCTTCAAGATCACAAGCCCATTAATTACTTTTTTTTTTATTTCCTTTTTTTCTTTAGCTAGTTTATGAAACCTTTTAAATCCCAGGCACATTTCTCTATCTGACCTACCAAGTGCTCTTGCAGTCTGCTGGACTTCTTCAGCAACTCATGCTTGCCACTAGCCTCCCCTAGACAGTCAATATTCCATGCTGGTCAAAGTATGCCCCTTTTTGATTGCTCCCTTTCCTTCCACCAGTGGGAAACAACGCGTATGATACAGCTTGATGTGGTTGGCAAGTGAGCACAGTGCATCAGAGGGTCAGGTAGCATAAGGGGCACAGTAGCCATCATCTGATATGGCTAGTTGTGGCTTCTGCTTTTCTTTTCTTCCTCTCAGCTTACCTCCCACATTATAAAATACATCTTAAAAACACCCTGGCAACCCTATTATTTTTTGTACTGGCAATTACCTCCCATTTGGGAGGCTCTGGCTCCCCCTTCCCCATCCCCAGACTTAGGCCCCCTGGGCAGAGCTGCCGGGTGGGTGCCCCTTCCCAGGAATCATAGTCTCGAGGCCCTAGCTTGCCCCCCAGGGCAGGGTTAAGGGAGTAGGACCCCACTGGAGGGCTTTGGTCTACTGCAGGGCTCAGCAGTTGAGGTGGGGGCTGTCATTAGTGGCTGGTGATGATTTTGTTAATATTTCTTCCCTGGCAGTGGGGGCATGCAATGATGCCAGCATCCACCCCACCCCTCCTTTACATGTGGTGCCAGACATGGTGGTACCCACAGCCTCTGCCAGAGGTCCGATTTGCACCAGACAGTGTTCTCCCCCTCTCTCAGAGAAGGAGAGCAGTCCAAGGGATGCTTAGTCCTTCTCCCCTGGCCTGCCCTCCGATTCCCAAGTCCATCCACGAACCCAGGATGTCGGCGCCGCAGACGGATGCCTTGCTGCTGCACCAGCGGGCAGGCCCCTGGCATGCCTATTATAGCTTGGTATTTGTGCAGTAGGATTGCTAGGTCCACCTTAACTTGAAGTTATTGAACCCATCATTTTGAGTTATAAAATAAGTTAGGTTGACAACCATTTTGCATTAAGAGAAAAAAAGTTTCTGACTCTTTATTTATAATGTAACCAATTCAAATACTGTATGTCACATCCATTACAAAGTATTTTATCCCTTAAATAAAATTCACTTCAAAGTATCCACAAAGAGAAAAGAATGCACACATTTTTATACATCTCAAAACAAGATTTGGCTCCATGACACTGTTGGCATTTACTGCAAATTCTCGGAACAGGATTTCCATTTGCATCTGTACCCAAAATCTATGTGGGTTATTTAAATCAAATCTCAATATGAAAATGAACCACGTATGCAGTTGCTTGGAAATTTTTCTTGCTTGTTATTGATTTCATTTTACTCGGCTGTACATGTTTTTTATTTATATTTTTGTTACACTGTGTGGGTGTAATTATTTGCTATTTTATTATGTTTTATTTGTCATTGTATTTTTATGTTATGAAACTGTACTGCACAGGACTGCACTTGTAAATAGATCTTTGCTCTAATGTGTTTATCCCTGTATAAAAATGGCATTTTTATCTTCATCATCATATGCATTAATGAATATGCTGGCCAGGGGTGGAGGGGGGGCACCATGTCACCAATTGCAAGAACATCAGTGACTAGGGGCCACAACAAGAGCAATATGTCACCACCACCACCCTGGGCAGTGAATATCTCTGAGATGCTCTAGTGCCCTCCCCGTTGGCATCTTCTACTGCCATCCTGTTCTTGAAATGGGAACCTGGGTTTTCTGAGTAGAAAATGATGGCCCATAGTTGATATTGCCTTACCCTCCCCCGCCTAGTGCTGTAGTGGGTTATTCAAGCCCTCCTCCCTTCTGCTTCTTCTCCCTTCATGGTTCCCCCAAGTAAGATTATGAGTCCCCTGGCCCTGTTCTACCCATCTTTGAACACTTTGATTGGTCCTTGCCCCCACAACCTCCAACTGTAATCTGTTCCAAGGCTCCACCACCCTTTCTGTGAAGGAAAATGTCCTCACATCCTTCTTGAATTTACCTCCCACTAGTATCCAGTTGTGCCCCTCATGACTATATCTCTATTCCAAACAAAAATGTCCTTATGATTTACCCTATTTATGCACCATAGGTACTTATAGGTCTCTATCATGTGCCTCCTTTCCCTTCTGGCCCTCAAAGAATAAATGTTCAGGTCCTTCAGACATTCCTTGTATGATCCATCCTGCTGGCACTGAATCCTGTTTGTGACCCTGTGCTGCACTGACTCCAGCCTGTCAATGTCTTTTTTCTGCTGAAGACTCCAAAGATGGGCACAGTACTCCAGGTGAGGCCTCTCCACCTTATCCACTCCAGCCCACAACTTTGTGCATGGGTTCTTATTCCCTAAGTGCATCACCTTGCACTTCTTAGCATTGAATCTCAACTGCCAGGCTTTTGACTACCTCTCAAGCCTTTCTAGATTCCTCTGAAGCTCTCTCACCCATTCCTCACTGTCCACCCTGCTGCAGAGCTTTGTGTTGCCAGCAAAGAGACACATCTTATTCTAGATACCTTCTCAATGTCACTAATGAAGAAATTAAATAGAACGGGTCCTAATACTGAACCCTGTGGCACCCTGCTCATAACCTCTCTGTCCCCAGATTTGACCCTGTTTACCACCATTCTCTGCTGCCTTTCAGATAACCTGTTCCTCATCGACTTGACTAAGCCCTTCTATACTACTAAGCCCTCCAGCTTTTTTAAGCGGCCTCCTGTGCTGCATAGAATCAAAAGCTTTGCTAAAGTCAAAATAGAGCAAATCAACCACCTGGCCTCTGTCCATCAGTCAAAAAACAAACTGTAATCAGGCTTGTCTCACATGAACTTCCCGACACAAACCTGTGCTGTTTGCTGTGGTGTAGCCAATTATCCTCTAAGTAGGCCATTAGGCTTTCCTTCACAATGGTTGCCAAAGGTTTTCTCATGATGGAGGTAAGGCTTACCAGTCTGTAGTTGCCTGGATCTTCCTTGTCCTGCCACTCTTGTAGAGTGGGACTATGTCCACAGATCTCCAATTTCCTGGCACTATCCCTGACTCCAGTGAGTCATTAAATAGCTGTGACAATGGGGATGTGGCTAGGCAGCCAAGAGGAACAGTCTTGTCCTTTATCAGCTTCCAAGAGAGACCGAGTAAATAAATATAGGTATACTTATTATAATAACATTTTTCAAGCTCAACTTTCATCTGTTTGATAACATAAAACTTTCCGAGGGAGGACCATCTCAAGTGAACTTCTTTAAACCAAAAAAACAATCCACCGTCAAGTAGGCATGCTGCTGACCTGACACTGCCACAACAGAACAGCCTGTAGAACAAGTCAAATTGGTGACAGTAAACCAAATTATCTCCCAGTTTTGCAGATCAGTCCAGGAGATGAACAAAATGTTGGACTGCTTAAGCGGCAAGATTCTGACACTGCAGCACAGAATGGATGTTGTACACAAGACCAGAAAGAAAGTGGAAGCCTATGCCAGTGAGGCCTGAAATGAGCCAATAAAACTGCTGCAAGAGAATCAGTCACTTCGGCTGTAGCTGGAATCTGTGGAAAATATGATGCATGATTGCAATATTCATCTTGTGGGACTCCAAAAGTGGGTTGAAGGCGAGGATCCAAAGATGTCTGTGGAGAAATGGTTGGGCCAGGCTTTTAATACTGGGAGGAAGACAATCCACTCTGTTATGAAAAGGCATACTGCATTACACCTCAGAGCACCACATCAGTTGAAGAGGGCCATTGGACTCCTCTTGTTGTCTGCTTGGGGATGGATATGAAAGAACATTTGCTATGTGCAGCCCAGCAGCAAGAGGGGACTAAATTTGAAGATACAGATATCGCTATCTACCCAGACTTATTGTACAGCACACACACGGCTCCAAAGGAAACAATTAGATACTCTCCAGAGATACCTTAGAGTTCTTAAAGTACACAGCCAAATGTTGTTGCCAGCTAAACTGCTGGTGATGGATGGGGAGTGTACTTACTTGTACCCTGACCTAAAGAAAGTGGCTACATTTGTGCTATAAAGAAGTCAGAACTGCAGAACTGGGAGGACACTGAGTTGAAAGGTTCAGATGTGGAAGACTGAAATCACAGTCTAGCTTACAATATTAATGTGATAGTGAGTAGTGTGGACATGGGATTCAGTGAGGGTAGAAGGGACTTGAATTGACTTTCAGACAGTGAATAGTTTTTATTCTTCAAATTAACTTTTTACACTATTTTGCACTATAAGTTTAAAATAGACTGTTTTTATGTAGTAACAATGGCTCATGTCCTCCCATTGCCTGTGATGGAAATTTGCTGTGTCTGACTCAAGTACTGGAGCCTAATCCTAATACTGGGTGTTGTGCAAAAAGATTATGATTTTTTCCAGGAGTCGCGTTTGTCTAGAAGTATGCTTCTGAATACTAAAAAACAGGTCCTAGAAAGAATAGAAAATCAAACTTTCCTATAGTTGGTCTTAAGGGTGAACCCACTGAAACTGTAAACAGTTTTAAATATTTAGGAATCATATTAGATAGTAATCTCAGTTTTGAATCCCAGGTTAACTATGCTATAAATCTGGTTCATCAGAGATTGGGTCTTCCATTTAGAATACATACTTTTCTGGTACCTGAATCTCAAAGACTGCTAACACACAGTTTACTGCTTGGCATATGGGACCATGGGATTACTGTTTATTCTGCAACTAGTGACAGAGTTCTGACTAAATTGAAAGTAACATACAATAATGTTCTCCAATTTATGACTAATCTCCTGAGGAGAACTCAACATTGTACTTTGTATAAAACAACAAGTTCCCTTTCATTTGAAAATACATGCATTTAAGATTGGGTGCCGTGCTCCATAAGGGAATTATTGTATGCTTCCACAAACAGTTATGTCACTGTTCGTAGGGCCGTCAATACCCAGGGAGTGAGGTCACAAAGTAAGTATGATTTTAAAATTCCATTATGTAAAAAAATCAATAGTATAAAAATCTGTATTATACCTCTACTTTTTACAGTCCCCTACCTGATAAAATTGTTAATTGTACAACAATTAAATCCTTTAAAATCAGATTAAAACAATGACTCATTTAAAAGAATGACTGCACCGGTATTTAAAGTTCAATTGTGTGTATTGTATTCTGTAAGTTATGTTTGTGTATTATATTTACTGTTTTTATTATTTGTATATATGTACTTGTTGCTTGTGAAAATGGTCTTTTTGCTCATTGTCTAACAAGTATAAAAAAATAAAAAGAAATGAAATGAAAGTGAAATAATGATCTTTGGCTTCGGTGGCTATCGGGGTCATCTGTGCACTGAATCATGACTTAGATTACTTGCTCTTTCCCTGCTGACTAGTGGGTTTGAGTCTGTTATTAAATTCTAAACATAGACACATAGACGATGACAGCAGAAAAAGACCAGTCTGCTCAAGTTCCCTATTTAATCCTGGTACCTGCTGTCCATCCAGGGTCCTAGCTCTCTCCCTCCCTCCTCCTTATTCTTCTTCAAATGTCTGCCCCCCCAAGTGACCACTATATCCTTCAGTCTGCCTCAGTTGTGCTTGAAACCATTAACTGCTTTAGTGCCCACCACTTCATTGGTAGACTGTTTCATGGCTCCACCACCCCTTCTGTAAAATAATACTTCCTCATGCCCTTCCTGAACCCCCTCCTGTCAGTTTTTACTCATGCCTTCATGACCTCGAACTAGTACTCATGCTAAATAGTTCCCCACAGTTCACTTTGTTCATTCATTTTAGGCACTTGAAAGTCTCTATCATATCTCCCCTCTCCCTTCTGGTCTCCAGTGAATACATGTCCTGTGCCTTCAGAGACTCCTTATAAGACCTGCCCTGTTGGCCCTGAATCATCATTGTTACCCTGCGCTGCACCACCTCCCACCTGTCCCTATATTTTCTGAGGTGAGGACTCCAGAACTGGATGCAGTACTCCAGGTGTGGCCTCACCAAAGATCTGTAAAGGGGCAGTACTATCTCCTTCCTACCGCTATCAGTACCCCTCCCGATATACCGCAGCATTCTGCTTGCCATATCATAGGCCTTGCTACAATGGCTCAGTTGTTTGAGGGTGTCACTGAAGAAAGCTTCAAGGTCCTGTTCATCAACTGTAGTGTTAAATCTCCCCTCACCCACCCAGTACTCTTTTTCAGAATTTTATTCCCTAGGTGTCTTACCTTGCACTTTTTTTTTCTATATACATTTTATGCTCCCCGTGAAGCTGGCAGGTGGCTCCAGCCTCTCCCTTGGAGGGTCTTACTCTTTGGTCCCCAACTCTCCAGCACCCAACCCTCCCTGTAGTCCCCCACATGTTGCCCCCATTACAGGGCCGAGGGAGAAGGGCGTCGACTTCACCCCTCCCCCAGAGACCAACATCCAGACTCAGGGGTGGCTGCAGGGCCATCATGGAGCCTGATAGCTACATTTTCCACTTTTCTGTCCCTCCCCTTGCTGCAGTTACTCATGTGTGTGGAGGCATGGACATGTAGCAAGCCATGGCACCCTACCAATGCTAGCCATTCCTGTCTGCACTACCTTTGGGCCTCCACCCTAGGGCAGCCTTGCAGCAGGTGCAACTGGGTACCTACCCAAGTGGAGCGAGCCTACGGCTGCTCAATCCATCCCCCGGACCCCCCTGCTGACCCCTAACATCCCAGGGTCGTTCCCAAACCTAGATTGATAGCATGGCATGAGGTGTGGCATCCAGTGCCTCAACCCTCAGTGCCACCAGGCTGGATTTACCTTGCAGTTTTTGGTGTTGACTTTCAACTGGCAAACCTTAGACCACTCCTCTAGCTTTTGTAAGTTACTCTACATTTACCTGATCCCCTCATCATTATCTACCCTTCCACAGAGCTTAGTGTCATCTGTGAAGAGCCACAACCTGCCCAGGATTTCTTCTTTAATGTCGCCGATGAACATATTGATGAGGCTCAGGCCCAGGACAGATCCCTGTGGCACCCTGCCCATGACCTTCTCTTCTGATTTGACCCCATTTACCATGACCCTGTGCTGCCCCTACTTTAGCCAGTTACCTATCTAGTTTACTATGTCCTTAGATCCCAGATTATACAATGAGGTATGAAAATTCTGTAACCTCATTGGTCAAAACAGATCACATGACTGTGGTAAATCCTCCAGTATACCCACTGTTAAAGTTTTATATCACTATAAAAACCAAAAAAAAGTTGAACACTGTATAATAGCAATATACCATGACAGGGAGTGGGTATATGGGTGGATTTACCACTTCTGGTGTGGTTAAGTCAATCAGCTATGCCTCGTGACCGAACCACGCCAGGTGTGGTAAATCCACCAATATACCCACTCCCTGTCATGGTATATTGCTTAATTATTCAACTTCTTCAGCAAGCATCTGTGGGGCACTGGGTCAGAAGTCTTGCTGAAGTCAAAAGCCGAGCAAATCCATGGTGCAGAGCCTAAGTCTCTTGTCACGAGTCAAAGAAGAAAACTATCAAGTTAGCTTGACAAGACTTCCTTATCACAAACCCATGCTGTTTACTGCCCTGGAGGCAATTGCTCTCCAGGTAGTCCTCAGGGTCCTCTTTGATCAGTGACTCCATCAGTTTCCTTATAGTAGAGCTAAGGCTGACAGGTCTGTAGTTCAACACTTGTTCCCTGTTCTCCTCTTTAGTGTACAGAATGACATCCACTACCCTCCAGTCGTCGGAACTACCCCCATCCTTAGTGAACTGTTGAATAGTCCTACCAGGGATTCAACCAGTTCTGCTGCCAGTTCCTTGAGTATCCTCAGATGCAACCCATCTGGTCCCTAGGCTTTATCTATCTTTAGGGCTGCCACCCCTTTCTAGACCCTTTTGCTTACAAATATTGGCTGAGGAAATAGCAGGGTGCACTTTCTAATCAGCTTCAACAGGCTAAACGCCACTCTGGGTATCAGATAAAATGTATTTTCAATCCCTGAGATTAAAAGGCAGTAGCAGCACAAATAGACAATGTTTCATACTATACTGGCACTTTTTCAAGGAACATGAACCTGGCTACTTCTTTAGCAACTTGTGAGTACCTCACCAGTGGCTCCTCTCATAGGGACTGCTGGCCACCTCCTTTCTACGTTCACAAATAGTGGCTGCCTCATCTCCAGGATCCCCGTGGAGGCCACTTTGATGCCACTCTCAGGCAAGGTCCCACTTTCCTCCCTAGTGAAAACTGAGCAAAAATAATCATTATGGATGGCAGCCTTTTGCTAGTGCTCCTCTATCACATTACCCTCCAATTGCCTAATGACACACCCTCATTTCTTTCTTTTCCCTAATATATCAGGAGAAATGTTTTTCTCCACTCTAGATCCCTTCTGCAATATGCAGCTCTGTATCTGCTTCTGCCTCCCTAGCCACCCTCTTTGCCTCCTTATTTCTCAGTAAGTCTTCTCCCCGTTCTTCCTTCCTCTGCTTTTCTTTTTACTTATAGAAGTCCTTCTTTTGGTACTCACCACTTCCCTGACTCTTGATGAGAACCATAATAGTCCCTTGAACCTGTTCCTTTTGATCAAGGCCCCCTGTTCTGTGCAGCACTGTAGACTAACTTCTGTGGCAGAGGCTCTAAACTTATGTAGAACAGATAAGTCAAGTTATGTGGCAAGATGTAAAGTTCTGTGGCACATTAATAAATAAATAAAACAGAGTCAGCATTACAGTTTTGGGGGACCCAGCAAGGATGGCTTGTGAGGAGGAGAACTCAACTCCCACCACATAAACATAAGTTACATAATTTCACTTAAACATCCAGTTTTATGCTTTTTCAGCAGCTGATCTGGCTCTCTGTATTTATCTTAATCTATTTAGGGCTTAGTGTCATTGTATGCGACATTAATGGTTAATGGAGGCATCCCCTTCCCAACCTACTGGCAGCAAACAAGAAGCTGAATAGATGTTCTCTAAGGAGAAGCCTTAGGTACATACGAACATACGAAATTTGCCAGCAGATAAAGGCCTAGAGATCTATCAAGCCTGCTCGAATGTGCAGCTAGCACCCCTTATTCTGCAGCTGCCCCTCCCTTCCACCCTTCCCCTTCATTAACCCTCCCCCTTGTCCTGTCCCATCCTCGTTTGAAGCAGTCCACTGTTCTACTGCATACCACTTCAGCAGGTAACGCATTCCACCCAGCCACCACCTTCTCTGTAAAAAAGTGTCTCCTCATCTCCCTCCTGAACCTTCCTCGCTCCAGTCTCATATCATGGCCCTTGGTGGCCCTCCCTTCCCTTACTTTGAACAGCCTCTCTGTACCCGTCTTGTTTATTCCTTTCATATATTTAAAGGTTCCAGTCATGTCACCCCTGTCTCTCTCCTCTCCTCTCCTCCAGTGAATACATGTTCAACTCCTTCAACCTCCTCTCGTATGATAAGTCCCCCAGCCCCTTGATCATCGTTGTTGCTCTGCACTGCACCCCCTCCAGTAACTTAATGTCCCTCTTCAGATATGGACGCCAGTACTGCAAGCAGTACTCCAGGTGTGGCTCAACCAATGACCTATACAGTGGCAGAATCACCTCCTCTTTCCTCAAGGATATACCCCTTGCAATACAACCCAGCATTTTGTTGGCCTTTGCAGCTGCCTTCCTCACATTGTGCAAGTTGTTCATTGGCCAGTAATGAGCACACAGATCCTTCTCTTCCTCTGTCTGGGCTAGCTGCACTCCCCTAGCTGGTAACTCCTCCTGGGTTCTTCATCCCAAAATGCAGCACCTTGCACTTTTTGGCATTAAAGCCCAGTTGCCAGGTGTCTGACCAGGTTTCAAGCTTTGCCAGATCATCCTGCAACCCCTGCCATCCCCCTAGGTCATCCACCACCGCGCCTACCTTGGTATAATCAGCAAACAGACTGATCTTGCTCTTGATGTCCCATGATATGTCTGCAATGAATATCCCAAACAACACTGGACCCAACACCCAAGACTCCCTTCTTCTAAAAACATCTATCTGGAGCCCCATACACATTCACAGTTTTGGGTGGCTGACTTTGGGTGACACAGAGGCACCCTGAACTGCCCCTCTAAAGAACTGTCATACATTAAAAAATAAAATGCATCTGCAGTGTTAGTGTGATTCGCTTTTTTCTTCTTCACTCTTTCCTAGTTTAGATTTCCCACTTTGAAAAACTCTTTAGCTTGGTTGTTATCTTTCTTACCTTGGCTTCATCTTTTCTGTATTTTCTTTTATGTGCATCTCCCTGCCCTTGCCTTAAAGACCTGGCATCTGCAGCACCCCTGACAATGGACTGTACTTGAGTGGACTGAGTGATCCTATGATCACACCTGAACATGGCTTGCCATCTTGGAATTCTGATGTGCTACAACTGGCCTAGCATGGTGCCTCAGCTGTCTCCTTTTTTTTATGGCTGCATGGGTGGAGCTCTGCAGACATTTTGCATGTAGAAAAGGGCTGACGTCGTGTTTTCCATCTGTGGAACTGTTTTTCCTCCGCCTGACCCTCCCCCAAGAAGCAATCCGCCCTTGTTGTCCCTATGGACTGCAGCACTGCACTATATCACAGTGGACATTCTTTTTTTATGGGCGTTTTAGAGGTTCTCCTCCCATTCTGTTCACCTGGACTGAGTCACTATGTAGAGTGAACATCTTGTACTCCCAGGACCGAGTCGAAGCCCTGTGTGATTATCCCCACCTTCTCATGGCTGAGTCTCTCCTGACTGAGAGAATCTAACTCCCAAAACTGAGTCCCTGCAATGGGCCACTGTCTCTCCTTCTTGCCTCCTGAGTGATGATTCCAAGTCACTATGAAGGATGAGAGTCAGCCCCCTTTGAAGTTACCAATACTCGCGCCAACTCTGCAAACAGGACTGCACCGTGCTCAGCTTGTGGTTCTGCTCATGATCACTCACTCCTAACAGACCATGTTTGCTATGTTGGATCTGTTCTTACAAGGACCAATAAGGCAACTAATCTATTTCTGGGAGCACTGGGAGAGTGAGTCCAACTGTTAAGTGGGTGCAACCCTTGCTAGTAGCGTTGTACTGCCAAGCAATAAGGGTTAACTAGTGTCAACAGAAATCAAGCAGTACATCCCTACAAGTAACACTCTGTTCCCTGCAGTGTGTGGCAATCTCTGTAATTCAGGTTGATAATTCCAAACTTTGATTTATGACGGTAGCGCACAGTGCTGAAATGGTACTTTCTGAATGTTTACTAGTATGCAGCAGCGATTAGAAAACAGACCTGTCACTGTTTCTAGAGGTTTATTGATTGACAATGATGAGTCTTTAAAATATATAAATATACATACTGCACTAGTTAGACATTAGTAGGTTCACAGATCTATGAATCAACATAATTCTGTCCCTTTAAATTTAAGTTTATATAATAGAAACATTGCATTGAGGTGATCAACACAAGCGAGCAGGAGAGAAAACTGAAGGAATTTACCACTTTATCTCATCTGGCTAATAAACGGGACTGTAAACGTAAACATGGCACCCCTGGGTTGGGTTTTCTCTTCCTACATCCCCATTTGGTGTAGTGTTACCTGAATGTTTGGTAGTATGCTGTAGTGATTAGAAAACTGAACTGCCATTGAGAGTTCCCAGGTTTAAAACTCACAGTCTTGGAAGTTCTGTGTGATCATAATCCAAGCCACTACATGTCCCTATACACTTCAGTCCCTCCCAGCTATTAAAATCCGATTGAAGCTGGATGCCATTGAAAATGGGACAGCACAGCCGAGCTATCATTGGTACATGTAAAAATTAAGTGTAAACATTAAGTGTAAGAAACCTGAGGTAAACCAATATTGGGAAGACAGTGTGTTATAAAACATTCCTTCTGGTGGTGAATATGTAGACATTTTCATTGGAGGGGATATACAGACCTTTAAGGCCCCCTAAGGGCATTAAGAGACGCTGTGAACTTTTTATTTAAAAAATCAAACTGATCTGAAGCCATGGCTTGACAGTAGCTGGATTTCACCAAGGAAATAAAAAACAGTGTGTGTAAGCATGCATTGAACGCATTACTAAATACCTGTGAGGCTGTGCATACTGTACATCTCATCAATAAACAGAATTGCACAAATCTCATTAATAAACTCCTGTAGAAATGTGCAAACATAATATTAATAAATGCCTGTGCTGTGCAACTCTGCATAACTTGTATGGTTTCATGTATTTGTAAATCTACATCAGTCTCAACTAACTTCTCAATGCACAGCTAAGTAAGTGTACAATATTACATTAACTACACTGAGATGATTATGTGTGCATTTATCTCAATATACCCCCCGTGGAAGCTGCTCTCAATACACGCCTATGGAATCTGCATTGAATTAGAAATTACCCGTGTTTCTGTACATCTGAGCACCTGTGTGTGAGTATGTGCATAAATCTGAATTATTTTAATTTAATTACAAAAGACAGGTGCGAGGTTGCATCCTACTTATTCAAACACGCATGTTCATAAAACTCTTTAATAAATCCTGTGCAATGACCAACTTGGGGGACGTAAGACATTTGAGACACAAAGCAAATAAGATGGGTGTCCTGTACAAAGCTAGATCTGCCGGCACGTTCTACTGCTGCATCTGTCTTAGCACGAAAAATGTTGCAAGCACCAGGGAAACAGTGAAGACCCCTAACTAAACAGAAGCATTTGTGAATGAGGTAGGTCATATATGTAATCTCAAGGTCACATATTACTGTGCACGAAGCTCCCGGTCGCTGTTTGCAGTGGCAGTATGAGATGAGTACAGTTCCCCTAACTCAGTCTGCATTGTACGAGATGAGTACAGTTCCTCTAACTCAGTCTGCATTGTATGTAACACATATAATGAGTTACTGAGATCCAGTGCTTTTTGGCAGTCAAGGTGATAGAGATCTGAACGCCCAGTACAGAACAGGTATAGTATTCATTTTTATTGCCTAGTACCCCACAACAAATGGTGGAACACACCGACAAATGAATTTTGCCCACAGTCAAGACTCGTCCAACTTTTTACGGCTGCATGGGCAGAGCCCTGCAGATGTTTTGCATGTAGAAAAGGGCTGATGTCATGTTTCCTGTCCATGGAACTGTTTTTCCTCCATCTGACCCTCCCTCAAGAAGCAAACTGTCCATGTTGTTGTCCCTATGGACTGCAGCACTGCACTATATCACAGTGGGTGTTTTTTTTTTTTAATTGGCATTTTTTTTTTGTACATTTCTGCATCCCTGCCATTTCCGTCCCCTCCCCTTAACAGCAAGGGCGTAGCTACCGATACATCCAACGCGTGGGGGGGTAGCAGCCCATAGCTCAACCCAGCTCAATAGACATTGGACCCAGTCATTTTTGGAGGAAGAGGTTCTCCTCCCTTTCTGTTAACCTGGACTGAGTCACTATGCAGAGTGACCATCTTGCACTCCCAGGACCGAGTTGAAGCCCTGTGCGATTATCCCCGCCTTCTCATGGCTGAGCCTCTCCTGACTGAGAGAATCTAACTCCCAAAACCAAGTCCCTGCAATGGGCCACTGTCTCTCCTTCTTGCCTCCTGAGCACTGATACTGAGTCGCTATGAAGGATAAGGGTCTTTAGTCTCTCTCCTCCCCCCCCAACCGAGGTGAGGGGCTCACCCTCCTTCCCAAGAAGACTGAGTTGCTTTCCAGTGAGTGTCTCTCCCTTCCTCACTGGAGGAGTCCTAATGCTTGGTGAGGGTCTCCTCTGAGCCGTTAATGTCAAGTGTGTCTTCCCCGACTCGCTAATGCCAATGAGGGTCTCTACACCTAGCCAAAACCAAATAACTGCTTCTTTGATTACTCAGCAGCTCGGCTGATCAGAACAGGAAGGCTCAGGTGTAACCGGCACCGCTTTCCAGCTCCCCTTAAGTAATTGAAACAAGACCATCCATCTGCCTTTGTGACACTTTTTTTCTTTCTTCCAATGTAACTATTGTTATTTTCATAATACTGCTTCTAAAGGCTAGGTCCAGTAGGCACAGCAATTCCTTGCCTATTGTACCCCTTCCCCCACCCTTTTTACTCGTGTTGCCCTTCCATGTATTCTACACAAATGAAACTGTTAGTAATGGGTCTATAATAGTTTTAGGTTTGTCCATGCACTGCATAGCTTTTATCAGATGCAAGTTTCATTTTGTTAGCGTTTCTCCTGTCCTAAAGGATTTAATTTGGACGTTTATTTTTACTTGCATTAAACTGCTTCAGTCATTTCTCACTTTCCTTGTTCTGGGTCTAACAGTAGAGGTGCTTGTTGGTTGAATGCTACTACCGTCAGAATTATACATTATGCAGAGTGGTGGAAATGTCTGTGTGAATTGGGGGGGTGGACTCGGTTTCAGGAGTACCCTTAAAAGTACTACTCTTAAAGGTACTCCCCTTAAAGGTATAAAACCAGCTGAACTGTAAAAATGTAACATACAGTATAATGAGGAAACGTGTCCCCAGACTCCTGCATGTTCGATCCTGCATCAAAGGTGCTGGGTGCCTCCAATGATTTCTTCCATTTCCAACACTGTGTATGCAACAAGCTAGATTAAATAGGCTGTTGAACCCACGGCTCTGGCTTTTACTCCTGAGAGCCCGACTCTTTTTGAAGGTGGCTTAGATGAAAGGGGAAGCGAGGGAAAAGATTCGGAGAAAAAAACAAACAACTTTGTAAACGGAGCCGAATAGAGTGATGCTGTCTTTTTATGTTTGTAACTGTTGGTCACTTGTTGACCTATATGTAGAGTTTTTAATTTTGCCTAGTTTTTTTTCCTCTTGGTAAATTAAAAATGATGTTTGTATCTGTTCGGGACTTGGCCCAGGTATGATTAATGGCTCCTTAAGATCTTGCACCTAGCAGTACAATATTAGGGATCACACAATGGACTAAAAATGAATCTTTAGCACACCATTATTTATCCCCAGCTAATCTCCTGGCTTTCAGCAGGTGATGTTAAGTGCCCTAGTTTTGTGACAATATATTTAATTACATCTAGTCTTGGTGTAATTTACACAGGATTTGCCATCAGAATTGGCAATATGACACAGAAAAGATAGCTTTTGGTGTATTAACATTCCATATTTTCCACAGCAACTGACTACATTACCCTCATGAACATACAATTTGACACTAGGTAAGGGCCACAGGGGCCATCCTAGTCTGCCCATTTTCTTCGCAAACTTCATTATGCAGCCGTGGTGGATCTGACAAGATTTTATTTTCTCTGTAGTCTCATTGGCTATTTCTTCCACCCCGACCAAAAGACTGCAATGGACTCTACTCCTTCTATCCCCCCACAACTTCGTAAAATAAACATTTTCTCCTCCCCATTCTCCACCTACCTAATGAAAGCAATGCTCTTTCTTTCTCTCTTCCCCCCTCACCCTTCTCCCTTAATAGTACTAATTTGCTCTCTCTTTTCTCCCCACACTGGACCTAACAGCAATAAGGTTCTTTCTCCTCTCCCTTACGTGACCCTGCCCCTCCTATTAACAGCTGTACCTGATCCCAGTTTTTAAAATACTGTGTTGTCTACCCCCGCTCATCATAGCCCCCACACACCCCAAGAAGGAAAGGGATAATATTTGCAATGCTTCAATAACAATTTCATCACAGAATGACAACACACTAGGGCTGGCCATCAGACTAAAGAACTATAAGAGATAGAGCCATCAGTTTCACAGAACCAAAATTTGATTAGTTCACTTAATGAGCTACTGACGCCTCAAAGAAAACTTTGAAAAACACAATAGTTAAGTACAATTCATCTTGCATTTCATATGTATTCTACAGTTGTATCTTCCCCATTGTGTATTTGGGAGGAAACTGTTATGAATACATGGTCTTTATCCTTTAATCACTTTAATCCTTTATCACCTTTAAAGTAGGTCTTTTGACCTTCAAAGCCCTGCATGGACTGGGCCCCGACTACTTGAAAGAGCTTCTGATTCCTTACCACCCTGTACGACAGCTCTGTTCAGCCGATGAGGGGTTGCTAGAGGTTCTGAGGGTTACATTGAAGTCTTCTGGGGCCAGGGCTTTTGTGTTTGTGGCCCCAACCCTCTGGAATTCTCTGCCTTGTCGGCTTAGGGAATGCACGACCGTGGAATCCTTTAAACGGAATTTTAAGACACTTTTGTGGAGTAAGGCTTTTATGAATTGATGATGCTGAGATTATAGATTTTATATGTGTATTCTTTGATTTTATCATTCATTTGTACAGTGCCTTGGTGCTGAAAGGCACTTAATAAATAAAGTTTTATTATTATTATTATTATCCTAAGGAGTTCACCAGCCTCCATAGCTTACTCCCTTCTTCAAGTCATAGTACTCTGTTGTGACATCACAATCTGCTCCTATGGGAGTAACTGTGATGTCACTAAGCAGTGCATTATGACCTCAAGTAGGGAGAAAGCAACAGGAATAGATGAACTCTTCAGAAGAAAAGATCATGTTTTCATGCAAATGACCTCAATAATGAACAACGTGGCAGAAAAATGCAAAACTGATGTGAAAAACAAGCTGAACTGTGTACAAATATTATGTTTTGATAAAGCTCTCCTGAAGGCATCAGCTGCTCTTTAAGTAAGTCCCATCCATAAATAATGGTTGGTTTACTCTGACATCTGTTTTGAAAGGTCAAAATATGTATGCATTCAAAAAAAAACTTTGAAGCTGCATTGGTGCTCTTTGGATAAACAGACCTGTCCCTCAGCAACATTTTTACTTGTGATTCAGTGAGCTTAAAACCTGTCTTGCTCACACATCCTTTATTCACCCTTCCATTTGTTATCAATAAAATATTTTCCCAAAGCAATATATAAACATTAAAACATTTAAAACAGCATCATATGCAGTGCTATTGTGCTTTTTTTTCTATTTATGTTTGTTTCTGTCTTCCCTCATTTAGTTTCCACAATCTGCATAAAAAAAATTTTAGCTTTGGGTTTTCACTTTTCCTTAAATTGTCTTCCTTTTAATTTATTTAGTTTATCCAGTATTCTGTCACTATTTTCATTCCCTAACAATTCTGTTTACTTAGGTGTCTCTTTGCCTTTTTTTCTATAATTCACATTTCTCCCTCAGGCATCAAAATTGATTCATCAGGTTGGCAACCTCCCAGCCCAATCCACAGTGATCTCTTGTGCTTAACCCCATATGGATTGCAGACAGCACCCTGCCCCAGCAAGCAGTTTCCCTCTCATAGTTTTAAAACCAAGAAAAAACATCCTCTGTCTATCTCAGCCCCACCACCTTCCTAAATAGCATTGACTGTGCCATTGAGTGGCTTTATAGTTTTAAGCACAAGGCACAAAATATGTACTGTACAATGACACAACTTCAATCCACTCACAGCCTCATTGAGTTAATTTGTTTTTAGGGCAGTAGTGGGTGGAGCCCTGCAGTCCTATTGCTTTCAGAACAAGCATTTGTCAATGTCAAATGTTTGCTTGCTGGCATTAGCAGTGGAATTGCAGGAGTTAGACAGATGCAGTACAGGAACGGCATTGAAGTATTCAACTGATGCCAACTCCACCCTCACCCTGCAGAAATGGACAGGCATTGGGGTGTGCCTTTGGGTCGTTGCCCATGACAGTCACAACATTTCACCTCACCCTACCCTTAAGACACTGACAAGTGTTGAGGTGTGCCTTGGGGTGGTTGGGCTTTACATTCACCTCATTCTGTAAGGAAATACACTAAAATTGGTGCAGTATAGGAGACTGGGGTGAACTCTGGGGCAGAGGGTCAAAGGTGCACCTTGATTCCTGTCACTAGCTGCAGGCAGGGGCTGGAGTGGGGGTGGAATGGCATGAGCATTACTGTTGACAATCCCAAGTCATACCCCTGATGCCTGTCCATCCCTACAAGGTAGGATGCTATAGCTGAAAACCCTAACACCCTGGGCATTTCCTGGTATTTTTACTCCAAGTTTTCCACATGGGCTTTTTGTGACCCCACCAGATGAACAGTGATACTATCAGTTCGTTAGGCAAAAGGTGATTTTGCACAGTGACTGTGCTATTTGGCGCCACAGGTGCAAAAACACATTTCAAACAGGATGTGAAAAGTGACAGGTGTACTGTTCATGAGGAGGTGTAAAAAATGGCATTGCTGAAAATCTGCAGTGAAAATATAAAAAAAAAACTGGTGGTCACAAGCGTGCGTAGAAACTGTGCAATGTACACCTGTAATGTAATTAGTTTGGGGATATTTACAGCAGATTTTCAACATAGACATTTTAGGACCTCCGCTCATGAACAGTGTCACTGTGATTTTCTTAATCTGTCCCGAACCCTAATTTCCCACAGCAACTGCCCTGTACTGTGCCGGAAGTGTGAAAACACATTTTGGCCAAGGTGTGAAAAATGACAGCTGTACTGTTCATAAGGAGGTGTGGAAAAAAGTCAATGTTGAAAATCTGGTCTGAAAATATTACAAATTCGTGAACTTACCAGGGTGTTTGGAAACTGTGCAATGCACGCTCGTAACACAGTCATTTTATGGACTTTTGTGACCAAATTTTCAACATAGCCATTTTAACACTTCTGCTCATGAACAGTGTCACTGTGATTTTCTTAAGGTATCCCAAACATTGATTTCGCACACCAACCATGCCAATGTACATTACATGTGCGAAAACACTTTTTGGGTGACATGTGAAAAATGGCAGCTGTACTGTTCATGAAGAGGTGTGGTAAAATGGAAATGTTGAAAGTCTGGAGTGAAAATATTAAATATTCTCAAAGTTATGAGCATGAGTAGGAACTGCGCAATACAAGCTCGTAAAACAGTCATTTGGGGGAATTTGTTCACCAAATTTTCAAAATAGGGTTTTTGAAGGGCACCTTAAGAGCGGTGGCACTGTCATTTCATTAATCAGTCCCAAAAGATGGTTCCACACAGTGACAGCGAAATCACCTTTTGGGACAGAATAACAAAATGACAGTGACTGAGTTCATGAGGTGGGGTCCCAAGAACCCGATGTTGAAAATTTGGTGAAATAATTCCCCAAAAATGGTTGAGATATGCACCAGAGTTAAAAAAAAAAATTATGCCATTATACAGCCTACCGGCATTTCTTCAGTTCACAGTTGTCTTTGAAGAGTGCAGACAAGTTCCTGGTCCACCGAAGATCACTGTGCTGGCATCTGGAGGTAAGTATGGGGTGAGGTGGGGGTGTGGGAAGGTGGAGTATGCAGAGGGTGGGTGTGGATTGGGGAAGGGGGTGAGAGAGTCAATGAGGGACCATTTTTTCTTATAGTTTTTTTTTTCTTTTGAGACAATGCAGGACTTTTGCCACGCTGTGGCAGCTGGAAGTTTGTTTGGAAGGGCAGTGGAGCCAATGGGGGATTGGGCACCCCCATTGGCCATACCATTTTGGGGGGTCTACCTCATGAACTGTGGCACTGTCTTTTCATTAATCGGTTCCGAAAGATGGTTCTATGCAGTGACTGTGAAATCACCTTTCTGAATAACAAAATGGCAGTGACTGAATTCATGAGGTGGGGTCCCAAGAACCCCTTGTTGAAAATCTGGTGAAGAAATTCCCAAAAATGGCCAAGGTATGCACTAAAGTTGGAAAAAATAATTTATGCCATTATACAGCTTACAGGCATTTCTTTAGTTCACGGTTGGCCTTGAAGAGTGCAGACGTGTTCCCAGTCCACCAAAGATCATTGTGCTGGCATCTGGAGGTAAGTATGGGGTGAGGTGGGGGTGTGGGGAGGTGAGGTATGCAGAGGGTGAATGCAGATTGGGGGAGTGGGTGAGAGAGTCAACAAGGGACTGTTTTTTCTTATAGTTTTTTTTTTTGGAGACAATGTGGGCTTTTGCCATGCTGGGGTGGGCTCCCAGTGTGGCAGCTGGAAATTTGTTTGGGGTGGCAGTGGAGCCGATGGGGGATTGGGCACCCCCATTGACCATATGGACTTTTGCCATGCTGGGGTTGGCTCCCAGCATGGCAGCTGGAAGTTTGTTTGGGAGGTAGTGGAGCCGATGGGGGATTGGGCAGCCCTGTCAGCCATATGAACTTTTGTCATACTGGGGTGGGCTCCCAGCATAACACCTGGAAGTCTGTTTTGGGATGGTTACAGTTGAGGCAATGGGGGATTGGGCACCCCTGTCAGCCATGCAGACTTTTGCCACACTGGGGTCGGCTCCCAGCATGGCACCTGGAAGTCTGGTTGGAGGGGCAGTGGAGCCAACAGGGGATTGGGCACCCCAGTTGGCCATACAGTGTGTGGGGGTGGGGGAAGCACATGAGCATGCTGGGGTAGGCTCCCAGCATGCTACTTGGGTGTTTCTTGAGGGGATCCAAGAAAAAACAAAGCTGTCTATAACAGCTGTTCAGATGCTGTGCTGACGTGTAGGCACTTTGCATACTGCCGACGGCAGTGTACAAATTGCCTGCTGATGGCAGTGTGCAAACTGCCTACACGTTAACACCGCTCATTGTAGCAGTCTTTTGCTTTGAACTGTACGCCACTGCATCTCAATTGCTGTCCTAGACAGCTCAGGCATTTATTGGTGGGGTGATGCCACACCTGTAAGAAGGAGCAGAGCATTGGAAGTGGGATGGCACACCTATGAAAATTCATATGGTGGCACTATGTTTCTTTCACATGCGTGCAAGCAAATATAAAAATGGGACTCTGCATTCTTTCCTTACTAACAATAGTTGCATTACAGTTCCCTATGCAGTCTGAAACCCTCCACTTTGTCAATGCAGTCTTCTCATAAGCACTATTTTTACGACTGTAGGCAGAGCCTGCAGGAGTTTTGCATGTACAAAAGGAGTGATGCCATGTTTTCTGTCCGTGGAACTGACTGAAGGTGTAAATAGTCTCCTCCACCTTATCCTCCTCCAAGAAATGTTTTCTGCCCTCAAATAAATATGCTTTCATGTTACTCAATGGTTGCAGGGTACTACTTTATTTCTTTAATGGGTGGTACAAGAACTGGAACCTGAGTAGTGGGAGGCAGCATTGTTTTTTGGGGGGGAAGTAAGATCCAACCCCCTTCCACCCAAGAAGCTCCTAAAGATCCAGCCCACCTTTTTTTATTCATGTGGGAGGAACATGAGGTGGATGTTGAAATAAGATTCATTAATTTGGGAGCTGGACCTAGGAACACAAGAAGTCTGTGGGGAATCCCTGCATTTTTTTAAGGAGTATGAGAACAGAACATACTTAATGCCTTCAAACTGCTTTAAAAACCCTTGGAACAAATGATTATCAGAGTCACCTGGCATCTCAAAGGGAAAGACTAAGTGTCTGAAACAACTAAGGATTCACCTTCTTTGGAAAATAGACAGCTTTCAGGTATTTCTTAAACATTTATATACTAAAATGGGCACAGTACTTGGTAAATACAGTCTATGATGAAGTGTATTTTTATTTTTAAGTTTGAGAAGTGGAGTTACTAACATACTAACATACTAAAATGCCAGCAGAATAGGCCTAACGGTCTTTCGTGTCTGCTCGTTTGGTCAGTCCCCAACCTGGGTGCTGACCTTGCTGTCCCCCTCGCCTTCTCTGGCTTCTCCCTTCCCAGTTCTGGATATTCTTGCTGCATTGGATTTTGCTTCCAGAACCCTTCCTCTGTACCTGTCCCACCCCTCTTGAACCCCTCCACTGTCTCTGCCTCCACCAGCCCCTAGGCAGTGCATTCCATAGCTCCACCACCATCTCAGTGAAGTAGCACCTCCTCCTTTCTCCCCTGAATCTTCCCCCTCCAGCTTCCAGCCATGCCCTCTAGTGGCCCCTCCTCCTTCCTTGCACCCTGACTGTTCCTCCCTATTTACCTCTTCATGTACCTAAGACCTCTATCATGTCCCCCGGTCCTTCTCTCTTCCAATGTGTACATATTTAGCTCTTCGAGCCTCTCCTCATAGGTCCTGTCCCCAAGCCCCAAATCATTTTGGTTGCCCTCCTCTGGACCCTCTCCAGGAGGTTAATGTCCCGCTTAAGTGTGGCCTCCAAAACTGCATGCAGTACTCAAGGTGCTGCCTCACTAAGCAGTTATACAGAGGGAGTATCACTCCTTCTTCTGGAGGTGATCCCCAGCGATGCATCCCAGCATCCTGTTGGCCTTGGCTGCTGCCCTCCCACAAGTCTCAGAGTTGTTCATCTTGACATCCACCACCACCCCCAGGTCCCTCTCAGCCATCGAGACTTATAGCATTCCCCCCCAGGGTGTACACTTGACCTGGGTTTCTGGCCCCCAGGTGGAGTACCTTGCATTTCCCTGCATTGAACCTCAGCTTCCACTTTCTAGACCATCTTTCCAGAGCCTCCAGGTCCCCCTGTAGGGCCACCCTCCCCTTCTTCCCATCCACCACCGCCCCCAGTTTCGAGTCATCTGCAGGGTTGACTTGCACATGTTAAAAATACCAGTTGCAATTAGCAACTCATTTTAGAAACACAATTCTGTTTTTTTCTTGTCCTATTTACTTTTTTTCCTAGCTCAGTTTATAGTGTTGTTGACTTTCTAACATTCCTCCCAAGTTAATTGCTCCTTGGAATCTGTAATTCCCATTTTTACGACTGTGTCCCTGGAACTTTCTACATGACAAGTTCCCATAGGCACCTCACAGCACCTCATTAAGCCATTTGACAACACCATCTTTGCTGGACACTGCATACTAAGAGACCCAGCCTTGCATTTTTCCAAATAATATACCAACTTCATTTTCAGGTAGGCAGTTCTGGGGGGGGGGGGGCACACTGGACTTCAATTGTTTGCTTGATATTGGTCACAACCAAGAGCCCCTCTAAAAATAATTAAATAAATTTATAAAGCCAGGGTTGAGCAGATCACACATTGAATTGGTTTATGATTAGGGGAAAGCTGTGATCACTTTCCTAGTGATTTGTTCCCAGCCACACCTAGCAGACTGCTCTTTATAAATGTGAGACAAGGAAGCTGGAGTATTGTCTTTGCAAACAGAGAATGAAACAGCTGGTCTCTAACTCAGATCAGCAAGGTACTTTTTACATTATTTAAAGTGCAGGACCAAACTGATTGGGGCCACTTTGATGTAGTGGTTTGGCATGTTCACATTTTGGCCAAAGTTTGATAAATAAGAGCCCCTATTTGGGACATGAAAGATGGAAAAATCCTCCATTATAGGCCTGTTTGGCAGTTGGGGAGGGCACACTGGACTTCAGTTGTTTGATATTGGTCACAACCAGGAGTCCCTCTAAAAATAATTAAATACATTTATAAAGCTAGGGTTGAGCAGATCTCACATTGAATTGGTCACAGCAGCAGAAGAAGCATGTTGGCATTAAAAGCTTAATGGCATGGATGTAGAGGACCCAGTATCTAAGCATGACTTTGGTAGAGGATTAACTGTGACTGGGGAGTAAGGGAGAGAATGAGTCTTGATATTTTTAGCATGATGGTTTTCTGAAACTTCACCCTTCAGTGGCTTAGACTTTGTAGCCATCTGTACAGTATACCACTAAGCCACATGCAGTGGGGTATGGTTAAAAGCCTCGTCACCAGACCCAGGCCAGAGCTGTAAAATCTGGACTGGGCACGGCTTGTGCAAATATTGCTGATCCAGTGGAGCAGCAATAAAAGATAAACTATGCAATACCCTCAATAACATGCCTACCCCAGTTTACATTTACCTGATGCCCATTTTTAGGCCTTACATAGTAATATCTTCCTTCAACAGAACAGCTTGTAATGAAATGTGTCGAATTTACATTGACATTTGGGCATATGCACTTTTATATTATATGAATTTTATGTGTGAACTGTATATCAGTTTCTAAAAAAAAACAATGAAATGCATCAAATGTCTTCAAAAACTTGTCTCAACATTGTGTTTATCTTCTGCCTTGTCACAACATAACAGTAGTCTCAGCACTGTTTTTAGTTAGGGTACAGTACCTTCATGTATATGATGGCCTGGTTCTGTTGAGTTGATTGCTATAACAGTGCATAGAATAAAATGCAAAACATATAGCTAACTGTAATACAGATGGTGGCATTATTTTTAATTATACAATGGCAAGGAAAAATGTAAGAAGCTGGCTGCTGACCCACTGAAACAGTTATGTTATTACACAATAACATCATCGTAGCTTTGGATTTGGATCATTCCTTGCATTTTCTCTTAAGAAATATTTTTCCACACTAACAAAAGCAACATTTAAAATTATTTTTTTTATTCTGTATATAACATCAAGCCATTGTATAATTGCAATAAGGCACTCCAGGGTGTGTGTTATCTTGTAATATTGTCACTCCTGGGGTGGTGGAAGCACTCAGCTTTGCCCCTTGCTTCAACCCACCCCAGGAGTAACATTATTACATGACATACACCATGTCATGCTTTATTGCTTAAATATGCCCTTTCTCACTGTATTGTACTTTGATTCAGTTAGTATATATGCAACAGCCTTCATGTGAACACTCTGGGCTTCTCTTTGACTCCTGATATCTATTTGCTTTAGTTAGAGTATATTGTTTGAACTGCTTTGGTCTTCTTGATGTGATGCCTGTGTGCCTAAACTATGTAATCTGTTTATCTACTGCTACCCATGCATCTCCAGTGAATGATTGTTATAACAGTCTGCTCTCCGAGCCATTGTTTTTTGACTTGTTAACTGTGCTGTCTTTGTATTAGTTTCAATGAGGTGTCTTTGCAACTGAGTCTCTGATACAAAGGTTTGCAAATCTGATATTTTTTAAATAAATAAATGTTTAAGTGTAAGCCCATGAAACACCCTTATCTAGCTAATGCATTCACAGTCGTAGTGGCTCTACCAGAGTTTGTTTGTTATGTGGGATGGGGGTTGAGGGGCTGTGTAGTTTGATATTACACTGACTCACATTACTAAGATTCCTGGATTTCCTTCATGCTTAAATGTCTGCATCAGTGGGGTTGGGGGCCTGGGCTGCTTTAGTGTGACATTACTCACCTTACAGACATTCCCAGCTTTCTTAAATCTTTGCTGTCAAGTGTTTGTGTGTGTGTGTGGCGGGGGGGGGAGTAATAATTATCTGATTTCAGTTTGGAAGGGTGGAGACATTTGGTGCTATTGTCATTTGTACTTGTAATATGACATATGGTTGCATTGTCTCAACACTATGCATTTATATATAAGTAAAAACTTATACATAAAAGGTTTTAAAAAAAAGACAGTTGTTCCAAACATTGACCTGGTGCTAGATTATATCACTGCTAAACACTCTCATATTATAAAGAAGCAGAAGTATGCATTTTCTGTATCCATTTTATCCTGGAGCATAAAGTGTTCTTTAAATATTTCCTACATCTGGAAGACTGGGAATTGTCCTGGTTAGCTTTAGCTTACAAACATTCAGCACTAGATCCTATGGACCTGAATCATTTTAAAATACTTGTATCATTTATAAAGACAAAAGTGAAACCTGTTTGGCAAAATCAAGTTATTATTTTTGAAGTTTTATTGTCATTGTTGTTACTTATTTTTCTATATTCAGTAGGAGTGAGGATTATTTTTATTGCTAATTTCATTTGACAGAACTTTAAAGACACTGTAGAACACAGCAGGTAGTATTTTCAAAAGTTAAAAAAATGATATAGTTGTGCTAAGATACTTATATTTGCAGCAGGCAGATGCAGCATATAGTTGCGCCATATTTTCATAGCTACATCTAAACAACACTTACACTTGCATCATAATTGTAGCATATTTGCAACATATTTGTTGGATGCATCACTACTGCATCATGTGTGTGTCATGTTTTGCATCACTACTCCACAGTAGATGTAAGTGCTGGGGCAGCAGATTGTGGTGCATCCATCTTCTGATGGTAGTGCACCCTTCTGATGCAGACACAGCTGTGATCTGTGATACAAAAGTGATGCAGCTTGCTGCTGCATCTGCAGCAAATATTTGAAAATACAGGCCTGCATATTTACCCCCCCCCAGTCTCATAAACTCCAAACAGTCAACTACAGATAATGGGTCCAGAATGAAGCACATACCTTGCAATACAGATGTACAACAAATAGAGGAACATAGGATGAGGACCCATGTCTTATAACAACTTCTTTTTCCTCCTCAAGTTCAGGATCTGGAGAATTACAGCATGGAATATACTCTGCTCCTAGCCAGTTCCACCTGTTAACTCAAAACCACTGACTGCTGCCCATATATACAGTACAGATATGTATGCTATTAATCTCACCTTGTCTGAAAAATTATACCTTTACCAGCTGCCTTACAATGGGGGAGAGCAAGGAAAGTCATGCTGCTGACTCCACCATGTTTGAAACATTACATCTGTACTATCTGCCTTAAGATATTTAAACTAATTCCCTAATAATTTTAAAGATGAAGCACTTTAGTATCAAACTGGAAAATGAGGTGTTTCTTCACAGATGCCCCTTCTATGAAAAAAGTTCCCATCATTATGACAAGAATAACAGTTTAATATTTCCCATCCAGATGAAAGATGAATGTAGCCAGGGCTATGAAGATGATTGCATGTCAGCGAGGTAAATCATACGAAGAGAGACTGAGGGTCCTAAATATCTACTCCCTGGAGGACAGAAGGGAGATGTGAGACATGATTGAGACCTTCAGGTACTTGAAAGAGATTAATAATGTGAACAGGGAGGGTATCTTCATACTAAGCTGAAGCAAAATCCTGAGGGGCACAGCCTAAGGTTGTGGGGTGGGTATTTAAGAGGGAGGTTAGAAGATAGTTCTTCACAGAAAGGGTGGTGAGCAAATGGAATGCACAGCCAGAAGAGGTGATCTCATTGAGGACAGTGGGCAGCTTCAAGAGAGGCTGGGATAGATATAGGGGGAAGATAAAGGTAATGAAGGAGGAGAGGAAGGTAGTGTAAAGGTAGAGGAGGTAGAGCAGGAACACCAGCCTGTGCTAAGAAACCTGGGCAATGGGCATACTAGATAGACCAAAAAGCCTAATTCTGTTGGCTTCTTCATATGTTCATATGGGAGTGCAGCTTCAAGTAAAAATGTGAATTCTTTCAGAAAATAGCCTACTGTTCTGTGTGATAATCTGTTCTTTTAACTATATAATATGAATAAATAAGATATTATACCTTATAGCTGCTGTTTCATATATTTTCTTGGTTGCTAATCAATACAAACCACAATCCTGTAGGATCCTACAAGGGGCACAATAAATGCTTTTGTTTATTGTACTGTCATATTTTGATTCTTTTCAAACTAGCTAAATTCTTAAAGTAAACAATATACAGTATGCTCTCAGAACTCGCTTCCATTCCCATGTCCATATGTTTGTTTAATAGATATTTTCTTTGCCAGACTACCCGCTGGCACAGCTACAATGAATCTGCTTGTAATGCCGACATCACAGGTTTGGTGACAGACTTGGGAATTGTAGGGACAGCCGGAGGAGGGGGGGGAGAAGGATCAAATGTCCTGAAGACTGTAATCCTTCTCGGGAGGGGGGGAAGAGTGTTCAATGCTTTACAGACCCCTAGCAGAGGCTGGGGATACTGCTGCAGCCAGCATCATCACCTGAGGGGGTGGGGTGGATGCTGGACATCATTGTACATCCCTGTTCCTGGGATCCAGCATACAGGAACACAGCCAGCCCCGGGCATGATGCCCTGTTCTGCCAGCATCTCTACTCCCACCAATGTCTGCCAGTGGGGTCTTGCTCCCATAGCCCAAACCCAGGAGGTAAGCTGGGGCTTGCCAACAGTGTCTCTCAGGGGGGTACCCGCCCTGTGGCCCCACCCAGGGGGTAAGCCTGTGCATGGGTGGACAGTAGGCAGGGCAGGGTTGAGCTCTGGTAAGGATTGGGGGCTGCCTCCACAAAAACGTTGAGGGTTTATTCTCTTTCACTTCTTAATACATGTCTGTAGATGTTCTGTTCCCTCTCACTCCTTAAGCTGTGTCTGTTATGTCTGTTAAAATAGCAAAATAATAGTCCTCAAATTAGTCATGTTCTAATATAACTATTCATAATAATAGAAATGATTCGGTTAGTAACTAGCACGCCATTATGTTGTCACTGTATGGCATAAATCACCTCATTAGCCTGTATCAGCATCACATCTATAAGACTGATGCACTCAAAGCACTAAAGAGTCTAAAAGACACATATACTGTATCAAGGATGTTCAGTTACACAGGGTCACCATCAGCCATGGGTGATACTACATGAGTTCCAGGCCATCCTCACTGCCTTATTTTTAATGGAGATACCCACCCCTATCATGCCAAGTGAACAAATGATGCACCAGGCATCACCACATCCCTTGGTGTATCATGCCGTTACACAGAACATGATGACATCATACACTACTGATGACACAGTTGGCCACCCAGTTGTTTGCAAAAGCCTGCAAAACTACTTGCACGCCAACACAGTCAACCCCGCACAAAAAAAAAAAACAGGGTGGGAGTGGGCCTTGGTATGATGAGAGGCTGAGTTTATTAAGGTCATCAGCTTGGACCTAAAAAATGGATAGCAGCACCAGCTAGGAAACAATATAGTAATACCGTGGTATATCATATAATGCTGCAGTACGCTGCAGGAGACAGTGCAGTTCCATGGCAATTAAAGCCCTATCTAGTGCAGTATTTATAATTGTTCATATACGCCCATCATGCTGATTACTGTGGAAATAAAAAAAAACATGTAGCAAACTTGAGAACTAAACTAGATACCTATAAGCTGAATATTTTAAAAGGTGCAGAAGTGAGGAGGTGGAAATGGGGTGGGGTCCAAAATAATATCCAGTCATGTCCATAACTAAGTACATTTAGCAGACCATGACTAGCGATGGCTTGCTATAACTCCGAATATCATTATGAATTTTAGTGACTACCACAGCAGCACTGATTTGCCTCATAATTCAAGGCACAAGTATTTCCAAGGCAGCTGCTTGTAATACTCCTGTTTTCAGAAGCGATATTTTTACTGACAGGATACATGAAAGAAACCTGGCAAAGAACAAATATTTGAAACTCAGTGCTTCAGAAAAACACTGCTACAAATGTGGTTCTGATAGCAGATAATACGCATTTGATGCCTTTGAAAAATGATATCCCTTATATTCAATTTTTAAGATTAAATAGAAAACAGTGGCCAGCCTGGTGGCATGGAGGGCTAAGGCATCATGCCTTACCTTCTGCCTCACTGGCGATCTGTGTTCTAGGTGTGAGTGGGTTGCCGGGGGTTGGCCAGGGAGGAGGAAGATTGAGCATCCCAAGGACAGATCTCCTCCTCTGGGTAGCGGGGACCAGTGATTGGTGCTTGCCTGACCCTGAGCAGAGGCTGGGGGATGGCACACCAATGCTCTGCAAGGTGGGTGGAAGTTAGGCAGATGCCCAGCATCCCACACATGGGAGTGTGTGTGACACTGCAACAGGCATCATTGCATGCCCTTTCTTCCAAGAGAAAAAAAAGAGGAAACATGTCTCTGGCAGTTGGATGATGGAGGGGCTCTCAGGTCCCACTCCCCGACCAGCTGAGCACTGACCAGAACTGGATCTGATCTTTGATGGGGGCCTGGGGAATCTCCTACTAACCCCGCCAGGAGGGCAAGCCCTGGGGAAGATGGTCGGCACTGATGGTGGATGTCGGGGGATGGGCCTGGAGCTCTCTCCTGAATGTGGCCCGGAGGAGATGGGGAGAAAAGTAATAAAAAAAAAAAAGATTAAAAAGAAAATGTAGTTCATCTGAACCATATGACTGACAGGCTAATGTACTAGAGATGACATTTCTCAATAGGGGTCGTAACAAAACATTACTGAGAAAGGCTAGAGATGAAGCAGATTTATTGAAAAAAGGAACTATGAAAAGTCACTAGAAAAATAAAATTTATGAACATGGTCCTGTTACTTTTGCCAGTAAATTCAATCATTTGGTAGGTAAAATTGACAATATAATTTATCATAACTGCCCTATTCTGCTTGGTGACAATGATGTGACTTTAGCAGTGGTGATACCCCATGCATTAAGTAGAACAAGCAGTCTGAGAGACAAGTTAGTCCATAGCTGATTTGAGACAAATCAGGCAGCTATCAATAACCAAATGGTTACCATACAAACCAAAAGGTTTCTTCAAATTGTACATATAATGTGTGCACATATGCACAGCCTGGTAAAGAGTTTGTACACTGCCTAAAGGAAGATTTAAAGTTGTAAATATGTGAATTTATTAATTGCAGTATAGTCCACTCCACTTATAGCGCCCACGTTTAAGACAGGCAATTGGTTTGTCTGGGCAAAATTCAATAACCATTTGCCAGTTCCATAGCCGCCAATGTTAAAATCACTGGATATAGTGTTCTATGCTCGCCTTCTATTTCGGGCAGATTAGCTCCTAATTAGTGTCAGTTCACACCTCATCACGCAGTTTGCAGAGCTTGCCTAAGTGTGAACAGACACTAATTACTAGCTATTCTGCCTGAAACATAAAGGGCATAGAATACTAGGACCTACACCAGCAGGGCTCTGCATTCCTTTCACCCAGTTTCAATCAGACAAAAAAACAACTGTGCATCTGGTTGGAGACTTTCCCCTACCTTCCGATCACAGAGATCATGGCACTCGAGAACAAGGAGCAGCTTAAATTTGCAGTATGGGCAAAGCAGCTCCACACCCAGTCGTCAGTTTAGCAGTCTCACTACCCACATAGCCTTATTCAGAGACTCTCACCTCTCCCCTCTCTTCTGATCACTGAGAATCATGGCACAGAGGAACAAGGAGCAGTTTAAATTTACTCCATTAGAGCAAATAGTGGTCAGAAGAATCGCACTTGCCACAAGGGAGCATCTTAAAATTCTCCTGCCTCCCTAACATTGCGTAAGAGCATCTAAAAATGCTCCCGCCTCCCCTAACATTTCAACAAATCGATAAAAAATATGAACTTTGGTTACAGCGACCAATCCATATAACAGGCAGAATGTGCTTGCACATATGTGCCCATTATAAGAGGTGGGGACTGTACTGACTTTGTCACATATGTTCTATGGCGTAACTGCAATAAGATATATGTGCAGAGAACAATGCCCAGCTTGAAAATTAGCACGCAAGACCATTGAGCAGTATTAATGATAGAAAACTTAACATCCCCACTTGGTAGTCATTTGTTTGATTGCCATAATTCACATCATAGAGAAATAAAGTTCATAGGCATTGAGAGTGTGGGTCCTTTGGGGGGGGGATAAGTGAATAAACTACTATGGAAAAAATCAACTTGGATTTATGAATTACAAAGTGTTACACCTGCTGCTTTAAACAAGAAGAGGGATTTGAATTTTTTTAGAGATTAACTAGCTACACTGCTTGAGAAAGACTCATCGAGAGTCAAAGTGCTTGGGCTTCCTACAGCCATAGCGACTTTTTTACCTGTAGCCATACCTTTACATCTAGCATTTACTGCATTTGTCAGCTTTCTTTCTTGTATTGGATTATATTTGTACTTAACACGGTTTGTGATTACTACTGCCATTAAAGAATTTTCAGCATTATGTTGTGCCCGGCTACTAGTTTCCTTTGTGAGTGCTCAGGGCTTTTGGATTCTTTGCTTCTGCATTTGAGAACTGGACACCCTACTTCCCTTAGCACCAGTCCTGCACAGTGTATTGCGCCCCTCTTTTGGAACTGGAAACATTGAAACAAAGAGATTGGTTGCAGATAAGGACTGTTTGACCCCCCGCCTTCCTATTTTTCCCTGCCTACAGTAACACTGAAGATCCTACATGAGCTCTGGTCAGTTCTCCCTCCTCCTTTTCACTGAGATTCCCTTGTGCCTATCCCATGCGTTCTGGAACCCCACCACATTTTTTGCTCCTACCACCTCCAATGAAATGCTATTCCAGGAATCCACCACTATCTCTTTAAAGAAGTACTTCCTCACATCTATCCTGAAATTAACCCTGCCCCCCCAGCTTCAGATCAGGTCCCCTTGTTCCTGAGTGCCTTTTCTGTCTGAAATATTGTCCCCTCCTATACCTTATTTTGTACCTTTTTTTAACAAAGTTATGTTGAAAATTTGGTGTAAAAATATTACAAAATAACACATTTATGAGCCTATGTTACATTTTGCAAATGCAGGCTGCTAACTTTGATACCTTTCAGTATTTGTATCCGAAGTTCTTCACCTGCAGCCCTATTCACTCTGGCCAGAGTTTGTTTATATTGACACACTTTTTTGGTTCATTACTGTCGGATGATCTTCTACTGCTTCCTGTTACTACGGGGTTCAAATGCTGGAGGATTCATTCTACAGTATGGCTTTGTGTGGGCCCCAGAAAGTGCTACTGGGATGAGGATGTGGCAGTGGATCATTAAGCTGCCTTCAACCAGAAAAGGGTGCCATTATAAAACAATAAGGTGACCCAATGGAGTTCTTGGAACTGGGTGGGCAGGGTTTGAGTGGCTGAGACTGTAGGAGTGAATTATAGTTCTTATAAAGCTATACACAGGCACAGTAGTTGGCAGAAAGAAGTGGAGGCAGTCTCTGTCTAACTCACTGGGGCAGTTTCTGTGTAACTTCTGCAGCCAGACCCACATTCTGTAGCTGGTCTTGATTTCTGTGGCAATTGCTGCATGCTGCAGAAATGCAGAAAACAGGAGGGCCTTGCTTTTGGTTACTGTTCTCATGCATGACTTATATGCCTTGAGAATGGATCCCTTTCTTACCTCATCTCTCTTCCACCACACGTATGTTGCCTACCCCTAGTAACGTTTCCTTGACCAGCTCCCACAGCATGCTGAAGTCTACTTTCCGAAAATCAAGGACTTAATCACTTGATTGGGGATGTCCAGTTCCAGGGGTCAGCTTGAACAAAATGGAGTAATGGTCACTGTTCCCTAGTGGTTCTCCTACTCTCCTACTCTTTGAGCTCCTACCACCTTTGAGTTGGTAAGCACTGCACTGGGAATGGAAGTTTGCCTTGAGGGTTCCTTAACTAGATGTACTAGGAGACAGTCCTGGAATGCATTCAGCAAGGCATGACTTATGGTGTTCCTGGCCACTGGAACATCCCAATCAATGGCTGGTAGGTTCAGGTCTCACACTACTACAACCACTTCCCCCTCTGCCACCACCTTTCAAATTCTTCCATAAGCTCTCTGTCCCTCTCTTCCCCATGTCCCGGAGGCCTATAGATAATCTTCAAGTGTAGTTTCTTGCTTGAAGCTGCCATGAGTTGCAACCACAGCGACTATGTTTACAAATTATTAACCTTGATGAACCTATTTTCCATTACCTTCATGCCATCCTTGACATAGATGGCTACTCTTCCCCTTTATCTTTTCTTCTATCCCTCCTGAACAATGAGTACCAAGGGAAAGTCAGGTGCTGGACATTATTTTCTGAAGCCCACATTTCCATGATGACCACAAGGTCCACCTCAGTGTCTGCCATCAGCAACTGGAGCTCCCTGATGTTTCCTGATGTTGAGGCATATCCCCTTCCATCTGATCCCTGAATCTACTTTGATATTTCCCCATCTATTACCCATGTGCTTCCCATGTCCTCTAAGCCTCTTATTTTTCTTGGTGTTTGCACACTTTGCATTTCCCTTCTCTAATGTCCTGTCACCTATTCCAGATTGGAGCTCATCCCTTTTTATACCCACTGAACTGCTACAAATCCCTAGAAGTGGTGGAGTACTAGCTCGGATCCCCTTCCTCTCACCTGTTGCCATGATTTCTCTAGTCTTAATATTCCTCACAATCAGTTTAAACATTTGATATAGATGCCAAACTTCTGCCCTAGCACGTAGGACCCTTCCCTTTTCAGGTGGAGTTTGTCAACCTTGAACAGCCTCCTGTCCCAAAAGTCCCTCAGTTCCCCACAAAGTGGCACCCCTTCTACGAACACCATCACTTAGCCCATCCATTAAATTCTTTAATCTTATCTCTCCTAATTCTATCCTTCTTCCCCTCCCTATCCCACAGTGGGAGGAACTCACAAAAGACCATGGAGGCTGAGTTTGCCAAAATCTGTGCCAAAGGTCATGATTGTCGAGCAGGGTAGACATGTCCCAGCAGTGATGAGTTGAATGACTTTACAACCTTTGCTGGGTGATCTACCACTCAGAGCAGCAGATGCTGTTAAGAATCTTAGGGTCATCCAGGACAAAAAGTTGACACTTGATCAATAGGTGTTGGCTGTGGTCTGGGCTTGCTTTTACCATCTCCTTAACATCTTCAGTATTAAATGGCATCTATCTTCTGTTGACCTGGTGATGATAGTGCATGTCTTTGTTACCTCAAGGCTTGACTATTGCAGTGTTTTATAGCTAGGGTTATCTGGAGATCTGTTGCAATGCCTGCAGCTAGTTCAGAATGCTGCAGCACAGCTGACTGTGGGTTCCTCTCATAGGGACTACATTATAGCTGGACCACATACACTGCACTGGCTGTCTGTGTAGTTGTACATAACCTTTCAGAATTGCTTGATAGCATTAAAGGCCCTACACAGTTTGGGACCAGATTGTCTAAAAGACATCATATTTCCTTGCCACCCAACTCACTCCTTCCTCTCCTCTAATGTGGGTTTGCTTTCTGTCCCTATTGTGGAGGCAGTATAGTGACATTGTTTAAGGCTCTGAGCTACAAATGTGGGTTTGAATCCCATAACCCCCACTTGCACACTGTGTGACCATGAACAAGTCACCTAATTTCCTTGTTGCTCCCAGGTCACACCTGGAAACAAGCTTTGGTTTAGTGCACCTTTCTTGGTTAAACAATTTCCCCTTCCCTATATCTAGGTTGTGGGGACAGAACATTTTGTGTTGTGGCACCTACATTGCAGAATGCCCTGCCAGAACATATTATATCTACATGTATAGTAGAGGCCTTTAATACAACCTAAAAACTCTTGTTTTATTGCAGCTGAAGCTTTTCCATGAATATTTCAATTACTGTTAATATGTATGACATTTGCTGCCTGTTGTTATACAAACTGTTTTGAAGTTTTATTGTATTTATTGTAGAGCACCATTAGCCTTCAGGAAAGGGTGCTATAGAAATAAAATGTTCTTGTCTTGTCCATCTGTCTCTCAGTCTATGAAAGTCCCAATTTATTATCATCTCCACAGACTGGTTCAAAGGAGCATTGATACACAGGCGTACCAGTACCACCAGCTCCCCCTGCTCCCTCTCCACCATCCTCCCTATCCTGTCTAAATTCTGGATGGCTGATGCACCAGAAAGGCACCTGAAAATCCCCCTCCCTTCCAACCCCCTCCCACCACCCAATCCACACCTCTAATCATTGAGTCCCCAGCTACTAAAATTCTCCTGTTAAACTTGCTCCTTTTCATTCCCTTGGTTGCCATCACACTGTCCTGCCCTTTTCGTCTGATTGACTCAAAGTCCCCCCCCCCACCAGTAGAGTCAGATAGCTGAGTCTCCTCTGGGGGGTGCAAGGTGGTTTGCCATCTAGATGGTGCTGGGCTGGACAGCCTCCTTGTGGCTAACACTGACTTCCCTTCCCATCCCACTTCCTACCACTCTTCACCCCCATGGACCAGTTGTATCTGGGGGAGTGGGAGGTGGGCTCCAGTTGAACTGATGACACAGCTGAGATATTTTTACCCTTGCTGTCACCAGCTGAGTAATGTGCTCTGCCTAAATGTTGAACACAGTTTATTTATTTTTAATATATGGATCTTGAAATTAATAGCATACTAAAGTATGCAAAAAATTCTCCATAATAATATCACTCCCAGAGTCATAATACTACACTTCAGGAGTGATAATACCATTGTTCAGGTGCCATAATATTATAATTTGGGACCTGAACAATAGTAGTATCACCAAAACACAGCAGTGCAAGTGCTGGTCTACCTCCCAGCATCTTCCAAAGAGTGCCTTCCAGTTGGCCGCTTTTCATGTGTGGGCGAGCAGAAGATTTCCAAAAACATGGAGGCCAGACTCTCGCTTAGTGAAAGCGTTTCTCACGGGGAACATTTCAGTGTTTTTTTTTTCAATACTTCAAAAAATTAAAAATATCTGTTTGATCCTGCATTCCCCAAACAAGGAAAAGGTAGGATCTCGTAACAAAAGGAAAAAAAAAAAACAGTTTCAAATTACAGCATATTTATGGGTTGGGGGGAGGGCACTGAACACTGAGACAGTGTGGCAGTCAGGAAGGAAGGAGAAACTCATTCACTGCAGTAGCTGAACACCTGATCCAAAATGACAAAAAAAAAACAATTGGAAAATCACATCCATATATTAAAAAAAAATAACAAATAGGTTCCTGTGCATCACAACATAGTAATTCCATCTCTAGGTTCTGGGGACATGGAACCTCTTGAGCTTTGCTCTTGAGGTTCCCTATGTCCCCAGAAACTTTCGACGGAATTAATACCTTGAGATGCACAGGAACCTATCTATTATTCTATTTTTATTGTTCCCTTATACCTGGATCAGTTTTCTGTAATTCTTTAAGCAGTGTTTATCTGTAGAGTTCTACACTCTAAAAATTTTAGTATGTGACAGTTCAGTTCCCATATTCATTAACTGTACCAAGTTAAGGATGTCTGCTTTACTATTCTGACATTTCATTTTGAATACTGATCACGTCACATAATGATTATTCCTCTGCTTTCACAACCCTTAACCATGTATTAGGGATGATACCTTGTGGGTTCATTTCTATACAGAATGCATATGGTTCATCTGTTGTGTATATATAGATATATTTGACAAAAAAAGGGTCACTCCAAGATGCTGTAGTACATGAGGTAAAAACTACCTCAGTTGCAAACTAATATACATCAATATGCATCGCATTTACATCCTAAACTAGATATAGAAACTCACTATCACTACTCTATATCAGTAGTAAAAGTCTGCTATTTAATTAATAATACACCTGAAGGGGTGTGAAACAGCATTGGGAGGCTTTGTCGCCACTGTTCTGGGGGTTTGTATTCCTGTTTTATATATTTATATCTGGCAGCTATGAATCTCTGCTAAGTAAATGTCACTTTTTGCAACTCAGTACTTTTCCCACCATATGAACATATAAAATTGCCAGCAGATAAAGGACTTATGGTTTATTAAGTCTGCTCAATTGTGCAGCTAAGAGTCCTTATACTGCAGCTGCCCTCCCTCCCTCCCTCTACCCCTCCAGTGACCCTCCCTTACTCTGTCCCATCCCCTTTGAAGCAGCCTCACTGTTTACGGGATACCCTTCTTGGCAATGCCCTCCGTAGTGATGTATCTCCTCATTTCCCTTTTGAACCTTCTCCCTTTCAATCTAAGATCATGCCCACGAGTGTCCCTCCCCCTCCTTAATTTGAAAAGCCCTTCCATGTCCATCATATTTATTCCCTTCATGTACTTGAAGGTTTCAAGCATGTCCCCCAATCCCTTCTTTCCTCCAGGGAGTACATGTTCAACTCCCTTAGCCTGCTGTCATAGGGTAAATCCCTTTGACCCTGGATCATTTTTATTGCCCTGCACTGCACTGCCTCCAGTAACCTACTGTCCTTCTTCTGGTACGGTTGCCAAAACTGCATGCAGTATTGGTGTGGTCTAACCAGTGACCTATATAGCGGCAGGATCACTTCCCCTCTTCTGGAGTATATGTTTCTGGCAATAAAACCCATCATCCTGTTGGCCTTTGCAGCTGCCTTTCTACACTGTGCTGTGTTGTTCAGTCCTCCTGTTATGATCACCTCCTAGCTGGTAGATCCTCCTTGTTTTTTTTTGCACCAAAATGTAGCCCCTTACACTTCTTGGCACTGAACTCCAGCTGCCAAGTGTCCAACCAGGCCTCCAGTTTTGCCAGATCATCTTGCAACCCCTTCCACCCTACTAAGTCATCCACTACTACTCCTATCTTGATGTCATCTGCAAACAGACTGATCTTACTTATGATGCCTATTGAGAAGTCTGTTATGAAGATGCCAAACAACACCAATCCCAGTGTAGAGCCCTGTGGCACCCTGCTTTCACTCCCTTGGGAGATGACAGCTCCCTTCCCACCACCACGCTCTGCTGTCTCTCTTGCAGCCAGTTCACTATTACTCTGAGGTTATACCAGGGTTACTCTGAGGGGCAGTAGTCAGACCCTTATTGACTGGATTCTAACTAATAGGGAGGATAGTATTAATACCTCTGGTATATTACCTGATGCCATACGTGATCATTTACCCATGTTCTGCATTTGGAGAGCTCATATCCCATCCACCTCACCAAAATAGCTTATTTTCCATAATTTCACCAAACTTAATATCTCTGATCTCTTAGCTGATCAGAGGCAAGTTGATTGCCCCCCTATCTATAATTATGTATAATTAGATGAAGCTTTCTCCTATTTTATCTCTCAAATCCAGGTTCTCCAAGACAAATATATTCCATTTCTAAGACGCAGGGTTATGGGTGCTGCCACTAAGTAGCTTCATAGTTCCCTATTAACTGAAATCAAGGCTATGGATAGGAGTTAGGAACAATTCAAAGCCTCTAACTCTATGTCAGAGTGGCATGAATATAGGAAGCATAGAAATGAAGGTAAAAAAGCTATTCATGCTGCTAAGAACTCTAACTGTAAAGATCTTCTTCAGTCAACTATGGTTGACCCCAAATATTTTTGCAGCCATATCAATGGTCTCCTGGGTGGCTGCTCCAGAGACCCTGAATCCAATATGTTAGTGAACGGTGTCAAAAGCAACAGCCCATTAACCATTGCCAAGGCCTTCAACTTGCTTTTCACAGACCTAACCAAATATACAAAAGGCATCTGTGGCTCTGCCAAACCACCTTCCCCATTCTCAACTCCTAATTCCCCTCCTCTCAATCTCAGAGTGATTACCTGTATAGAGGTAGTTATTTTGCCCAGGACAATTTCCCTTTATAGTAGCCCTGGAAATGATTGTATAGAACCAAGATTGCTGAAAATTGTGGCACCCAAATTGTCCCACCCGTTATCCTGATTTTTAATCTATCACTCATAACTGATGTTGATCCTAAAGTTTGCAAAGCAGCAAAGGTTGTCCCTGTTTTTAAAAAGGGAGACCTCAAAAACCTGGAGAACTATCATTCTGTCTCTTTCCTGCTGGTTCTAAATAAGATTCTTGAAACATTAGTCACCCAACAGGTTACTGATTACCTAAAACAGGTAACCTGCTATCTGAGGCACAGCATGGCATCAGGTCAGGCCATAGCACTTCCACTGCCCTTATACAGTTAACCAATGATATTAAAATAGCTATGGATATGGGAATGTACACTGGTGCAGTTTTAATTGATTTAACTAAGGCCTTCAATTTGGTAGACCACTCTCTTGTCTTATCTAAACTTACTGCACTTGGTTTCTTCCCCTGTTGTAGCCTGGTTATCTAGCTATCTCAAAGACAGGCAACAGTTTGTAGAATTTAATAACTCTACTTCTGACTGTGTTACTGTTTGAAGGGGTGTCCCTCAAGGATCTATCCTGGGTACTTTGCTATCTTCCATTTTTATCAGTGACCTCCCTAAGGTTATCTTTAAGTGTTCTACACTGTTATATGCAGATGATATGGTTGTCTATACAAGCTCAAAGAACTTTGATGTGGTGAATTCTTTGCTTAATGTCAATTTTGGTTGTGTTCAAGTCTTGGCTGTCATGGAAGGGGCTTCTTCTGAATGCAAGTAAGATCCACTCCATATGGTTCAGCTCTCTTCCTAAACTTAAGATTCATCCAACTAATTTACCTATCTTGCACTCTAATTTAGCAACACAGCCCCCCCGCCTGCCTAGCAGCTCTAGTAATAACCTTACAAGAACAAACATTCAGACACTAATGTATGTGAAAGAAGGCCATACAAAACTTCAACAAATTTAAAAGCAAACATAATAAAACCAGATTTCTTGAGTCTCTCAGTAGTTAAAATGTCTGATAACAGTTGGTCCACCTCATTCAAACTGGAGAGGTCCTATAATTTAGAAAGAATGAAGCATAAGGGGAAAAAAAGGGAGAAACACACAGCAACAGCCAGACTACTGGCAGAGCCAATATGTAGCCAATATATATTAAGCTAGTTCAAACCATATCAGCCCGATTTAAATAGGTCTGAGAGCAGGTGCTGTAAGTCCTTGGTAGCATACTCACTCGAGTCGTATGAATACCACTGATCTTGGATCTTCACTTGCAGCTTTGCCAGGTATAACATCCAGAATCGTATGCCCACGGGGATTAGCTTGGATATTGCAGGATGATATGATGCTCTCTTTTGCCACATTGAAGCAGGTAAGTCCTGAGTATTTCTTAACTTGTTACCTTCCCAGGAGAGAGATTGTATGTCCCTCAGCTTACTCAAGATATGCTGCTTATCCAAAACATTCAGCAATTTAAGGATGAAAGACCACGGGTTGGATCCTGGGGGTGGCTTAGCATGCAAGGTCCTGTGCGCTTGCTCCACAATATAGGTAGTGCCATTGGGCAAGGGGCCTGCCAGTTTTTTAAGAAGGCACTGGGTAAAAGTGACCAGAGTTGAGCCCTCAGCATCCTCAAGGATTGCAATAATTACTAAATTATTTTGGCGACTCCTTCCATCTAAGTCCTCCAGTTTTAGCTCTGTTTTGTGTAACCTTTGCTGAAGAGAAATGAGCTCAGGGTCAGCTTCGGTGCATCATGATTCCAGAGATGTCATTCGAGCTTCTGTGTCCCAGACCTTCCTCGAGGTATTCACCAGATCTCCTCTTAGGGAAGTCATCTCAGAGATAAACAGATCTATTGCATCTTTGATCATCTGCAGCTCAAGAAGAAATCGCTCTTCAGTCAGAAGAGATGTGACCGCTTTAGGAGTTGGAGGTTGCCCAGGTGTGGTAGCTTGGCCCTTTGCTTTCTTGGAGGCTTGTCCGGGATTGCAGGAGGTGTATGGCGCAGAGCTTTCCGGCTCATTTCTGCCTCCAAAATGATGATAATCTGAACAGGTTACCCCATCGCTGTACCCTGAAGGTTTAAAGGTGCCCAGAAGTACAGGTATAGGTGGAAGATAAGGCTATAATGTGTTGAAAAGTTATATTATATTAGGTAATGAGCTGGAGAGGTGAAGGAGAGCTGCTTCTCTTAGCCAGGCATTACGAAACTAACAGATTTTTTTAATGACTCACGTTGGGGGATGCTACTTCCAAAGCTATGTGCTGTTCACACGAAGATTGCAAAAGCCTTCTCTGATTCAGTCTCAGCAGCCCTCATGGGCTCTGTTTATCAATCCATACTGACTGTTTTTTGTGTAAATAGGCTTTCAGGTTGGAATTTCCTTCTAAATTATTTCTGTGTTGTTTGTTTTATTGTATTTTACATGTCCCTTTATATCATGTCATAGTTTTTTTTTTTGGTTTGCTCATCAAATATTGTAAAACACTTTGAGCCTTTGGGAAAGACACTGTATTAATGGAGAATGCACAATGGCAAAGTGTGCTACAAAGGGAAATAGTACCAGCAAGGGGCTAATGAGATCATAAAGTTACAAGCCCAAAGGGTAAGTGATCTTTTTGAGCTTGTTAGGCCCTGAGACAGTATTATTTTATGAGTATGGCAGCCTTTGCCATCATTTGATTTAAATATTACACTAGGATGGTTGGAAATTGAGCAGGTTGTGAATTTAGATTGCAGTTTATGAGACTTCACCTTATAATGATGTGACTTTTTATGAGAATTACTTAGCTTGTTTTTTTTGAGGTAATAATGTATTTGTGTCATGTGTTATTAACATGTTTTTAAGAGTAATGTTGCATAAGGCTGTACTGTAAGAGAGTTTTGTGGTGTGTTCACCTAATGTTACTGTGTTATTAATGTGTTTGTGGATTGGTTATAAGCAAAGCAGAGCAAATTTATTTATAAAACACCATTCCAGAAGATGATGGCGTTGTACAGGATCACAATTTAAACACAACTATAAGGTGTGTGTGGTTAATTGGTTAAGTATATGGCACTTACACGGCTTGGTGTATGGGAAAATAAATATTGTTTTTTATGTGGAATGAAAGTCCATTCATGTTATATAAATATATCTATTTACCTGCCTACTTAACCTAGAGAGTACATTAGGATAGAAACAAGCATAATGGATGCTCTAAGATTCATTACAGCCCATTGAATTTCCCATGTCTGATCCCGGATGCTGATGTCAGCTGTTGTGGATTGTGGGATACCATTGGCTTAAGTTTGTTCATGTTTTGTTAGGGAGTGAGATTGCAGGATCAACCAGAGTAAACAGAAGACCAGTAGGTGAAAACTTTTATTTTTGCTCTCTAAGTGCAATTTGAGGGCAGTGACACACAACATGCATTGAGTTTGGGTCATGGGCATTCTCTATTAATAAAGCCAGGTTGTCCTTTTCTTTATTTCTACAGGATAGCATTCGGTGGAGTGGGGATGCATTTAGGCTTGGAGAAGTAGATAGAGAAACATAGATTAAGTAATACAAAATCATTACCATAACTTCCAAACTAGTCATAATAGTTATAGCTTAGTCATACACCCAAATTACATGGGTGTGTGAATGCAGAATACTCTCATAATTGTACAGTATTTGGCACAGTATCAAGAGTCCAATATTTAGAAATACTTGTACATCAGAAAAAAATTTAAACCACTACATTTTATTGAAAGGTCATAGCCTCTTGTGGCAGGGCAGAATAGAACCCTGCCTCATTTGTTGGGGAAAATGTATAAATGCAAGGATCTGTATTCTTTCCTTTTCTCTTTCCTATGTCTGGTTGCATAGCCAAATTTTCCTGTGAGACTTTGTACTTGATCAACCTAAACAGTCTCTCAATCCTTTGCCTCTCACTGTTTCTCTGTTTCCCCCTAGCTTTCTGTTTTTCCTCCCTTGCATATCTAGATCTGGTAATATAAGAATATGTGCAAATCAATATATGGAAATTAAACTGATAATGGGATCTTTTTTGTTTAAAAAATATGGTGTTACTGTTGAAATGTATATATATTTATCATTTGAGATGACTGTAAAAAGCTAGAGGTTACTTGGGTGCAAATGCCTGAGCCTTTTGCAGTTGCTGTGGGGGCCTCAGAAAGTTCTCAATGTTCTAGCAGCTCCTGAAATTTACAAAGAACAGGATGCTTGCAAAGGATGGGGGTTGAAAAAGACTTATAAAAACAGCTAAACTGAGCTGCATGGAAGATTTTTTTTAAAGAAATATTTTATTTTTGCTTCTGTACATAATTATTCTGAAAAGGTTTGTTTAATTTTTTGTTACTGCTACAATAAATAAAGTTTTGGTGATTTTTACAACTGCTCCTGGGTTTTCCCTATACTTCTTAACATGTGCCTTGATGACACCTCTACAGCACCTCTCATCAGCATCCCACCTGAAATGCTTAATGTGCTATGTAGTGCAAATGCTGTCAAATGCTGTTCATAGAACATTTAATCCATTTTTCTTACCAGTCATCTGAAATGAATGAACATCAAATGATGCTGTTTTTCACAGACTGTTTTCCACATAGTTAACACCTGCAGCACGATGAAGAACATGCTGGGACACCAGAAACATGCAGATTGCTTGGTTACTTGCCTACCTGCTGTGTGGATTGCAAACATCATAGTGAGGGTGGACAGGTCATTGCAGGAGAGGGAAAGGAACCAACAATCATGGTATGAGTAGAGATGCAGCAAAATGTCATTTCGCTGGTGAGATTCTGGTGAAATTGGGACCTTTGCCCTGCAAAATATTTTGCTAAATGTGCCCATTTCATTGCTTTGAGATGCAGAATTTCATGCATATTATTAAACAAAAAGTGTTTTCCCTCCTTCCAAAGACCCCACATCTCTGGTGTTTAGTGGTCCCACTCCTCGGCCCACAATAGGAAGAATTCCCCCCCGTTGATATTCAGCCCCATCCCCCATCCACATAATTTAAAATAAAAATACATTTTCATGGTATCTAGTGGCCTCATCCCCGGGCCGATCACTGGCCAAATGAAGAATGAACCCCCACTCAGAGATTCACACTTGTCCCCCCTCTCACCCATTGTCCATAAGTGCCAACTTCATGACTCTGAGTTGAGTTCAATTAAATAAAAAAAATAAAAACAACTTTCCTTGGTGTCTAGTGGACCACCCCACCCTGGATAGTAGTTAGTAGTACTAGTGGTAGTAGTACTAGTAACCCCACGCCACCCCACCCCCGTACCCCTGCAGGCCACTGGCACAGCCCTCCACTCACCTCTACAGCTGGCACCCCAACTGAGCTCTTTTACAGATGAGCCCAAGTGAGTGAGCCCTTTTCATGAATGAGCATGTGCACACACTCATTCATAAAAAGGCTCAGCCACTGAGGCTCATTCATAAAAGGGCTCAGCCACTCAGGCTCTTTTGTAAAAGAGCTCAGTCATGCTGCCAGTCTTGGAGGTGAGTGGAGGGCTGTGCCAGTGGCCCATTCAGGTATGAGGGTTTAGGGTGAAGTGTGGTTACTAGTACTACTACCTACTACCAGACAGGGTAGGGGGTCCACTAGAAACCAGGGATTTTTTTTTTTATTATTTAATGAACTCAACTCAGAGTCATGATGTCGGCACTTACAGACAGTGTGAGGGGGGTTGGGTGTGGATCTCTAGGTTGGGAGGTTCATTCTTCATTTGGCTGGTGATTGCCTGGGGTCACTAGACACCAGGAAAATGTATTTTTATTTTAAATTATGTGGATGGGGATGAATCTCGGTGGTGGGGGTGATTCTTCCTATTGTGGGCTTGGAGGTGGGACCACTAGATACCAGAGCTGTTGGGTCTTTGTGAGGGGGGGACACTTTTTTTTATTAAGATGTTCCCCCCAGCACTCAAATGTGGAATTTTACCCACGGGTGGTGACATTAGCATTTTGCGGATGAAATTCCGCATTTCGTGGGGGGGAGGGGGATTTTGCATTTCGCACTTGTGAAACATTTCTCATATTGAGGAGATTGCACAAAATATTTCTCTGGCAAAATATTTTAATTTTGCACAACACTAGGTATGGGTTGAGACTGGAGGTCTTGCAACATGGATTCAAGGAACTAGGCAGTAGTCTTAGGCACAGGAACTCTGAGGTAGGATTTTCTGAGATACTACCAGTGCTACACGCAAGGCCTGCAGTAGGAGTTCAGGCAACTGAATGAGAAGCAATGGGTTTGGAGCAAGGAACATGGATATAGGCTATTCACATGGTGGAAGGCACTATGGTGAAGGAGAAGCCTATATGCTTTGGATGGACTCCACATATACCCCAATGGGGTTTGGGTGCTGTCAAAAAGGATATTATAGATAGGGTGGTGAATGAGGATTTAAACTAGGGCAGGGGTGGGGATGGACAGTTGTAGAAGAACATCCATGCCCAGCAATGTACATAGGTTAAAAAGGTTAGCTATAAGGGGCCTAAAGCAAGAAGGGAGAGAAACACAGACCTTTACTGCATAACAGTGAATGTGCAGCATGCAACAAACAAAATGGATAAACTGGTGTTTGAACTGATTGAGGCTAGATATGATGAATTAAGTCTCATATATACCTACAGTAGTAGAAGGAGGTTTGAAGGAGGTAATAAGCTGAAATGCAGGGTAGAGGAGGTACAGTTTCTTCAGGAAGGATAGAGAGATTCAGATGTGTGAAAGTGTTACTAGCTATGTCAATGACAGGACTGAAATAATCAAGAACACAGAACACAGCTTACATCAAAGTTTAATGTGCCTTTCCTGTTGAAAACAATCATTAATAAGATAGAGAAAGTTAGGAGGAATGAGAGCCCGACTGAAAGCCTTTGACAGGACTTAAGGTCTGCAGAAGACAGAAAGACAATTCTGGGAGTATGTTGCAAGGCAGTGGATATAGTTCCTCTACAGAAGGGTGGGGACAAAGATTAGCGTGGTAACTACAGACCAGTCAGTCTTACCTCTTTGGTGGGCAAACTGTTAGAGACATTAGTCAAAGAGTACCTAGTAGACTGCCTGGGTAAAAATGGGCTCCAGGAAAGTAAACAGCATAGGTTAATGGTAGGGAGGTCTTGTCAGGCCAGCCTGATAGTATTTTTTGACTAGGTAACTAGGACAGTGGATAAGGGTCACACAGTGGATTTACTCTCTTAGACTTCAGCAAGGCATTTGACTCGGTGATACACAGAAGGTTGCTGAAAAAGCTAGATGATCTGGGTGAAGCAAAGGGCATAGTTAGATGGACTGGAAGTTTTTTGGAAGGGAGGTAGCAGAGGTTAGTGGTAAACAAAGTCAGATCTGAAGAGAGGGAGGTCATCGGTGGAGTGCCACAGGGATCAGTCCTTAGTCCAGCCCTTTCCAATATGTTCATCAGCAACATAGGAGAAGGAATACAGGGCAAGATGTGTCTCTTCACAGATAACAGTTCTGTCCTGGGATAGACAGCAAAAAGTGCAAAGAGAGGGTTAATGAAATGATAATGTCAGCATTTATGGGTCCATGGTTCTTACTGGAGAATTGCAACCTACAGTGTCTGGGAGGCATTGGAAAGTACTGTTGAAAGTGCCCAAGGGAAAGCAGGGAGGAATTTCCTGTCAGCTGTTATGAACTGTTTCCTTATTTAGCATGTCAGACATGGGACAAGAGAGGATGCAGTTCTTAATTTTCCACCAAGTGGTGTGGATGACTTGGCCAGAGCAATAAAGGTTGGGGAGTGGACTTGTATCAGTGACCATAACAGGAGTGAATTTGACATGATGGGGTAGCTACTTTACCAAAAATAAAACCATGTCACTAAACTTTAGGAGATCTGATTCTGATAAGCTAATAGAGATGGTTACAGCTAATTTGATGAATAAATCACTGAGTGGGAGTGCTAATACCAAGTGAGAGGGCCTGAAGCACAACCTAATGGACCCAGTGACTAGATGAGTCCTCGTGAGTAACAAGAATAAAAGGGTTAGGTGGAGGTCTACATGGTTGTCCAAAGAACTTCAGAGGAAGTTAAGAGCTAAAACAGGGCATATGATAAGTGGAGGTATTCAGGGAACAGAGGTACAAAAGTAGAATATCTAACATTACCGAAGGAAAGCAGGGCTAAGATTGACAAGGGCAAGGTTAGGCAGAATGATAGGATCATGGAGGAGATCAAGGATAATAATGCATCGTTTTTCAATACATAAAGAATAAAAGAGTCAGAGACAAGATGGAGCCGCTTATCACTGAGGAAGGGTGGGACCAATGAGTGAGGCCAAAGATAACAGAAGCACACAATAACTACTTTTTGTCAGATTTCAGCCAGGAAGTCAGGGAGCATGGCTGAAGGGGGATTGCATTATGGGAGAAATGTAGGGCAAACAGGAGGCAGAGTTGATTAAACTATAATTAGGTGGTAAATATCTGGAGGGAGTTAATCTTGGAAAATCCCATCCAGAATACACGCATGGGTAATAATAAGGGATTATGGCAGGGCCCCTCACTGGTAGCTTTCTGTTTTCCTTACAGACAAGGTTTGTTACAGAGGATTGGAAAATACCAAGTGTCACCCCCTTTTCCAAAAAAGGGCTACAGTAGGTCAGATGCAGGTAACTACAGCTCAGAAATAATGTGGTTTAGCACATGCATGAAAATCAACTGTTCTCTAGCATGCAGTATAGTTTCACAAAAAGTAAATCCTGCTAAACCATTATGATTGCCTTCTTCAAAGTGGTAGCTATTGAGGTAGTTATGATCTTGGGGTTGGGATGTAGTTCATCTAGACTTCTGCAAGGCTTTTGACACTGTGCCACATGGAACATGGAAAGCACACAGAGAAAAGTTTCCACATTAAAATAGCGACTGTAAAATCGCTATTGTAATGATCGCGCAGTAAAAACTGTAATCATTACAATCGCACTGTAACATTATAGCGCATTATTTTTAGCCTTAGCATTAAAATCATGCTATTTATAGCTCATGCTGCTCTGTATACTCACAGCCAGTAGCCTTTTCTTTCTTTGAGTCCTGTTATGAACTCCACCTCAGTGTTTACCTGCTCTCCTATTTCCTTGTTACCACAGTACAATGCACACCTGAGCCCACCTGAGCCTAATGGTGACTAAAATGACCTGTGTGTAGTGTAAGCCTTCCCCATTTGCCATTTTCCTTACTTCCTGTAGAACTCACAGACAGCATGGATTTTGAACTAGTCACCAGCCAGAAAGGTAAGCCCTTGGCTGTTTATGGTGGCTACACATACAGAAAGGATAAAGAAAAGGATGAAAAGGTGTACTGGCGATGTGCAGACTCCCATAAATGTAGTTGCCTTTCCAGGCTGCATACTGCTGGAAACAAGGTGTTGGCTCAGGCAAAGGAGCACATGCACATTCTGGATGCTGGTGATGTGAGGGTGTGCAAGATAATGGCAGAGGTTAGAGAGCGGGCTAGAACAAGTGTGGAGACCACTACACAGATCCTTGTTCAGTGTACCACCTCTGCCTCAAATGCAGTGACAGGTCATTTGCCTGCTGTGCTACTGATCAAAAGGACCATTCCAAGGATAAGGCAGATTGAACGTGGATGCCCAGCCACCCCTGCATCAGTTGATAAACTTGAGATCCTGCAGAGTTCAGGGTAACCTTAGCTGGAGAACCTTTCCTTGTCTTTGACAGTGGCAAGGAAAAGGATAGATTGGTCATGTTTGCTACCGCTGCTAATTTAAAAATGTTGCAGGACAGTAGCGACTGCTTGACTGATGGTACGCTGTTGGTCTGGGGTGAGTGTTGGAGCTATTAGCAGTAGTGGTGATCTGCAAGTGTTGGCACTATTAGCAGTAGTGGTGATCTGGTGTGCCTGTGAGTGCTGTGAGCAGGTGAGCATAGCGATACTGTTGGCGTTATTATGCGTGGTCATGTATTTTGTTTGTGATGTAGCAGGAATTGTCACTGTATGGTCTGTAGCACTATATTTTCAAATCGCTGTACCACTGGTAGTGATATTGTCATCGTGCTGGTTGCAATTGCCATTTTGAAGTTGTGATTTTCACAGGATACCAGAGAAAACAGCACAAAAAGGAGTCCATAAAGTGTATAGGAGGTGGATAGCAACTTGGCTGACAGGAAGAAGAGAATGGAGGCAGATGGTCACCATTCAGAGAAGAAGGATGTGCTGAGTTGAGAACCAGTGAAGGAGGGTGCCTGATCAGTGGTATGGGGCCTGCAGTGGGCTGGCCTGTATTCTGTACCAATTGGGATTTTCCTTCATGTTTTCTCTCCAGTTTCCCAGTGGGATGTACAACATCAGGGGTTGTGCCTCTTATGAATGCAGATGCTGGCCAGCCCACTGGTGCAACGATAGGGCTTCTGCCTGTGAAGTTGACACTTCATGTTTGGAAATGGACCCAAGGAGTCAGATGGTCAGCTGGGGAAGTAGGACTAAGCATCCCATGGGATGCTCTACTCCTCTGAGAGGGAGGGGGGCCAAGCATCCGGCACGTGACTGACCTCTGGCAGAGGCTGGGAAGGGGTGGCACCCGGATCGTATGTTGTGGGAAAGAGTGCCGGATGCTGGTGCTTCAGTACTCTATGCCATTTCATGCCATGCCTCACATGGGGAAAAACAAGCAGTGAAACTGGTGGCCCCAAGAATGACACCCTGCTTCACTCTTCCCACTACACCTGTCTGCGGCACTCAACTGATGACCTGGTTTGTTGTTCTGTGTGGACTGGTCCAACTCTATGGTTGCACCCTGGGGGTCAAGCCAGGGAGGAGCACCGGTAGTAGGGAGTGTACCAAGAAAATAGTTCAGACTCTGTTGGGGGTGTACCTATTTGGTGGCCCCACCTTGGGGGGCCAAGCCTGGGAAGATCATCACCCAAGGTAAGTCCCTGGAGGATGAGTGAGGGCTGAACCATGGGGGTCCAGTGCAAAAACAAAATTAATGCAGCATGCTCTTAATGGGTGAGCAAGCACCCTGGCCCTTTAGCAGTACCAGTGTGTATCAGCACTCACCACCCAGTTGGGATATTCTGCTGCCCTGATCATCCATGCTCTGGCTTCTGAGTTCACTTTCAAACCTGGGGTGCCAGCATGGAAGCATGCCACACTTCCAGTGTGCCATCAGAAATCTTTGGGACCATTGCACTTTAACATATTTATTAATGACATGGAGGAGGGCGGTCAGCAGCAAGTTGCTGAAGATTGCTGATGACGTAATATTGAACAGAAGCATGGATACAGAAGAGGAAGGGGAGTCACTACAGAGGCACTTACACACATTAGGGGTGTAGGCGTGTAAATGTGGTCTATATTTTAATGTGGGAAAGTGCAGTTTACTCGACCTATGGGCAAAGAAATCCGGATTGCACATATCCCCAGTGTGGTGCAGCAGTGGACAGTAGAACCAAGAAAAAGGATATAGGGTGATGTGAGCCCTAAGCAGAAGCTAGACAGGAAGTGTGTTGCCACAGTCAAGAAAGTAACAGTAAATTGCAAGGCTGGGATGAATTAGTAGAGGGGATAATGAACAATTCAAGGGAGATGATCTTGCCTCTGTACAAGGCAGTGGTTTGACCTTACCTATAGTGCTGTGTCCAGTTCTGTCACCTAAGTGAAAACAGTACATGGAAGTTTCATAGATTCTAGATGGCAGAAAAGGACCTTCCTGGCAAATCAAGTCTGCCCCTTCCCTCCCTGTTTACTTGAACCCCCCCACAGATTCCACCCTCCCTCCCCTCAACAACCCCTTGTGTTTGTCTCAAGCCCTCTTGAATCCCTCCACTGTAGTGGCCCCCACCATCTCCTCCAACAGACTGTTCCAGGGCTCCACCACCCTCTCAGTGAAGTAATGCTTCCTAATGTTTCCTCTAAACCTACTTCCCAACCTCAGTCCATGTCTCCTTGTTTTTGTATCTACCTTCCCTGTGAAGAAGCTCTCCCCAGTTTACTGATCCCCTTCACATACTTGAATGTTTCGATAATGTCACCCCTTTCCTTTCTGGCCTCCAGTGGACACAAATCCAGAACCCTCAAATTCTCCTCATATGTTTTCCCACTTAGCCCCTGCACCATTTTAGTGCCCTTTCTCTGTACTCTTTCCATATCATCTATGTCCTTGCATAGATGGGGCCTCCAGAACTGTACCCCATACTCCAGGTATGGCCACACTATGGAACTGTAGAGTGGCATCAGCACCTCCCTCTTCCTACTGGTTATCCCTCTCCCTATGCATGCCACTATTCTGTTTGCTTTGCTCATTGCTTTGCTTCATGGGGTCCCCACCTTATGGTTGTCCATGATTATAACTCCTAAGCCTTTCTCCTGTCTAGATGCAACCATCTCCCCCTCTGTATGTATGTGGTCTTTGGATTCTTCCTCCCCAAATGCATCACTGTGCATTTTTTGGTGTTACATTTCAGCTGCCATTTCTCTGATCACTCCTCTAGCAACCTTAGATCTTTTCATAGCCTCCACCCCCTCTGGTGTGTCCACCCTGTTGCAAAGCTTTGCATCGTCTGCAAACAGGCAGACTTTCCCCTGCAGCCCCTCTGCGATGTCGCTGATATAGATGCAAAAGAGAATGGGGCCCAGCACTTACTCCTGGGGGACCAATCTCATCACCCCTGCCTCCCCAGCATGCACCCCATTGACCACCCCCTTTGGCTTCAACCCATCTGCCAGCTCTCCACCCATCTTATTATTTTCTGTGCCATCGCTAGACTCTCCAGTTTATTAACCAGAGACTGAGAGGGTTTGATATGGGGCCACCAAGCTGATTAATGGCTTAAAGGGAATCAGTACATTTCCTTATGAAATTATTGTGAAGGTTACTATGAGGATCAAGTTTATAAATTGCTAGGTTATATTTATAAAATGTTTTCAGTGATACAGAAACATACATTTAAAATTCTCTTGTGGAGGCATCCATTTTTTTGACAGGAAGTGTACTGTGATGATGTCTTTGCCTCACCAGCTCTGACAGTGAAGAGAAGCACTGGATTCTTTTCTTGCACGCTGCCAAGCATAAAATACTGGGTGTTCCTCAGAATATAACAGAAACCCTAATAGCACAGTCAAACTGTTCTCACCTGCTGCACTGCACACTGTTAACACTGGTGAGGTAGTGACATCATCACAACACCCTTCCTGTACTCAAAATGGATGCCTCCACAATCCTATTTAAAAAGCATTTTTCTGTCTTACTAAAAACAGTTTCTAAATATAACCCAGCAATTTACATACTGGATCCTCATAGTAACCTTTACAATAATTTCAAAAGGAAATGTATGGATTCCCTTTAAGAAGCAATAGCTACGATGAGAGTTTGGACATGCTTAAATTATTAAACCCACAAATGAGTAGGTGGAGAGGGGACATTATCACGGTTTTGCAAATAATGCTGGACTGGAGTATTAAAAGATGTCTGAGCTGCAGAGTGCAAGCCGAGCTACTTGTATACCTGCTTCATATGTAAATATTCCTGTACTTACTTTATATCCATTTCAACTGTGAGTAATCATTAGCCATTTTCACTGCATGAACATAACCTACTTTACCTATTAGGACTCCCATGAAAATAAGACCTTCATTCTCTTGGGGTTTTCTTCCACAATAACTATTAATTTTTAAATAAATAAAATTCTAACTGAAAGTGCCAATTTGCCCTTCTAAAAGCATTATACAAGATTCTACATTATTTTGCCCGGTAACGTGGCAAAGATGAACATTGGTCAAATCTGATCTTGTGACTGACAGTAAATTAAGATCCCAGCACAAAAGCACAGGTCAGAAATACTTAACTTTCTTCACCTTATTGTGCAGTGTTAAAATTAAAAATCAGGTACACTATTTTAAAACCACGCTAGAGCACTGCAGGGTGTGCATTATTGCATAACATAGTTTCTTGGGTACATAAGGCACTTTGCTTTGCATCCTGCTGCATGTTCCAGGGCATGTCATTATCCTATGATAATGCATGACTTCCTGCTCCTTAATGATTAATTAAAATTTCATAAAAAAAAAGTTTTGTGAAGAATAAACATGTATTCTATTAAACTCAGTCTTTATTTATGCACTTACTATCAAAAAGCAGGCACCAACCATCACAGCCTTTATTTTAACATCAAGGTCCACAGGAAACTGAATACCAAAATGATCCGCATCTGTGAAAAGCTCCTTAACAAGACCAGACCATTGCTTGGAAATCCTACCAACCATGGAAGTGTTATCGAGAGTTTTCACCTGGATTGGAAAACAAAAATATTAAAAAGAAAATAAGAAATTTGTTAATTACAGGTTTACTGTTGAGAGTACATTTGTTTGTCAGGACTGTCACTTTCATTTAGTGTAGCTGTCTGGTGTTGGGGGGTGCAGACTGCTAGGAGTGAGTAATGGAATGTTTGTTTTTGGTTCTCAGCCACTACCCACTGCTAGAAGTAGTGACAGAGTATTTGTTCACAGTGGGTAACAGTTCACAATGTAAACAAAAGACCTGTTAACACTATTTGATCCGCACCATTGCAAGAGGCACAGATGAGATGTAACTGTACAGATCGGGCAGTAAAGACAGGGAACGTTGCAGATGGCTCCTATGGGGCACAGGACAATTCCTGATTTTGTGGGACTGTGTACCATTGCCAGCATTTTTTGATAGTGTGCAAATACCCCGCTCTGCCTGCAGTGGTATAGCCCCATGCTATGCCATGCTGTCCCCCTCCTATACACTGGTTGCCTAACTTGAGCTCTTCTGTCATCATTGAAACAGAGTAGCTCTAACAGGCAGTTCCCACCACACCTCTACTGCCCTATATAACTGTCATCATCAAATTGACTGTTGTACACCCCAAAACAGACTCTGCTGTCCATAACCTGCCAATCTGCCCTCAAACAGATGTACAGGTATTGGCTGGCTCAGGAATACAGTGGATCAGGGAAGATGATACCCTCTCCCCCCAAAATAAACACACACACACACATGCATTCTACCCACATTTTAAAAATCATAAAACTGCAAGTTTTTTTTAATGTGTCAGAAATACATTGGCAACTTGGTGGAAATACAGAGGTGACTCAATAGCGACCTTGCAATGCTGCATAATGCTGCGTGTGTAAATGGCTTTTGGCAGTGATGCAAGAGGTGTGGCATGTGAGCAGCGCAGACTGAAGCAGAACAGCAAGGTAAGTGTAAACATGCCTAAAGACTCCATTACCATGCAGCAGTTAATGTGATTTCTCTGCCACAGAAAATCAGTGAGTAACAGGGATCGACCATGTTATACGACAAAACGAGGAATGTTTGAGTTATCACGATATCAACCAGAATAGACCGGGTCATATCATGACTTTATGTTTGTAGAAACACAGGAAAATGTGCTTCATACTAAAGGGTATTGGTAAATTACATATTCTGAAAGTCCAGATAACTACATTATAATGACATTTAATATGCACTCAGTCAGAACCCATAGAAGCCACAGCTACAGTACCAATATGTCTTCTTGTTCACTAACAAGTACATACACAGCAAGTAAGGCAAAAGCTGGCAACAATATCCCACCACAAATAGCAAGATCACCAAAAAAAAAAAAAATTTCAGAAGAGGATACTGAAATGTAATGAGAGCAATGCTAGCATTTCAATCAATTTCAGTAACCCCCCCCAATCAGAGCAACCTTCTATTCTCCCACCCCAGCACTCATTCACACCACTTTGCCACCCTGTACTCCATTTCAACTCAAATGACAATCAGGGACTTGATGACAATGTTTAAAAGAATGACCAACCCCATTTTATTCTGTGAGCTCAACTTTAACTTTAAACCAGGTTTAACTGAGACACAAGGTCATTCACTCCAAGTAGCTGGCAGATATTTTCATACTACTTAAGGGAAATCCATCATCAAAAATAGAATAATAAATATTTGGAATTATCTTCCACTAGAAATAGTAATAAGTAACACATAAACTGAGTTCAAGAACAGATTCAACCTATATTTTTTTTTATGTGGAAGTAGGGTATTACTAGTTTAAATGAGCTAATAATGAACTTTTGTGCCTTCTCAGTTCCTACACTACTTTGTATGAACCTTAGTATCAGTCATGCTGAAATGTTCAATATGTTCTACCAGTTGCCCTTGCTGTTATCTGCACTGATGCTTTAGTAAAGTAAGTAAAGTAAAACTTTATTTTTAAAGCACTTTTCAAAGCCAAAACACTGTACAAACACATTAAAACAAACAGTTCAATTAAATTAAACAGTCATATTTAAAATCATTCAGAATAAGCTTCAAAAAACAGATACGTTTTGAGCTCAGATTATAAACTTGAGATAGGCATTCTCTTACCCTTATATAAGTAAGTTAAGGCTGCCAACCTATATGTTGTTTTGTTATAGTCTCAGGAGCCACATGCTATGTATTATTTTATCTTAATTATCCTTCAGAATTGGGACCTCAGAAAGGATTGCGACAATGCCTCAAATAATGAATGTACTGTGATGCAGTCTACTCAGCTGGAAACACACAGATTACTGGTACCTGCTGTCAGCATGTGGAAATTGGACACCAGTGCAGTAATATTTTTATTTTTCCCCTCTGCCGGTATGGTTGTGTTTGGTCGTGCTTACTAACTACTTGGCTTCATCAGAGTGGGCACAAATATAATTGTCCCCCTAACAGTCTTCCCAGCACCTAATCCCAGCATCTAATTGCATCAATTAAAAAAGAGACTGTAGAATAGACTCATTATAATTACAACAAACTGAATCATAGATTGCTGGTTGATTTTATTGGCTAGCAAAAAGCTAGGCTTTTTCTGAGGTGCCTGAGAGTCAAATGTACAGCTATTGAAAAAGCCCATGCTGTTACAGTAGATTTTGAAAAATTAGAGCTATGCCTCTGAGCCCCCATAGCTATAGAATTCACTAGTGTCAACTGCATGTTCACAGTGAGAATCACCAATTTAGCCACATGGCTATCTATTAAGCCAAATAGTCACAAACCACTGAGGCCTCTGTTAGTGCTCATCATAGGATCTGCAACAAATACAGGCGATAAAATGGAAAACATGTTATGTTGTGGTAACAGTTCTGTTGCTCACAGGTTGCACATGTATGTTTGCATCGTGCTTAATTTGTTTAGTCTGTTGTCTTCAGTTTATACGGTTTTTACATGGATTGTTTGACTTGTATTATCGGATGGTCTACATACACTCTGCATTTGTCCATGTCTTTGTGACTGATTGTTGGAACTGTGTTGCTGTATTTGTCCATGTCTTTGTGACTGATTGTTGGAACTGTGTTGCTGTATTTGTCCATGTCTTCACAACTGATTGTTGGAACTGTGATTCTGTATTTTTACATCTTCATTACTAATTGTTGGAACAGTGTTGCTGTATAGCATTAGCTTATTGCATCAAACTCCGTGTACTCTGCAGTCTGAGTTGTTGCCACCATGATTCTAACCGATATCTTGTCCAACATTGCTAGTACACTTCCCAGGATCTCATTCTGGCTACCTCATAATGAATATACTTTCCACTTTTCTTACATGATTTTCTTTTTCTGGCATTTATTACTTGCACATTGCTTTTGTTTGTTCATGTACATGCGCTCATTGTTGTCATCTTATTAGTTACTGCTGTTTAACTCCCTAGTGTATCCCCTCAACTGGACCTACCTGGAAGTGAGCTTCAGCTCAGTGGACCAATGCCAGTCACCAAATTTTGAATATGTCAGTCAGTAAGTTGAACAATAATGCAACACCAGCTTTACTTAAAGGGGACGGGAAAGGTTACAGCCTTTCTACTACATATTTTCTTATACCTGTTCTTGTTTCTGTATGTGTCTCTTATTTGTTTGTTTTTCATCTCCTTAGTCTTTAAGTTCAATTCTGCATGTACAGTATCCTCTGTATTGTGCTATTATAGGTGTTCCAATCAGTGACATACATCATCAGTTGAAATCAGTCAGTCACTTCTGATACTGATACTGTTACTTGCATGGGCAGTTACAATGCATTACTGAAAATGGAGCAGCTACTTGATAGGCTCAGTTTTCATTGAAGTAGAAGCTAATACAAGACAGAAATATATCACAAACAGGAGCTACAGATGGACTGCTGCTGCTGATGTCACAGGTTGGATAACCTGTACAGTAATTGCACAAAAGGGTAGTTACATGGAAAATTGGTTTTAAGGTCCAGGGAGACAAAAAACAAAAAAGAGACTTACATATACAGATAGAGAACAAGGGCTATGCAAATATGAATTGGAATTGCTACAAGGTTTACATTAGTTTTCCTTTCTCCTTTAAAATCAGGATAATCAGATACTGAGCAGGTGTTTTAGGATACACTTAGACTTTATATTGTTTTACCAAATCAAGTAAAAATGTGGATGACCCCTGGAGTATTGTTTTGGAGCTGTTAATCTTTACCCTAAAATGATTAATCAGGGCTCCAGCACTCTGGGGGTTGTGCATCATGGTAGGATAAGTGATTGACCTTCATTGAGGTGTTTCCAGGTAAATGTGTTATGTGGCTCAGTTGGTAACACATCTGACTGTGAACCAGAAGGTTGTGGGTTCTAGTCTCATATCAGGATTTTACTCATACCATAAATGCTAGTACTAAAGTGCAGTACTAAGGGGATGCTGTACTGTTGGGGAGTGCTGTTCTAGGATGAGATGCTATACTGAGGTCCCACTACCTGTTCAGGAGGATGATAAAGATCCAATGGCACTTCTTAAAAAGGTGTGGGGCAAAGAACAACCTTCTCCTTGTGTAAGACCAGGTAAGAAGACTTCACCAAGAGTACCTGGGGCTCACTGATCCTTCTGGTGGGTGTGATGGCCATCAAAAAGGTGAACTTCCAAAACAGGTGAGACATTTCACATTCAGTTTGAATGGCTTGCCCATGAGCTTTGTCAGCACCAGCAACAAGTCCCAAGGTGGTGGTGGTTCATGCACCAGAGGGGAAATTTGATCAAGGCCTTTGAAAAAGTGCCAGACTACCTTCTCCTGTGCCACTGGCTGCTGACTGGCCAGCGCCCAGTTGACAGAGATAGCTGCCAGGTACACTTTAAGGGTCATTGACCTAAGGCTTGACTGGGAGAGGGACCAAAGGGTAGTCAAGAATGCTAGCCACTGGGCATGGTAAGGAGTCCAGCCCCTTTTCTTGGCACCAAATGGAGAACCTCTTCCATTTAAAGGCATAGCATTTTCTGGTCGACTCCTTCCAAGATTCACCAATGACAGTGAGGACACTGTTAGAGAGAGACTCAAAGCCTGGAACTCTAGCCACTCATGAACCAGGCTGTCAGGTGCAGGGATTGATGGTCCAGAGGGAGTATCTTACCTCAATTGATGAAGAGCAGGTCTGGCAGAGAGGAAGACACCTGAGGAAACTGGGGTACTAAAACTGGCATTGCCAGTCAGAAGCCACAAGGTTCATCCATGCCTTGTCCCTCCTGACCTTGAACAACATCTTGTGGATCAAGAGAAACAGAGGGATGGCATAGAGGAGGCCCAGGGTCCAGGGCTTTGAGAAGGCATCCCCCTACAACATACCCTGCTGAGGGGGGCAGGCACAGCACAGCCTTAGCTTTGTGTTCTCCCTGGAGGAAAACAGGTCCACCAGAGTGGTGCCCACTGGGACAGCATGATGTGTACTTTCTCCAGGTGGAGAGACCACTCATGAGATGCTTCACCCACCCCTCTGAGAGAGTCCACCAGCTGGCTGGATACACCAGCCACATGGATGGCCAGGAGATCAGCCTCCAGGCAGTGAACAAGGGTCCACACTCAGAGAGCTTCACAGCACAGAGGAAGGGAGGGCATCCCTGCCCTGCTTGTTGAAGTAGTACATGGTTGCGGTGTTGTCCATCTGGACCTGAACCACCTGACCCCGAATGTGAGGAGCAAAAGCAGTCAACACCAGCTGAACTGGAGCTCCAGCAGGTTGATGTGACACTGAGACTCCTCGAGGGTCCAGAGTCTGTGGACTCTGCAGTCCTCCAGGTGGGCATCCCAGCATGACAGGGGCATTGGTCGTTAGGATGACCATTGGCTCTGGGTGGACAAATGGTATACCTTCCTGCAGATGTTCTGGGACTAAGCACTACTGGAGGGTGTCCCACATCAGCTGGGTCACAGTGACTGACTGGTCGAAGTGGTCCTAGCACTGAGACTATTGGTGGACTAGCTCCCATTGCAGAGAGCACATTCTCCAGTGGGCCCAATGGAGCATGCTGGTGTAAGCCAGTATGTATCCCAGGAGGCAATGGAAGTCCTGAGCAGGGCACAACTGCCCAACCTGAAATGATTGGGCAAAGGAGGAGAAAGCCTCCACCCTGTCAGCCAGGAGACAAGCCTTGGCTCTGCAAGAGTTGAGCTGTACCCCAATGAAATTAATCACCTTCAAGGACATGAGTTCTGACTTGGCCTCATTGACCAGGAGGCCAAGAAAGATGCAGGTTTGGAAGGCCACATCCCTGGACCTCTCCACCTCCTGCCTAGAGGGAGCTGCAATCAGCCACTTGTCCAGGTAGGGGTAAAACTGGACCCCTCGGTGCCTCAGAAAAGCTACCTCCACTGTGATGCACTTGTGGAAGACCCTGATGGCTGAGGACAGGCCAAATGGCATGGTCTAGAACTCATAGATGATCCCCTCCACCTGGAGATCAAGGAACCAGAGGGGTGACGGATGGATTGAGACATGGATCTTAAAGATCCAGGGAGCAAAACCACATGTCCTGCTCAAGAGATGGTATGATCTGAGGAACCACCTGTCTGTGGTAACAGTGGACCAGGTGGAAGGGAAGTGGTGGAGCTGGCCCCCCGTGGGAGGACCCAGGGGAGGCATAATGGGCATGAGGGAGGCACCCCTCATTCCATCAATGGGCAGGCTTAGAGGTGTAAGAGGGCCCAGCTGAAGAGCCACTGAGGCCACATCCTCCAGGCTTGTGGATGACTGCAGCCACAGACTTTGGATGAAGTCGCCAGGCCTGAGCCTGCTGTCCAGCATGGGGCTGGACTGGTTTTGCACAGGAGCATACAGGTGCTTAAGGGCTTCTTCTTTGGTTGTACAGAGCCCTTGGGATCTCTCTGGGTAAATGTCATTGAGTCCAAAGTGGCACTGGACTTCTTGATATAGGTGAGGTGCTCTTTGACCCCAAGCCCAAACAGGTCGGTATCAAGGAAAGGAACATCCACCAGCTTGTGCTGGGTATCTGCCATGAAGATTGAGATCCTCAGCCAAATCCGGTGGTGCATGCCCACTGCAGCTGCCATGGACTGGCACATGAGTCACTGATGTCCATGGTGCTGCTGTTTGGCTACAGCTCAGCCCTGGTCCTGGACCAGCTTGACTATGGTCTGGTGGTCCACTGAGAGAAGAGGAAGAACCCTGTCAAGAGTGCCCAGAAGGGCGTGAGAGAAGTGGGCCATCAAGAGGGCCAAACTCGCTGGCGAAGGCTGAGAGAGGAGGCAGCATAGACCTTCTTGGCCATATAACAAGTTATACAAAGTTTGTATAACAAGTTATACCAAAAAAAATAAACAAATAAAAATAAATGAATAAAACTTTTGCTTTCATTTTCTTCCTTCTAATTACTTGGACCAGGTTATAAACTCAGCAACTCAACTGGAATGGATATTATTAACTGCAGGTACTGCGGGACACTTTCCAAAAGGGCATTTATACAGGATTTAGGATGCTGTCCTACATGCTGGACCATTGGAGATCTAAGGGCTCAGCTCCAGGCAGCATAGGCAGAGACTCTGCACCTCAAATTGCATATTCAGGAGGAAATATAAGAACTGCCTGCCATTTCCCCTACAGCCAACTGAAGCACCTCGACTGCTGAGGGTAGTTGGTCTGGGAGGTTGGCAGGTGGTTAGAAGGGACAAATCAGGTGCCCCATCAATCAGTGCTCTCCAAAGTATCACCTCCACTAACCATATGAAAACTATAAACAGGTATTTGCCTCTATCTCCAAAATTAAACAAAAGGGCAGAAGACACTGCTGAGCAGGGCACTGCAGCACAGAACTAGCACTACAAATCATGCCCAAAACAGGGACCAAAACAAAAAAGCAAAAAGGAAATCCAAAACACTTCTGATCATAGGAGACTCCATGATTCAGGGAGTTGATACCTACCTCCAGCCGGGGGTAATGGTCAGATACCTCCCAGGTACATCAGAGTGGAAAGACACTGACCGCATTGCTAAAATTGTGCAGGAGGCAGGAGAAAACATCAATGTATGTAAGGGAAGCAGGGAAGACAGTAAGGCAGGCAAAGGCCCAAACTGAGGAAACACTAGCATGAACAGTAAAAGAAGGGGACAAGACTTTCTATAGATACCTTAGTGAAAGGAAAAAGTCCAGAGAAGATATTGCTAAGATAAAAGGGGATAAGGGGGAGAGTGTGGAGGAAGACCGAAGAAAAGCATCTATCCTAAATAGAAACTTCTGCTCAGTATTTACTGAGGAGAAGGTAGGACAGGACCCACAGCTCAGTACCATGGACACGGGAAAGGTAGGTGTGCACAAGTCCTTTCACAAAAGAAAGGGTCCTACAAGAACTTGCTAAGCTCAGGATGGACATGGCAATAGGACCTGATGCTACATTCCAGGGTACTAAAGGAGCCAAGGGTGGAACTAGCAGAGCCATTATAAGAACTGTTTAGTGAGTCTCTGAGCACAGGAGAGGTCCCAGAAGACTGGAGAAGGGCTCATGTGATCCCGCTCCACAAGAGTGGTAGCAGGGAGGAGGCAGGGAACTACAGACCAGTCAGTCTTACCTCAGTAGTGGGCAGGATTATGGCAGCACTCCTTAAGGAAAGGATAGTGCAACACCTGGAATCCATAGGAGCACAGGATCCAAGAGAGCATGGGTTTACAACAGGACTGTCCTGTCAAACTAATCTCATAGATTTCTTTGACTGGGTAACCAGAGTGGTGGACCAAGGGGGTGCAGTTGATGTCACCTGCTTTGACTTCAGCAAAGCTTTCGATACTGTTCCACATAGAAGATTAATTAATAAGCTGGGTAGGCTTGGGGTGGGTCAGAAGTTGGTCAACTGGGTGGCAAACTGGTTGGCAGGCAGAAAACAGAGAGTGGTAGTAAATGGTATACAGTCAGAAGAGATGCAAGTCACAAGTGGGGTACCTCAGGGATCAGTCCTGGGGCCAGTGCTCTTCAATGTCTTCATCAGTGACATTGCAGATGGACTGGAGGGTAAGGTTTGTCTGTTTGCAGATGACACCAAGATCTGCAACAGAGTAGATGATCCAGATGGGGTGGGCAGAATGAGAAGAGATCTGGATAAACTGGCAAAATGGTCAGAAGAGTGGCAACTGGGATTTAATGCAAAGAAGTGCAAGATCATGCACATAGGGAAGAGAAACCCTGAAACCACCTATAGGTTGGGAGGGGAGTTGCTGGCAATCACAAGGGAAGAAAGAGACTTGGGCATCATCATCACAGATGACCTGAAATCATCCAAGAAGACCACTAAAGCAGTAGGGAAAGCTAGAGGGATGTTGGGGTGTAATAGTAGGGGTATCACAAGTCGTAAGAAGGAGGTAATAATCCCTTCTTTACAAGACACTGGTTAGGCCCCACCTTGAGTACTGCATGTAGTACTGGAGGCTGCACCTGCACAAGGACATTAACAAAATGGAGGCAGTCTAGAAAATGGCAACCAAAATGGTACAGGGACTGCATCAGAAAACATATGAGTACACACTAACGGAGCTCAATATGTTTACCCTTGTGCAAAGCAGGGAGAGAGGTGATATGATTTAAACATTCAAACATCTTAAGGGCATTAACAAGGTGAAAGAGTCTAACATGTTTCAATATAAGAACAAACTCTGGTCAGAGCCAAAACGTCTGCAGGATTTGACCTGATGAGGAATTAGCGTGCGTGGTCCATGCTACTAATGTACATTATGATTTATGTGCACCTACTATTATACATTTCCATTGGAAGTGTTTACCAAACTTCCTTAGTCTAATTTCATTTTTCTAAATACCACCGCATGGGACTAAAGCTATTTGTTTCCCATATAGTAAACATTTAAAAGAAAGAAAAATAACTCAGTGTCACTGGCAGACATATCACTTGCAGACTGTCTTGTTCCCCCGCTAGTCTGCACATTAAAGAGCAACCGTTTTTCACAACAGGCTAGATTTTGAAAAAGAGGTATAAAATGCAAAATAAGAGAGTAATAAACTTTTATAAAAAAAACTGATATTAGTATTTTCTTAGGTGTGTGTGTTATGAATGTGTATTTTTCTCTGTGTATGTGGTTCTGTTTGCATTTGTCTGTACTTGATATAAAATGTGTATGTATGTGTGTGTGTGAGTGTGTGTGTGTGTGTGTGCATGTGTCTTTGGGTATTATGACTGTATATTGTACTTTTCCTGTGTGTTTGTCTTTGTGTATTTCTGTTGTGTCCATCTGTCTGTCTGTGTGTCTATATGTCACATACGTGTGTGTGTGTGTGTGTGTGTGTGTACACAGGTCTGGTTTTGTAATTAACATGTCCACTTCTATTATTACAATGCATATTTTAAGGAAATTGTGACTTACTACTTCTGACAATATATCGAGCCTAAGGCTAGCCTAAATATTATGGTACCCTTATTATGCCCCCTTTAATGCTGTACAGTAAAGAGCCTGCATACATACAGAAATCCATCACGCTCCAGGTACAGTGTGTGTGTGTGTGTTTGTGTGTGTATCAGTTAAAAGTGGTGTTTTCTCTTTTTAAATGGCATGTGCTTCCATTTCATTCTGTGGCAATTCAACGCATGCTTCCTATGAAAAATAACACATACAATGGCTCAGCAATTAAATGACATTTAGCTGCTTATTTAAAAATGGCACTTTACTGTTCCATTAATATAACATTTATATGACTTCAAAGCGAAACACTTACTGCTGGCAAACTGTAATATTGATAAACCATCAGGGATAAAACAGTGAGTTCAACTGGAGGTGTGGAAAAATATGCAGCTACTGTTTTTTTAATTGTCCGCACTCTGCAAGTTAATAAAAGATACTCTGTAAAACACATACATTATTAATTTACACTAAGCAGCATCACCAAAAACATTGTGTTTTAACTAGTGCTAAGATAATGCTAGGGCCAAATGGGAACAGATCAAAACCTTGCAGGTCTTAAATGGCAGTAAGCAAAGTTTTTACAATATTTTGTTCACACCTGTCTTCTTTAACCTCTTAGCATATTTCATGGTGTCCTGCAGACTTCTTACTACATTAAAGCCTAAGTCATGCTTCCACTTTCTACTACCTCTGAAATTCTGTGAGCTGGGAAGCACCACTGGCAGTTGCAGGCTCATGTTTGGGGTTTAATTTACTCGTATCTGGCAATGCAATTTGTACTTCGGGTTTTCACTGGCACACTACAGTCACCAGTTAAAAAGTTAAATGGGGCATTAATTACAATAGCAAATGACAAAGGATTAAACATGAAAAGCAAAACCTTTCGGCAGCAAGTTCATTGACTGGCGAATGCAGCTTAAAATAATAACAATGCCAGGTAGAGTTCCTAGTGGGACCGTCCTATCAAATAAGGCTGCTTTAAAGGAACACTGTCAGCTTTTTTTACATTATATTATTTTTATTTTTTATTTGAAAATCCACATTTTATGATTGGTTACCTTCTCTTAAATTCATTGATGTTACTGGTTGTTTTATCTGCTGCCTTTTTAGTAGAATCAGGTGCTTACTGGCATTCCTTCTAGCAAAGAGGTATGTTTGAACATGCATTGGTATGAGCAGCAGCAACACAGAGAAAGGGTAAAATGTAGAAACCCGAAAAAGGTGTGTGTCACGGAGGACAGCGGATTAGTTGTTACAAAGATGGAAGAGTACCCAAAGTTTGGAGGCTTGGCATTAGGGCGAGAACCTGGAAAGAGAACAAAGTGGAGATGGGAAAGGCTCTGGAAGTGGAGGGATTCAGGGAGACTGCGACAAGGAAGGGTTCATCAGCAGAGAGCAAGAGACAAGGTTAAAAGAGCCTGGCTATGGGACAGATCCACAATGAAAGGATGTGGTACAAATGATAATTAATAGTATGAAAGTATGGTATATGATATTTCTTATTGATAGATCGCAACCTAAATGTTTTACACTTGAAATGTCCATACCATGACAGTAGAAGAGAAAGAAACAGGTCTGAATGGCTGGGTTAATGCTTTCAGCAGAAACGGTTTGAAAAAGGGAAAAACTAAGTTATTTTATGTTTAAACATAGTAGTAGATACATAGGGTAACACTAAGTTATTTGTATGTTTACTTCATAACTTTCCAGTGATTACAGTCTTTATTTTAAAGCAACGACTGCATGTTGTTTTAAAATGTGTAATTATTTATTGCAAACTTTGGCTCCCTTCTGCTTTCTGTAACATTTGTACACATAGAGAAAGTACATTAACGTTTACATTACTTTTCATGTTTTGCTTAATTTTTTTTATAGCTTATACATGGCACCTTCACAACATTAAGTGCTAAGACCCAACTATGGGAGTGCTTTCAATAGTACAGATGTCATGCATCTGTGATGTTCAGTGTATGTGTGTGGGTGGATGGCAAAGTAACCGGACAGCTGAGTCTTTCCAGTGTACTACAATCTGTTACTGATGTTGTCTTTTATCATGTACAATCTATTATATTTCAATGCATAACAACTGGAAGGAACCGCCACACATTATGTAATGCCATAGTCTAATAAATAAATTATAATGATTTCTCAACGGTCCTGCTTTATAATTCTATTGACTGTTATATGCTGTTATTTCTGGAGAGCAGTGACGGATCCGCTGAACAGCTATAACGCTGATCTGAGTCTGACAGCTTTGGAAACAAAACTGTAAAACAATAAAAGTATTACATTTTTTATAGTGTTACAATTGTAGAGAGTTGTTTTGTTTGTTTTACATGCAATCCCACCATATAGATGGAAATGTAAATAATGTCCTTAAAAACATGCACATTTAATTAAGAGATAGTGAAAACGTGCTTCAGAGATGGACATATACTAAAAGTTAAAGACATATACTGACTAAGACTTATATGTTTTGATGTACACAAACCATAGGAAAACAAGAAGCACAAGCTTGCTGTTACTCACTCATGAAATTAGGAAGTAAAGCATAAAAGTAAGATTCTAGCAATTCACTGAATTAATTACTTTGTTTCTTGATGGGTGTGCCAGCTCAGTTTAACAGTTGCATCATTGATCTGAGGCCGATGGCTCGTAAAAAATTAATTTTCTCTAAAATTATAACAGTATAAAATGTGATACTGTTATTATTCTAGTGTTTTTTTTTTCAAGCAATCAGAGTCAGATGGTTGTTAAGGCTGTTGAGTGGATCTGTCACTGCTGTCCAGAAACAGAAGACATCATTGAATGAATTGTTAGTGTCTTAAAGTACTGGTTTATTTCTGAATTATAGCAGTAATAGAGTGATAGCAACAATGATCTTAAAAAATTGCAGTGGCATCAATTTCACTATAAAAAAAAATTATGCTTGCAATAGACTGAACTCAGTGAAAACTGACGGTGATGCTGCAACATTCCAGTTGTACAGTACTGCTAGTAGAGAAGAATGTTAGCATGAAGAATATGTGTGGCATATTTATCAGGCTGCAGAAATAGGTAGAACAGTATTTCTAGGTTAAACAGACTGATTCCTCACAGCAATTCATATTGTACCATTTCAGAGACATTTGTTTGAACAATAAATGATTATGGGTAATTATGGAATAATTGCTTTATGGACAAAACTAATATGTGCATTGCCAATGTATGGGGTGGGTGATGAAAAATTCAGTCCACAGTCCTTCCACCAGTATTAATAATATGAGGCAACCACTTTATGTAAAATCAGTTCCATTGGCAATGAAAGGTTAAGGGGTTAATGCAAAGCAAAAGTCGTAGTATAATCTAAATATGTTTTCAGTTGTGCATCCAAGTGTTGAAATACAATGGTGAGAAAGGATTGGGCTAGCTGGGTATCAAACCAGGGTTAAAATAAGGACTGGCAGAAATAAATGAAATGAACACATGTTGCTACTTCTAATATGTAAAATCACATTGTTTTTACAAGGAAACAACTACAAGATAAAAAAGATAACTTTGAGATTTGTCTAATTCTTACCCACCCTCCACAAAAAAAAAAAAAAATTACTATTGTCATCTACCTAAAATCCTAACCCTGTTGGGTGGCTCTTTTTGCCCCAAAATTTCCAATCTGCATTCACTGTTGTAGGGGTGCAATTAACTTATGCTGTCCTTTGACTGCTTCTTTCTTCAGATTGACTCCTAAGTCTGCCCAGGGGTCTGGGGGCACTCAAACCATTCATAAAACGGTGTCATCTAACTTCACCCAAATAATACTACCTGCCATGGAGTACTGGAGAAATACAGCACTGCGACATCAACCGCTCCTACCCACACCCACTCCCTATACCACAAAAATATTTGTCTGTCCTGGGTTGGTGAGTAGGTAGACAATGCCACTGTTGGTGGCTCTTTACTCCATAAAACACTGACGCATGCCACGGTGTAGGAAATCAGATCTTTATATGCTGTCTTAATAGTGTGCTCCTTATTTTTTAATAACATTTTTATGCTAAAGTATTCACAATATTTCCAATATCAATTGATATGATATATCAACTGACATTTAAAAAAAAACATTTATTTGCATTGAAATGCTGAGCAGTGCTATTGCAGCACATAACATTAAACCATGATTAGTCTGCAATGCAAGCACTACAATATATGGTGCAGGCACTGAGCACATCTAGAGATACAACAGCAAACACAAAGACACCAAGAGATTTGAGGGAATTTGTGTGTGTGGAAAATGGTTTGTGTGTGTGTGTGGGGGGGCAGACTTAAAATAAGGGTTTTGAAATGAATAGCTACAGTATTTCCTCTCCCAACTGCAAGTCAAGAAGGCACAATTACAAAGCTGAAATACTGCAACCACAAGTCAGTGTGTGCGCTCAAATTAAGCAGTCACATTACCAGGTGTTACATAATTAAAGATACCATGTTTTGCCAACTCATAGCAGGGGTTCTTGTACTTGTAAGTGAAAACACCCAGTTTCAACTCATCAAAGATGAACTGTTGATTGTGTTTTAAAAAACCTAATGCAGCAATGCTACTGGCTGATTACAGGTAGTGGCATTGGGCATTATAGAAAAAAGCTGTTTCATGGCTCTTATAGATAGATTGATTTAGAGATTATGCTTCTACTTGTAAAAAAAAACACCTTTATAATAACTTCGGAGTGATCTCATAATCTAATGATATACATTCTTTGTGACAGAATGTTCATGTGTGGCCAGGTTGGACAAAACTGATCTGAGTATTTTTAATAAACACTTCTGCACAAGATAGATCGGTTGTAAAGTGCGGAGCTTATACCCGGTAAAACAGTTGCTCATCCTACAGCAGGTGTAAGTAAACTGAATTAATGTACTCATGTTAGAGTCTGTATCCACCTGAGTCTCCATCATACCTAACTGCACTGATTGGCATTTGGTTGCAATAGGTGTACTAAAACCGGCAAGAGCTAGGATTACTTCATGCTAAGCTGACCAGCGAATGTGAATTCACTTTCTTTTCTAAGACTGGTATCTTTATATATAAAATGACCTTAAATTCTTTGTAGCCTCACCACCCCCCCACCCCCACACTCACACACACACATACACGTCAACCACCACATCTGTTATATGCCAGGGGTATGGAGAACAAGGAGGGCACCCTCAGAATACAACTTTTGAAAAAAAGCAAATAAAAATGCATTGATTTAGTGCTAGAAATATTACTAGAATGATAATGAATATAAATAATACAGTTCTCTCCTTTCTTTTTTTTGCTAGAAATGGAGACAGCATGCACATAGGTAGTGGACCACTAAATGGCAATAAAAGCAAGGAAACAAATAGGATTTAAAAATAATGGCAGGATGTAACACACACTACAGCAGCTGTCAGATTGCGAATAAATAAATCGTATTAAAAACTGGTACCGATGACTCTTGTACTATCTATGCTCCAAACTAATACTGCAGAACTGTTTAGAGGGATTGATTATTAAATCACACAGATTTAACAAAGTGTAGCAAGGAAAAAACATTACTATTTCAACTAGTTTTAATTTACACATGACCCTCACCTCAGATCTATAGCTAGCCATGATCACACATAAAAATGAGGTGTTGTTGACTGATAGACAACTCGCACTTTGCAGTGACAACATCAGTGCGCCCATGTCAGGCATCACAAGCATGCTCATCCTTAGCATGCTTGGTCATGCTCATGCATCTCCTAAACAGGTCAGAAAGGATTACTGGCTGTCTGCTATGAAGGAGTTCAGTTAAAAATTCATTTTTTAAATGTGTTCAGAAAAATGAGTTCTCCACAGTAAAATAACAACAGACAGACACAGTTTGATGCAGTCTCATTTTATTTCATTACAAAAAAAAAAATTAAAAAAATTAAAATACCACCTACTGGCTGACAGTGTCCCTTTAAGTAACAGAGTTGCAACATGTATCATACCATATGATGTTATGCGGACTCCATGGGCCAGAAAGGATTTTTTTATGTTGTTACATATCTATGAGTCTATGAATCTAGGCTGTGCAGTGTTTAGCATAAGGAATATGTGTAAATGATCTAGTAAAACTTATTATGGCGTGCTGAGCAGTATAGACTGACAATGGGGACAATCATGTAATTGAGGTATACAGTAGGTTAGATACAGTGTGCAAAGTGTGCAAATAGTAAGGTGTTATACATAATTTATATTGTGTAAGACTGAGATCCAAGAAGTGCATATGAATCAATATTACTGTGGGTAGCAGTCATACCAATTTGGAATTTTATGTATGGTTTGTACAATAATGTTTTCCCAGGTTTTGGAGTTTTTAAATGAACAGGAAAAATGTTAATCATGATTTAATGCTGTCACTCAAGAAAGTCTACAATGCAGTGACAGATCTTAAATATCAAAACAACTAACATGTCCACTAGACATGGATCATACTATACATTTCAAAGCAATACTGATAATAGTTGCAAAATGTCCATGATGTTCATTGCATAAATTAATAACAACATATGTTAAACAATTATTTTATTCAGTTTTTGATGTCCAGCAAGGAGGACTAGACAATGTCTTGCCTATTTTCAGCCTTGTGGGGAGGGGCTACAGATGGGTGCCAACTGAAATTGAACCCGATTTTAAGCAGATTTTAAATATAAGCATTAAAAAAAACTGGAGTTCTTCAGATAACATTCCCAAACTACTATTTCTTGTTTGCAGAAGTTCTTTGGGGGACATTAATGAATGAGGAAGCTATAACGAAACTTTCTAAAAAGATTTTCTGATTGCTGTGCGGGCAGTGTGCTTGATGGGCAGTCTAGGCATATCACAGCGGCTCTGGACAAAATAAAAAAAAAGAAACTGAGATACTACCTGTGCATGTGTAATCACTGATTTAAAAAAAAATCTGTGGATGGGGGAGCACCCTCTCAGAGAAATTGAATCAGTGAGTGATGGGAGCTGGGGTGGGAGTGAGCAGACAACCATCGAACTAGCTGGTGGCATCTTTATTTATGTTAATTCCATAATAATGTGAAGCCTTTTAAATTTGAATTTCTTTGACATCATTCTCTATTGCAAAAGGTTGTCCCAACTAAAATGTTTTAAATTTAAATAACAACAAACTGAATTACTTGGCAAAACTTACTAGGCACCTTTTTCAAAAACAAGTTTACCCCCTCCGATTTTGACCCCCTTGACAAACACACTAACCAAAAACACATCCAAAGGTTGAAAAAAGGCTTGTTGTCCTATAGCGAGCATAACCAGAGAAACACATTGAACCAAAAGTGTGTATATATTACATCTAATTAAATTTAGAATTTATTAAATGTGTGCCATCATTAAGTCTCTAACTCAATCTCATTCACTCAGACTGAAGCTGCTGCTTTTTAAACATTCATGGTGCAAAAAAACTTCAGCCATGTACTCATTTATTCTAGTTGCAAAAAATTGTGAAAAGCAAGCAGAATGTTTTAAACCATCTAACTTATGCAATGTGGGATCCAACTAAAATTCTATTAAAAGAAAGCAATGTATTTCTTTAGAGTCACATCCACCTGGACTGTAAAAGGTAAAACTGTAATACCGATACACAAATAGTTAAAGAAATGGGGCATGTTGTCTTGTTACATTTCCCCATACTTAAGTACTCAGTCTCTTAAAATGAACAAAGTGTTCCCTCGCGGGGCACCCTGCCACTCTAACATGTTTTAACTTACACAGTATTAAGGATGATTTTAAACATTCTGATCTCCCACAGAACAACCAGCCACCTCACAGCTGCAGTAAAAAAATTAAACTGCTCTGTTACAGAGTAGACACTATCCTCCTGCTGCCAGTCTCCTACTTGGCAGGTGATTGAGGGCACCAAGCATTTCGCTAGGATAGTTTACCGATGGTGAAGGCTGCAGCTGTATGCACGTTGGATCTCGAGTCAGTGACGTAAATGGAATTTGACAGTTCATGGACTTTTTTAGATACAATTTAATTTTGATATTTTTTTTAAGTTATTGGTTCCTGAATGCTTAGAAGGGAAAAACAGGTGTACTGAGCTGTCACGGTAATGTGACAGTTTGACTGCAGTGTTATCTGTTTACTGTGTAAAACTGTTCAAGTGTTTCAGATCAGTCAGTTAATTGTGAGTTGTACCATGTGTAATGTAGTCCCAGTTAAAGCAGACAGCCAAGATCGAAGTTATGTCTTTTACTGAAAGTGAACCAAACAACAGGAACATGTGACCCTTAGCTGTAAATTTCCAATGCAGAACTCGGACTGAACCTACCAACCTCAATCTGCTATAGACATCTGACACTCAAAACAGAACAGCAAGAAAGAAATGGGCCAGACATTGACAAAAGAGCCTACAGTACATATGACAAAGGAAAACCAATATGTAATGCTTTTAATTACAGTACTTCATTTTCACTACACAAGCCCCATAATTGGAGGACTATTTCTCAAAATGTTATTCATGACACTCACTATCAGTAACATTCATTACACTAAACAGTATCTACCGGTAACAGAAAATAAGGATACAAACATAAGGATACTAGGGATTTATTCTCGTAATGGTTTAACATAAAAAAATCCAACATCATGATCATACAAGGAGGAGGAAAAAAGAATAAAAGTCTGTATGTCAGGATCAATCAATTTCAGATCTGTAATTACTGAAACATTACTTCGAATTTAGCTGTCTCATTTAATCTTCATATGTGTGTGTGTGTGTGTGTGTGTGTGTGTGTGCGCGCATAGTAGAAGGGGGCACTTTTCTTTCTATCTTTACCTTCCATCTAAGTAGCATTTTAGGTCATATGCACTATTTTCAAGGCAATATGTCTACATGTAGTACTACAACACACACTTGGGCATATGTTGTGGGATTATGTTGGAAAAGGTGCATAGCAAGGATTACTGCCTAGCACACCAGTCACTTTCTTATATGTGTGTGTGAGCACTGCAGCCAGGATCCTCAATCCGGCATTTACAACAACAGAAGCAAGGCAGATTAACCCAAAATTTGTGATCTGCATTCACTGTGGTAAACTGCTCTGGTACAGAGTAGAAACCATCCTCCTGCTGCTCTGTTACCTTATGTTTTTATTTTGAAAAAGGGAGCCACAGTCTCCTACTTGGCAGGTGATTGAGGGCACCAAGCATTTTGCTAGGATAGTTTACAGTTGGTGAATGCTGCAGCTGTATGCATGTTGAATCTGGAGTCAGTGATGTAAATGGGATTTGAAAGTTCATGGACTTTTTTAGACAAAATTTATTTTTGATATACTTTCTTATATGTGTGTGTGTGTGTGTGTGTGTGTGTGAGCATTGCAGCCGCGATCCTCACTCCAGCATTTACAACAAGAGAAGCAAGGTAAATTAACCCAAAATTTCTGATCTGCATTCACTGTTGTAGGGGTGCAATTAATTCATGCTGTCCTTTGACTTCGTCTTTCTTCAGATTGACTCCTTAGTCTGCCCAAGGGTCTGGGGGCACTCAAACCATTTATGAAATGGTGTCACCTATCCTCACCCCAATAATACTACCTGCCATGGAGTACTGGAGAAAAACACCACTGCGGCAATCAACTGCTCCTACCCAAACCCACTCCCTATACCACAAAAATATTTGTCTGTCCTGGGTTGGTGAGTAGGTAAATGATACCACTGTTGGTGGCTCCTTACTCTATAAAACACTGATGCATGCCATGGTGTAGGAAATCAGATTTTTATATGCTGTCTCAGTAGTGTGCTCCTTATTTTTTAATAACTTATTTTGTGCTAAAGTATTCACAATATTTCCAATATCAATTGATATGATATATCAACTGACATTTAAAAAAAAACATTTATTTGTATTGAAATGCTGAGCAGTGCTATTTCAGTACGTAACATTAAAGGAGAAGTCCACCCAAAACTTGAAAAAATATATGTTGTGCAGTGGGTTTTAATTTCTATGTAAAGTTCTAGAGTTCCCTTCCCTCTGACTGGTATTAGGAGTTTTTCCTAAATTAGCCTGCTGGCTTTATGCTAGTTTTATGACCCCTGGGGATCATCATGCCTGACAGCGTAATTGTATTTCTTGTTCCCACAGTGCATCTTGTCTCATGTGACAGTGATGTAAGAGAGACCCAACATTCAGTACACACATGCCAAACAAACTAAATATCTTGCAAGCTTTACAAGCTGCACAAAAATTCACAGCATCAAAGTTTTTCAGGACAGTAAGACCTTTACAATGAGGGTTGTCATCAAGCTGAATTCTACAGATTTTAAAATATAGCCATCTCTACTGTTGTGAACTGATTGTAAAGCAATGCTTTCTGCTGGATTTATGGTCTCTGCTACATCACCATCACATGAAACAAGGTGCATTGTAGGACAAAGAAATACAATTAAGCTGTTTGATATGGAGATCTCCAGGGGTCGTAAAACTACCCTAAAGCTAGCAGGCTCATTTAGGAAAAACTCCTAATACTAGTCAGAGGGAAGGAAACAGTAGAACTTCACATACAAATTAAAACACTCTGCACAACATATATTTTTTCAGGTTTTGGGTGGACTTCTCCTTTAAACCATGATTAGTCTGCAATGCAAGCGCTACAATATATGGTGCAGTCACTGAGCACATCTAGAGATATACAGCAAACACAAAGACACCAAGAGATGTGAGGGAATTTGTGTGTGTGGAAAATGGTTTGTGTGTGTGTGTGTGGGGGGGGGAGCAGACTTAAAATAAGGGTTTTGAAATGAATAGCAATTTCCTCTCCCAACTGCAAGTCAGGACGGTACAATGAGAACGTTGAAATACTGCGCCTCAAGTCAATGTGTGTGCTCAAATGAAGTAGTTACATTACCATGTGTCACATAATTAAAGATACCATGTTTTGACAACTCATAGCAGGGGTTTCTCATAGTTTTAAGTGAAAACATACAGTTTCAACTCATCAAGGACAAGCTGTTGATTGTGTTTTTAAAAAAAACTAATGTAGCAATGCTACTGGCTGATTACAGGTTGTGGCATTGTGCATACTACCTGTGTATGTGTAATTACTGATCTTTTTATAAAAAAAAATCTGTGAATGGGGGAGCACCATCTCAGAGAAATTGAATCAGCAAGTGATGGGGGAGGGGATGGGAGTGAGCAGATGATCATTGAACTCGCTGGTGGCATTGACAGATTGTTCTCAGATAAAAAAAAAAGGATGTGCGGGGCTGTGCCTTCGGCAGTTCAAGGGGAGGGGTATGTAGAAAAAAATGCTTCCATGTTGTGGTCTGTCTAAGAACTGGGGGTGTGGTAACGGATGCATGAACACTTAAACTTTTACAAAATCATACAGACTGAACAGGAATAAACAGACCATGTGGTCAGAGTGATTAAAAAAAAAATCTGTGGATGGGGGAATACCCTCTCAGAGAAATTGAATCAGCGAGTGATGGGGGAGGGGGTGGGAGTGAGCAGATGATCATTAAACTACCTGGTGGCATTGACAGATTGTTCTCAGATAAAAAAATAGGAAGGGCAGGGCTGCACCTTCTTCAGCAGTTCAAGGGGAGGGGTATGTAGTAAAAACACTGCTGTGTTGTGGCCCGTCTAAGAACTGGGAGTGTGGTAAGAGATGTAAAAACACAAACTTTTACAAAGTCATACAATGAAAAATTAAGTGGAATAAGATTCACCAGCTCCTAACATAGGCACTTCAGAGGTATGGCAAGAAGTGGTGGAGAGGAGTACACCATGACCCAGAATGGTACCAGAGATACGAGTTTACTCTGAACCAATCCCAGTGCTGACTATAGGGGAGAGGAATATCAAGGTGTCACCGCAACAACAATGGAATGTGGAAATGGTCCATTTGGTGCACTTGTGTGCTATTTATTTCTTGCACACTTCTCTTTTTTTGGGGGGGGTCATTCATTTACAGACACTCGCTGTATACGCTGCTGAATCCTGCAGTTCCTATACTATGCATTTCAATACATAAAATGTCCCTGCCAGTGACTGAAGACCTAAACAAAGAGAGAGACTGACAGAGAGGAGAGAGGACACTGCACCACTACTGAATTACATGCCCCACTGTTTGGCAACAAATTTTATGACACACAGAAAAGCACCACTCATCCTCTCAGAAGGACATCTGTGGTGAAATGCTAGGGGGTCAGCAAAATACAGTGAGTGGTGGGGGGTGGAGTTGGGGTGGGTTATACTCTCCAAGGGAGGGGAACTCTCAGTACATCAAGTGCTGAGAAAAAATAGGGCTCTTCAACTACTATAGCTCATACAGTCAGCGTAATAATTGGGCTCTCTGTGGAAGAAACTATTTTAACGCTTCATCATGTTGTGCAGACAGAAAACATGACATAGGTCCTTTTTGGATGCAAAATGTCTGCATCAAATAGGACAAGAGGACACAGCATGAGATTAGAGGGAGGTCGATTAAGGAGTAATGTGAGGAAGTTCTTTTTCACGCTGTGTGTATTAGTGGCACTAATCCAAAGAGACGCTGAAAAATTATTTCTGAGTGCCTCTTTGCATTAGTGCTACTAATACACACAGTTGACTGTGGAGGTGAGAGGTGGGCTGCGCCAGTCACCAGCTGGGGAAGATTGGGGGTGCTGGGTGGGCTGGCACGGCTGGGTGGGGTGTGGGGGGCCACTAGACTACCAGGAAATTGTAAATTCTTATGTATTTCATTATGATGGTGGGGGGGTACTAGACTACCAGGGATATGAGCAATAATAATAATTTCAGAGAGATTGGGGGTGCCACTAGACTACCAGGGAATTAGAGATTGTTATGTATTTGATCATGATCGGGGGGAGGCCACTAGACTACCAGGGATATTAAAAATATTTGCTTTATTCAGATGGGGCAGAACAAAGCCCCCTGAGCAAAACCCAGACTCACTTAACTTTCTAGGACACCTCTGGGATCAGAAAATAGATTTTTAAATCTGGCCATCTAGTGTCTCACTCTTTGTTTGCTAGTGAGCACTTTCTTTAATCGCGAGCCTGCAAATTCTTTGATTGCGAGACTCTTTGATCGTGTTTTGTGCATTGTGAGCAAGGGACAAGATGACCAGATTAAAAAATATATTTTCTCAGCCCAGGGGTGTCCTAGGAAGACAAATGAGTGTGGATTTTACTCAGGGGGCTTCATTCTGATGAACTATGTCAGTGGTTTACCACAATTCTTTGAATTGAGTAAATTTATACAAGTTGTATTCTTTAGTCATGACCCTGCAAATTCTTTGATCGTGAGCCTGCAAATTCTTTGATCGTGAGATTCTTTGATCACGATCGTACATCGCAAGTGAGGGACGAGATGGCCAGATTAAAAAATCTATTTTTTCTGCCCAGGGGTGCCCTAGAAGTCAAATGAGGGTGGGTTTTGCTCAGGAAGCTTCGTTCTGTAGAACCATGGCGTTAGTTTACCATAATTACTTCAATTTTGTGATTTATATAATTTTTATTCTTCGTTCATGAGCCTGCAAATTCTTTGATTGTGAGCCTGCAAATTCTTTAATCGTGAGATTCTTTGATCGCCATCTTTGATCACGAGGGGAGGACAAGATGGACAGATTTTTTATAATGGAATAGTTAGGGAAATTTGACCAATCTTTAACATTGAATATCTTGGAAACAGTTTTGTCTTTTTACTTGAAATTCGGTGGGTATTTATGGCATGTCCTGTATGGTACTTACATGTCGGAAAAATTTTGTTTTGCGGAGATATTGAATGCACACTTTACATGTTGCAGACAGTGTTTTGGATTGTGCTAGTGGCTTGAAATTGATAGGGTGCCTAGCCTTAGTGTCATGGATGTAGTTTTCAGTCGTTGTGTGTGTTAAATGTCAACAGGTATGGAACTGTGCCACTCTGACGAATGAAAATGTCAAACTTTGATATGTTATATCTTGGACATAGTTTGGTCTTTTTACTGAAATTTGGAAGGTGTTGATGGCGTGTCCTGTAGATGTTAATAGCAGTGTTTATGTGTCAGACAATATATTTTTTGTGCCGATATTGTGTGGCGCAATTTACGTTTTGTGGACAGTGTTTTCTATTGTTCTACTACATTAACATTTGTTTGGTGGCTGGCCTTGCTGTTGTCAATGTACTTTTTAGTCATTGGGTGTATAATGTGGCTCAACACTTACAAGTTCGTGGGAGCGTGGGGCCCGTTCCCACCAACTTACGCAAATTTCTACTTTCCTATTCTTTCTTAAAAATAAGGAAATTCTATGCAAAAAACTTCATTAATGCATCAGTTAGGGTTCTTCTACAGTGAAAAAAGTGAGGAAATTCGATTTTAGGGTTTCCACCCCTTGCACTCCACCCCCAACCCCACCCCCACCAACAGGCATCAGGGTGTGTGTTGGGGTCATCGGCCCTAACTCTCACCCCATTCTCCTTCACTACACCATCTCAGCTTGTTTACACATGGGATGGGTTGAGAGTTATGGCTGATGACCCCAACGGACACCCCGATGCCTGTTGGTGGGGCCGGGATGGGGTGCAAGGGTTGGGAACCCTAAAATCGAATTTCACTTTTTTCTCTGTAGAAGGACCCTAACTGATGCATTAATGAAGTTTTTTGCATAATATATATATATATATATATATATATATATATATATATATTAATGGCAAGAAAACTGTGTTTCATGCATCAGATGGGGTTAAAGCAACAAAAATGAGGAAATGAAATGTTAGGGTTGAGGCCCTAACCCTCCCACACACCCTGCACCCCCATCCTCCACAGACTGATAGAGGCCAGGGTGTTACATGGTGTTGTGTGGCCCAACTCTCATCCCATTCCATGTGTGAGCAGGTTGACATGCTACAGTAAAGGAGAATGGGATGAGAGTTAGGCCTCATGACCCCATGGCACACCCCGGCATCTGTAAGTCTGTGGAAGATGGGTTGTGGGTTGTGGGGGGGGTTGGGGTTCAACCCATATGCTTAATTTCCTCACTTTTGTTGCTTTAACCCTAACTGATGCATTAAATGTAGTTTTTTGCCATGAATTTCCTTACTTTTTGAACAAGTGTAAAATAACACATATTGGTGGGAGCTCAGGGCCCATCAAGTTGCCCATTTCTACATAGCGGGCCCACGCTCCCACTTATGCATAGCTACAGAGCCATACAGCAGCCCTATAGGGCAAGGAATCCTTGTAACACTAATTTGTCGGTATCTCAAGCACCGTAGCAGGTAGAAAAAAAATTCAAGCATCATCGTAATCACGACAGCAAGTAGTTCATGCAACAACAAGCAACTGAATCCATATCTCACATTGTTTACAGGATACAGGCACTGAAAAGCACTGGACAGGCACTGTTTGAACTCTTGTGACACTATTCTTGACAATATCTCATTGACTGTGCATCCCATGACAAAAATTCCACTGCAGGTGTAGTCTGTGGTATCCAGTCTTGTTCCAGCAGTTAGATCACCTAACCATGAGTAGCTAAAAGTCTGTATCTCACTTCGTTTCTGAGATATGGAAGACAAAAAGCGCAATGGGCACCACACTGTTATCCTATGGGGAAAAATCTCAATCTTGTTACGGCATATCAATCAATCAATCAAACTTTATTTAACCTGGAATTCACATCATTGAGCAAGCTCATTTGCAAGATGGTCCTGGACACAAAGTACAAGTTCATTACAATAAGCAATGTCAAGCCATAGCAAAAACATACAAGGATCAGGAAGAAATTTAGATTACAGCTGCAACAAATAACAAAACATAATTAATTACTGATTGTGTACATGCACAGCCATGCTCTAATGGTAGGCTTGGGGACTACTGTGGTGAGGGGAGGAGGTTATAGGAAGGAGGGAGGAAAGGGAGGCAGGAGACAGTGGGGACAATGGGATGGGAGACACATAAGGGAAGAGAAGGGCAAACCTACTAAGATGTAAACCCCCTGGAGGATTTCCACAGGGGGAAGGGGGGCCAGGGTGGAGGGAAGTTATGCTATGAGGAAGCCTCCTGCAGGAGGAATTGGTGGCCAATGGGGTCCAAGAGCTGGGAGTATTCCATCTATATGTCCATGTTACCTGAAACAATCACATACAGTATTCAGGCACTGATAGAGCCGCTGTCTGAATACATAGAGATTGGGCAGGAGGGAGCATTTAAGTACTTTCTGAGTGTTATTCCAGAGTGAAGGGAGGAAAAAGCTGATGGCGGTATAGCCAAGGTGTGTCTTCATCCTCGGTAGGTTGAGGAGGACAAGAGTGGAATTTCGGAGTCCATAAGTGCCCACAGACCATTCAAACAGGTTACTGATGTAGGGTGGGAGCTTGTTTGAGAGTGCCCTGAAGAACTACATGAGGGCGTTTCTTTGCCTCCTCATGGAGAGGGACAGCCAATCAATTGCCTGGTAAAGCAGGCAGTGATGAGTCCGCAAGGTCATGTCAAGTATGAATCTCAAGGCACGATGGTAAAGTGTATCAAGTTTTTTGAGTGCATTCTGGGAGCAGTGATTGTATAGAAAGTCAGCATAGTCAAGCAAGGGCAAAAAGGTAGTTTGGACCAGCCACTTTCTAGCTTCAAAAGTGAGAAGGCGTCTTAAGTGGTAGGATATGCCAAGTTGCTGTCTTAGTTTTTTTGAAAGTTCACTTAGGTGAACACTAAAGCTAAGCTTGTTGTCCAACCAGACTCCTAGATATTTGAAATTATTGACTCTTTCCAGGGATTCACCAAGGAGGGTGAAGATCTGGGGGATACCAGGTATCCTCAAAATGGATGGGGGATGCAGGGAGATGATCATGGCTTTTGTTTTTGTTTTTGGTGTTGAGCAAGAACTTAAGGCTCTATGGAACTGCTTAATTCCTCTACACCTAAACAGCATAATTCACACCTGTAGGGCATCCCCTCATCACCCTGTAAATTTCAAGTAAAAAGACAAAACCGTTAATGAGCTATGCAATTGTAGTTTTTACACCTTTAAAAATTCTTAGTTCGTGAGGTAGCAAAATTCTGGGCCATTAGATCAATCTTCATTCTTGAGCTGTCAAAATTCTTGTCTGTCATTTGAATCCTAGTCTGTGAGATTGGCCATCTGGTCGGGAAATGATGGACAAGGATTTTGTAGGCTCACGAATAAAGATTTCTTGCAGACTACGATTTTGACAGCTCGCGGACTGCGATTTTGTCAACTCACGAACGAGGATTAAAAAAAATCCTTGTCCATGAGCTGACAAAATCCTAGTCCATGAGATGATCTTTATTTATGAGCCTACAAAATCCTAGTCTGTCATTTGAATCTGGTCAGGAAATGAAGGACAAGGATTTTGTAGGCTCATGAATGAAGATCGTCTCGCGGACTAGGATTTTCTTAGCTAGCGGACTATGATTGTTAGTGAGTCACGGTCAAAGAATTGTAAATTTTTAAAAACCTATTTTTTTACCCAAATGAGCCAAACCAAAAGCATGGCTTTGTAGAGGGCATCATCCTGAACAAAACCCATACTTCCTTTGGCCCAAAAGTCACCCGTGGAGAAAACTACGAGATTTTGTTTGGCTAAAAAACTGAAAACAAGATGGTGGCTTGCAGACAAAAATTTTTTCTGATGGACTAGGATTTTAGTTAACTAGCTGACAAAATCGTTGACAGTGAGACCATTCGTAGTTCGCAAAAAATACATATAAATTTTGGCATGAACTGAGCATGCTTAGAACTCAAAAATTAAAAATTAAGTAACTTTTGAATGGATTAATATGTTTTTACAAAACCAATGCTGGATTGTTCCTTTACCCAAACTCTTTCAACGTGCCAAATTTCAGACCAAAAGACCACATAATGTGGTTGCAGCGCCATGGGCGAAAAAAACATAAAAACTGGCGAAAAGTGCATTTTTTGGCATTTTGCTACGCAGAAACCATATGTCTGACTGAAACGTAACTTGGTAAATCAAGAGAGCTTCCATACCAGACTGTGCATTCCAAATTTCATGCAAATCCGTTGAACAGTTGCAAAGTTATTAAGGTGCAAAAATTGAGGTTTAACATTGAAGTGCCTACTCAACCCTAACTCTAGGGGTGCGACTGTGCCCCTATAATACATATCTATCTGTCTGTCTGTCTGTCTATCTCTCTGTCTGTCAAATATATGGATGGTAACATTGCCCCATAGAAAAGGCCATCATTTATTTCTCTGTATACCTGTGACTAATCTATCAATTAAAAGTATATACCTGCAGTAATCAAACAATTACAGCCATATACCTACACTAATTAAAGCTATATACCTACATTAATAAGACAATTAATGGGTCAATACTGGTAACACATGACATCATTAGGAAGCTAGACAAACCAATTAACAAGCAGCAAAAGAACCTGGAAAAAAAAAGACAAAACCCTGCCAAACCCAGAAATCTCCCAAACTCCTACCTGTGCTCACTGCACACCAGGCTCTCCTTGCTGCATGAGATTTTTAGGTGCCATAACGTGATCACAAATACAGTCTCCATAGCAATAGCCATCCTGACATATTATATTCAACAAACAATGGGTAAGGTTGGAACTTTTAGAAGTATACCCATCTTGTGCTAATTAGGGCAATCAAGTCACTCGCCCTTCAGGCTCATGACCTTATAGCTTTATTGAGCCCCCTCATGGGTATAGATCCTTGTATACCACCCTTACCCATTATTTATCTATATATATGGATAGGATTTTTTTTGTATCTTCCCACCAGTCCTCATAAGACTCATAGAAGCATGTAACAGATTTCCTCACTTTATATAATTCTAAAAATTCCAACTGCTCCCTTCTTTTTGAATTAGCTGACTATCTAACTCCATAATCTTATAACCCCCAGTTGTCTGTCATGTCCCTTTAGAGTGCATCCTTGCAGTAAATGTTTAGATGTTTCTGAAGGTAAGGTTTCTGCTGAAGTGATAGGAAACCCCTGAGAGACAAAAACTACTCAGGCAGCCAGTGCTCTTCTTATGTACGTGTGACTACCAACCTTCTTAATGTAGATTCCTGTAGGCATCCTGTAGCTCTGCTATCTCTGTCATTCAGGTTAGATACTGTGGGCCCAATTTCAAAAGGCATTACACCTGGTGCAAGGCAATTTACGCCATATCCAATGGCACAAATTGCACCTTGCACCAGGCATTACGCAAGTCGTGATTCCAAGTCACAGCTTGCACCATGCTGTATGCAGGTTGCACCAAAGGTGGGCTATACCACCCACTAAGGCTGCAACCTACAACGGCATGGCACAAGGGTGGGTTACTACAGCAAGTATGCCCTATTCCAAAAGGGCAACTGCCGTAACCCACCTACACTATTCCAGGAGCCGCTAGGGTGCAGCAGAGTGAGACCAGCAGGGAGATGGTCTAAGGGGCATCCATCCATGCTAATTTATGGATGCCCACCCCACAGTGCTGCAGCATGCATATTGCCCATCTCCCCATACCCCAAAAAAGACATGCCCCCTCACCCCCGAATGTCGGTGACCCCAAGGGTCCATTCCACAAAGTGCCCCACCAAATGCCAGTGCCACCTGGCCAGACCCCCATTCCCCCTGATGCAGCGGCAGTGTTCTGGGGTAGGGGGGCTCTGGGGGGCAGTTATCTGTGGGTTGTGACTTACAGTGCCCAGGTCCATTGTGCCATTCCTGTGGTGCTAGTCTGCAGCTGCTGTGACCCTGCCTGTCTTGAAATATGGCACAGGGTCCCTTGCGTAGCACCGCATGGTGCAACTCACATATGCCCGTGAGTTGTGCCATGCATTTTGGAATCTGGCCCACAATACATCTTACCTTTTCAAGCTCCTCTACCCTTCACTGAGAAGCCACAGTTGAAATCACCTCCTACGATGACTGTCCTAGAGGTGTGTAAAAAAGGTTGTACTTTCTTGAGTAATTCTGTTTTTTAACTTTTGTTTGTGGGGCCTATATTTTTATTAGCCTATACTGACAGTTAAGAATACATACATCTAGTAGAATAACTTGTCCAGGTAAAATGTCTACATGTCTGGAAACTTTCAAACTTGTCCCTCTAGAAACACTTTCAACCCCATCACACAATTCTTGCCCAAGAGACTAGCAAGAACACACTCACAGTGTCTTAATTTGTTGAATATCAGTCAAGTACCATAGTCTGATGTCCTGTAAAAATATATTATCCTGCTATTTACATTGAGTAATGTGCAATGCCGAACAGCCTCACTCATCAGGATATCTATTACAAATAAAAAATTAAACAATGTTGTTAATTTTGAAACATATGCTATTTATCTGTTCTAGATCAAATTTTTTCCAGGACATCCTATTCATTTTTAGATACCTTAGGTTCAGAACTGTTGCCTTCATTTTCAGTGGAAAAGATCCTTTGGGAACATTTTAAAGAGGACGTTTCTGAGTCCTCAACCTCTATATCTCCCTCCTGTGTGATGTATTGTAGGGGTCATAACTGTTTGTCAGTTTCATGGTGTTAGTCCTCTGGATTTCGAGATTTGGTTGCTATCCCTTCTGCCTTCTAACCATAGTTATTCCCATGTCCATTGTGTATGAGAGTAGGTCAGTGTGAAGTTTTGTAATTTGGACTTTGCATAGTTTGCCACAAAATGCATAAGTTTGTGTAGTATTTTGCTACAAGATTTTTGCACATCATACAGGGATAACTACAGTATGTGAAGTCTGGTAATTTGCCACTTAATGGCTATGTTTTACCACAAAGTGATGAAGTTGCAAAAATAATTTTACACAAATGCAGCAATGTGCACAGGGGCCACTTCACAAAAACTCCTTGAAGTGTGTAGTGGGCCAACTTTGTCCACAAACTTTAAACTTCACATTGGCCTACATGGGGTGGAGGCATGGCATTAGTTACATTGGTTAGCTATACTGTTTTTGCCTTAGACACTGTGCCAGTGTCTGACTGCTAGCAATCTCCATTTCTTTTGAAGGATTTTCAGCTGGTTGTTCAGGGTATTGTACTATGGTGTGCCTTGATGCACAGTCTGTTACTATTACCTGTTTTTGATTTTTTTGTTTTTTAGGTTCAGGGTTCGTGAAGTTTGTAGAAACTTGACCCTGAAGAGTTATGCTTGTTTGGTTGTCTGAAGGGGTTTGATCTGTTGATCTTGCAGGTATTGTTTTCTGGGCCTATGCCATACAATGCTCTCTGTCCCACTTATCCTGTCTGTTGTGGGAAGCCAAGCGAAACTGCCTGAATAAATGTAATTTTTCTTCATGCAAATTTCACCTGAATGAATTAGTGCAGTTCCCATTTGTTGGCCCAAATTCCAAACATTACTCACATCTTAACTAGTCATAGACACTGCTAAGATATCTAAGGGGATGACATTTATAGCTGGCTTTGAGTTGGCCATGACAAAAGCACAGGCCTTGACAGTGATCTAAGAAAGAGCAATTGGTTACATTTTGGACCCTACCTTCATTCCATCTTAATTTCACCTTAAACCTGTAGCCTCCAGTCCTGATTTGTGTGGAGTCTTTTTTGTGGCTCTGGCCTCCCCAGGATCTCACTTTTTTGTTGAAAAGTAACTTTTCATGTTCAAAATATTAACTCCTTCATTGCAAAAAAGAATGGTAACAGTTTTGTGGGCTGGTATAGTTAAGCACATGGCTAGGTATGGAGACCACAATGGTCTATGCATCATAATGTGATATTTCTGTCAAAGCCTTTTGAGTGAGCTTGGCATTTTAAAACTGATATCATGACGCTTTCACCTGATAACGTGTATTGTAACCTATAGGTAGGATGCAAAATCTTGACGGAGTCCTTTAGGAGATTCCTCACCATACATACTCAAAGGGAGTTAGCAAGGAAATCTGAAAGTTTAAAATTTGGAGCTGATGTAGCAGATCATGTCTTGTTCAGATTTTCCCAGTGATATCATTTTTTTTTGCCTCTTCTGTGTCATTACTAAATCATCCACTGCTAACTGTTTATACTTCTATTTATACTTGTCTGATGGGCTGTGGAAATGCAGGGCCCTCTGGGCCCTACACTTCCATGTAGTGTATGACAACTATCCTGTTAGGTGAAATTATAACAAATGACCTACTGCTATGCTGGTCCTGCTTCAAAAGACCTACTGTCAGATCCATGTTCGCCTAGGTCCTACCGTTTGCACTGGTGGCCCATGATTATACAACTCTGTTTAGAACTAGTAACACTCTGGGCCCTGCATCAAGGGAAGAGTCTATGTGCCTACAGAACTGTGGAAATGGATGTCAAGAATTTGTGAACATGTCTGGTGGGCTGTGGAAATGCAGGGCCCTCTGGGCCCTACACTTCCATGTAGTGACAGATATAGATGCACAGGGCAATGAGTTAATCTGTCAGCCAAAGTGTAAGGTCCCATGGAATTCAGGGGTGCAGAGGTGCAGTACCTATGCCAAGAGAAGACTTATCTTCACTATATGGTAGTTGGATCCATGTGGGCAGTGCTGCACTTTCCTTCCCAGCCTGGGGGATGGTGTCACATGGCAGTGCTGTCCTCCAGCCTTGGCCAATCCATTGATTCACTGAGCTTGCCCCCACAAACTCTGATTAGTGGCATGGGAGCACAAAGCACTGCCCCTAGGAAAAAGGCTAGCAGTATACACAATATTTCTTTAATAATGTCTGTTTAAAATGTGGCCCATACATTTTCAAGATACTCATTTTATGACTCCTCCTTACAAACATAATACCAGTCACATTTATGAGGTGGTGTGAAGCAATTAGCTATGTTGAAAGTTTGGAGTCAAAGTACTCATAATTACCAAAGTTATGAGCCAGCATGGAATAATTTCAATGTACATTCATAGCTGTGTTGTTTTTTAAATATTTTGACCTCAAATTTTGAACATAGTATTCTTTTGAACCCATATCATGAACATGGTAGGTGAGACATTTCAAATCCCACCTAGAATGTGATTTCATGGAACATCTTCACCTTTTGGCCTAGATCTGAACAAATTAACCTGCCTTGTTCATAAGATGGTGTCCCAAAAAGGCCATGTTGTATAATTTAGTGCAGAAATATTTTTTTTAAAAATGACAAAGTTATGAGTAAAAGTTCTGAACACACTGAAGTACATCACCTGGACTTACCTTATTTTTTCATATTGAAGTGCAGTTCAAGCAGGAGAATGCCTTTTTGATTGGACAGTGGATTTACTTCATGGGACTATTTCAGCTGGGTGAGGATGAGTGGGGTGGTGGGTGCTAAGTGGAGGGTCAGAGTGGAATGTGTAGGGTGTGAGGGAGCTCATATCAGTGAGGGGCCATTTTCTTCTTTGCAGGTTTAAAACATAAAAAAAGATTAATGCGGGCTGGTTTTCTTTTTTTACCTGGTGATGTGAGCAAACACTGGGAATTGGGCACCCCAGTGTCAGCATTTCCTGTTCAGCAGCAACGGAGTGGGCACCCTGATGTCATCGCATATATATTGGGGGGGAAATCTGGAAGGGATGGGGAGGTGATGCGGTACTGGGGTGTGCACCATGGTCTGTTTATTTATCTGAAAAATACATCTGGGAATGAAGTGGGAGGACTATCTGAGCTGGGTGGGAGGGATTATAATATAATGGAAATCAATAAAAATCAGAATGAGGAGGGAGGTCTGGCTGAGCAGAGAGTGGGAAGGAGTATGCAAATTACTTGTTTTGGGTATGAGCCAAGAAGTTCCTCTCTCACACCCACTATGTGTGTGACAAGGGAACTCTCGGATCACATCACGAAAAATGTCTCATCTTGCTAACCTGGGCACCCAGGATTTTGGAGTGCACAGAAAAGGTATTTCAGGACTTAACATTGAAAAGCAAACAGCAGAATCAAGTTAAACAGGTTATGTTTAGCAAGGTTCAGGTGTTTTCTTTTTAAAATACATAATTTGGGTGTATTGTCCATGTATTTCAGTTTGGAAAAAGAAACAAAATGCCACTCATCATGATTCAAAAACCTTTTTCATTAGGTCATGACAATTAAGTGGTGTGAATGCAAAATGGTCTCATGACCTCAGAATTTTTAGGTCATATCAGAGGGTTATCCAAAAACCCTACTGAGCATGTTTAGAAAAAAAAACCTTTAAATCCTTATAACTCTGGAAACGATTAATATTTTTTTGCAAACCTTCAAAAGGCACTACCTTTGCACAGGCAGCTTCAACCCTAAAAGTTTTTGGTAAAAAATCCATACCATCTAAGCTGTACATGAGTGCAAAACAAAAAAAAAAGGTAAAAAGTATAGGAAAAGATACCACAGCACATTAAAAACTTACATTCTGTAACTCAGACACCACAGAATCTGCCATCACAAAATTTGCAACATCTTGAGGATTTGATTCTAAAACAATGCATGCAAATTTTGAGGGAATTTCATCAAATGCTGCAAAAGTTATTAAGGTGCAAAAATTGGGGTTTAACATTAAACATCTCACTACAATAAAAATTAACTCATCACCTGAGCCTGATGACATCACACCCGGGTTCTTGAAAGAACTTAAAAAATAAATATCAAGACCACTGACTGTGATATTCAACTTGTCAGTAAATGAGGGTAGAGCACTAACATCTTTGAGAATAGCTAGTGTCATTCCAATTTTTAAGGGTGGTAATATACTCATGGCTAGTAATTACAGGCCCATAAGCCTTACTTCCATCATTTGTAAACTTTTTGAAAGATTACTACAGCATCAGATAACAGATCATATTAATAAGACTGGTAGAATAGATATTTCACAACATGAATTTACCCCCGGTAGGTCCTGCTTGATAAACCTTTTGAATTTCTATGAGCTGGTTAGCAATGCGCTGGATAAAGGAATGCATGTGGACTTTGTATACCTGGATTATGCAAAAGCTTTCAATACAGTATCTCACAAAATTCTTATAGATCAACTCATTAATATAACATTGAATATAAACATCATAAAATGGATAGCCTCATGGCTGCAGAACAGAAAGCAAAGAGTGGTTATTAGGGGCCATGAATCAAACTGGACATCAGTTACTAGTGGGGTACCCCAGGGCTCTGTCCTGGGCCCACTTCTATTTAATACACTCATTTCAAGTATGCAAACTACTGGTGGTGTCTGGATCAGTAAATACACAGATGACTGCAAGCTGGGGTGCATTGTGAACAATGCACAAGCCATGGCAGATCTGCAACACAATCTAAATAACATCTGTAGTTGGGCAACGGAAAATAAAATGAATTTCAATAGCAGTAAATGCAAAATTATGCACATGGGAAGAAATAACAACAATGTTAGTTATGTTATGAATAATACTGAGCTTACAGAAACTGCAGAAGAAAAGGATTTAGGTATCATTGTTACTAATAGCATGAAATTTGATACACATATCAACAAAACTGTTAACAAATCATATTCGATCCTGGGATGTATTAGTAGACATATTAAGAGCAAAAAACCTGAGATAGTTCTCCCACTTTATTCCACTCTTGTACGGCCACATCTGAGTACTGTGCTCCCTTTTGTTCTCCCACATTGGTTGTATGCCTGGCTATGTACGAAAACATTCAAAGGAGAGCTACAAAAAGAATTGACTATATGTCAGGCAAGAGCTATGAGGATAGGTTGAAAGCACTAGGTCTATATTCACAGGAATACAGATTGATTAGCGGTGACTTGATATACATTTTTAATGCCATTCAGAGGGAAGCATTACTGGAAGATATTTGTCTTGAAAGATAATATATCAAAAATCTTACTAGATCACACAGCTATCAATTAAAGGCATTTGTTTGCAACACTATTAAGAGGTAAAGGTATTTCACACAACGAGCTCCAATAATCTGGAACTCACTACCAAGTAGTGTTGTTAATAGTAACAGTATAGAACAATTTAAAAATAACCTAGATCTATACATTGGTGATAAAAAATATTCCTTCCACCCCTAAATCAGAAGAGGTGGTGAGTTCCATATGGGCTTCAGTCCTCTGAACTTGTAATCAACTATGAAACTACACTGGTGCTACTGTGCCAGTGATAGATAGATAGATAGATAGATAGATAGATAGATAGATAGATAGATAGATAACAAAAAACTTTGTTAATGCACCAGTTAGGGTTAAATTTACAAAAGTAGGGAAATGCGGTGTAAGGGTTCACAACCCTAACACCACACCCCCACCCTGCAGGCAGCAACAGGGAAAAACATTACAGTTTCTCCTCTCTTGCATCTTCAGAAATTAGGTGTGGGTATACCTTGGAGTTGTCAACCCTAACACTCATCCATGATAGCTGTTATCACATGGAACTGCCATGTGAGTGGCCTTATTTATTTTAACTGGACACCAGGGTATCCAATCCCCAGTGCCAGTTTAATGATAATAATATAGTCTGATACTGGGGTGCCCATCCCCAGTTCTGGCTCATCTCCCCCCTCTGTAAGGTTCCCCCCAATATCCATAATACCAATAATTTCAACTTTCCATCACCGGGGTGTCCAATCCCTGGTGTCAGCACAGACATCCTTCCCTGCCACCCAGCAGTCTGGGACACTGGGGTGCCCACTCTCTGGTGCCCCCAAGTATCATGTCAATATTGGGGTGCCCAATCCCCAGTGTTGAAGGTACATTAAATAAAGAAAAGCATCCCACAACATGTATTTCTTTTTTTTCACCCTGAAATAAAGAAAATGGTACCTTATTGTCGGCTACCATCCCCAACCGCCACCTGACCCCCCCACTCAGCACACACAACCCCACACCACCCTTACCCTACATTTAGCTACTAGAGATCTAAGACTATAATCCGCTCTGAACTGAAGACTCATCTTCACTTTTCAATGCTGGACTGGGAACTGTGGAAATCAGGTGAGTGCTGTATAATGTACTTCAGTGCATTTTGAACGTTTACTTATAACTTTGTCATTTTTTTAACATTTTTATCCCAGATTTTCCACTTAGCCTTTTTAGGCCCCTTCCCCATGAACAAGGTAGGTTACATTTTTCAAATCCCTCCCAAAAGGTGATTTCACAGTCGCTCTGCAAAATCACCTTTCAAGTGGGATTTGAACATTTTCACCTACAGGCTTTAAGATGTGGGGTCATAAGATGGTTATGTTGAAAATTTGGGGTAAAAAATACTAAACGGCAACAAAGTTATGAATGCACATTAAAAGTTTTCAACTCTTGCTCATGATGTTGGACATTTTCAATATTTTGACCTCCAATTGTCAACAAAGCAATTTTTCTCACACCACCTCATGAACGTGTCAGCTGTTGTTTTTCAAATGATGGCCAAAATGTGTTTTTGCACTGTTGGTGTGAAATGACATTTATTTATTTATTTTTATTTAACATCAGTTTAACAACCTTTGAGCCAGAGGCTCATTTACAAAGGTACCTCGTCACATAGAGGACAAAAACAGTGGTACAATAGACAACAGATAGGCAGAAATACAAGTACACATTAGGTGTCAGTCAGGTTACAGGCATTTTTAAGGCATAAATAACGCATACAGGTGAGTTAGGCATAAAAGACAGTGGATAAAGGAAGATCGATTAAGAAGACGGATAGCGGAGGATGAGAGGAGGACACCAGTGAGAGGAGGGTAGACAAGTGAGGGTGGCCTGGTAAGGAAGAAGAGAGCTGCTCAGTGAGCATTGTCAGGGAGAGGAAAAGGTTAAGGGTAGCAACAGCTGCATGAGGTGAGCAGGTGATTTCTGAGGCTGTATTTAAAACACGATAATGAGGGGGCTTCAGAGATTCCGGCAGGGAGGGTGTTATACCAGGAGGGGGCTCTGTAGGGGTAAGCCCTTTGACCTTGTGAGGTTCTCGCCCTCGGTATAACCAGTGTGGTTTTGCAGGAGCTGCGGGTGTGCACTGTGGGGTTAGCCCAGTGGATTGAGTCAGACAGGCCCGGGGGGAATTGGCCATGGAGAGCTTTATAGGTAAGTTGGCAGGTTTGGTACATGAGGCACTCATCCAGGTTGAGTTGATTGGCCATGGAATAAAGAAGGCAGGTATGGGTAAGTCCATGAGCACCGGTTACAAGTCTACAGGCTTTGTTAAGAGTAAGGCGTATCTTGCGCAGGGCCGTCTGGTCCGCCGCACCATAGACAGGAAGGCCATAGGGGTTAGGGATATAACAGAGGAGGTGACTGCAAGTCAGAGGGCATCAGTGGGGAGGCAGTTTTTATGATGGTAAAGGATACCCAGCCATGTACCTGAGGCAGAGGTCAGGGCAGAGATGTGGGCATGAAAAGAGAGGGCAGGGTCAAAGGTTATACCTAGGTATTTATATGAGGGAACAAGTTCAATAGGGAGATTGAAGGTGGAGTGGAGAGAGAGAGGAAAGTTGCTGGACTTATTTTGGGGGTGGGCAAAGAGCATGGCTTTGGTTTTCTTTAGGTTGATGATGAGTCGGTGCTCAGTGAACCAGGTTTCTGCAGCATTATAGGCTTACTGAAGAGAGTTCTGGAGTGAGATGGGGTTACTATTGGAGGCAAAGAGTACCGTGTCAGCAGCGTAGAGTAGGATTTTTCCAGTACATTCACTGGGCAGGGAGTTGATGAAGAGGGAGAAGAGCAAGGGTCCGAGAATAGAGCCCTGAGGGACTCCGGAACGGATAGGGCAGGTGCTGGAGAGTGTTCCACTAACTTTCACACATTGCGAGTGGGCTAACAAGTAGCTGGAGCACCAGGAGACTGGTCCAACGGCAAAGCCTAGGTGCCCAAGGGTAGCTAACAAGAGGGGATGTGAGACAGTATCAAAGGTTTTTGATAAGTCAATGAACACAGCACCAGCCAAGGAGCCAGAGTCCAAAGAGGTGTGCAGAAAGTTAGCGAACTCCAGGAGTGCAGTATTGGTGCTATGGCCAGCTCTAAAGCCATGTTGTTCAGGACAAAGGACACCATATTTAGAGAGGAATTCAGAGATTTGGGTGGCCATGATTTTCTCTAAGGCCTTAGAGAGAGGAGAGAGGATAGAAATAGGCCGGAAGTTGCCCGGAAGCATCCTATCACCACCCTTGTGGAGAGGGGTAACAGTAGCGACCCTCCAGACAGAGGGGAATTGCCCTAGGCAGAGGGACTTATTAAAGAGGCAGGTGATAGGTGAGATGACCTGGTCCAGGACCTGATGTAGAAGACAGGGATCAAGGGAGTCATTACCAATAGTGTTGCTCTTTAGGGCTTTAAGTAAGTATGGCCTGACTTCCTGAGCAGTGACCTGACGCAGGTGGAACAGGGGGTGTGACATGGTAGGGACAGTCCTGGTGGGAGGGGGGTTGAAGAAATTATCTCGGAGCACCGAGCTAAGGTCAGTGAAGGAATTATTGAGGTGAGTGGCAATAAGGATAGGGTCTGAGGAGACTGCACCATTAATGTTAATAAGCGAGGGTGGAGGGGAGTGTGTGCCACCATTCAGCTGCTTGATGTTGTCCCAGAAGGACCTGGGGTTCCCCCATGAGGAGGTGAGGGAAGCTTGATAATACTCAGCCTTTGCTTTGTGGGTAGCCCAAGTACACTTGTTCTGGGCAGCAGCATAGGCCTGTCTGTCCGCTGGGTGGCCAGTTTCAACAGCAAGGTGCCATAGGTTATTCTGCTGCTTAAAAAGTAGGTGCAGGGTGGGGGTGACCCAGGGGGCATGCCTTACTTTGGACCTACATGCAGTTATGGGTGCAAAAATGTTGCAAGCAGAGTTGAAGGTGCGGATAAAGAAGGCCAGGGCCTTGTCAATGTCTGGGGTGTTTTGTAACGGGGACCAGTCTGTGGGCTAGGTGAAGCTTAAGGCCTTTCAACCCACCAGGTCTAAACCACCACCAATGGGTAGTTTGTACAGTGGGCTTGGGCAGAGAGGTTGACCAGTTGAAGAGAACAGAGGAGTGGTCACTAAGACAGTCAGGGAGAATTTGGATATTGTGGACGTGGCAAAGCCTGTTAGTGAGGACCACATCCAGGAGAGTGCTATAGCCCCTTCTGGGATTTATTCTAGTAGGCTAGGAGACTAGTTGGGTTAGATCAATAGCAGCAAAAGCCTCATGGGAGGAAGAGGATGTGGGACTAAGCCAATTGATGTTCAAGTCCCCCACCAGAATTTGGTCGGGGAGGAGTTGGGTAAGGAGGTAAGATAGTCAATTAAAGGGCCTAGTGCCTGTGCTTGATTTTTAGGAGGCATGTATGCTGTAGTCAGGAAGATGGGACCCCTAGAGGGGTCGGGAGAGAGTTTTAGTGTTAGGGCTTGGGCTTTGTGGTCTAGGTCAGGAGGAGGGAGTGCTAGTCCAATAAGAGGGTCTTTGACATAAATGGCACATCCCCCACCTCTCCTATGGACTCGGTCCTGCCGGTGGAGGGAGTAGCCAGGGAGTGAGACCAGGGAGTCAGGGGAGGAGTCAGACAGCCAGGTTTTGACCATGGCAATCACATCCGGTTTATGAACCGCCACCCAGCAATGTAGTGAGTCCAGTTTTTTAAGGAGGCTACATATGTTCATAGACACAATACGTAGTCCAGAGGATTTCAATGGGGAGCCATTGTTGCCAGGCCCAGGATTGGGATGTATGTTACCAGTCAAGGGCAAGAGGAGGAGAGCCGCCCTTGAAAGCGGGTGGCAGAGGGAGAGCTTATGCCGATTGGGATAGGTGGGATGGGGGGTTTAGTAGCACAGGAGGTAGGTAGGGCAGCACAGACTGGGAATGCAAGCATGATAAGATGCACAAGGGAGCAAGGGGGGTGAGAGAGGAGGTGCCCATGTGGAGGGTGGTGTAGAGAGGAGCAAATTGGATGTGTGGAGGACGAAGGAGGGGTGGAGCTGGGGCAGAAAAGGAGGGGAGAGCAGGAGAGCAGCTGGGGGTGCAAGAGTAGCTAGTCTGCAGGCATACAGTGACCCTAGGGAAGGCAAGGGACATTAGTAGGAGGGGAAGGAGAGAGACAAGCAGGAAGGAGGATGACAGGCATGATAGGAGTGGGGCGAGAATTTTAGGGAGTAAGATGGGGAGCTTGGATGGCAGTGGAGTGGGTGGACAATGGTGGGAGATGCAGGAGGTGAGGTAGGGAGACAGACACAGGGAAAGAATTGGAATAGCTAGGTAGGAGCAAGACAGATAGGCCAGGGCACAGTGACCTCTGGTGACCAGCAGGTATAACCTGCAAATGAGAAAGTGGTGACTTAAAATTTGGCAAACAGGAAGTGATGTAACAGGAAGTGACGTACTCAGTGTGGGCCAATAAATTGAGGGCCGCCCCTGGGTGGGTGGGTGGTTGGGGCAGGTGGGGCAGACGACGCGAAGCGTCGTCAGGCTAGCACCCCACAGCAGAAGTCGGCAGAAACAATCAGTGGGCTGTGGGGCAGAGAAGCCAAGAGTCCTTTGGCTGCACGGCTGAAATGCCCCACAGCTGTCTAAGGCAGGAGTTGAAGTGCAGAATGCCTTTACCTGGGATTTCAGCCGGTGGCTCACAAGAGAAAGCTCCAGGTAGGAGCTGCTTTCCTCCGTTCCTGCCGTGGTCAGCAGCGTTCTGTTGGGGGGGGAGTGCCTACCTGTAAAAGGTAGGAAGCAGGGAATTAGTATGCAGCGGGAGGATTTGAATGTGGTAATCTCAGGTATCACACTGCGCATGCGCAGATACAGGAGCTATACCACAATCTCAAGTCACAAGTAGCCCCTTTTTTACACTTTAAACTTAACTTTAAACTTAACTTTAAACAGCACAGGGAAAGGGCTACAGAAATAGGCTTGTTGCACACGAACGAGTAACGTTGCAGTTCCATACACTTTGCTTATCTAATATAAAGGCCACAGGTTCCAACAGCTAACCCTAGATCAAGCAATAAACTGAATAAAACATGACAATCCTGGCATGCTAGTTGCTGAGGTTTTACATCAGGAGTACAACCCAGTACAGCTCTAAGCACTAACATGGCAAACCCATACTGAAATTAGCAATTGCAATCCATAGTGTGCAGGTACAAACGATCAGGTCCCTCTGTAACTTGCCTATGCTCAGACTGACCCCAAGTCCCACACCACCCTCTCAGGTAGCACCCCACAGCAGAAGTCCGCAGAAACAATTTTGGGCATGATTTGAAAATTGATGCCTACCGGGTTCATGAAGTGGGGTCATAAGAAGACCATTGGGGTCATTTGGGGTCAAAATATTAAAAAACAGGACTGTTATGATGGTACATTGACAGTTTTCAATTCTCACTCATAACCTTGGTAATTTTCTAAATATTTTGACCCGCAATTTTCAACATAGTCATTTTTTCACATCTCTTCATGAACATGACCGCTGTTGTTTTTCAAATCATGGCCAAAATGTGTTTTCATGATGGAGGTGCAGAATGACATTTTGGCTGGGATTTGAACATTTTCACTTACCAGGTTCATGAGATGGGATCATAAGAACATTATGTGAAAAATTGGGGGAATACATGGGGATGGGGCTGAAAATAACAAAGTGGGTAGAAGATTGGCTATGGGACAGAAGCCAGAGGGTAGTAGTGAACAGGGTATACTCCAGTGAAGGGAGTGTGATGAGTGAGGTACCCCAGGGGTCGATGCTGGTGCCCTTACTGTTCAATATATTTATCATAGACATAGGTGAGGGACCGGAAGGGAAGGTGTACCTTTTTGGGGAGATACAAAAATCTTTAATAGGGTGGACATCACGGTGGGTGGGTGGGGCAGTGGAGATAATGAGGGAAGACCTGAAGAATTTAGTGGAGTGGTCAGAAGCATGGCATCTGAGCTTTAATACCAAGAATTGTTCAGTGATGCACATGGGGCATAATAATCCACAGGCCAAGTATGTGCTACAAGGGAAGGAAATAAAAGGGTCAAAACAGAAGAGGGATCTGGGGGTTATATTTTTGGATGACCTCAAGGTGGGGAACCAATGTAGAAAAGCAGTAGGCAAGGCAAATGGAATGCTGGCTTGCATAGGGAGGAGCATAATGAGTAGAAAAAGGGAGGTACTTATGCCCCTCTACAGGTCTATGGTGAGGCCGCATTTGGAGTATGGGGTTCAGTTTTGGAGATCACACCTGTGTAATGATAGTAATGCAGTGGAGAGAGTCCAGTGGAGGGCTACTAAGATGATGCCGGGCATGCATTGGCTGTTCTATGAGGAGAGGCTGAGGGAGATGGACTTGTACTCATTGGAGACCAGAAGGGAGAGGGGAGACATATTTGAAACATTCAAGTACGTGAAATGAATAAACAAGACATGGGAGGTGAGCCTCTTCAAGAGAAAATGCACAGATAGAACTAGGGGCCACAGTTTGAGATTGGAGACGGGAACAGTCAGGGGGAGTTTAAGGGCACATTATTTCACCAAATGGGTGGTGGATTCCTAGAACAGGCTACCAGAGGAGGTGGTGGGAGCTGAGACAGTGGGGGGATTCAAGAAGGCATGGGACAGATTTAAAGGACTATCAGGGTAAAAAAGAGTAGTAGGACAGGGAGGGATGGGGATGTAAATACGGTAGGGGAAGGAAGGGCAGACTTGATGGGCAGCTGGTGTCCTTTTCTGCAGACAGCACTCTATGATTCTATGATAAGATATTAAAAAAAACAGAGTTATGAAGGTATGTTGACATTTTTCAACACTCAGTCATACCTATGGTAAATTTCAATATTTTGACCCGAAATATTCAACATAGGCATTTTTTTTCACACCACTTCATGAACTTGACAATGTCATTTTTTTAATCCTGGCCAACTGTGATTTTTCACTTGTGGCACAAAAGAATGTTTTGTCCACTATTTTATGAAATATACCTGTGTGGAGGAATCCATAGAGTATCTCATATTGAATATGACATTTCCTAATATACAGATTGTCAAAAGATGTATTAAACCACACAGACATTTGGGATATTTAACTGAAGTATTCACTAAACCAAAAGCATTTGTATATGACAAAATCTAAACTAGAATAAGAGAAAATTTTATTCAAAAGGATTTAAGATTATGTAAACAATACAGGCTGAGTAAATGGCTAGTAAAAAAAAAGAAAAGAAACCATGAAATGGAAACTTATCTAGAGATAATAAAAAACTCAAGAAGTAGAAAACTTCTAACTAGATATATATACAAACAAGCATTTGTCAATGCCGAATGTTTGCTTGCTGGCATTGGCAGTGGTAGTGTAGAAGTTACAGAGCTGCGTAATAGGAATGGCAGTGAAGTATGGAACTGAAGCCAACCCCCCACCACCCTGCAGAGAGTGACAGGCATTGGGGTGTGCCTTTGGGTCATCAGGCATAATGGCCACGCCATTTCATCACACCCCACCCTGTAGACACTGACAAGTGTCACGGGTGTTTGGGGTCTTTGGTTCTTTGCGCGCACCCATTCCATCAGGAATCACGATGAGATGGGTGCGTATAGGAGAATGGGTGAACTTTGGGGCTAAAGAGTCCAAGGCATACCTCGATGCCTCTCACTGGCTGCAGGGTGTGGAATGGTATGAGCATTGCAGGCAAGAATCCCAAGTCACATCCCTGATGTCTGTCATTCTCACGGGTTGCGTTATGGTTGGAAACCATAATACCTCAGGCATTCTGCTGGTATTTTCACCAAATTTTCAACATTTTTTTGTGACCCCACCTCATGAACAGTGGCAATATCAGTTTGTTGGCCGAAAGCTGCTTATGCACAGCTACTACGCATTTAGCACCACAGATGCAAACACATTCGGACAGGATGTAAAATGACAGCTGTACTGTTCATGGGAGGTGTAAAATGCAATGTTGCAAATCTGTAGTAAAAATATTAAAAAACTGGTGAAGTCAATGAAGGCAGCATAGAAACTGTGCAATGCACACCCGTAATGTAATTAGTTTGGGGATTTTTTACAGCAGGTTGTCAACAGAGGCATTTTGGGACCTCCGATCATGAACAGTGTCACTGTGATTTTCTTTATCTGTCCCGAACAATGATTTCCCACAGTGACCACGCATCTCTGTGCTGAAAGTGTGAAAACACATTTCGGCCAGGTTGTGAAAAATGACAGCTGTGCTGTTCATAAGGAAGTGTTATAAAATGGCAATGGTGAAAATCTGGAGTGAAAATATTGAAAATTCGCAAACTTACGAGCATGCCTAGGAACTGTGCAATGCACGCTCGTAAAACAGTCATTTTTAGGAACTTTTTCACCAAATTTTCAACATAGCCATTTTAAGACCTCTGCTCATGAACAGTGTCACTGTGATTTTCTTAATGTGTCCCATACATTGATTTCGCACACCGACTGCGCCATTGTGAGCTACATGGCTGAAACATGTTTTGGGCAAGATGTGACAAATGACAGCTGTACTGCTCATAAGAAAGTGTAATGAAATGGCAATCTGGATTGAAAATATTGAAAATTCGCAAACTTACGAACTTGCGTAGGAACTGCGCAACGCACGATCGGAAAACAGCATATTTAGGAATTTTTTCACCAAATTTTCAACATAGCCATTTTAAGACATCTGCTCATGAACAGGGTCACTGTGATTTTCTTAATGTGTCCCATACATTGATTTCGCACACCGACTGCGCCATTGTGCGTTACATGGGCGGAATCACATTTTGGGCAAGTTGTGAAAAATGACAGCTATACTGCTCATAAAGAGGTGTAATAAAATGGCAATATTGAAAATCTGGAGTGAAAATATTGAAAATTCACGAACTTATGAGCCTACGTAGGAACTGCGCAATGCACGCTTGTAAAACAGTCATTTTTTGGAATTTTTTCCACCAAATTTTCAATATAGGCTTCTTGAGAGCCCACCTTATGAACACTGGCAGTGTTGTTTCATTAATTGGGCCTGAAAGGTGATTTCACACAGTGACTGCGAAATTACCCTTCAGGCCCGAATAACGCCATGACAGTGACATCCTTCATGAGAAGGGGTCCAAAAACCCCATGTTGAAAATTTGGTGCAAAAATTCCAAAAAATGCCTGCGATATGCAACAAAGTTGAAAAAACCCTATCTATCCCATTATACAGCTTACAGGCATTTCCTCAGTTCGCGGTCGACTTTGAAGAGCGCAGACGTGTTCCTGGTCCACCGAAGATTGTCGCGCCGAGCTCCGGAGGTAAGTATGGGGTGGAGGGCTGTGGGGAGGCAGGGTGTGCAGTGGGTGGGTGCGGGTTGTGGGAGGGGGGCAGGGAGAAGCGCCGAGGACAGTTTTAATTTTCAGTTTTTTTTATCGAAATGACGATGCGGGATGTTTGCCATGCTAGGGTGGGCTCCCAGCGTGGCACAAGGACGGCTGGTTGTGATTAGCGTGTAGCCGATGGGGGATTAGGCACCCCATCAGCCATAGCATCAGTTGCCACACTGGTGTGGGCTCCCAGCGCGGCGTCTGTACTGGGATTGAGGGAGCCGACGGCGGATTGGGCACCCGGCCGGGCTATACACGAGAGCTGCCATGCTGGGGTGGGCACCCAGCATGGCATGTGAAGGCTTGGGAGCGTAGCACAGCCGACGGGGATTGGGCACCCCATTGGCTATACAGTGTGTGCGTAGGCAGGCAGCACGCAGTAGCGCGGTGTTTGTGTGTGTGTGTAGGGGAGCCATGCATGAGCAGGCGATATCTTATTGTTGCTCACTGAAGTGTAGCTCCCCCTTTCAACTGTATGCCACTGCATTTTGGAGCTGTCATAGACAGCTCCAGCATGCATTGGTGGACTGGGGCCGCGCCTGCCAACACGCTGACTGAATTGGAAGAGGGGGTGACACACCTCTGAAAACTCGGATGATGGCACTATGTTTCTTGCACATGCGTTCAAACAAACATAATAAAAAAGAGCTTGACAGAAGTAAATATGAACATAAGAACATCCGAAATTTGTCAGCAGATAAAGGCCTAGAGGTCTATCAAGTCTGCTCGAATGTGCAGCTAGCACCCCTTATTCTGCAGCTTCCCCTCCCTTCCACCCTTCCCCTTCATTAACCTTCCCCCTTGTCCTGTCCCATCCTCGTTTGAAGCAGTCCACTGTTCTACTGCATACCACTTCAGCAGGTAACACATTCCACCCAGCCACCACCCTCTCTGTAAAAAAGTGTCTCCTCATCTCCCTCCTGAACCTTCCTCGCTCCAGTCTCATATCATGGCCCCTGGTGTCCCTCCCCTCCCTTACTTTGAACAGCCCCTCTGTACCTGTCTTGTTTATTCCTTTCATGTATTTAAAGGTTTCAATCATGTCACCCCTGTCTCTCCTCTCCTCCAGTGAGTACATGTTCAACTCCTTCAACCTCCTCTCATATGATAAGTCCCCCAGCCCCTGATCATCTTTGTCACTCTGCGCTGCACCGCCTCCAGTAACTTAATGTCCCTCTTCAGATACGGATGCCAGTACTGCACGCAGTACTCCAGGTGTGGTCTAACTAATGACCTATACAGTGGCAGAATCACCTCCTCCCTCCTCGAGGATATACCCCTTGCAATACAACCCAGCATTTTGTTGGCCTTTGCAGCTGCCTGCCTACATTGTGCCAAGTTGTTCATTGACCCTGTAATGAGCACACCCAGATCCTCCTCCTCCTCTGTCTGGGCTAGCTGCACTCCCCGTAGCTGGTAACTCCTCCTTGGGTTCTTCATCCCAAAATGCAGCACCTTGCACTTTTTGGCATTAAAGCCCTGTTGCCAGGTGTCTGACCAGGTTTCAAGCTTTGCCAGATCATCCTGCAACCCCTGCCATCCCCCTAGGTCATCCACCACTGCGCCTACCTTTGTATCATCAGCAAACAGACTGATCTTGCTCTTGATGTCCCATGATATGTCTGCAATGAACATCCCAAACAACACTGGTCCCAACACCGAGCCCTGTGGAACACCGCTCGTCACTGCCCTTAGGTGTGAGAGCTCCCCACCCACCACCACCCTCTGTTGCCTTCCCTGCTGCCAGTTTTCTACCCATCTCACCAGCTTTGCACCCACCCCTGTGCCTACTAACTTCCTTCCCAGGTTTCCATATGGCACTGAGTCATGTAAGTGTAAGTGCAATAAGGAACTGGTTGATTTGGAACATTTGCTGACTTTATTCATTTATACAAGATGGACAGAAAGAAATTATTAGGATAATATCTGGAAATAAGGAATCAGAACCTAAAGATATGGTAACAAACTTACTGAGATCACAGTTGAAAGAAGTCTTGGAATCTGTAATCTCATTTATGAATGTTATCGCGAAAAATAAATTACATATGAAAGGTTAAGAAGCTTTTAATATATGGTCATTTTAAAGTGAAACATATTTATTTAAAGTGAATTATGATAATGACTGCCCCAGAACTTGAAATGTAGTATTTTTAAGAACTGATGAGTTTATTTTTGTAATTTTGTATTATGTGAATCTATTTGTAATGACAAAAATTGTCAAACAATAAACTTTAAACAACTGAAAGACACCTGCCATGTTCAAAAGGAGTGGTCATAAAATGACTCTTGTAATTTGGGGGTGAAAACTGTTACAAAAAAAATTATAATGTAACTTTATTTTTAGGGGTGGCCATTGGACCAGTGGGGACCACATTGCCTTCCCATGCCAGTGACCTGAGTTTGGGTGTGAGCTCTGTGAGCCATCTGAAGGGGGCCAAGACTGAAGGAAAGGCGCTGTAGCATGGAGCCTAGGGAGGGACAGAACAGTGTTCTGGCACACATACAACACATTGTGGCAGACCAGGGATCCTTCCCTCGCAAAGGATTAATGTACATGTCGAGTTCTGATGGGCCCATGCACTATGTCTGCACAAGCAGCGTGGCCAGAAAAATGGGATGAAGTGTACATGGTGGGATGAAGGTTGGGTCACTGCAGGCCCTGCACAAACAACAGGCCCTCTTCTGCTTTCAGCCAACCAGCCCATCTCTGTGCATCTCAGGAACTTACATTGTACCTTTGGTACCTCTCACCCCCCAGATTCCTCCATGACGATGATAGGAGAGGGATGGATGACTGTCCTCTTTGACTGTGAGTCACTTTGCCAGTCTGTCACTCTGTTGGTGTTCCAAGGTGTGCAAAATGTGGTGGATTCATCTTACCCTGGTAATGGTTGATGAGCAGAGCAACTTGCCCACCTACTGGAGAGGAGAGTGGGTGCAGGGACACTGAATCCTGTCTGCAGCCCTAAGCTGGCCTGCATGGGCAATCCAAGTCCATTCATGAACTCTGGTCATTACCATGGTACTGTCTACCCTACCAACAACCCACTTTATATCCCCAAAATAAAACTACAATCCCTTTCCACCCTACACAGTTGATTGGTATTTGTATTGGGAAAGGGAAAGGGAACATTGTTTAACCAGGAGTAGCACACTAAGCCGAAGCTTGTTTCCAGATGTGACCCGGGAGCACAAGGAAGTTAAGTGACTTGCTTAGGATCACACAGTATGCACCTAGGCGGCTGTGGGATTCAAACCCAGGTCTCCAGTTCTGCAGCTCAGAGTCTTAACCCACTGAGCTATATATTGCTTATACTAATCCATTTTTTGCTTTATGCCAGCAAGTCTAGTGGATATCCACAGCAGCAATGGATGACACTGAGCACATGTATCAGATAAGTAGTGTTTTATGTTTAGATTACCTTGTTTGTCCCAGTTAGTTACAAAAGAGCTGCAGATCCTTTCTGACACCATTGCTATTCTTATTTTACAGGTATGACTGAACGTTCCCTCAAGCCACCCAAACCCCATCCCACATTCACCAGGATCCAGGTAAGAAGTCTTTATCAGTAGTAGTGGAGTTTATTTATTTCCAGCACCATTCCTTGTATGCTCAGGACAACCTTACAGCAAAATATACAAATATACAAAGACAGCAATAAAGGACAGTCTGCACACAATACATAAAATTTAATACTGTACCTAAACTAGGATGATATAGTGTAAGGGTGCAAGCATTGTTGTCTTTCACTTTTATTTGGTTGGTGAAGCAGGGCTAAATATATTTCCACTAATCTGTTTATTTCATTTTGTGCGGGTCCCTTTGGGACCTGTTATTTGAAAATTGGTAATTGGTAAAGGCACACTGAGCCAAGGATCATTTCCAGGTTTGAGCCAGGGGAAAGGGAACATGAGCTGCAGAAGCACAATACACAATAACATGTAATTTGTACAAAAATTACTATAAAAAATTGGTATAAAAATAAACTGCAGTCACAGTGCAATGTGGAACATCTATATATAAGCAAATAAAACAGTGTCAAGAAGCAAACTGCAAAAAACAATTCTGTGACAGATAAAACATGTAAGGCAGGTTATGCCTGTACCATGGAGGAAGGAAGTGCACAGGTAGTGAAAAATGTAAAACGCTAGGCAGGTGGGTGAAACCTAGATGGAGGGTCAAACATGAACAGTAGGGGCTCCAAGCTGGGCAGGCATCAGGAGGATGAGAAACAGGAGCAGTTGGGGGGGGGATTTCATCTGGTACCTGAGGGAGCCAAGGGAGGTAAAGAGACAGATGGAGGAGGACAGCAGGTTCCAGAGAGTGGGAAGTCAATAGGAGAAGGCAGATTACCCAGCTGAGGAGTAAGGATGACATGTGGCAAAGGTGTGATGATCCCTGGAGTAGAGGGCACATAAGATGGGAGAATTGGGAAAAGGAATGAAGAGAGGTAAGAGGGAAGGGAGCCAAACCAGTATCTGGAAATGAAGGCAGTACAGTGAGATTGGCAATGTGAGGGTAGCGAGAGGATGACTAGGGAGGAGTAGAGAAAGCATGTCCCTGGTAGTGGTGCAATGAATAAAAAGTACAGCAAACCAGGAAAAACAATTGCACTCTTGATAAAGCACTGTTCTTGTATGAAATGCCATTGGGTGTTGTGCAGGCTTAGGATCAATTTAGCGTTGTACTTTTGCTGCACTTTTGTTCCTAGTTACTCGATTGGTTGTATGAGTATGAAATAAACTAACAATTTTTTTCAGTTCCAGTGTTGTTTGTCTGCTGTCTGTTTTGGCCTTTGCAAGTGACTTGGTTGGGGGGGGGGGTGCATTTTTTTTCCTGGTTTGCTGTACCTGTGATAATATCAATAATTGACACTATATTGCACTATGAGGGCAAGGGGGTACTGCACTGTTAAGGTGCACTCCTTTGGATAAGACATTAAATCAGCATCCCTTCTGCCCCATTTCTGGTCATGGCTAGGTGGTAGTTAAAGATCCCACTGAACTTATTAAAGAAGAGTTGGGGTGTTTTTTTGATAAAAAGTATGTACAACAGCAAACCAAAGAGAAAACCCTGTTACACAGTATTATAAACAAGAAAACAAAAACTGATAAAGAACAATGAAAACTTAATCAATGAAGACCATAAAGGAAAAGAAAGCACGACCATAGCATAAAAAAAAACATTAACTGCTACTGCCTTCTGTTGACTCCTAACAAGCAGTTCCTACCTGTATATAAACAGGCAATACTTTCTAGGAAAGCCAGTCAACCTTTGTCCAGTACAACTTAACTTGGGAAGCAGGAAAACTCTTGTACTTCCTCTGATATACCAGCCCAAGTTTCCTTATGAACCATCTGTTCAAGAGAGGTAAAAAGACTGTCTTCTGCTGAAACAGACATGAACACCACTTCAACCAAGTCATAATAAAACAAAGCATACTGTATAGTAGTCCCACAATGCCCATATGAAAAAGAACACTATATTAAACTGTGAAAGGAACTATTGGAACAATTAGGAGAGTTCTATTGTCTACTCAAGTCCTTCCAAAAGTTCTGAATATATGGGCATGGAAAGAACAAGTGCTGCATGGTCTCTGCAGACTGTCTGCAGTTGTTCCACAGGCAAAATCTCTCAGTCCTGCCTTTGTATTTGTGATTTTCCACTCACCTGTATTTTATCATGGGTACAAAGCCACAAGAAAGCATACCTTTTTCTCAGGATCCTGGGATCCAACAACTGTTATCATGGAGGGAGGAACTCATCTCACTGAGTCATAAACAGGTTCAAAAAAGAAAGACTTTAAAACGTAATCATAGAGAGATTTCCAGGAACTAGAGGATACCTGGTAAGAAGTCAACTTCCATTGTCATACGTCATTCATACATGAGCTAAGACAATGGGGGAGGGGTGGGCCACTTCTGCTCATGGTTCGAGTCCCAGCAGTACATCAGTCCTGTAGGATAGATGGAACCATGTGTTCCCCAACAGTATCCAAGGTTTAATAACTCTCCCAAAAAACAGGCTTCAAAAAATGTAAAATAAATTATGGAAGAATAACAGAGGATTCAACATGCCATCCCCAATATCCTTTATTTTCCTATAGGAATGTGCCCTTTAATCTACCAGAGGAGCCTAAAGATGCTATATAGCTTAACTTCTAATTCTTTGGATGGGGGCAGGGAGGAGAAACTGATATATAAAAATATTAGTACTAAGAAGGTGTCAGAAAAAAAACAAAAACTATGCCTTCATCATAGGCCACTTGTTCCACTGACTAATTACATTCAGCCATGGCCAGTTTTGATTCTTAACTGAGCCTACCCATATCCCAGCACCAAATAAGACCCCAAGAATTTTCAAGGGGTCAGCCAATATAGGGATCCCCAGGACCTGTACAGGGCAGGAGTCTGACAGGGATCCTAAGGCCATACCATTACATTTTGCTTAGGTTCACTTTAGCCCCATAAACCTCTGAAAAATCCTGTAGGAATGAGGAAACAGCATGAGCAGAGTCCAGAATCACAACCAGCATTCAGATATCTTTCATCTAACCCAAAACTAGGGAAATACTGATGTTTTCTGCTGTGAACATTTTCCAAATGTCTGGAGAGCTTGTTATAGTTTGAATCAGGGGGTCCACTCTGAAAACATAGCAGCAAACTGAAAGGACACTGCTGTCTGATACCCTTACAAATGATAATTGCCCTCCCATCCCACCCATGCAAGACAGGTGCTACCAAAATCATGGAATAAAGAAACAGTAGGCAGCCAATGAAACAATCTGGGTTCCCATACCATAATAAAATGGAGAAAAGAAATTTGTGAGATAAGGTCAAAACCCCTTTCCTGGTCTAAGGCCAGGAGGATGCCTGAGATCTTCCCCTGTTTCCCCACTCAGCAACTTCCCATAACATCTGGAAGTTTTCCTGAATGGATCTACCTCAGATATTACATGTTTGTGAACAGTCTATTAACCAGGGAGAAACCAGAGGCAGTCTGGAGGTCAGTATGTTCGTTAAAAGATTCAAGTCTGTTCAGGAGATTTTTTGGCCTCCAGTTAGAAATGACTGAATTGTCTCCTTTCTTATGTAAAAAGAAGATAATGTTTTTCTGAAGACTAGAGCCAGTCTCACCCTCAGATATCATAAAGTTAAACAGAGCAGCCAACACAGTTTTTAAGGAATTCCCTATCGAGCAATAGAATTTACAAGACAACCCATCTGATCCAGGTGTGGAGGATAGAGACAATGAGTCTATGGTGTCCATTACATCACCTGGCAAAATGTCACACTGGAGGCTCTTCTTTTGGTCTGTGGAGAGGTCCAAGACCTAAAGATCCACTAGGAACCCTTCCACAGTAAGGGCACAGGGAATCACCATTTAAAATTGAACTGACACGTCTGTTTAGAAAGGTAAGCAAGTCCTGGGTATCTGATATTACAGTACCGTCCTCACCCTTGATTACTGAAAAGTGTAATCAGAGGTTCTCATTTTACAACCCTAGAAGGATTTGTCTAGTTGTTTTCCCTTTCATTTTATATTTCTGCTCCAGAACCAAAGATGACACACGTTAGTACTGGAGTTTGGACCTGCATGAATTAGGATACATTTCTACTATCTCAAAAAGAAATTCTTTGCAAAAATCTTTGTTAATGCACTAGTTAGGGTACCTTCATGCCACAAAAGTAGGGAGATGTAGCATGAGGGTTTCCAACCCTAACTCCCCACACCATCTTCCAAGCAGCAAAAGGAAAAAAAAACATTAGGGTTTCATTCTCTGGAGGTTTGGAGAATCAATGCTGGGGGTTCGTTGGGGTTGTCAGCTTAATGCCCACCCTTTTCCCTGAGCAAACATCACACATGATCTCCTTTCTTCATGTATGGCCTTGTGTGAAGAAAGCTACAACAAACTGCGTTGGCAGCATATGTTGAGACACTTTTCTACCTTTGAAGAATGTATCACTATGAGGCACTGACTTGGAGTTGTACCTTGAGCTTCAGACTGGAGGCTATGGGGTGGGGTGGGGGAGAGGTAAGCTTTAGGGTTGAGAACCACAAGGAAGACCCCACCACTGATTCGACAAGACACTGGGGACCCAAAACCTTAATGTTTTTTTCCTTTTGCTGTTTGAAGAGAATGTTACAGACTTTTTAAAACTGACTTTAAAGAGTACTTAGTCATTTAAATATAGTAAAAACTAAAAAGCTAAACTGGTAACCATACCTCAAAATTAGTATCAGTAATACAGTCACATGGACAACATGGACCAATGATCTTCAGCACATCCTGTTTCATATCATTCTGAATTGTGAACATGGACAGATAAGGGTGCCAGTTCTGCACAACATAGCCAACTGGTATGCCTGGAGGAGCCTGAACTTCCATCTGTGAAAAAGTGGTAGAATTGGGATATGATGTTTTAGTGACAAATTTATTTTCATGGTATCAAATATGGTTAACTACTAATTTACTGTCACACACTCCTGCTGTCCTGTAGGACATCTAGTCCCTTCTCAAATGTTCTCTCTGACTTGTTCTCTTAATCCCCTTTTCTATGTCCCTCTACTCCTCCCCCTTGCTGAGTCCTGAAGTGCTGTCTTATCCTCTTCCCTTGACCAGCTGGATTCTCCTAGGATGTGCAGTATGACATACACCTCAATATCTCCCTTGTACTCTGTTAGGCCTTATGCCCTTCAATGAAATGGCAGACACTTTTCTGTAACTTTTTTTTCTAGTCTGCCCATTTTCCCTGCTTACTGTAAAAGCTGCAGAGCCTACTTGATCTCCGGCTTTACCTCCTCATTCCTATTGCTAGGGTTCCCCTATGCATGTTCCATGAATGCTTGCCCCCACCACCTTAGCTGGTAGTCTATTCCATTAATCCACCACCTTTTCTGTGAATAAATACTTCATCACGCTACTCTTTAGTCTACTCCCTTCCAACCTCATGTCATGCCCCCTTGTTCCAGGACATCCCCTTTTCTGAAAGATGCTAACCTCCAGTACCCTAGTTATGCCTTTCAGATACTGTCGAATAGATTTTTAGCACGTAAATTTAATTTAGTGCTTCTGCTGTCTGATCATCTTTGTGGTCCTCATATGTTCGCACTCTGGGCACTGACTTGTTCAACCAAAAACACAGTTCTTGCTTACCGTTTGATTACAGAGCTTAAAAGGTGACTACAGGTCAAGTACCAGCTAATTGCAGTGATCGTGGTAACAATAGCTTGATTGCATCCTGTCATTGGCAGCTGCATCTCTTTAATTGCCTAGCTATTAAGTACTATTAAGTACTAAAGGTATTCTGTGTTTCCTTCAGCCTATTGTCACTGCTGTCTCTAAGCTACTGAAGCAGCATGTCTCTCCTGAAATGACTAGATTGAGCCAAGGGACAGAAAAGACCATTTACAACAATAGTCAGAGGATCTTAAACCTGACAACCTTGCAAAATCAGCATCGGTTTCTGTTCCTGTGGTTCATTGTGTTGTAAATGAGCTTCAATGCCAGTCACCCCTAGCAAAAAAAGGTGTTCGACCTACAATGTTTATACAGCTGAACAGCGATTCAATGCTGGTAAATATGCTGCAGAAAATGGTGTAATGAAGGCTGCTTGGTATTTTAAAACAAAATATGACATTGAGGTGAACAAAAGCAAAGTAAGAAAGTTTAAGGCAGATTACATATGCAAACTTAAAGCTGTTTCAGACCCAACCAACCTTGTCCCACAGCTCCCCACAAAGACAAGGAGCAGCCCTCCACTATTATTGGTTGACGTGGAGACAGAGTTAAAAAAAATAATTCACAGTCTTAGATCTGAGGGTGCAGTAGTCAACACCCATGTTGTCAGTGCTGTGGCTAGGAGTATAGTCAGATGTATCAACCCACAATAACTTGCTGAATCTAGGGGGCCAATGGTCTTCAGCAAACAGTGGGCCTGGACCTTTCTTAACCGCATGGACTACTGCAGACGCAAGGGCACTCAGGCTGGCAGAAAAACTCCGACAGACTTTCCTGAGCTAAAGAAAGCCTTTCTGTCCCACATTAAATCTTCATATGTGAATGAACTTATCCATCCCCTCCCTGAGCTTGTTATTAACATCGACAAGACAGGGGTGAATCTGGTTCCATGCTCTCAGTGGACCATGGCAGAGATGGGGTCCAAATAGGTTGAGGTGACCGGAATGGGAGATAAGAGACAGGTGTCTTTGAACATGGGGTGCACTTTGGCTGGCAACATGCTACCTCCTCAGATCATTTATCAGGCCACAACCGGAGCATGCCACCCTTCATACATGCTCCCATCCTCCTGGCAGATCACTTAGAGCGGCAATCGCTGGGCTAACCAGGAGACAATGATCTCCTGTGTTGATGGTATCCTAAAGCCCTATATCGAGTCAATGAAGTGCAAGAACAATCTACCTCTGGAATAATGAGTACTTCTGATTTTGGATTTATTTAGAGCTCACAGCACAGCAGATGTTCTTACCAAATTTGAAGACAAGTTCATAATTCCTGTGTTCCTACCCTCTAGTTGCACTGATCTGTTACAGCCCCTGGATTTGACAATGAACAAACTGTTCAAAGATGAGATGAAGACTCAGTTCATCACCTGGTACTCTGCTCTGATAGCTGAGCAGCTCAAGAAAGATGTTGCATCAAGCTCTATTAACGTGGACCTTAGGATGAGCAGCATTAAATCTCTCCATGCACAGTGGCTAGTGAGCACCTACAATAACATTGCAAAGTGCAAAGAGGATTGCAGGTGGGGATTCGAGCAAGCTGGCATAGCTGAAGCACACACTGAATGCTTAAATGAACATTTACAACCGAGTCTTGATTTCTGAACTGGTAAGCAACACTCTATTACACATTTGAGCACTATCTTTTGTACTTAAACAATACAGTACGTAAACAAATGTTTCCTTTTTTCAGGTGCCTGAAGACAGAGTACTGAGTATTGATGAGGACAAATAAGAATAGCCCTTGGATTTTTTTTTTATCTTTTTTTATCGTTACTTTTCTTTCACTTCTTACAATACAAATAAAAATGTTGAACAACTGTACCTTTGCCATTTATTACTCTGTGTTGTCTGGTTAGAGTAGCAGGGAGAGTGTGCAGTGTTGGTAGAGAGAGCAGGACATGTGGCTAAACATTTCTTGGTAACCGCTGAGCCTAGCAACATTGATAGGTAGCGAGAGAAGTCCAGCCGAAGGTAAGGAAGTGGATGCAGAAGCAAAAGGGGAGATGGGGGGGGTTACGGCTGAAGCTACAAGGAGCACAGATAAACCAAAAAATAAACAGAAAAACAGAACTGAGAACAGAAAAAAAGCTTAATCAAGGTACTGTATGTCAGTATGAATAGTGAAAGCAGGGAGGTGGTGAAGTTTTCGTGGCATGTGTTAGTAGGGGTAAACAATGGCATGTATACACAATCTCACTTCAGAATATATTTGCGGTTCTTCAAACTTTGCTCTTTCATCTGTCTCAGTGAACACAGTGAAATAAAAAGAACTGCAAACATATTCTATTCTGCAGTATTTCTAGGTTTCTATCATATCTCCCCTGTTTCGTCTCTCCACCAGGGTATACATATTGAGGTCTCACAGTCTTTCCTCATACTGTATGACTTTTGGTGCAGGCCCTGCACCATTTTCTTTGAACTGCTTCCACCCAGTCTACATTCTTATGGAGATGCGCCATCCAGAACTGGACATCGTATTCCAAATGAGGCCTCATTAATGATCTGTACAGTGGTATCACCTCCTCCTTCCTTCTGCTGGTGATACCTCTCCCTATGCACCCCAGCATCCCACTGGCTATCCCCACAGCCTTGGCCCATTGTTTGGCCACCTTTAGGTCATCAGATATGATTACCCCCAAATCCCTTTCCTATTTGATGACCATCAGTTTCTCCCTCCCACCATCATGTGATCCTCAACTGTACTTGCACCCCAAATGCATGATTTTGCACTTTTTCACATTAAATATTGGCTGCCACACTCTGGACCATTCCTTCAGTTCATCTAAGTCCATCCTCATTTTTTCCACCCCTTCCGGAGTGTCCACCTGTTGTGGATCTTAGTGTCATCTGCAAAGAGGCACACCTTCCCCTCCAGCCCTGCCCTGTCTTCTGCATCCAGATGGCAGTGTGGTAGTGGAAGACAGGATCCTTCCTTCCTGAAAAAGGATATCATCCTCCAGGGCACCCATTTCTTCCTCCCCGTCTGGACCTTCATGGCTTGGGCTAGTTCTTGAATCATGTCACCAGCATCATGCGTGATATCACTACTGCTGCTCCAATAGGCTAGGAAAGGAAGACACTTTAAAGCACTGAGGCATCTCCTAGCTCACAGTACAAGTAGAAATCCCACCTTATTCAATACAGAAAAGCATTGCCACGATGCATCACCTTAATTCTCTCTGATTTTTTAAAGTGCTAGCAAGCCTCTCACTCTCTTGTAGTTTTTTTTTCTCCATCACTGCTCTACACCTCCCATTACTCTTTCTTTTTTCTTAGTGTGAAGACTTTTATTTTTATTGCCATTTGAAGATTAGTCTCATTTGCTGCATTACCAGCTTCCTCTCTTCCTAGCCTATTGCTTCTCCATCTCATCACTTTTTCCATAATCTCCTCCACCTTCTGTCCCCTGCAAGCCTCCACCATTTCCCTGAGGACAATGCCTACTCCACACTTGACTCTATGTTTCTTCTTCAGCCTCCACATGTCTACCTACTCTTGCTTCTTATAATTCTTTGATTGCCAACAAACCCTTTGTCTCTAGAACTTTCCTTGACTCTATTAAATCTGCATCTTCTACCCCTTTTTATTCCTTTAATTCTTCATGTCTCTCCAAATGCTATCTCATTTCCAAAAATTAATTTCTTAGCAAAGTCCACGAAAAGATGACATTCCCTCACATCTCTGTTAACCTTTTTACTATAACATTCTAGATCAGTTTCAGCCTGGGTTTTATTCTGGTCACAGCATGGTAACTGATCGTATCCATGACATTATTGCCTTCCTCATCTCATTTAGCTTGGACACCCAGAAATGGGGACTAGAAGCAGGGGAAGGGGTAGATGCTTAATTACAGAGGTCCATAATAAAATAAGACAACCATTTGTCAATGCTGAATTTTTGCTTGCTGGCATTAGCATTGGAAGTGCAGGAGTTAGACAGACGCAGAATAGGAATCACAGTGAAGTGTTGAACTGATGCCAGCCCCACCCCCACCCTGAAGAGATGGACAGGCATTGGGGTGTGCCTTTGGGTCATTGCCCATAATGCTTATGTCATTTCACTTCACCCTACCCTACAGACACCAACAAATGTTGAGGTGTGCCTTGGGGCATTCAGGCTTTACACTCACCCCACTCCATAAGGAAATACATGGAAATGGGTGCAGTATAGGAGAATGGGGTGAACTTTAGGGTGAAAGAGTCCAAGTCACACCTCAATGCCTGTCACTGGCTGCAGGGTGGGGATGGGGTGGAATGGCATGAGGATTACTGTCAACAGTCCTAAGTCACACCCCTGACACCTGTCAGTCCTTACAGGGTAGGGTGTTATGGTCAGAAAAAGCCCTGGGCATTTCTTGGTATTTTCACTCCAAGTTTTCAACATGGCCTTTTGTGACCCTACCACATGAATAGTGACACTATCCCTTCATTAGCTGAAAGGTAATTTTACACAGCAACTGTGCCATTTGGTGGCACAGGTGTGAAAATACATTTCAGGCAGCATGTGAAAAATGACAGCTGTGCTGTTCATGAGGAGGTGTAAAAAAATGGTAATGTTGAAAATCTAGAGTGAAAATATAACAAATTGGTGAAGTCACGAGCATGCATAGAAACTGCACAACATACACCTGTAATGCAATTATTTGGGGAATTTTTTACACCACATTTTTAACATAGGCATTTTTTGGACTTCTGCTGATGAACAGTGGCACTGTGATTTTCTTAATCTGTCTCAAACGTTGATTTCGCACAGCGACCATACCCATTGTGTGCCACAGGTGCGAAAGCATGTTTCGGGCAGGATGTGAAAAATGACAGCTGTACTGTTCATAAGGCAGTGTGAAAAAATGACAGTGTTGAAAATCAGGAGTAAAAATATAAAAAATTGGCGAAGTTACGAGCGTGCATAGAAACTGCGAAATGCACGTTGGTAACGCAGTCATTGTTTAGAATTTGTTCACCAAATTTGCAACATGGGCTTTTTGGGACCTCTCCTTATAAACACTGTCACTGTAATTTTGTTAATCTGTCCAGAACATTGATTTCACACAGTGACCACACCATTGTGCACCACATGTGCAAAAACACATTTTGGGCAGGTTGTGAAAAATGATAGCTGTACTATTCATAAGGAGGTGTTGAAAAATGGAAATGTTGAAAATCTGGAGTGAAAATATTAAAACTTGTCGAAGTTACGAGCATGCCTGGGAACTGCACAACACACGCTCGTAACACAGTAATTTTTTTAAATTGTTTCACCAGAATTGCAACATAGCCTTTCTGGGAGCCCACTTTATGAGCAGTGACACTGTCATTTCATTAATCAGTCCTAGAAGGTGATTCCATGCAATGACCACGAAATAACCTTTTGGGACTGAATAACAACATAACAGTGACTGAGTTCATGAGGTTGGGTCCCAAGAACCCCATGTTGAAAATTTTGGGCCAAAAGTTGCAAAAATTGCTGAGATAGCCACCTAAGTTGAAACCCCCACATTTATGCCATTATACAGCTTACCGGCATTTCTTCAGTTCGCAGTCAACTTTGAAGAGTGCAGACGTGTTTCCGCCCCATCAAGATCATTGCGCCGGACTCTGGAGGTCAAGTATGGGGTGAGGCGGGGGTGGGGTACAGAGGGTGGGTGCTGGTTGGGGAGGGGACCTGATGGCAAAGGACCATTTTCTGTGTTTCAGGTTATTAAAAAGATAAATAAAAACTACTGCAGAGCATTTTCAGTTTTTTACAGGTGTAGGAGTTTGGGGGGTCATGTTAGCCACACCAAGGTGGGCTCCCAGTGTGGTACACAATGGGGGTGAGGTGGGGCAGGAAAATGCTGACATGATGGGGGGTTAAACATGCCGACAGAGGGATTGGACACCCCATCAACAAGCGTGTCTGTGTTTGGGGGGGATGATGCCGTGGGGGATTGGGCACACCCCTTGGCAGATAGGGGACAGGGCACTGAAGCCGATTGGAATTGGGCACCCTATCGGCAAGTGTGTCTGTGTTTTGGGGGGGATGATGCCCAGGGGGATTGGGCACCCCCCTCGGCAGTCAAAACACAGCAAAGGGGCACATATGCCATTGGGGATTGGGCTCCCCCATTGGCAAATGAACTGAGGAGGGGGCATGCTGACAGAGGATTGGGCACCCCCAAAGTCGGCTTGCTGGGGACTGTGAGAGGTTGATGGTGACTGCCACTGCCATGTTTATTGAAATGTTACACCATATAAGGCATGCCCTGCAATGAGGGGGCACTTCCTCATTGCAGTGGTGAAATCGTTTCAAGTTACTAGCACACTTGCAGACTACTGTCGTAGCCAGTGTGCTCCTTCATTGGTGACACACAGATGAGCCCAAAAAAGCAGTGGCAGCATTGGTCACTACACTGCCGCACCTCCACAACCTGCTTCTCCAACAAGCTACCACAATATGTTTCTTGCGCATGCGCGCAAGCAAACATAAAAAGGAGTCAGGGAGTGGTTGCACACAAAACAAGCAAGGATCAGGAATTAAAGGAGGGAATGGAAGGATAGAAGGATAGGTTCTGACAAAAAGAGGAGGAGGAGGTACAGTATAGGGAAATGCTAGAAGACAGTCTGCCTAAATGCCAGAAGCCAAAGAAACAAAATTAAGGAGCTCCAGGCAACAGTGGAAGATGTGGGATTAGAACTCATAGCCATTACAGAAACATTGGCCACAGGGAAAAATGACTGAGACTTAGCAGTACTGGGGTACACCATGTATAGGCAAAATATGGGTAAGGGAAAAGGAGGGGATAGCTCTTTATGCCAAGGAATGCAAAGTGGTCATAGAGGAGGGTCCATCATGGTAGGAAAAGGGAGATAGTTTACTGTGTGTGCAGCTTACAACCACATTAAGTAAGAATCTTTGCATTGGGGTAATCTATAGACAAGCAGGACAGGGGGAATGAGGGTGACTGGGAACTAGGGCAGACATTCAGAAGGGGGCCTTAAAAGAGGAGGAGGTAGTGGTAATGTGGGATCTCTGGTTACAAGACCTTGACTGAGACATTCCAGCAGCTAAAGCACCAGACATCAGGCCCTGCTAGGCTCATTGCAGGACTGCCAACTGGTACAGCTGGTCAGAGAACCTGCAAGGCAGGCTGTTATTCATGATGTGGTACTCACCAGCTCAGAAATGGAAGGAGGAGTTTGGGTTGGGGAATGGCTGTGGTCCAATGACCTTAACACCATATGGTTCCAACAGGCCCTGGGTGCCAGTATACATTCATCAATTGTCATGGTGCTGGATTTCAGAGAAGCAGACTTGGACCAGATGAGTGAATTAGTAAAGGATAGGTTGGGAGAGTGGATGAAATCAGGGGGTTGAAGGAGAGGTGGGAGTATTTATTTTATTTTACTGTTTGTTTGTTAATGTCTGGCTGGGTTATGAACAAATCTGCCCATTTTCACAGCTGAACAGACAATAGTTGTATACAGGATGAAAATTGAGATATTGTATTATACAGTGAGTAGTCATGACAGTTTATAGGCAGTCAGTTTTTTCTGTTTCAAGTAACTAATTACTCAAGATAGAGTTGAAGGAAGAGGGGGAAAGAGTAGGGTCAGTTACTTGTCTAGGTAGGGTGCTATAGAAAAGAGGGCATTGGTACAGTAGGATCCTTTGCCTGGTGCTAGTCCTTAAGGAAGGGGTTTTAAAGAATGCTGTGGCTGAGGATCTTGTACAGGCCAGTGGGTGTTTGGGCTGGATGAAATTGTAGAAGATGGGTGGGACTTTTTTGTGATGATTTTGTGCCATAATTCCAGTTTAATGCTTTATTCTAACCATAAGGAATGGCAGATTGGCCTGGTTAAGGAGGATGCAGTGGTGTGTCCGAGCAGGGAGTTGGTTCATGAAACTTGCTATTTGGTTGTACAAGATTTTGACTTTGTGAAGCTCTGTTTTGGCAGCTGCTCAGTAGTGAAAAATGCTATTGTCAATGAGCGGCATCAAGAAGATTTGAGCGAGCAGGTGTCTTGTTGAGGGGATGAGAAAAGGGTTGATCAGGTAGAGTGCCCCTAGTCTCTGTTGTGATATTTTTATAAAAGAGGACATTCTCAATTTATTCTCAAGGCAATTAAGCAAAGCTTGAGAATGGTTACTAAGAGTTTCAGTCACAAGAGATTAATCTGATTCTTGAAGAATGTCAGGAAGGCAGTGACTGCAAAAATAAGCCTTCATTGCATACAAGGGAAACAAGCAGAAGGGGAATGTAGCAAATACCAATTAAAAATGAGGGGGACAAACAAGGCAGGCAGAGACACAAAAGCAGACACAGAGCTGCCTATTGCACAGGGGGTCAAGGGGTAAAAACAGTTATTTAGTTATATTAGGAACAAAAGGAAGATACGAGTGTTGTTAGGTTGATAAAGCAGGACACCGTAACAGAGAACGATGTACAGAAGTTAGCCATTGGGAAAATATCAGCTTTGACTCCATCCTTAGGAACCATTGTTCCACATAACATAGATTTAGCTACAAAATGGCAAAAGTCTGAGTGACATACTGACACACAGTTTTCAGGCAAACGTAGAAAAACCTGCTCACTCCTGGCTGCCCAATTTACCCAAAGGCAGCCATAAATCTGGCTGATGCAAATACTGTGGAGTGATGCAAAAAAACACCACATACTTCACATCAAGTAACACCATAAAAACATTTAACATATTGAACTTTATAAACTGTGATTCTATACATATAGTGTATCTAGCCAGTTCCTCATGTGGAGGGTTCTGAGTAGGTAAGACCTCGAGAGCATTGAAACTCTGAGTAGGAGAACATATGAGGGCAGTTGTATAGGGTTGAATAAGGCCTTGTCCCATTTGTTACACAGAAAGAGTTAAACACAAGGATCTGTTCTGTCCTCTCTTTTTCTGTTTCTTGTCTGTATACTCAGTCTAGGACAGTTGAAGTAAAATGTCCAACTTTTCCCACCTTTTCTTATAAGCCTGAAGGTTATGCCTCATGTTAGTTGCTGACTTCTCCACCGTCAAGAAGGTTAACATTTTGATGTGCCATTCCCCTAAAACTAGGAATTGTGGGTTCATCCCAATGTCTTAGAATAACCAATTTGTCTACTGCTGAAATGAGAGTCAAATATCTTTGAGGACCAAGAAGTTGCCTGATACCTATCCCAAGGAAGCAGAGTTCGGGTATACATTTATCTTGAAGTCCTAACAGAGGGTCTAAACGAGACTGAATATTTTGCCAAAATCCCTGCATATGGAGACAATCCCATAGAATATGTTTTAAAGTGCTTTCCTGGGTGACACATTTCCAACACATTGGAGTCTCCAGTTTACCAAAGGAGTGCAACTGTTGAAGTGTAACATAAGCATTAAGAATTATATTTATATTGTATTAATCTAAGCTTGTCTACCTTTACATATTGATAAGTGAAATCTCAGAGATCTGCAGTATTGGGATCAGAAATCAAATCAACAAATTCCCACTCCCAGTACCTACACCACACTTTTTTTTGTGTACCTACGAAATCTCAGAATTTTTTTATATAAAAAAGAAACCGCATGTGGCTGAAACAAGAGTTCCACAAGGTAGTGATAAGCAGCGCCAGTAGATAAATGCCAGAGACAGGGGCCAATAAATTCTTGAATGGAATATTTAAGTTGAAGAAAAGAAAACATTTCAGAGTGAGACTTAATGTATTTGGCACAGAGCTCATCAACAGACATAAAATTATCCTCCTGAAGTAGATCAGAGAGAACCTGTATATTAGCCTGAGACAAAAAAGCTGATGGTGTGGGTTTGTCAGCTGTTTTAAAATTAGGATTTAATCTAAGTGGCTGTCGGGGATCTCGCTGCACCATATAATCCAACGAAAAATAGAACTGAATATTGATACATGCCGACTAGCCTATCGGAGTATGTCATAAAGACAGGGGCAGGTTTGAACATGAAATATGGGCTAGCGCTTGAGGTGAAATATCATGGTAAGTGCAGCAATAGAACCACAATAAAGTAGCAGCTGGTACAAGCAAGAAAGCAGCAAAAACAATTTAGTGCATAAATGCAAGGAGCCCACGGCTACTTTCCCCGGCGCTTCGGGTCTGACTCATGACCCTTTCTCAAGGGGTTGTGGCCTGAGTGCTATCAATGCTCTTTTTAGTTTGAAAAATTTAAAGTGACTGTGCAAAAAAAGAAAAAAGACATCAGTATTAAAGTGACAGTGCATACATAAGATAAATAAATATACAAATAAACTCATGCATATAAAGTGCAGGCTCTATACTTATAGACAAGGCTCTCATAGATAGATAAAAGGAAAAAAAAATACATACCAATTTCAATTCATTCACAGTTAGAATTCAAAACTAAATAAATGTGATTATAACTAAAGTGCTAGAGCTGGGAATACCTGACATTTCTAAGGTATAAGTACTATTTCGAAGCATAAGAGAAAGTTCCAACACAGGACCCCCTGGATGTCCAATAATCTTGGGGATAGGTTCCCTAATGGAAAAGGTCTCCACTTTTGTTGACTTTTATCTTTAGCAGTTAGTGATTTTGCAGAAATCTTATATCAGAGATTCTATGGATGTTCTTCCTAAAATAGGGGATCTGGCCTGGCCCTCTGAATATATTTGGCTTACAATTGATGTGACAAATCTTTATACTCCAATTCAACACCATTTAGGAATTTGGGCTCTAGAATATCATTTTTACACTAATAGTGTTGCATCTACCTTTCCTTCAGACTTTTTGGTTGAGGCTGTACATTTCATTCTGCACAACAATTATTTTATTTTTGATAAGACATTTTATTTACAGACTATGGGCACAGCGATGGGGACCACCATGGCCCCAACCTATGCAAATCTTTTTATGGCATGGTGGGAGGAAACTCTAATCTTTAGTGAATCCAGAAATCCATACAGTGAAAATATAAAGTTTTGGGGAAGATTTATTGATGATCTCCTAGTTATATGGAAAGGTGACATAGCATCAGCTTCACTGTTTGTTGACTTCCTGAACACTACTGATGTTAGTTTAAAGTTCACTTTCCAAGCACATAGTTCTAAAATTTGCTTTTTGGAATTACAACTGGAAGGACTAGATGGCAGAATGATTTCAAGAAGCACATATAGAAAACCAACTGCAGGCAATATATGCTGCTTCATGTCACTAGTGCACATCCAGCATATGTAAAGAGTGCAATTCCCTATGGACAGTTCATACATCTAAGACACAATTGTAGTAATCTTGCACATTTTGAAAACGAGTGTATGGAGTTAAAGGGTAGACTTCTTATAAGAGGCTACCTGGAAACACACATTGAGCAGGCTTATTTAAAAGCAAAGGCTACAAATAGGGATAGCCTTTTGAAATCAAAGAAAAAAGAATATTTTACAATGGACAACCAACCCATTATCTTTGTTACACATTATAACAGGATAAGTAATAAATTAACAGAAAGTATCTTAAGGCATTGGAGTGTGCTGGAAGCACACACATATTTGAAAGGAATTATAGGGCAGAGACCAGTTGTCTCTTACAAATGAGTGAATAATCTTTCAGACTTACTGACTCATAGTCTGTATGAAAAAGACAGTGAAGGGAGTTGAACATGGTTACCTACAAAACCTATGGGGTGCCACAAATGTGGTCATTGCAACATTTGCAGATTTAATCAACAGAGAATAAAATTCCAACATCCTACCCTAGATCAGAAAGCAATAACCATCCAACATTTTATTAATTGTTCAACAACGCATGTTGTTTATATTGTTCAATGTACTTGTCCATATATTTATGTTGGACGTACAAAAAGAACACTAAGGGAACAGATACAGGAACATGTACGTGCAATCTAAGAAGTGGCTAACACCCCAATTGGTACTCATTTTGAGAGATTTCATGGAAAAGATGTCAAGTGTTTTAAATTTCTGGGGGTTGCCCACATTCCAGAAAATATAAGAGAGGATGATAGAGTAAACAAGTTAGCATAATGCGAACAAAGATGGATTTATACAATGAAAGCCTTACATCCCACTGGCCTAAATGACAATTTAGATATAACTGTATTTTTGTGACTGTTTGTTTTCTTTTTTTTCCTTCTCAAAGAGAAAAAAATTGTAAACATTTGTGTCTCGTTAAACTAACAATCCTCTGTGTCCCATTGAGTAAAGAATCAGAACGTGTATCCATGATGATTATTATTACCTCTCCCTACTAGAGATGGGCATAGTGGCCCCAATTCGCTCAGCGAAGTGGAACGTGGAGTGAAAGTGAATTTGCGGAGTGCTCCGCAACGCAAAGTGGAGTACTTCGCGTTATAATGGGTAACATGAAGTCCATTGAAAACAATGATGTCACATTACTCCGCCTTCCCAAACCACTACTCCACCAATTCTTAAGGCAAAGTACACTGAAAACAATGTACTTCGCCTCACTTTGCCTTGTTTTTAAGCTCCAAAGGTGAATTTTGCAGTGATTCATGGGATTTCAGGTCACATGGGCTCTAGATTGTTCTGCACAGCCTCAGTTTGGGGTAATGTGTCTAGGAAACTGTAGGAGACAGTCTGCTCTGAGAGCTATCTGTGATTCAAAGCTTCTAAAAGCTGTTAAAAAAAGCCTTTTTGAGTCATTTTTTTTGCTGAAACTTTAGTTCATCTATTATAGGAAACCCTCCTGTGTTCATATCATAGAGCGTTTATTGTTTTTGTGTGGATTTTGAATGTTAATGTACAACATTCAGTTTGTGTACTGAGAGACAGTGGAAGTGTGCTTTGGGGGAGGGGCGTATCTGTGGTGTAGGTAGATTAACTTGGAGAAAAAAGACAGTGCTTTCTGTTTTGGTAATACATTTCTTGTATAACAGTGTTAATGTACACACAGTAATATTTTCAATAATTCTTTCCATTTTTTTACTGATTGTTGTGGTGCAGCAGTGCATAATTTTAATTTGTTTAAAATATGTGGTTATACTACTGAAGATTTCAATTTGCTATGCATTACTTAGTGTGTATGTGAGTATGTGTGTGACGCATGTCATCAAATCAGACACCTTTTATTGTGCCACATAGTAATTTCAGCAATGTAAAGCTGCTATCCACTGCAGCTGTGTAATTTTTGTACTTCTTTGTGGCATCTTTACTGGTACTAGTACTGGTGACTGTTACTGCAGCAGTGCAGTACACTGCCCACCCCCCGCGGCCCTCCCCAACCGGCAAAAGTATTATTTTCCAGATTTGAATTTATGATGGTGAGCACAGGTTAGATGTTGTGCCTTTGCATCTGTATCTCTTCAGTGCGCAGCGTAATCTTACTCTGTCTGTGCATTTGCATCTCTTTAGGGCCCAATCCCCATCTCTAACTTAAGTCACAGTTGTTTCTTTGGCTTCCCTTCAGAGTACTGGACAGGTGTGGTGCATAATTCAGCATGAACATTGTACTCATTAATATGAGTTTTAAGTCAGGACCATCATCATGAGTCACTCGTGATACAAATCACGTTCTTCATCATCATGGTCACAAATGCAGTCACAAATCACGATTTACGATCACGTCAGGAATCACAACATTAATTTTTTTACTGGTTACTTGGATGTATTGTAAGCCTGTTTTGTAGTATCTCTCCAGGCCTCACCACCCCACCATTGTACTCATTAATGAGTGTTTTTAAGTAGGGGAGTTTTGTGCCACACCTCATTGGAGCCTGGGGAAGCACAGCCATAGGCATTCATGTTTCTTTATCATCACAATCACAAATGCAGTCACAAATCCCGATTTACGATTACATCACAAATCACAACATTAATTTTTTTACTAGTTACTTGGATGTATTGTAAGCCTATTTTGTAGTATCTCTCCAGGCTACATCATCCCACCATTGTACTCATTAATAAGTGTTTTTAAGTCAGGGAGTTGGACAGTGTCTGCAGTACATACACAGACTGGAAAGAAGACTGCACCCATGCAGTTTAGCACAATATACCTGCATTGCTCAGAATACATATGGAAGACGACAAATAAGGGCATAATTATATACAAGGGTCGGGGATGGTGGAGGAATACATTTTATAATCCAGCAAGAAAGGTGTGGGGGGGCACATGGTGTGAGGAAAAAAAACTAATGTGGGATCCCATAGTGATCCAGCAGCAGTTCCAGCATGGACATAATTTGCAACTAATGTCCCTCGATGTTAAAAAAATAAAATTTTCAGAAAGAACAAATTAAGTAAAAAAGAGTACAGACAGAAAAGACAAAAAAAAATATAGCTTTTAAAAAAGCTGTTGGGTCTAAATCAAAGTTTAAATCTCCTCCTCGCTCTGATCTCAAAGTGTCAGCACTCACAAAACACACTCCTCTCGCTCCATCTGCACAGGAGAAAGTAAAAGTGTCGGCTTGTATGACTCACTTTCTTCCTGCCTAGCTAAAGATCATGTGACTTACAGTACTATAAGCCATGTGATGTGTGGGGGGCTGACAAATCTGAAACACCAAGTGGATCACTTAGAATCATAATGAGGAACGCGAAGTCCATTAAAAACAATGACTTCTCCTTACTTTGCATTGCCATTCCGCCTTAACACGAAGTGGTAATGACAAGGTGGAGTGAGCACTTTGCATTGCCCATTCCGCATAGCGGAGTAGCAACGCAAAGTGCCCACTTCGCGTTCACTTCCCTGGCGGAATTTAAATTCATTGCATCTCTACTTCCTTCCCATTATATTTGACTTATTGAATATGTTTTTTCATAATGTATAGGAACAATCAACATTTTTAAGTAGCAGTTTAATGGATCATAATCAGTAAATGATAAAAACCAGGAACTTTTTCCTATTGTCCCTTAGAATAAAAGTTTTTCCTTTTTGTGGTGGGATTAGAAACCACAACCTTGAACATTTTAATGAGCCAAGAAAAACTATACTGTATTTGACCATTCTAACACAGGACAGATAGTCTGGACATCATGAATATAAATAAGGAATAGTATTTTTGTATGGGTGGTGGGATTAGAACCCACCACTTATATATGTCCAGAAATATAGAACCTGTGTTGGAACTTTCTCATGTTTTGAAATAATACTTATAGCTTAGAAATGTCAGGTATTCCCTGCTCTAGCACTTTTGTTGTAATCACATTTATTTAGTTCTGAATTCTAACTGTGAATAAATTGAAATTGGTATGTTTTTTTTCTTTTTATCTATATATGAGAGCCTTGAGAAAGGGTTTCGAGTCAGACCCACAGCACTGGGGAAAGTAGCCATGGGCTCCTTACATTTATGCACTAAATTGTTTTTGCCACTTTTTTGCTTGCACCAGCTGCTACTTTATTGCGGTTCTTATGCTCATTTTTTAGCAGCACCCATCGTTTGGTTGCACTCCCAAATCTGTGCTCTCTAAGTGCAGCAGTAGCCTTCAGTCTCTTTCCAGGAAATCTGAGAGTGGTTCAAATCATTGCCTAACCTTGGGAGAGTCCAAGCCAGAAATTTACTAGCACTGGATACCAGACAGTACCAATAAATGTTAGGGAGCTGAAGACCACCATGGCATTTCACCAAGGAAAGTCTGGCATTCACAATATGGGCTTTTTTACCATGCCAAAGGAACTCAGATATAATCCAGTGACACTGGATAACCCAGGTCTGAGGCAGGGTAACACCAAGCATATTGAGAGGATAAAGAATCCACGGCTGTAGATTCATATGAATAATTGACATACTACCCCATAACGTTAAGGGAAGAAAGTGCCAGTGTTGAAGATAGGCCTTAATATTACTTAATAGAGGATGTAATTTATGAGCAATCAATTTCTGAACTCTCTGAACCAAGTGGATGTCTAAATACTTCAAATATCTGGAAGATCAATTGTGTTGGAACTCAGGTGGAATATTTTCCTTACATATGACCATATTAAGAGGAAAAATCACTGGTTTAGTTAAATTTAACTTGTATCCCGATAAACAACCAAACTCATTAAGAATCTGAAAAGCTACAGGTAACAAAGTTGAGGGATCTGTAAGGTGGAGCAATACATCATACATATAAGTGAATAATTTTAAAATATGGGGACCAATGGTGATTCCAGACAATGAAGGATGAAGTACAAAATGTCTAGTTAGGGGTTCTAAATAAAGATTAAATAAAAAAGGGGGATAAGAGGCAACCCTGTCACATACCGTATCATAGATCAAAAGGGTCTGAAAGGACACCATTACAAAAAATATACTCCTTAGGGTTAGAATAAAGAAGATGCCCCCACTTGATGAAATTATCTGGGAACCTAAAAGTAGACAAAGTTTGAAACAAAAAAGGCCTTAACAACTTATCAAATGCTTTTTCGGCATCTAGGGAGACCAGTACCACTGGTATGCTAGACTTCCTGAAGGCTGAAAATAAATGAAATATTTTCCTTATGTGATCTGACACCAAATGGCCCTGCATAAATCCAGTTTGCTCCTGTCCAATTAGTGGTCGTCAGACCCAGGCAAGCCTATATGCTAATTAGTGATGGGTGAGGTGGCCCTACTTCACTCCACGAAGTTATTCACGGAGTGAAGGCGAATTTACGGAGTGCTCCACAACAAGACGTGGAGTACTTTGCATTATAATAGGTAACAAAAAGTCCATTGAAAAAAATGACTTCGCGTTACTCCGCCTTTCACTTCACCTCACTTCACCTTGTTTTTAAGCTCCAAAGGCGAATTTTGCAGTGATTCATGGGATTTCAGGTCACATGGGCTCTATATTGTTCTGCACAGCCTCAGTTTGGAGTAATGTGTGTAGAAAGCTGTAGTAGACAATCTGCTCTGATAGCTCTCTGCAATTCAAACCTTCAAAAAGCTGTTAAAAACCCTTTTTGAGTCATTGTTTTGCCGAAACTTTAGTTCATCGATTATAGGAAACCCTCATGTGCTCATATCATCGAGCGTTTATTGTTTGTGTATGGATTTTGAATGTTAATGTACAACATTCAGTCTGTGTACTGAGAGACAGCGGAAGTGTGCTTTGGGGAGGGGTGTATCTGTGGTGTAGGTAGATTAACTTGGAGAAAAAGACAGTGCTTTCTGTTTTGGCAATATTTTCCTTGTATAACAGTGTTACTGTACACATAGTAATATTTTCAATAGTTCTTGCAATTGTTTTGCTGATTGTTGCGGTGCAGCAGTGCATAATTTTAGTTTGTTCAAAATATGTGGTTATATTACTGAAGTTTTCAATTTGCTATGAATTACTTAGTGTGAGTGTGAGGATGTGTGTGATGCATGTCATCAAATCAGACACCTTTTATTGAGCCACATAATAATTTCAGCAATGTGAAGCTGCTATCCACTGCAGCTGTGTGATTTTTGTACTTCATTGTGGTATCTTTACTGGTACTAGCACTAGTGACTGTTACTGCAGCAGTACAGTACCCTGCCCCCCCCCACGGCCCGCCCCAACTGGCAAAATTATTATTTTCCAGATTTGAATTTCTGATGGTGAGCACTGGTTAGGTGTTATGCCTTTGTGTCTGCATCTCTTCAGTGCACAGCACAATCTTAATCTGTCTGTGCATTTGCATCTCTTTAGGGCCCAATCTCCATCTGTAACTTAAGTCACAGTTGTTTCTTTGGCTTCCCTTCAGAGTACTGGACAGTGGTGCTTAATTCTGCATGAACATTGTACTCATTAATATGAGTTTTTAAGTCAGGACCATCATCACGAGTCACTCATGATACAAATCATGTTTTTCATCATCACGGTCACAAATGCAGTCACAAATCACAATTCATGATCATTCACGTTATGAATCAGAACATTAATTTTTTTTCTAGTTACTTGGATGTATTGTAAGCCTGTTTTGTAGTATCTCTCCAGGCTTCACCACCCCACCATTGTACTCATTGATACGTGTTTTTAAGCCTGAGAGTTTTAAGCTACAGCTCATCGGGGTCTGGGAAAGTACAGCTGTATGCATTCATGTTTCTTCATCATCACGGTCACAAATGCAGTCACAAATCACGATTTACAATCACGTCACAAATCACAACACTCATTTTTTTAATAGCTACTTGGATGTATTGTAAGCCTGTTTTGTAGTATCTCTCCATGCTTCACCGCCCCACTACTGTACTCATTAATGTTTGTTTTTAAGTCAGAGAGTTGGACAGTGTCTGCAGTACATACACAGAATGGAAAGAAGACTGACTGCACACATGCAGTTTAGCACAGTATACTTGCACTGCTCAGAATACAAAGTGTCATGCATAAGAAAGACAACAAAAAAGGGCATAATTACATACAAAGGTCGGGGATGTGGAGGAACACATTTTATAACACAGCAAGGAAGGTGGGGGGCACATGGTGTAAGGAAAAAAAAAATAATGTGGGATCCCATGGTGATCCAGCAGCAGTTCCAGCATGGACATAATTTGCAACTGATGTCCCTCTATGTGATCCAGCTGCTGCTCCACAGCACTCACCCTCTTGTTGTTCTCCTTGACAGCACTCCAGAGAACTGCCAAGTCAGCCTGTGTTACATGCCATTCTCAGGGGTCCACACGTTCTACAGGCTGACCTGCTGGTGGTGGTGGGGGGGTGGGGGTGCTGGTGGAGCAGCAGGTGCTGCTGTGGCCCTCCTCTTCTAAGGGATGCTGCAATGCACAGCTGCACCCTCTGCCACAGAATGGCCAGCAGGTACAGAGATGGTCTGTTCTGTGGCAGCCTGCCACTCCAACTGCTGGTGATTGAGCATATGGGTGTGCTGGCCCCTAGTCCCCAGGTGAGTCCCCCAGGGGCCACGGTGCACCTCCACTTCACATAGGTGGCACTTGACCACACTGCTGTCCCCCCATCTGCCAAACAACAGAAGTGTGGGGAGAACAGGCACAGGCAGGGGATGGTCAGATGAACTGGCAGCCAGCTGGTCACGGTGGTGAACAGGGATAGGATCTATACCTGTGCCCAGGGGAACAGGCACATCCTGCTCCAGAGGATCTGGTGCTGGACTTGGTGGTGGTGGTGGTGGTTCAACTGCTTCAGAGTCAGGACAGGAGGCAGTGTGGGTCCTGCTTCGGGGGGGCGTCCTCACAAGTTTTGAGTGGTCCAACAGGAATGAGTGCTTATGCCCTCTACACATGTGCATGGTACGATGCTTACCACTACCACGGTCTCCCAGAGCTCCCCCCACCCCAGACATCCCCTCACCCTGGTCCATCTCTCCTACTGAGCTCCCTCAGTCCGAGCAATCACTACTCACACTGTCACACAGCACACATACACACACACACACACACACACACACACACACACACACACACAGTCACACAGACACAGACAAATAACTAACTACTTATAAAGGTAAGAAAAATTAAATTTACAGAAAGAACAAATTAAGTAAAAGAGTACAGAAAAGACAAAAATGTAGCTTTTAAAAGCTGTTGGGTCTAAATCAAAGTTTAAATCTCCTCCTCCTCGCTCTGATCTCAAAGTATTAGCAGTCACAAAACACACTACTCTCTCTCCATCTGCACAGGAGAAAGAAAAAGTGTCTGCTTGTGTGATTCACTTTCTTCCTGCCTAGCTAAAGAGCCTGTGACTTACAGTACTGTAAGTCATGTGATGTGTGGGGGGGCTGCCAAATCTGAAACACCAAGTGGATCACTTAGAATCATAATGAGGAACGCGAAGTCCATTAAAAACAATGACTTCGCCTTACTTCACATTGCCATTCCGCCTTAACGCTAAGTGGTAATGACAAGGCGGAGTGAGCACTTTGCATTGCCCACTCCACGTAGCGGAGTGGCAATGTGAAGTGCCCACTTCGCATTCACTTCGCCGGAGGAATTTAAATTCACTGCATCTCAAATGCAAATATATGGGACAATATCTTAGTGTCCATATTTAACAAAGAAATTCAGTGGTAGTTATTAACTTCTAGAGGGTCTTTACTGGGCTTTGGAATCAAAGTAATAAGAGCATCCAGGGAATCAGGGGGGAAGGAATTATATTGGTAACAGAAATTGTTAAAATTTACCATGTGGAGGGTCAGGACATCCTTAAGAGTAACATAAAGATCAGGCAAAAAATCATCTGGGCCTGAAGTCTTGTCCAAGGTGAGGAAGAGATGGCATCATCTACCTCCAACCTCGGAATAGGCCCAGATAGGGTCGATACTGAATCCAGAAACAAATGAGGGATGTTAGTGGTGTCTACATAATCCTGTATCTATTTCTATGAAAGTGGCATGGCATCCCCAGCACTATACAAGCCAGAATAAAATTGCCAAAATTCTTTTGCTGTGTCTCATGGAGCAGTGAATACCACATCACCAACGCAGAAACAAACACATTTAATCAATCAGGCCATTTCCATTTATTTGAGCCTCATGGCCTGCAATTTACCACCTTTTCCACCATAGGTTTCATTCATTAACTGCAAACAGAGGTCCCATGTCATAATCGTGAAGATTACATGACGATTCGCAGAAGAGCGAGTACATTTCACCAGACGCAAATTTGTCTGTCTTGCCAACACACAGAATTCCAAGATAGCGACAGCCATGGACAAAATAATTTAAAGTTTAATGCAGGGTGCTATGCCCCCGCACTTCCCAAACTCAAATAACCAACTCCGGGGGACACAGGGGGCAGGAGAACACACCAGAGGGGAGATGCAAAAAAATCTAACAGTTCCATAACAAAAAAAACCCTCACCAGTAGCTGGTCCCTAACCTAGAACCATCACCACTGCAGGCGGTGACCATAACCACCACATCAAGTGGCCACCAAAGCAGCAGCAGGCTTCTCATACCTACTTAACTCCTAGCACTATTCCATTTACCTCACCCCCCCATCAGTCACTCTCGCTGTTTTATCCCTTCTCACTGTTTTATCCCTTCACTCTCGCTATTCCCTCCCATTGCTATACCCTCACAGTCGCTAATCCCTCGGGCTCACAAATTGAGTCGCTCTTATATGAATCTCTCAATTTGCCTTGCCCACATTATGGGATACCATGAATGGAAGAGGTTGTGTTCTGCTTGTTCCCTTTAAAATTCAGCATAAGTCTCTCAGGCTTGATTCAGATGGTTCCAGTCTTCATCTGAGGACTTGGAGTTTAGATTTTTCTCTAAAAGACAAATAGAGGCCAACAATTCTTGTAATTTCTTGTCCCTCCATTTGTGATGAGAAGAGTCCAATCTGATGAGCTCACCACAGATTGTACATTTATATGCAGACCAAAATGTAGCATGATAATCTGTAGAGAGGGCATTAAGTTAAACAAAATTGGTGGTCAGTTGCCTTAGCCTGGAACTACACCATTCATCTTTTAAAATATGATCATTGAGCCTCTACAAATCATCTCTCTCTCTCTCTCTCTACCATAGAGTTGAGTCCCACAGAGAGAGAGATAGGGGCATGGCTATGAATATCACAATGATAGACAATCTGGACAAAAACAAGACTGGACAGAACAAAATCAGTGTAGGAAAAAGTCTTGTGAACAGGTGAAAAAAGTATACTCCCTATCAGTTGGATGTAAAATGCACCAAATATCCACCAGACCACAATTATCTAATAAGTCCCTAAGCGCTTTCTGTGCTGGTGAGAGGCCTTTGTAAACAGTAGCTGATCTGTCCAGAATGTCATCCATCATGAGGTTCCAATCCCCAAAAATGAATTTGGGGAGCATAGCATAGGGGGCACTAAGGTTCATAATGTTCATAAAAAAAGAAGGGGAAGCAGTATTAGAACCATAGATGTTGCCCAAGATAATTTCTGTGTTAGCCAGAGAAAGATGCAGAAAGAGGTATTGACCATTTGGGTCCACATGATCCTTAAGTATCTATACCAAGAGATGCTTACAAACTAAAATTATCACCCAAGCCCTACAAGATGAATTTCCAGCGCCCCAGGAAGAACCCACCCTCAGCCTGCGAAAAAAATGAGCAATGTGCACCAGTATATGGGTCTCTTGTAAAAAGGCTAAATCAGGTTTAAAGGTGGTGAGATGCTTAAGCACTTGAATACATTTAACGGAGGAATTGCCCTCTTTAATGTTCCAACAAATGCAGGTCAAACAGTACTGCCACTGTAAATGTATTAACCCATAATACTAAAGCCAAACCAAAAGATAGAGAAACAAAAAACAAAATCTATATCATCAGCAGCACCCATAAATATATTGCCATGAAATAGCTCCCACCGAACCCCATACACCCTGCATTCAGACCACCCCGTGCTTATATAAAATAAAAAAGAGAACACCAACAAAGAGAATCTCGGTCAAAAGTGTCCATAAAAAATTAACAATAGAGAACCATACAAACTGTAAATAGAACAGTAATTCCCATGTGGACTCCATCCTAATAAGGAAGGAGAGGGTAGGGGATGCACCCAATATGGGTAAAGCCCTTCCACATGCACATTCAGACCGTGATGGCTCGGAGGACATGCTAGCAACCCTTGTCTGTGTTCCCTGGGTAACATTTAATTAAATTAAATGGATATTGCAGCCAAAGCAAAAAAAATAAAAAAATTGCCTCATATAAAATGCCCAAAGATAAGAAAGGCACCTTGCACCCCTGCAAAGAGGTTGAATTCTATGTTCCCTTCTTGAAGCTTGATCACTTAGACACCAGAGAATATCCAACTCTACATTAAACTTCAGAGCTGTTCACTGCTACTTGTAACAACGCAAGAAATATCATAGCCTAATGCAGCAAGTAGATTGGCACAAACACAACACATGGTACAATCTGAAGCGGGGGGTTAATTCCCTAATAATGCCTGCTTTCAGAATGTAGCAGTGTATGCAGCCATAACAGGAGCATGCAACAGGACAAATTAGAGCATGGTTGGCACTGTGGGCGCTCCGCAGAAATCTTCAGCATGCTCGGTGGCTGCCCCCAACAAACCCATTAACACCGCAGTCGAGAGGGAGATACCTGCTCAATCATGTCCATTTAGTGCTGTGTGATGAATAATGAGGCTTTTCACATACATGCATATATACATAGACAGTGTCGGCAGGTAAGGGCCTGTGGCCCACCCAGTCTGCCCATTTGAGTTTGTAAGTTCAGTTTATGTTTTCCTAGAAGTCTGTTGCCCCTTACCCCTGACCTCCAGAATTCCTTTATGTCTATCCCATGCATTCTTAAATCTCGGGATTGTTTCAGCTCCCACCACTTCCTCTGGCAGGGTGTTCCACTTGTTCACCATCCATTCTGTGAAGAAATTCTTTCTCACGTTTCCTCTGAATCATCTTCTCTCCAACTTCATCCCATGCCCTCTAGTCCTAGAACATCTTTTTCACTTAAAAATAGTGTATTCCTGCACCCTGTTCCTCTCTGTAAGATAATTGTATGTCTCTATCATATCCCCTCTCTCCCTCTTCTCCTCCAGGGAGTACATATTCAGTTCCTGCAACCTGTCCTTATAGGACTTGTGATGCAATCCATGTTCCATCTTTGTTGCCCTCCTCTGAACCTTCTCTACCCTGTCTATGTCCTTACATGGGTATGGTATCCAGAACTGTACACTGTACTCCAGGTGGGGCCTCACTAGTGTCTTGTATGGTGGAATTATGACCTCCCTTTTCCTGCTGGTGATGCCCCTGCCTATGCATCCCAGCATCCTATTTGCTTTACCTGCTGCCTTGTCACACTGTTTCCCTACCTTGAGGTCATCAGAGATGATAACCCCAAGATCCCTTTCCTGCTTGGTGCATGCTATATCCTCATCCCCAACTGATATATTGTGCCAGGGTTTTTGTGCCCCATATGCATTATCTTGCACTTCTTTGCATTGAATTTCAACTGCCAAACCCCTGACCATTCTTCAAGTTTCTGCAGGCCCCTTCTCATTCTGTCTACACCCTCTGGTGTGTCTACTCTGTTACAGAGCTTTGTGTCATCAGCGAACAGTGAAATTCTGCCTTCTAGGTCCTGCGCAATGTCACTGATGAAGATGTTGAATAGGACCGGTCCCAGCACTGATCCCTGTGGTACCCCACTGGTCACTCTTCCCTCTGTGGAGTGACAGCCATTTACCATCGCCCTCTGTGTACCCAATAGAGCCCTCAATCGAGAGAGAGAGCTGAGAAAACATGCCCTGAGTGCTGTCTGTGTCCCTTAACCTTGATCACTGCTGGTGCTTATGTCTTGTTAAGGAAGAATGTTAAGGAAGAATGAAATCTGGGGATATTTGGAATATTTGCATACCTTGGCATGCACAATCAAGTGAGATGCCAAACATGCAGATATTCATTATTTCCCCAGAATGCAGTAGTGAATCAGAAGTTGAAAGAAACCAAAAGAGTGAAGAGAGCAGTTTAGCTAGAAAAAATATCTGATACTTCCATCATATCTGTGGGAAATGTGGTTGTAAACATCATTTTGAAACTTACATAAAACAGCAGTTACAATATAAATTGATACTGAATTGTGAACGTGTGCACACGCCCATTGGACATGGACACCTATTGAGAACTAGGCAGTTGAACAGCAGTTAATATTGTATTCAACAATATTGTAACTTGCTGTTCATGTATGTCCCCACATGCCATTGACTTGTAGCATTACTGAATTTGCACTTGCCATGTTACAAGCGCATTAATCCACTCCAAAGTCGGGCTCTACTAGGGCATTAATATATGCTTGATGGTTGGAGGCACTCAGCCTGCAGCCTCATCCCCCAACACTCCCCCCCCAACAAGGCATTAATTCCCTAGTAGAGCCCTCCTTTGTCATGGATTAATGCTTACATGACACGCAGGCAAGATAAAGCTAAAGGAGCCAAAGTAACAGAGGACGAATCAACAGTAGCAGTTTTATACAAAAACAAAATCAAAATCTAACTGTTTATATACACTAATGGGATGAACTGACCTCAGACAAAGAGCAGTTTCAATTATAGCCTGCTAAAATGAAAATAATAAAACAAATAGTCTCCAAGGTTAAAAATTCTAAGAGCTGACTCTCAAAAAGGATAGTTATGAACCATTGAAAATTCTGTGCATATACTATAAAATGAAAAGCAAACTATAACAGTCCAGGATATCTCCAAAAATGTCTCTAGTGAGCTCTGCCATGCATCCCAAAAAGTAGGATTGTTTCCGTGGTCCTCCTAATGAGCTGGTGTTTCCAAAAAAGAATTAACCCGTTTTGCTGTTGCAGAAAATAAAGCATGATATATTTCACAGCTAGAGTCAGTAACAGTTCCAAGTCGGCAGCTAGAATAATAAAGAAAAAAAAAGTTGGAGCTCTGATCTGGTAACACTTAGAGTCTGCATGATATCCACTCACAGTCAGTTCTAAGAAGAGACTGTGTTAATTAGTCAACTTCGCCAAAAAGAAAAGGCATGGCTTAGAAAACAAAAGAAAGTATTAAAGCTCTCAACTCCTCATGTAGTCGAAGAGTCCAGTCGCAGGGGTTCTTTAGTGTAGAAAACCACGGGGGGGGGCAGAAGAAAATAATCAAAGGAAAAATATGAGCTTTCTAATTGCAGCCATGTAGAAAAAGTGCACCATTAAGAATCAACGCACCAACCTGTAGCTCAACCAGGCAATGGCCCTCCACTTCCCTCAAGAGTTCTGATGTTTGGAAATTGTGAAAGAAGGCTGAGGAAAATATTTCACCAACTCTGCTTTAGCTTGTTCCACTAAGGCAAACTTGACAGTGCCAACCTTTGTAGTAACAAACATTCTGGAGGGGCAGCGGATGTAAAATTTATCTCCGGCACTGAACAAGGACTGCTTAATGTCACGGTAGACTGCCTGGCATTCTCGTACCAAAGTGGTGACATCTCCAAAGATCAAAATAGAGTGTCTCTTCAATTTTAGAGGACAGGCAGCTCTAGCTTTCCTCAGAATATGGGTTTTATTTTGGAAATTCAAACATTTGGTGATGATCTCTCTCGGTTGCCCATCAGGATGAGGTTGGGGTGCAAGGAGCGGTGCACCCTCTCAAGTATATAATCCACTCCAGAAAGGGGGGGTCTGGCAATATCCTTCAACAGCCCCTGGACAAAGCTCAACATGTTGGTCCCCTCTAGCTTTTCTGCGACCCCAACAATTACCAAATTGTTGCACAGTACAAGTCACATTAAACTGTTCCATCAACTCACTGGTGTAGAATTGTTTTTTTGTGATGTTACTGGATTGGCAACTCAAACTCTTGAAGCTTTCAATTCTTTTCCAACCATCCTTCACTGTCTATTCAGCTCACATGTAACTGTTTAGTGAAAAGGCAGTAGCTGCATTTTCATGGCATTGTTTATAAATATCACAGCATTCCTTAAGAGCATTGTTTATAACTATTACAGCATTTCTTAAGAGCATTGTTTATAAATATCACAGCATTCCTTAAGCGTTGTTTAGTCTGCCTTCTGAAATGAAACTCATAAGCACTCAGCTGAAAATAAAGCTTATAGTTCATAACAGCTAGATACAAACCAATACTAAACTTTTACTAATTCATTGAATTAAACCCTGCACAGATTAGGAAACTCATTGAACAATGCTACACCAGTGAGTTGAGGGAACAGTTTAATGTGACTTGTACTGTAGGTCATCAGCCTTCTGCTCCCATTTAATAACCCTCTTATGCAAATCCTGCAACTTGTGTACCTCTTTAGTTTGAGAGTCCTCAAGGGAGCTGATACACAACTCGGTGTCCCCCATCTATGGTGTGATGTTTCAAGGGTAGGTTTCAATAATTAGAGATCCTCTACTACTTTGGCTAAAGTAATTTTAATGCCTTTCATATCCAAAAGAAACAGGTCCATCTGGTAAGGTTCTGCATCAGGTTCATGCGAGTAGGGAGTGGGCCGCTTCCTGGGAGATTTAGGCTGTATTGATGGAGCAGACAGCACTTCAAGTTAGCCTAAATTTTCAGAATTTGTTGCAGTTTCCATGTCAGATAAAATTTGCAATGACTCCTCCATCATGACAGGAACAGGAATGGTGCTTCTATTGATCAAAATTTGGCTGCTTGCCAGTAAGAATGAACAAATTTGTTCCTGAAAGCACAGAGCTGGGCAGATTGCATTGGCTTACTCGAAGCACATCACATGACCTCAGAAAAGGCAGTTTCCTTGGCTGAGGACTATTAGATGACCAGACAGAACATGCAGCAGCAAGGTAACAGCCAATACCCTCTTTTTTCCAATTTAACTCCAGATCAGATAAAAACTCTGGTGGCGGTAACAGATCTGCACCAAATGACTTTATTTGCCATAACTGTAACAAGCCAAGCCATATCACAAGAAACTGCCATAAAAACAAGGAGGGTAACACTAAAGCAGATTTGACCTTAGCAAATTGGGGCAAGTATTTAACAGATGTCAAGGTGGGACTCGGAGATAAGACTGTAAAGGGACTTACTGATTCGGGAAGCAGGCAGACCCTAGTGCATGTTGAAGTGCTAAGAAAACACTATGTAAAAAGTCCAGGTACTGGTGTCATTTCAGCAGCAGTGGTGACAACAGCACAGGCAAAAAAAATCTCAGATGGTAGGGACACTTTTCCTTTGGATGACTTTAGTTTGCTCTAAAACAAAATCACAGTCAGTTATCAGTTTAGCTTCAGCATTTTCACATTTTAACCCATCATGTCCATCAGTCTTTTGTTGCCACTGTTGTTTCAGGCATATTCTTTCTTTTCTGGACTTCTGGATCTTGGAGCTGGGCTCAAACAAGTCTGCATTCTAATGATGTTCTCTCCAAGGTTATTTTAAGCAGCTGGGGTGAAAGAAAAACAGGGTGAACCAATGTTTAAAAAATGTAATGGGTTACTATAGAGTTTGTGTTAAACCCCAGACACAGGAACAGATAGAACAATTGGTTACACCACAAAAGTATAGAACTGAGTTGTTACAGATAGCACAATAGCCCCATGTCTGGTCACTCAGGAAGGGATTGCACTCTTGCTAGATTGCTGTACAGATTTCACTGGCCTGGAATTCATGAAGATGTTGTTACCTATTGCAGTGCTTGTGCTGAATGTCAGAAAGTAGCCCAAATTACTAAAAAAGACAAGGTGCCCTTGCTGCCCCTACACTTGCTAGATGTGCCTTTTAAGAGAATTGCAATGGATGTGGTTGGCTCTTTAGGCAAAAGTAAAAAGGGAAATCGATTCATTCTGGTAGTATGTGACAATGCTACTCGATACACAGAAGCAGTTCCAATGTGTACTGTCACAGCCCTAAAAGTAGCAGCAGAGCTTGCCAATATTTTCAGCAAGGTAGGCATACCTAAAGAAATTATTACTGATCAGGGTAATAATTTTGGTGCTGCATTACTCAAGGAGCTGTACCGACTACTAGGTATCACTACCATAAGAACCTCCCCCATCACCCTCAGACAGATGGTCTTGTTGAGCAATTTAACCGAACCATAAAATGCATGTTAAAAAGGTTTGTAAAAGGGGAAGGGAAAGATTGGGACCAATACTTACCTTACCTGCATTTTGCTCACAGAGAAGTACCACAAGCCACAACAGATTTTTCACCATTTGAAATGCTGTATGGTAAACAACCTAGAGGGCAATGAGATGTAATAAAAGAAACATGGGAAGATAATGCCACTCAAAAACAATCTATTACATCTTATATGTGTACCCTAAGAATAAAACTGGCACAACCAGCGGACTACAGACTGCTCCCTGGCCAGCCTAAGGATCCTCCCATAAGATTCTGAGCCTCTGACTGGGCACTCCAAGCTGCGGCGAGGTGTATCTCTTTCTGAACAGCTGCTGCCCACCCTACAGACTGATCCATGGCCAGCCTAAGGATCTTCCGGTAAGGTACACCACAGGAAACTAGCTGCTCCTCCTGTTTGTATTTTTCAGTGCTTTTTTCTCATCTCCACTGCACCTCTAGACTGCACACTTCCTATTGGCTCATTCTCAAGCTGCTCTTTCTCCCTGCAGTGTTACCGCTTTTATCCACTATCTGCTGCCTCTGAACTGTATTGAATCATGTATATGCTGTATTGTTTTTACAAGTAGTTACCAGCCTAGAACTGTGTGTATATTGTAAGGCAGCACCAGAAATTACACCTGTTCAGCTAGCTAGCAGATTAATGTTTTTCTGACCACCCTCCTGCCTAACTATCTTTGTATTTCACTCTGACTCTGAAGCAGCTTTCTGCCACAAACTCTGCTTACCTTCCTTGCTCCTCCTGCTCCTAAGGCTGTCCCCCACCCTCCGATTGTTCTCCAGATACTTTTATGGCTCCTGCCCCCTGCTAATCCCCTTTGTCTCATCTAACTGCCATCTGTTGCCAGTCCCTGTCTCCCCCGCACCCTGATTCTGAGTCCCTCACTGAATGCTCCAGGCTGCGGTGTGGTGTGGCTCTTTCTGAACAGCCATCGCTTGCCCTAGAGACTACTCCCTGGCCAGCCTAAGGAAATTCCCACCAGTGCTTCACATTAGCTCCCCACCCACCCTATCTGGGAATTTACTTATATAGCCTATTTTGGTCATCCACCCTATCTGGGCATTTACTTATATAGCCTATTTTGGTCGCATGTCCAGAGGCTTTTACTTATATAGCCTAGTCTGGTCATATGTCCATAGATAAACATTGAGTTTCCCATCTGCACGTTATACTGATTAGCCACTAGAGGGCGAATACACACAGTGTAACGAATCAAATTATTCTGCCTTTGCCACATTTCTCTAATGTTATTTAGTTACTGCTCAGGGTCTAACCCCCAAATCCCTAAACATAATGGCAAAAACACACCTATTACCCCAAGTGATCATCCTGCTCGCAATGATTACCCTGACAGGCAATGTAGGTGTGCAGTCACTCCACCCTGCTTTATATCACATAGATGTCAATGCTCTCTGTATCTATGCCACTATAACCTCCTTTCATGACCTGAACAATACAGAGTTTAAAACCCAAGGAAAACAGCATACACAGACACAGGAGTGGACTCTTTCTAGCAGCCCTATATATTATCCCCCCCAATCACTCCTTCTTGGCTTCTCCTTCACCCAGAGAATACTCAATAAGGAACCCTTTCAGAGGAGGGAATGATTATATAGCAATAAGCAGCTAAAGGAACATGTGAGAAGGCTGATACTGCTGCTACTACTAATTTCTGCCAACATACACCCTAAGCCTGGCCTTCCTCAACAATGTCCCAATGGTGTAAATAGGTCAGGCGTACTTTCACTGGTGTGCATCAACATCTGCATCCTTCTCTCCAAATTCAACAACTTAAATGTTTGGGTCACACAACATAACTGGACATTCTATCTGTTGTGGAAAATTGGCTTTCACTTAAGAGCCATGATACCTCCATCACACTACCAGGCTACATAGTTTTTAGGCAAGATAGGCTAACCAAAAGAGGTGGTGTCTGTCCTTTATATCTAAAAGACTCATTGATGGGCCATGCTTTGTCCTTGCCCAACACTAGGAACAATATGCAGGTGCTTCCCATCAGGATATTGCTTGGTGCCCATAACAAAGCTCTCACCGTGACTTCAGTCTATATCCCACCCAAACAAAATGTCTCAGGTCTAAACTCACTCCTGGATTGCATACGCATCCTGGGTCATAACTCTGAAATCATAATGTTAGGAGACTTCAATATTAACTGGCTGTCCCCCGATGCAAGCACCTACAAGGATGCCATCACTGCCGTTCATTTCACCCAGCTAGTTGAGTCTCCAACCAAAATGAATTATAGGACAGGGACAAGTACAGTATGCTACTGGACTGGGTAATCACTAACTGCCCCAAACAAAGCTCAAATACAATAGTCCTTCCAGATGCTGTTAGTGACCATTCACCTATCATGTATAACTGGTCAAATAAATTTGTTAAACCTCCGGCAAAAACAAATACAAGTAGGGCACTAATCTGTGAACACCTAGAGCCACTAAAATCACATTTACACCAGCATGACTGGTCGCAAATTGATACTACTGATGATGTGAACAGTCCATGGGTAGACAAGCGGATATTCAGACCTACAAAAAAGTGAAGAATGAATGTACACAACATATCCGCTCTGAAAAATAAATGGTACTGTAGAGATGCACTGACCAACACTTGGAATGATGACAGAAAGTTCTGGAGTAATCTTAAGGAAGTTACAGGAAAGGACCCAAAATTGGCCCCTTCCATGCTCAGCATTGATGGTACCCTCACACTAGACCCATTAACCATTGCTAACACATTTAATTCTGCTTTTATGGAGCTCAGTAGTGTCCTCCCCCCAACTTCTTTGACACCTCCACAGACACTGATGACAGTGAGAAATCGGCCCAGCCTCAGGCCCATCCTCCTTTTTACTTCAAAGCAGTAACTGAATGTGAAGCAAAAAAGTACATACTTAGGGTGCTTGGGAAAGCCAGATTTGGTGGGATATGGTTGATCTTAAACTCATCGCCCTCACAATGGAAGAAATCATGTTACCTCTAACAAAGATAATTAACCTAGTTCTCAAGCTATCACAATTCCCTCAAACATGGAAATCCGCCTTGGTGACTCCTGTCCATAAAACTGGTGATAGGGCACTACATGGGAACTATAGACTAATCTCCATCCTCCTCCCTCCAAAGCCCTCGAGCAAATAGTGGCAAATCAACTGGTTGATTATCTGAAAAAAATACCAGTTACAATGCCTCCAACAGCATGGGTTCAGAAAAGGGCATAGTACCATTATGGCTTTACTTAAATTCTTGGGCTTCATCCACAGTCCACTCTATCAAGGCTGGCTAGTTGGAGCAGCATTTATAGATCTCACCAAAGCATTTGATATGGTTAAACACACCTTGCTGATTAGTCAACTATCCAGCAGAAGGCTATCAAAGGAAACCATGGATTGGTTCAAAAGCTACCTATTTGATTGATCACAACAGGTGAAGATCAGTAATGTCCTGCCTGAGAAGCAAGCTGTCCATTCAGATGTTCCCCAAGGGTCCATCCTTGGTCTTCTCCTGTTCAGCATCTTTCTAAACACTCTCCCTAGCTCCTGCCAGGATCAGATCCTTCTTTATGTGGATGACAGTTATCTACACAAGCAATCCAGACTCTAAATGTCTTGAGAACCAATTACAGCACAGCTTTGTGAATGTAGAGGATTGGTTTAGCAGACACAAGCTCATTTTAAATGATAAAAAGAACAAAGTAATGCTATTCAGTAGCACACACAATAAGCATAAATCCCACCAACTATCAGTCGGAAACAATGCTGGGACCATCCTGGAGCAGATTCAGCATTTCAGATATCTTGGGGCCACCTTAGACAGCACACTATCCTATACCCACCATATACTGTAGATAATGTTGCCAAAGCAGTCAACGTACTGTACATATTGGACTACTGCAGAGATACAAGCAAAGTCGGGCTACGGAAGCCCTCAACCTGGCAATTCATAACTCTGTCATCTCCATCATTGATTATAGGCCAGTAATTTATGGGTCTGCCATTGACACATCCATCTTTTGTATCTCTACAGTGCTTAACAAGGTTTGCAGGGTCCTCAGTGGTGTAGCATGACTCTCACATACCTGCAACATTTATGCTCAGGCAAACTGGCTACAGTTAAAAGGTAGAATCATTTATCAAACTTGCCTGTTTGCAAACAAAGTAAGCCTTGGTCTAGTGCCCCCAGGTGTTCAGAGGATCTGCAGCCTATACTGCAACCCCCATTAGACAAGAGGCTCAGATAACCAGACCTTTCATGTCCTCCATTGCGACATCTCTCAAGGACAATGATTGCCCACTGTCAGAGCCCCGCTCTGGTTTAACTCATTTCATAGTGATATCTCTACTGCTGCCACACTTGGCACTTTCAAACATAAACTTTGTCAGCGCCTTGTAACAATTGTCACCTGTGACTGCTTCCACTAGATCTGTTACTGACTTCCTTTCTATGCTAACCATAGCACTTAATAACCTACCCCATTTTATGAGCCCTTACCTATCCTATTGTTTGTAACTTCACTCTGTCATAACCACTCTACCTTCCTAATTTTCCACCTTTCTTCCCCCCTCCACTTGCTCCCTCATCACACTCCTACTCCCTTCCAAGTTTCCTACCCTCTAATTTTTCTATCCTTGACAAGGCCTCCTGGTCTGATTTACTCTGATTGTACAGTAACAGGTGTTTTGATTAATGCTTATAGGACTCATTTCTGGCATACATTGTACAATGCCATTCAGTTTTGGTTCTTGTTTTTTATTCTATTTTGCCTCTTTGAACTCTCAGTTAATTATTCACACTCTGCATTCATGTTTGTACAATGTTAGCCATGTTGACATGGAACCTTTGTAAATGAGCTCTTAGCTCAAAGGTGTTTAATCTGAGATTTAAATAACTAACTAAATAAATAAACAAATAAAAATTATGTTGAGATTACCCATAGTAATCAGGAAGAAGTCCAAAACCAGCAGAAGGTGTATTATGACTATGGGGTAAACGAAAACATTTTTGAGCAAGGTGAAAAGGTCTTGCTACTATTACTCACTACAGAAAAGAAATTATTAATGAATTGGCAAGGACTTTATAAAGTGCTTAGAAGTACTGGCACAGTTATCTATGAAAATGAGACCCCTGACAGGAAAAATCCTACCCAGATATACCACACATACCTCCTGAAGAAATGGCTTGAAAAAACACCAAAGAGTGCCCTGCTAGTTTTACCAGAAACTGATAAAGAAGATATTGATATCATTTATGACAGACTGGAACAAGTTGGAACTGCTGATGCTTTAAATATGAATGTTTCCTCAACCTGTGAACAAACCACAGAAATTTCTAACTTACTAAAGACATTTAACAGTACTTTTACCACAGTGCCAGGCCGAACAAAAGGGATCAAGCATGTAATAGTGACAGGGAATGCTTGCCCTATTAGACAAAAGACATGCAGACTACCAGAGCAGTAAAAAGCTGATGTGGTTAAGGAAATATAAAAAATGAAAGAACTGGATATCATAGAAGAGCCAAGATGTGCTTGGCCATCACCAATGGTGATTGTAAATAAAAAAAGGGGGGAGGGGGTAAGATAATACCTTGATTTTAGGAAACTTAATCAAGTGTCCAAATCTGACAGTTATCCTATTCCCTGGATAGATAATTTGGTGGACAGATTGGGAAGTGCCAAGTACATCAGTACCCCTGATCTCACCAAGGATTACTGGCAGATTCCCCCAGCTAAAGAATCCAGAGACAAAACTGTCTTTGCCACCGCTGTTGTATTCTCTCATTTCATTACCATGCCATTTGATTTACATGGTCAACCTATTACATTCCAGTGGTACATGGATGTAATTTTATCCACTCACACTGGCTATTGTGCTGCGTACCTGGATGATGTTGTGGTGTACAGTCCTGGTGTACAGTCCAGACCCAAAAAGCCTACATCCAGTTATTCAAGTTATCAAAAATGCAGGTCTGACCATTAATCCTACCAAATGTGCATTGAGTGTGTAGGAAATCAATTATTTGGTATATGTTTTGAGAAATGGAGAAGTAAAGCCAGAGAATTCTAAGATATCAGCTGTAGCTAAAAGTCCTATACCTAAAACAAAGACACATGTCAGGTCATTTTTAGGGCTGGCGGGTTACTATCAGAGATTTGTCCCCAACTTTTCCCAATTAGCTACCTCCCTCACTGAACTCATGAAAAAACAGCTCCTGAATAATGTGAAATGGTCCCCAGAGTGTGATGAAGTTTTTTGAGCCATCAAAGCTGCATTATGTGTGCCCCCTGTTTTACGAAGCCCAGGCTTTGAGAAACAATTTTTGTTATAGACAGATGCATCAGAGACTGGCCTAGGTGCGGTCTTGAGTCAAAATATAGATGGGATGGAACAACCCATTCTATCTAACAGTAGAAAGTTTCACAACAGAGAGGAAAGGTATTCCACCACTGAAAAGGAATGCCTAGTGGTAAAGTGGGCCATGGAGTCCCTTAAGTTATATTTGCTAGGAGATGACTTTGTACTTCTAACCAATCATAATCCTGTCAGTTAGTTTAACCAAATGAAGGATAAAAATTCCAGAATCACAAAATGGTACCTGACACTACAGCCATTTAAATTCAAGGTTCATACTAAATTGTGGAAAAGAACAGGGATGCCAGTGGTTCATGTCACTCTTATGCTAAGCCAAAGAATATTAGGACAAATTATACCCAGAGTTAATTAATCTATCAAGTCGATATTTGAAAATGCTATTAGTTTCTCTGATGACAACATCCAGAGGTAGTTTTTTCCTGGGTCCGATGGTACGAGGGGTGAAGGTGATTCACAAATCCAGAAATGAGAATGTCATTGCTGATTTTCTGTCAAGATACGGATCAGAAATTGAAAATTCAGAAGGTTGAAAAAAGTGTGAGTTTAAACTTCATCTTTTGCTATACTGCACATGCATTGAACTGTAAAGGTTATACACTAATATTATATGAGTATTAATAGAAAGTTTTGGTAACCTGTTTTAAAACAGTTTCACTCTTGAAGAGGGGGCATGTGACAGAGTTAAATAAGAGCCTGTCTCATTTGTGATGCAGAAAGAGTTAAATGCAAGGATCTTTTCTGTTCTCTCTTTTTCTGTCTCTTGTCTGTCTGGTTGGCCAACCAAATGTTCTCATGAGACCTAGAAACTGATCACTCTGACAGTCTTGTGATTCTCCACCTCTCAATATCTCTCTGCCTTCACTTGCTGTTTCTGTCTTTTCTTTCCCCTTGTGTATTTGTGTTTATAAAACTATATGTACATTTTTTTGCGAAATTGTAAGTGCTACTGGAATCCCTTAATTTGAAACTGTATATAGTTATACTATTGAAATGACTGCAAAATGCTATTTGAAATATAGGGGTTAACCTTGACATGCAGCACAAACTCTTTTGCAGAGCTGTCAACAAGAGGCCAGTTCTGGGACATCATGTTCTATTTTGTTGCACCTGCAAGGAAAAAAACTTACAAAGTTCTGGTCTCTTAATGAGCTCAGGAGGAAGAAATAAGAGCAGCAATGCTTTTGCTATAGTGAGAGCAAGACTTGGAATTAGAGATATCCTTAGATTAAGGACTTTGTTTTCTGTGTTTGCACTGCCTTTGTAAATAGTTATACTGAAAAATTTATTTTTTTTTATTTTACTGTTATTGGAAAAATAAAATACTACTTGCGAATTTTACAACTGCACCTGGTCTTTTTATGCTTCCTGACCCTATGCCTTGATGACAGCAATTGAAAAGGATACCTCAGAAATGCTCTAGCAACTCGCATAAAAGACTCAACCATTGTAGAATAACATAGTTTCTGTGGTATAGAAAAGGTATTTCTAAATAAAAGTGGGGAAGACTTGGAAGCCCTACTGTCAGAAACAAAAGCATTGTGGATCTTCCAGCGAGGAGGTTATTATATGCCAGGATTAAATGACAAACTCAATGTGATGCCATATATGAGAAAGAAAAGGAAAATCTAGAAAAACAGCTTTATAACCTTAAACATTAGCTGTATTTATTTCATCTATTATGTGATCAATAATGTGTTGTCTTGTTTCTCTGTTCCAGGTACCCAGGAGAGGCAATGTTCACTATGTTATGTGGGAGTGTGAGGTGGTGGCCAGCTAGAGGGGGTGGCAGTTTCTTAACTCTTGTGCAAGTGAATGCCCCTGGAACAATAACATTAAGTAACAATATTTAGGAATAACACATAGAGCATGACTGTGATAATACAGTTTTTTAAAATGAAAATCAGAAGAGAAATGTACCTCTAGAAAGTAAAATTATAGGAGAAGTGTCTACTTGTAATTAAAAAAAGTTTGTTATTTTAACAATTGCTGATATATACAATGGAACAGCATAATAAGTTGTACACATTTATCTTTAAGAAAATCCCATGTGTGACTTAAAAGCACCCAGATTTCCCGTATCTAAACATCCCTTGAAGAAGTCATGATAGGTGAAACCAGGTCAGGTGTCCCTAATTGTTTGCTTGTTTTCTGTACTGCCAGGTGCTGCTCTGTGACTCATTTACATAATAAATATTTATATTTTGTACCCTGTTCTTGGTGCTGGAATTTTTCTGCCACTGTATACTACTATCTTCTGAGCACAAGACAAGTAGTGGAGTGGCTTTCCATTCTATTGACTAAATCTTTCAAACTGATGACTTTTCCAAATACATGTACACCAGTTTGAAGTGCATTGATAGGGCATAAAAAAAAGTGAAAGTGACTTCTGTGGTCTATGACTTGTAGAATAAGTTATACAAAATAAACTATGGTGTGTTGCCATTATTCACACACTATACCATCACAAACAAATGTGCTTCACACTCATTGTTTATGCGGCATCTCACACCTTGGGTGTGTAAAAAAACTCAATGTACAACACTCCATGTATTATTCTATATATAATGAATGGTTTTCATGTCTCACCTGTGTTGTCTAAAACTTGTTCTTAATTTAGAAGCATGAAGAACAACTTCAAATGTGATGAACAACGTGTAATGCTGAGTGTGAGCGGCCGTGCAACCATCAGTAGCATGAGGATCCTGAAGCTTAACCACAATAAATGAAAAAAAAAAAAAATACCACATCGCCAGGTACTATGATGCCTGCATGGAATATTGATTCCTTTACCTGCTATGACTAAAGCTGATTAATTTGAAATGCAATTTGTAAAACTTGAAAAACACCTATTATAAAAAATGACATTCAGCTGTGAAGAGCAGTCTACCTCAGACAGCTTCAGGGTACTCTGGCACTATGATGAGCACTCCAGGTTTTCTCTCGTGCTACATGGTGTCGAAGTACCCACTTGGTAACTGTACCAATGTGTTCTTCACAAGGGAAGTTAATTATTTTATATACTGTATGGTATTTGGTCAAAATGTTTGATTCTAATTAAATTTTTACAGTGCGGTTAGTCTCACACTTCTTTAGTATTTACAGCCCACATACTCACACAACATTTGTTTTGATTTTGTTTTGCTGTACTCAATATTTGATTACTGTTTGTCTTCTGATGTCAGAACTGGGACAATAAATCACTACTGTCATGGTTGCATTCCTTCATTTTAATTCAATGAGGCCCCATTAATATCTTTTGCTACAGTACATGGGTCAGTGTTGTTGTGTATGGACATTGATAAACTGCCAGATGCTGTTACGCAACAGTAGCTACCAGTATGTCACACCAGCATAGAATCCTGTGTCTATTACGCTTACCTGCACTAGTTCATAAGGAAGATATGAGCAATGTTGAAATATGCCAAGGGAACGGTTTTGTTCAAGATGAACTGCTAGAAATGATGATAGCTCATATTAATTAAGTCACATGAAATGACACAGGGTACAGGTAGTTCAGAGGAGGGAAACTAAATGGGGCTGGGGTTGCATGAGAAGCCCTGTGAAGAGAGACTGGGGGATCTCAAAATGTACTCCCTGAAAGAGAAGAGAATGAGAGGTGACATGACCGAGAGCTAAAAGCATCTCACAGAGGCAAACAGAGTGCAGGAGGGAACATTCTTTCAAATGTGAAGTAGCACCAGGACAAAGGGGCATGCGATGGAGCTGTGGCCGGGGATTAAGAGCTATATGAGAAAAAATGTATTCACTGAAAGAATGGTAGACACTTGGAAAAGACTGCCAGCAGAAGTGGTGTGAGCACAAATAGTGGTAGGCTTTACGCATGCCTGGCATACACATAGGGGTGTATTAGAAAACAGGCAGGAAAGAGGGAGGGTTGACAGAGACCAATTAGGGTCTATGGGGACAGACTATATGGGGAACACCTAGGCAGATTGGGTGGGCCAAGTGGTCCTTTTCTGCTGAAAGATTGTCTGTATCTATGAAATGATTTTAATCTTGTCTGATTTTTAACAATCTGTACCTTAAAAACTCAGGCTCACAAAAGGACACACAAACTGATGTTCAATTGTAGGATGAAGATTACGGTTTATTTCATGCTCATTTCATTCAGCGGTACAGCTCCCACGTCAGCCAACATTTTGAGTAAAAACATGCTTTTTCATGGCTGAGATGGTGTACCACAGGTGTAAATATTTATATACTCGTGTACGACATATGACTTGTCAGTTTCAAATCATGTGACTTCATTTAAAACAGTTTGACAAAGATCACCAGTGATAGTCTATTATTAAATGAACACTACCATACACTGGTTTATAATGCTAGGTCCACTATTAAATATCCATGTACACTATATCATAATTAAGCAATAAGGCACAACAAGGTGTGTGTTATTGTGTAATAACATCACGCCTATTGTGGTTAAAGCACAAGGTCGCAGGCCAAGTGAGATCAACACCTGAGAAGTGATGTTATTACACAATAACACACATCCCTAGAGTGCCATATTTCTATTATACAAAGTGTCCTTTGAAATAAAATACAAAATAGATTAAAAATATGTTTAGAAATTATTTTTAGTCAGTTTTTGTCTGGGTAGGTATACAAAGTAGAAAAGTAGTGCTGCTGTATTGTTTTACCCAGTAGGTGTAGCTGCTGCTTATTTGGTTTAGAACAGTCGCCTTGCTGTATAGCCCCCTAATGTGCACAAATGTGCATAAATGTGCACACACACACACACACACACACACACACACATTCTTCTCTTTGGTAACATCTGTACTCCATTTGACTTTATTTCACCCAGTCCTGTTGCTTGCTGTCTGCCCTGTAACCAGGTGAAGATGTATGCATCTTTTTTACTTATTATTTTTCTTTAAAGTGAAACTGTGCTGTGCCAAAACCACTGAGTGAGTGAAAAGCGCCCAGGTGGAGAATTCCAGTGTTCCGTTACACTCGATAAGTTGCAATGTATCGGAACATATGAGTATGTCAGTTGCTATGTCATTTTACTAAAGTAAATATTACATATTTTGTGAACAACTGCTACATGTAGCTTTCTAAAGAAATGGATGAGCACTGAGGAGAGAACGTGAGCTGCAGGCAGGGACTGTGAAGCTGCTTGCACGCAGAAACCATTTTTTCAATTAAATTACTATGAATGAATAAGTCTTTAAATGTTGTGTACTGTTTAAATATGTGATTGGAGGAGTGAGGGATGGAATGGATGTTTTGGGGGGAGTGCATGCCAGATGGTTTAGACATCGTATTTGGAAATGTTTGAGTGCTGTGTAGATTGCGCAGTGATGGAGTGATTTCAGAATTGGTTATGCGGTCATTTCTCTGCCTGTCCTAGGTCCAGTGATATTATTGTCAAATAACATCACTGGTTCTAGGGCATGGCAGCCAATCAGATTTCTGGGATTACTCTTGGCATTGTATAATGTGCAATAACCCCTCACAGCATATACATAAATTTAATGATATAAGAAGTTGTGAAACCAATAGTGCTATATTTTATATATTTATAATGTTGCAAATACAGAGTTTAAAACTGATAACATAATGCCCATAGTTTAATAAATATTAGTTTTTAAATAAAAATTACTTTAAGACAAATAATCCTAATAAATATACTTGTGCAAAAAAAGCTACACCATCTGCTATATCAAATTACATTCTGGGGGGTCATGTGATGCAGGACGCCTGAAAGTAGCACTATTCTGGAGCTCCTGCTTATTGACCACTTTTAATCCTCTTTTTGCCCTTCAGTTTTTAAGGGGTACAAGTTAGGCGTCAGTTTTAAGCTTCCTTATCATTTAGTATCTCTGTGGCAGAGTTTTGGGCTGGTCTGTAATAACATAACCAGCTTTACAGCTGAAATGGAAGAGGAGATGAAGCAGGCCAGTATCTGACATACCCCGCCACCCACACCAGAAAAATCATCCAAGAAATCGAAACATCAAAGTTCTGGGAATGCTCCCAAGTCCAGTTCTTCTGGCACATCAGCGATTCTTCTAACCGAGAACTGTTTTCTTGAAGAATTGCTCCCGTTTAAAGAAACTCTAGAGGATATCTCGGCAGAGCTGAAATCTATTTGTGGAGACCTAAGCTCTTTATCTACAAGAATGGGAGATTCAGAAGCGAGAACCTCCTCTCTGGAGAAATGGAGAGAGAAATCAGAAGCAGAAATCATACATCTGAAACAGCAAATTAGTAAACTCCAACTAAAAACCAAAGATCTAGAGGGGAGAAGCAGAAGGAATAATCTGCTGATCCTGGGTTTGCCTGAATCAGAGGAAGGATCTGATACCATTGCCTTCCTGCAGAAATTCTTCCTCAAGATTGTTGGCCCTTCTCCCCTCAACCCACAGTATCACATTGAGCGAGCCCACCATTCCCTGAGACCAAAACCCCCACCTGATGCATCCCCAAGGCCTTTAATTGTGAAATTCCTAAGTTTTCTGGAAAAGCAACATGTGCTCACTAAAGCAAAGGAGCTCCAGGCCATTTTGTGGGGTAGTTCCAAGTTGAGGATCGCCCAAGATCTCCCTTATGAAATGCACAAGAGAAGATCTGCCTTTCATCCTATGGTCGACAAGCTAATTGCAGCAGGAATAAGATTTAAGATGCTCTACCCTGCCAGGTTACAAGTGGCAGTTGACAGAGTATGGTATGCGTATGATTCTCCGAAGCAAGCCGTCACGGATCTTCCCAGCAGACTACCTAACCTGTTTAAAGCAGGGTGAACTTTTCACTGCAGTTGCCTGAGGACAATTGTTCTTTTTTGCTGTGGGAGTTGTTTTTTTTACCTGTTTGATGTTTTTTCCTTTCCCCTTTCCTTTGGTCACCCAGGGAGCAGATGGGTGGGTGGGGGAGGTTGCAGTGAGGCCTAGTGGGCCTGGATCTGGCTCAGTGGAGTATTCGTGTGCTCTGGTGCGAGGGTGGGTGGGAACCTTGTTTCAGGGGGCGTTTCTGCATGTTGTTATTGCAGATGAACCTGTAGGTCCCACTGGTTTGTTTCCCCTCCGTCACCTCGCACTGCTCGGTGCATGGTTTGCCTCACAGGAGTTAAATAGCACAGCAAGCTTACTGGGAACCCTGGGGACTTTGCCCTCCCGAGTGTTGGTCCTTTGGGTAAGTCTGGTTCAAAATGCATTGGCATGAGGCATCTGCCTCTTTGGGAGGGAATAAGTTTGGCAGGGTTTGCGAGTGAGCAAGTTAGCAGTTGGATTTCAAGATTCCCACTATTATTTTAGCCTGTTAAATTGTTACCCTTTTGAGTACTGCTATGTTAGTTAGGGCTTTTGTTTGCCAGTTTTCCAGAGGGTCGATGGGCGGGAAGGCTTCGGGGTGGAATAAACTTCAGGAGCGATGCATACGCACCTAGGAAGGGGGCTAAGGGTGCACTTCCTGTGGGGGATGGGGTTCAGAGAGCGCTTCAACTTAATAAGTCTTTCTCTCTGGACTCAGTTCATGGCACTCTAATTCAGATTTGATTCTTAAATGTAGTGTACCTCCTCACAGGAGTGCAGCCTATCTGGTCTGCTTCTCGTTACAAGCAATAAGGATCCTGAAATCTTTCCTAGTATACAGGTGGGGACCTTTTGTATATAGGTTGAGGGATTTGGGGGAAGGGGGGCATTTCTGTCACTGTCTTGGTCTCTTCCCCACTGACTTCATGGCCTGAGTCCACTACTGGATGGTTAAGATTTTCTCTCCTCTCAGTAACTTGACCATTTTACGAGTTTACCTGGGAAGGGAAACTTTTCCTTACTAATTCCTTTCCATAGGGGTTGTTGTGGATGGGGGGTGGGACTGAAGTGTGCCTTCTGGAATTGTCTGGTCAGTTAATGGTACATGTTTCCTTTTCTTTCAATAAAGAGATACATGACCTTGGTGCCAATTAAAATCGCAACGTGGAATGTCAGAGGCATCAGGGATCTGTCCAAAAGATATCAGGTTCTCAAAAATTGTGCTTTCTTAAATATTGACATTATTTTGATGCAGGAAACCCATCTCATAGCCTCAGAAACAAACGGGCTACGTCAGCAGGGTTTCTCTCAAATTTTCACATCCTGTGGGTCGTCATCTGGTAGAGGGGTGGCAATTTTGGTTAAAAGACATATATCATTTGTGGCAGAAGAAAGTCTAACAGATCAAGAGGGCAGATGTATTATTGTTAAAGGTATGCTAAAAATGTCAGGATGGTGTTAGGGGTAATCTATGGTCCAGTTGGAGGGGATGCGGACTTCCTTATGAGCTTGGCCGACAAGCTGAGTAGATTTTTGCCTTCCTTGCTTATTCTAGGGGGCGACTGGAATATTGCTCCGTCACAAGACCTAGATAAAACTTATAGGCCATTAAAACCCCTTACCCCTCCACAAATAGCTCTCAGTGATTTTATGGACTTATTGGGTTTATGTGACCCATGGCGTCTGCTCAATCCCTCTAGCCAGCGCTTTTCCTTTTACTCCCAGGTCCACCAGTCGTGGTCCAGAATTGATTTCATTTTAATAAGCACCACTCTTCTGGCTGGTACTCACCAGACAGGAATTGAACCAATTGTTATATCTGATCATTCCGTGGCATGGATTTTGATCTCCCCCAATCCAAACTATCAAAGGGACACCTCATGGAAATTAAACACACAACTCCTAAAAGAGGAAAGAATAATTTACCACATTAAGTCGCAAATCTCTTCCTTTATAGATTTCAATACAGGTTCCACATGCAGGGAGGACCTGATTTGGTGCACTTTTAAATGTTACATTAGGGGAGAATTCATTAAGCTAGCTTCCAAAAGGAAAAAATAGAGAGAGGCTAAAGTTATTTCGTTGTCAAATTAAATAAGGATGGCTGAAAATACCTTATCCTCTTCATCTTCCCAATCCGATTTGGAAACCCTACTGAAGCTTAGGAATGAATATGCTGATTTGCTAAGAGAAAAGGCAGAATACGCCATCCTTAAAACCAAAGCTCATTATTTAGACCAAGGTGAGAAGCCAGGTAGAATGTAAGCTCTTCGACTGCTGCAAGTAGAAAGCTCAAGACTGATTCCTGCATTATATTCCCCAGATGGCTCTATTTAAACCTCCCCTCGAGATAATTCCCAGGTCTTTGAATCCTTTTATAGGGACCTATATAGTAAGGGTACTTCTCAAACTTCCCATTCTCGTATTGAACACTTTTTGGATGGCCTTAACCTCCTCTCCCTGCAGGCCCAGCAGTGCACAATCCTGGCCTCTCCCATTACCCTGGTTGAAGTAGAGGAAGCAATTAAAGGGTTAGCACTTGATAAATCCCCAGGTCCTGACGGTTTTCCCTCTAACTTCTATAAAGTCTTTTGTAAGGAGATAGCTCCCCTTCTCTTGAAACTCTTTGATTATATGTTCATCTCAGATCCCCTAGACCCCACTTTGCTGGAAGCCACGATAGTCCTGATCCTGAAACCAGACAAACCCCAGAGTGAGCCGGCCAGTTACAATCCGATTTCATTACTAAATTATACTAACATACTATTTACCAGCAGATTAGGCCTTACGGTCTATCAAGTCTGCTCGAACCTTAGATCTTTAGTTGGGTGCCGAGGCCCTCCCATCCCTTGTGCTCCAGAAACCCCTATCATCCATCCCCACCCCCCTGGGACAGGCCATCATCTGATACATCCACTTTCTGTGTCTGTCCCACCCTCTCTTGAAGCCCTCCACTGTGGATCTCTGAACCAGCTAGCCAGGCAGTGCATTCCAAGGGTCCACCACCCTCTCAGTGAAAAACCTCCTCCTCTTTTCCCCCCTCACCCTTCCACCTTCCAACTTCAAACCATGCCCTCTGGTGATACCTCCCTGCTTTAGTCTAAAGATCCCTCCATGTTTACCCTATTTATTCCCTTGAGGTGTGAGGGCCCTCAATCATGACCCTCTCTCTCCTCTCCTCCAATGAAAACAGGCAGAGCTCCTCAAGTCTGTCCTCCACATCAAATCCCTAGCCTCGTATCATCTTAGTTGCCCTCCTCTGTACCCTCTCCAGGAGCTGTATGTCCCTCTTCAAGTGTGGTCTCTAGTACTGTACACAGTACTCAAGGTGTGGTCTAACCAGTCCATTGTACAGCGGCAGAATCACTTCCTTGCTCCTAGAGGTGATCCCCCTTATGATGCATCCCAACATCCTGTTTGCCTTGCTAGCCACTCTCCTGCACTGCTCAGAGTTATTCATACATGCATCCACCATGACCCCTAGGTCTTTTCCCCCTTTGAGGCCTCCAGCATCTCCCCTCCCAGGGTGTACCTGTGTTTAGGGTTTCCCCCGATCAAGATGCAACACCTTGCACTTAATGATATTGAAATTTAATTTCCATGTGTGAGCCTAGCTTTCCAGGGTGTCCAGGTCCCCTTGCAGGGCCAACCTCCCCTCTTCTCCCTCAACTACTGCTCCCATCTTGGAGTCATCCGTGAAGAGACTCACTTCACACCCTATACCCTCCCTGATGTCCGATATGTATGCATTAAACAGGATTGGACCCAGGACCGAGCCCTGAGGCACCCCACTACCAACCTCTCTAGGGTTCGAGAGCTCCCCACAGACCACTACTCTCTGGGTGCGTCCAGCTAGTCAGTTTTCAATCCATCTGACCATCAAAGGGCCTACTCCTAACCCCTTCAGTTTCTCCACCAGACCATTGTGGGGGACAGAGTCAAATGCCTTGCTGAAGTCTAAGAATAATACATCCATAGGCTTTCCCCTGTCCAGTTTGGATGTTACCCATTTGTAGAACTCCACAAGATTGGTTTGACATGATCTACCTGGCACAAACCCATGTTGCCGACTATCCAGACCTCCCACCTCCTCCAAGTACACCCCCAATCGTTCCTTTAGTATACTCTCCATTAATTTTTCCACCACCGAGGTCAAACTGATGGGTCTATAGTTACCTGGTACTTCCTCGACCCCCTTTGGATTGGCACACATGTACTCTAGCAAATCCCTAGGTACCTCCCTGTCTCTCAAGTGACCTGTTGAAGAGCTCCACCAGGGGTGCAGCCAGTATGTCCGCCAATTCCCATAGTAATCTCGGATGAATGCCATCCGGCCCAGGAGATTTGTCTTTCTTTAGGGCCTTGAGGGCTAACCACACCCTTTTGGTGGAGATAGCATCATCCGTCCCCTCCACCTTACTGGCCTTTTTATCCTTATCCAGATGTGACACCCTTGGGGTACCTCTCCCTCCCTCTTGCTCCATTTCTGTTGCTCCCCTGATCCTACTCACTGCCGCTTCTATCCCCTTCGTGCCTTGCTTTGTAGATATCCCATCACCCTCACTAGTGAACACAGAGGCAAAGTACTCGTTAAATACCTCTGCCTGGTCCCTCGCCTCTTCCACCCACCCTCCTTCTGATCTCAATCTGCTGAGATGGCCCTTAGTTTTTCTCTGCTCCCCAATGTACTGGAAGAACCCCTTTTCCCCTCCTTGTATCCCCTGCGCCAGCCGCTGCTCTTTACTGGACTTTGCTCCCCTCACCACACGGGTGACTTTTCTAGATGCAAGATGGTACATTTCCTTATCCCTATCCCCTCTTGTTGTTTTATATTTTTTGTAGGCCGCCTTCTTTTCTCTGACTGATACCTGTACCTCACTGGACCACCAGAATGGTTTATGTGACCTTGCTCCCTTACGTTTCAACTTAGCGCAGATCCTGACTGCCTCATGAAGTCCCCGTTTTATGACCTCCCATCTCCTTTCCACACTTGTCATTGATGTAATCCCCTTCAAGTGATCCTTGAGAATATTTCCCATGCCCTCAAAGTCTGCCCCCCTGAAGTCCACTGCCAGTGTCCTAGATCTCATCCCCCTTCCCCCATGCTTATTTGAAACCAGACAGTATTGTGGTCGCTCCCAGTCAGGGGGTTCTGTACAACCAGGTCCCTTACCAGATCCCCATCTGCCAGAATCACATTCAGGACATGCCCCTCCCTTGTGGGCTCCATCACATGCTGTGTTAAGAACACATCCTGGAAGCCAACCAGCAGCCTCTGCTCCTTGGCTACCTTAGAGGACATGGTTCCCCGGTTTGTACCTGGCATATTGAGGTCCCCCATCAACACCACTCCTTCACCTTTTGGTCCACACTGGGCAATGATGTTGTCCAGCAAACCATCCTCTAGAACAACACTCATCCCGGGGGGCCTAAATACTACACCCAGCTTGACCTTATCTCCTGCTAGGGATCGTAAGGTGACCCATAAGGCCTCCATGTTTCCCTCTGCTTCTTCTACCCTAGCAATTTCTATGTCATCTCTAATGAACATAACCTCCACCCCTCTGCCCTCCTTCTGCCTCTTCCTAAGCATAGTGTGCTCTCGCGTGCGTTTGAGTTCCAGTCATGGTTTTGTTGGCCCACGTCTCCGTGACCACCTGCCACATCCACCCCCGAACAGCATGGCCTGGAATGCTGGCAACTTGTTTCCCAAGCTCCTGGCATTTACTAACACCAACCCCCACCCTTATCTCTGATCCTCTTTGTCGAACCCCACCAAGATTCCTTATACTTCATCCTCCTCTGCTCCTCCTGAAACCTCCACCCCAGTCTGTTTCCCCCTCCTCCTTGGGCTTGAAGACTACTCCCTCATCTGTGGGAGGGCTTCAGTCAGCCCCTCCCTTATCCCTCCCCCACAAGTTTAAACCCACCTTTCTTGAATGTAGTCAGCCATCCCTGTTTAGGACTTCCTTCCCTAATAGAACAAGATGAAAGCCTGTCCTTGGCATATAGTCCCTTATCCTCCCAAACTCCATTCCAGTTCCTTAACACCCCAACCCACTTTCTTCACCCCACTTTCTGAGCCAGTCATTAACCTCTGTGAGCTTCATTTTTCTCCACTGAGGCCTTTGGTACTGGCAATATCTCTAAAGGAAATGTTGCATTCATTATCCCGACAGACTCTGGCAAGTTCTTGGAACCTTGCTTGGATTTCAAAGCACTATTTCCTCTAGATCGTTAGTTCCCAAATGCACCAGGAAATCCGGTTTCCCTCCACAATCCCTAACCATTTCATACACCATGAACTTTGCTCTGTGCACTGTCAGCCCAGAGATACTCACTACCTTCACCTGGCTATGGCATCCTCCCCCCTGTCCCTTCCACTGGATACCCCTAATCATCGAGTCTCCCAGTAACAGAGTCTAGAGGTGGGGGTGTGGTTATCTATGCAAAATCTAAGTACTTGGTCACCAATATTAGTTGCAAATCTCTAGCCAAGGAATTTGAGTTAGTTTCGCTGAGCCTTCATCTCCCCTCCTCGGAATGTATCACTATCCTAGGTGGCTACAGACCCCCGTCTGGTGGTGATGAAGTCCTTAATCTTTGAAATCCATGTTTGCAGATGCAAAAACTGAAACAATATTTCTAGGAGATCTAAATATGGACTGGCTGTCACCTAAATCACATGGCCTCAAATCCCTTTGTGACGAGCTAGGTCTTGGGCAATTAGTCAGAGAACCTACTAGGAACAACACTCTAAATACTGCCAACAGTTCCATTCTAGATGTGGTACTAACCACCCATCCACACAAAATATCTAATTTGGCAGTGTTTCACAGCGACATGAGCGATCATGGAATTGTTGCTTGCATAAGATCTCAAATTAAGGCCCGGCTGCAACCCATCTTTATAACAAAAGATCATTCTGCAAATTCAGTGCAGTAAACTTCCTATCTGACCTGAGCATGATCAGATGGCAAGATCTTTACCTAGCCAAAGATGTCAACAAGGCAGCTTGCATCCTAATGACAAACTCACTACAATAATAAATAAAGCCCCTTTCATCAAAGTAAAGTGCGGAACAATTCAATCCCTGGTTCACCTCGGATCTCAAGGCAGCCCTTATAGCTCGAGATAAGCTCTGGGCTAAAGCTAGACATTCCAAAGAATCTTCGGATTGGCAGGCCTTTAGAACAGCCAGGAATAACTGTGTGAAAAAACTTCGCTCTGCTAAAGCTAACTATTATATTTCTACTCTTGAGCAAGCTAAAGGTAACCCTCATAAAATATGGAAGACTATCAAAGCTATAGAAGGACGACCCATGGCCCCCACTGTCCCAACAAAGATAGTCTCAAGTGGCAAGATTGTGGAAAACAAGTCCCTAATCCTGGAGGAACTTAACTCCCACTTTGCCACAGCTGGATTAGCTTTGACTCGTCACCTTATGCTGGTGCTGCGGTGAGCCAGCATACCCTCCACCACATCTAGTCCTGGACCCAGTCCTTCCAACTGCACGAGATAACTTATAAAGTAGAAGATTCTCTTCTAACTTAGACACCAAAAAAAAGTGCAGGGGACGATGGCTGGAACCCTTTTTCCTAAGGTCAGGCTATGCCCATCTCACTGCCCCAATTCTCCACATCTTCAATCTTTCCATTACATTCTGCTGCTGTGCCGTCCTGCTGGAAATCAGCACATATCCTCCTCTATTTAAATCTGGTGACCCATGCGATGTAAACAACTATAGGCCTATCTCATATTGCCTATCCTTTCTAAAGTTCTCGAAAACTGATCCATATTCAGTTAAAATCTCACTTGGAAACCTTCTCTCTCATTAACCCAGCTCAATCTGGCTTCCGGGCTAATCATAGCACAATCACTGCACTAGCAAAAGTAACCAATGATTGGATCTCTGCTATAGATGCTAAGAAGGTAACTGGTGCAGTCCTTTTGGACCTCAGCAAAGCTTTTGATACTGTTGATCACAAACTATTAGTCAATTGCCTTGCAAAGTTGGGCGCCACATACCATACCACCCAGTGGTTCTCTAGCTACCTAACTGGAAGATTCCAAAAGTAAGGTGGAAGGCTTTTTCTGCTGCCTTGCCAGTTGCAAGAGAGTCCCCAAGGATCCATCTTAGGCCCTATCTTGTTTTCTCTGTACATCAATGACTTAGATGCATATCTAAGTCCAATCTGTACTTTTTGCAGATGATACTGTGTTGTATACTTCTGGCTCATCGTTATCTGAAGTCAAGGGAGTGCTTCAAGCGGTTCGCACAACTTGAGCATAATTTAATAAAGGCAAAGTTTCTGCTCAATGCCAAGAAGACTAAAGCGATGATATTCTCCCGCAGTGCTGTCTCAGGCCCCCCCAATACTCTTGCCCAAGACTTCATTGTCACCACGCTAAACGAGCCTCTGGAAGTTGTAACCAAATTTAAATATCTAGGTATCTGGATCGACAATAAATTATCTTTCAGTGACCACATCGAAGATGTCTCTAGAAGGTTAAAAGCAAGGTTAGGTTTCTTCTACAGAAATAGGCCCTTTTCCCCCTTGAAACTCGAAACAAGCTATGCAGACCTTTTCTCCCCCTGCTCGACTATGGCGATGTAATCTATTCCTCCACCACTCTTGCAAATCTAAGTAAACTGGACATCCTTTATCACTGTGCGTTACGGTTCTTACCAACTCCCTTACCGTTAGCACCACTTGTGACTTATATGCAGCTGTTGGTTGGACATCCCTTACTACTAGGCGCCTGCTCCATGCTGAGCTATGGACTCTTAAACTGTTCCTGCAGAAATTGCCAAGCTATCTCTCTTCCTTATTAGTATCTCACATAGTGCATACTCGTTAAGAAAATCTGACTTTATTATGCTTGACATACCAAGGACGCTGGACTTCCTTTGGTAAACGTATATTGCATATGCCCTTCCCTCCATTTGGAACCAATTACAAACCGTACTGAAACTAATTCAGCACAGTTTCAATAAACTTCTACAAATTGCTAAGTTCAGCCAAAATAAAAGACACCTGTAACTGTCATTAAGTCTCTTCCTTCCCCATGTGTGCCATGTTATCCACTGGTAAGGTATAATATATTTGTCATATTAACTGCTTTCCCTTCCCCTTCTACTCCTGGCTTTATCTTTGCTTACGCTCCACTGCTACTCTATCAAATCTCCTCCCTCCCATATCAGTTGTAGTCTGTTGTTTGTCCTAGCTGCCAAAATACTGTATATTTGATTTGATTTGATTTGATTAAATCAAATCACACCAGTCATCATGTTTCATTTATCAGTATGCGACCTGATAACTTCCCTGTCTCATATCAATGTTTACCACCTGCGGTCACCCTGTGTGGTACCCTTGTATGTATATCCAGCCTGCATCATGTAACGTGTATTTCATGTATATACTGTTATTACCTATCTGTGTTTGTACTTTAAGTGTTTATGTCACAGGACCTCCTTGTGAATGAGCTTGCTCAATGGAGTTTTCCTGCAATAAACTTGAACTTGAACTTGAACTTGAACTAACAGAACCTTAACACCACCATCATCCTTATGGTTACCTCCACTATGCCCTCTCAGCCCCCCTTCCCCCCCTTTATTCATGATCTCAATTCCATGGGAGTCTTCCTGCCTTATTAGAGACCCACTTGTCACCCTCCCCTTTCTGCCTCCCTCGTTATTTTGCCCACTTAACTCAAACCTCCTCTGAATAGGTGTCCCCTTTAACCCTCTCTTATCCGAACCATTTACCCTGGCCCTGATGGTTTCCCCTTCCCCCACACTGCCATCCTCCCCCCTTGTAATAGCACCCCTGCCTCCAGAGGCTCTCTCTGGGTCCCCTTTAGCTAGGGCCCCATCCTTGGTATTGACCCCCCTGCTGAAGGGGATCCGCTCCCACCTCCTTGTCTCCCAGTTACTCTCCAATCATGCTCTCCTCCCTCATGTCTGCAATATGTTGCATCTCCCCATTTGCTTAACATTTATGTTTCCCTACTCCCTCTGGGACTATTTCTATCCTTTCCATTGTCGGTCTGTGATGCCCTATGGGTATCCGACTCCCTCCCCCCAGCCTCTGTATAAGTTTTCTCATTCCCACCAACCCCTTCCTCCCCATCTAGGTTGCTTAGTAGCTCAAATTTATTGTGACACTCTATGTCAGCCTCCATCAAGTAACCCGAGTTTCCCCTGACTGCACCTCTAAACTGCTCCTCTTCTTCCCCTTTTGCTCTGTTCACCTTAGGAGCTCCCTTCCCACAGGCTGCTGTTTTAGGCTTCTGCACAACAGCCCCTCCTGACTCTTCCTCCTCCACTCTCTTTGTATTCAGAATGTTCACCCTGTACGCTTTCCCCTTAGCGTCAACAACCCTATCTAAGGGTCCTCTGTCCCTAATATCCCCCCTTCTGCTTGCTGTAACATAACGTCCTGTAATTTCAGGCGTTGCTAGCCTCCCCTCAGCCCACACTTCTGCTGCCTATATCCATACCCCTTATCCTTGGACACCCCCAGCTTACTCCTAACCAATATACCTCACTCCTGATACAAGATAGCTGTCTACAGAGTGGGCAGCTTCCCTCTCTCCAGGTCCAATTGAGAATTATTGCCATCCCACAGCCTGTGCAGCCTACAACCCTTCCGAAGATGCCTGCCATGGTAGAATATGGCCACCCTGTTTATCCCCCTCTGTTTATAATGGCACACCCCCTTTTCTCAGTCCCTTTTCCCTGGAATACAGTTTCTCTCTATACTGACTGCAGTTATTTACAAACCCAATTTCAACCCCACCAATAAAGTTCCCAATTATGACATTAAAATTTTAACCAAAATCCTATCTCTTAGAATTAAACAGATTTGGTCTCATCTGCTGAGTCCTGAACAGGTGGGGTTTGTGCAAGGCAGATCTTCTGCTGACCACTTGCGAACCCTCTCACATATTTTTCAGGTTGTCCCAGATTCCCATGGCTTTAGTTTCATTAGACGCAGAAAAAGCTTTCGACAGAGTAAACTGGGATTTTCTTTGGGCTACTCTCAAGAAAATGGGTTTTCTGGAAACCTTCATTCAATGGATTCAGATGGTATACAAGGCATCCACTGCTAGAATTTATTGTAACAGGGTTTTCTCCTCTCGATTCCTCCTGTTTACAGGCACTCGGCAAGGTTGTCCCCTGTCTCCCTTTTTGTTTAATTTATATTTGGAACCCCTTTTACTCAGTATTAAGAACTCACCTCAAGTGACACGTTATTCAGTATACCAGCAATCTCTGACCCTCTCAGTCTATGCAGGTGATATTCTTTTACATTTGGCCAACCCAGAAACTTCACTGACACATGCATTACAAATTATTGAGCAGTTTGTTTAAGTAGTTAACTATAAGCTAAACCTTTCCAAATCAGTTATATTTCCATTAAATGCTCTCACGCATCAAGTTAACTGCTCTCATTTTGGTATGAGATGGTCCCCTTCCTCAATCAAATATTTAGGCATACATCTCACTAGAGACCCAGAGGGTCTCAGGAGACTCAATCTGGATGATTTGGTGTTGAATATCCAGCAAGATCGCCAAAAATGGGTCAAACTCCCATTGTCATTATGGGGTCATATTAGTGTTATAAAAATGAATGTACTGCCCCATCTTTTCTACCCTTTAAATTTATTGAACATCTGGCTCCCAATGTCTTATTTTCAACAGCTCCACTCTGCTGTTTCTAAATTCATCTGGCAGGGCAAACATCCTAGACGGGCCTTCCTTAAACTTAATCTACCCAAGGAGAGAGGTGAACTCTGCCTCCCCAATTTTATTTTTTACTATTGGGCGATACCATACCCAATGAACATTCTCCGATCTGGCTACAGTTGGAGAAAAGGCTCCTGGATATGCATAATCTTAACTCACCGAGAGTTTTTTATTACACTTTCTCGGCATTACCCCCTCTCATACAAAATTTGACTCTAGGAGTCACTATAAAGGTTTTGACCCAGTGTTGGAACTTCTTTAACATCTCATCCAAAAAGGATACGGCTCAACCCCTCACTTTAAACCCTAACATCAAAATAGGAGGTTCTCCGCTTTCCCCAGACTGACTTCCTCAGTTACAAGATACTCTTGTGGAAAGCTTGTTTTCTCAGGATTCTCTCCTCTCTTCAACCAACGTAATTGCTAAACTGAATATTCCTCAGAAACATATATTCAAGGTATTTCAGTTGAGACATCTTATGGTCTCTATTTTTGGGACCATGTTGTCCCAAGTCAGGCCTTTCTTCGATCAGATACATGAAAGTGCAAATAAGGCCCATGGAATCTCTAGGATTTATTCCTTTCTACTGGATATCAAATATCCTAATGCCCTTGCAGGTTCTAAAACTTGGACTACTCTTCTGCCTGATTTCTCCTTGATTTGGAGTCAGGTTTGGGTGGACATGCATAGATATGTTACTCAAGATAGGCACAGACTTATACAGTATCATATCTTAAATAATCTGTACTATACACCGGTTAAGTTGGCCAAACTAGGCAGACTACCTTTGGCTAACCGTACACAGTGCAGCGCAGCTGAAGGGAACCTGATACACATTTTCTGGCATTGTGACAAGGTGGCTCCATTATGGAATGCAATGCAATCCAATCTAGACCCCCTTCTGGGATTGGGTGATTTGTTTATCATGGAAATATGTATTCTAGGGGTGTTTTCCAATATTAGAGTTCGGGAGCATAGATTTCATATGGCTTTAATCTCCATAGCACTCAAAAGACTGGTTCTCAAGCACTGGATGGACCAACTGGCCATATCATATGCTGAATGGCTGAAAGAAATGTCGCTTTGTTTTAACACTGAAAGGTTAATAGCAAGCTCTCGGAACTGTATATCCTTTTTTAATCAGAAATGGGGTAAATTGTATGCTTTATATTTGAATTAGACTTATGTAATACATGCCTCTGACCGTCTCAACCTGTCTTATCCTCTTTTTGAGGCCTGTTATTGCTGAAATCTTATTTGCTCATTTGTATCACTTTGTTACACTACTTTTAATAAGGCACACTCCGGGGGGAGGGGGAGTGTATTGGGGGGGGGAGGAGGGATGGGTGGACATTAAAATTCATTATTATTTGGTTATACTTGATCCAGTGACATTCTGGCGTCATGTCACCATTAAGCTATTTTGGTTGTTATTAGTGTGAGGCTCATTTGTTTTTGTTATATACTCTGTGCTAAGACATAAATTAATAAAGATGTTGAAGTTCAAATTACATTCTGCAGGGACATGGTTTAGCTGCCAAGGAAGATGGCCACCTGATCTCTCAGCTCCGTTCCGACTCTGACCGAAATGTGCATTACAACAAAGTGATTGCTAACCATTCTTATTTGCGTATGGCCGTGGCAGTGTCAGAAATATGTCTTAACACAGACGGATGAAAATTAAGGATTGCAGAGAGGCTGCAGATTTACTTTTATGGATGTCTTGAAAATGGGTTGACCATGAGGTGTTACTTAACACTATCCTGTTTATCTTCATGCACGTGGCAGTGGAGTAGCATGAAAGGGAAACTGAAAAATCACTACAATTCCAAGACATTTGACTGAGGATGGTGACAAACCAGTGAGGTGGAGGATTACTCTTCAGTCCTTCTGGTAGGCTGGCATTACATACCATGATCTTAGAATGCCTTTTCTCTGTTTTAGTCAACTGACTTTTTTAGCGGGGCCTTTAAGCTTCCAAAAGCAGGGCCACAGACAACCCAGTAGATGACTTCCTTGGATGCATCACCCAGATGCTTGAATCCTTGCTGACAAACATGGCGTGATTAAAACCACACTAGCGGGAACCAATGAAGATGTTAAACAGTTGCAGGATTGAATGAACATGTCGGAACAATGAACTGATGAGCTGGAACTGCAGCAGCATGCCATTTAAAAAAATACTGGATGAGCACAACCTGAATCTGCAAAAATTGTGGGACATGGTGGAGGGTCATGAAAACTGGGGACACTGGAATAATATCAGGATCCTGGGCATCCCTCAAGGTATGGAGGGTCCCAGCATGGAGGGGTTCCTCAAGATGCTTTGCCTCATTTCATTAGCCCACAATGGAGAGGTGATGTAGATGTTGAAACAGTGCACAGGATAAAGGGCCAGATGGTAACCCCTGAGATCCCCACTGTGGCCAATAATTGCCTACCTGCTCAGGTACTCCGCAAAAGAGAATGTACTGAGGGTGGCCAGGGAAGTGGGTAAGCTTACCTGGAGAGGTGCAAACATTTGGCTATATCAAGATTTCTCCCATGAGGTCACCATGAAACATAAAGCATATGGCCTACTAAAAACACTTTCTGTGTCATGGGTATCATGTACTATTTCAAGGGTCTTACAAGTTTGAGTGTGTGTATAAGGATGATGTGGACTTTGTGGGGAACTCACCCTAAGAAATAACTAACTGGGTTAACAAGCAGTGGTCTAATCTCAATGTGGGCACTACAACACCCAGAAAGCTCGGATACCCACTTTACCACCCAGACCCACATCAGAATGGTACACAGGAAAAGCAGCAGGATGGGAACATAAACAAAGAAACTCCTTCACATACAAAGTGGCACCCTCCACCTCCAAGCAGTCACCCCACAGGCAGGACAATCTGATGCATCTGCAGACATGTACAGAGATATTTGAAATGGGCAGCCAGAGAGGTCATGAAAGCCGCTGGAGCCCTGACCACAACATACAAAGCACAGGTCCCACAGCAGAGCTGACAGGGAGGGAAAACCAAAGTACTACACTGCCTCCCTTCCAGCGAAGTTCCCAAGAGACAATTCATCCAGCAGTGACAGGGTGCAGAATCAGCGGGCAAATGTTCAGGAAGATGGCTCACCAGTGAATATCTCCAGTGACTTGGCAGATGCTACAGCAGATCTGGATTGGGATGTTGAAAAAATGGATAGTTCAGAGGTACATTCCATTGCAGTCAGTCCTGGGACACATACCTTTATAGATGTGGTAACTGCTAAAAAGGGCTGAAAGGACATGAGACTAACCACTATGTACCCGCTAGAAGGTGAATCCGCGACAATACAGTGGCCAAAATATACAAATGCTACTCAAGTCTGGTATGTTTTTCTTTAGAAAATGGCAGTGGAGAATACTAGATCCTGATTGAATAATGCCATCTACCAGCTGGTCCGGTATCAGGCAACAAAGACTAGGAAATAATAAGTCGCAGTCTCTGTCTACCTGATAACATTTGAAATCAGTCAGCTGGCAGAACATTGAATTTTAAATGGGCACCATTTTTTTGTCTTGCTAAGCAAGAGCTGGGGCTCTGACCCAACACTGGGTGATGCACGCTCCCCCCGTTTCTCCAGTTTGTAAAATACTCTAATTTTCCCATGTGGCACACTGTCTTCAAGTATTTATAATTTCTTGTGGTAAACAATTTTACTATTTTAAAGTAACTGTGCTAGCACCTCACGTGCTCAGTGCTACTCCAGCTGTTCTGACTCACCCTGGCTCCTCTCCCACTCTGCTAGCAACCCCGATCTGTTCCCGATACAGTAAAGTGTAGTGTGTGCTGTCCCTGACAGGACACTCCCACTCCACTGCATACACATATTCTGACAGCAGCACATCCAAAACTGTATTTTATTGTTTCTCTTTTGTTTAAATCCAGTCGGGTTTTGGATATGTGTGGGATATGTGTGTGTGTGTGTGTGTGTGTGTGTGTGTGTGTGTGGTGGGGAGTTATTCTTACAATCTAAGAGCGAGCATTATTCTGCACGCAACAGACCCTTCTGCCATGCCATAGCAATTTATAAACCAAAGATAAACACAAACTGAATTTTTTGGTGTTTTCTGAGGTACTAAAAAAGTACTGTTCTGTTGAGATGTCACTAGACCTCACCCTAAAGGCTCTTGGTCTCTTGTTGACATGTGGGGGGAGGGTTCCATACATCACCATCCTTGCTTAATCTCTCCTGCTCAGCTCTTGAGTCCTGGTGTGTTGTAGTTGGCAATTTTCTCTGGGGCAGGGAATCCATACAAGGATTGCATTACACAGTTCATAGAATCATATAATCATAGAAGCTTGATGGCAGAAAATGACCACACCGGCCCATCTAGTCTGCCCTTTTTTTCCCTTTACACCTCCCTGCCATCCCCGGCCCTCCCCCTATACTCAGCCCCATATGCTTGTCCCATGCCCTCTTGAATTCTTCCACTGATTTAGCCCCCACCACTCTGTCTGGTAGTCTATTCCAGGGCTCCACCACCCTCTCCATGAAGAAACACCCTCTCACATTGCCCCTGTATATTTTGCCTTGCAGTCTGATGCTATGTCCTCTAGTTTTGACCCCCTCCTTCTTCTTAAGTAAACCCTCTTCTCCCACTTCATTGAGCCCTTTTACATATTTAAAAGTTTCAATCATGTCTCCCCTTTTCCTCCATGTCTCCAGCATGTACAGATTCAGTTCCTTACACCTCTGCTGATATGCCTTTCCCTGCATACCCTGCACCATCTTGGCTGCCCTTCTCTGAACCCTCTCCAATGTATCTATATCCTTGCAGAGGTGTGGCCACCAGTACTGAACCCCATACTCCAGGTGTGGTCTCACCATGGCTTTGTAAAGGGACATTATTACCTGTCTCTTTCTGCTGGTAATTCCCCAGCCTATGCATGGCAACATTCCATTGGTCTTTCCCGCCGCCCTGCTACATTGAATTCCTACCTTAAGGTTCAAGGAGACTATGATCCCCAGATCCCTCTCCTGTTGTGTTACTTTAATTTCCTCCCCACCTAGGGTGTACCCTGCTCTTCTGTTCCTACTCCCCAAGTGCATCACAGTGCCCTTCTTGGTATTAAAGTTCAACTGCCATGTCCCAAACCATTTTTCAAGTGTCTTTAAGTCCTCCCTCATGTCCTCCCCCCATGGGGTGTCCACCGTATTGCATATTTTTGTATCATCAGCAAATAGGCACACTGTCCCCCTCGAACCCTCAGCAATATCACTGATGTATATATTGAAGACAAGCAGACCCAGAACTCTCCCCTGTGACACTTGACTCTTCACCCTTGCTGTCCCGGAATGCACCCCATTTAGCACTACCCTCTGAGTTCTTCCTGACAGCCAGGCCTCCACCCAGCTTGTTATTTTCCCACCCAACCCCAGGCTTTCCATCTTGCTCAGCAGCCTCCTATGGGGGACAGTGTGAAAGGCCTTACTGAAGTCCAGATAGGCCACTTCCACCCCTTCCCCGGGGTCAATCACTTGAGTCACCCAATCAAAGAACTGAATTAGGTTTGTCTGGCAAGACTTCCCCTTTGTGAAGCCATGCTGTCTGCTGTCCTGCAAGCCACTCTCCTCCAGGTAATCCACCATTCTCTCCTTGATTAATGCCTCCATTACCTTCCTCACCACTGACGTGAGGCTGACAGGCTGGTAGTTCCCCTTCACCTCCTTACTACCTCCCTTGTGTAAAGGCATGACATCTTCCCTCTTCCAGCCCTCCGGCACTCTCCCCATATCCAGGTGTAACCCCTAGATGGCGCTATCCCAGGGGCTACTACCCCTGCCTGATTTGCCACTAACAGGTTGAGGGGCCTGGATCCAATGGCGGGTGCCTCCACCCAGAGGTCAGGGTTTGCAATAGTTAAACTAACTTGGTCTCAGCCCTCTGGGACACTGCAACCCCCCTTTCTTCCCACTAGTGGCCCACACAATATATCAGAATTACCTTCACAGTATACACTTATCCCCAGGATTGGTTCCGGCACTGGGACCTCCTGTGAAATGAGATACAGTGCAACAATCACAGTACAGTACTTTAACATAGACAAATACCTCAGCAGTATAACTTTGCTGAAACAAGCAGCTCTGATTTATTTAGGGGATATAACAAGGACAGGGGAAATCAGGTTAATTATCTTATCACTCTAATAATCTACCTATGGCTCTGTGCACACCTATCCCTATCAGTTACTGTCCTGGGTACCCAAGCCCTAGTGGCTAGTCAAACCGTGGCAGCTGGTAGGGCCCTTTCACACAGAGAAAGGAAAATTAAACAGTCAGCAGTACAGTAATTTCCATTTGGATTTAATGTGGCAATTCAACAGGAGCGACCCTGAATTAGTACTCACGACCTCCAAATAAGATAGGGTCCTTCAATATCAGCAGGGCTACTCTTGAGCTCAAAGAGACTCTTCACATTTATATGGTAAAGAAAAAGAGAGTACTATACCAGGCAGGCTGCTTCTCTATCCCGATCGCAATTACTGCACAATACCGGGAGAACATACAGCAGATTCAGTTCCTGACAGACCGGTGCAATCTAATAATTTCTCCAGTCTTCTACAGGGTGAGCCTGGTTTCTACTCTTCAGAGATCCTTTGATTCTTTCACAGGACGGATTCAGTCCTAACAAGTAGTTAACAGGCTGCAGACCGGAACTCTGGGCCTCATTAACGCTTTTTGACTAAAACTGCACACTGAAAAAGCACAGGGCTCTTCCTTCTTCACTGCCAAAGCTCAACTGAAACTCCAACCGACAAAACCGGGCACTTCCTTTGAGTTCCTCCCAGTTCTTGACTGGATTGGCTGTCACTCACAAAGACTGCTGCTGTTGGTCCAAAAGACACTGAGGTCTAAACTACATCTCCCAGAGTCACTGCCATACAATCCTCTTGTGGCTGGCTCAGATTATGAGTCCAAGTTCTGATTCATCCAAGGCACCATTTTAGAGCTAGCTTACCCCACACTGATTGGTCCAGTTCAGCAGTTCAAAACCAGAATGGGAACTAGGTAGACACTGTTCTGACTGCAAAGAAAGCAGGTTAGACAAACTGTAATTTCATTATCACTCTAAATGGTTTCTGGCAAACAGTTACATCTTTCAGATAGGTTCCCTTTGCACTCCTAGTGACTGCAAAATGGAGTGAATTGGCAGCAGCTTGAGTGGTACTCAATCAAAGAAACACACAGTCCCCCATACAAACTAATTATGTCTGCAAGCAGACAGCTCTTAAAGAACAGTACCAGAGGTTCTAAAACACTCATTGATAAATGGCTAAACACGCAAACACCATTCAGGCTTGGAGCATTCAAACAGCTCCTGGAAGTCTTTTGGGAACCCCCATTTGCAGGGGGTTGCACCCTTCCTAGCTTGGGAAAGCTTGACGTCCGCTGCAAGGCAACCCCCATAAGTTTCAACTGCAACCATATATTTGCATTAGGCTCTGACGTAATCATCAGTCAATATATCATTTTACCAAGAACACATTTCTGAAATATTGCAGTACGTCACTCTTACACAGTATTACATACACATTGTACCATAACTCAAGTTATTACCTCTTGTACATGAAACCTGAAGGAGGGGGCCTTCCTATCAGTTACCTTGGGGCTGGATGGGGCAAGGCACCATACTTAGAGGGCAACACAAGTAACTTGAGTTAGCACTGACGCTCAGTTTGGGCAATGAGCTCGGGACACATACTCCTTTATGGACAACATTGAGAGGCAAATCCACAGGCCTCCCAAGGGAATCATAACTGAGGTGCACCACAGGCTTTACAGCTCGACCAGTCTTTCTAGGGGAACTGTTATAGTCTCTGCACTCTGAGCCTCATTTTCAGCATTGTCCTCACTTGTCAGGAGTCTCCATGGGGTAGAGAGGCTAGAACTTGGGGCACTTTCAGCTCCAGGAGTTACAGTTTCTGAGTCCACAACATTTGGCTTGCAGGAGCTTTGGACACTGGCAGTGGACTGTCAGGGCACTCAAAATACTCTTCTTGTTCTGGTGTATCACCAGTCTGACCCAATCCATCATTTTCCTCCCTGAAAGCTCAAACAGTTCAACCATGCACAATGATTCCATTTCATCTGATCTGATGCTTTGCACTTCACTTTCTGGGAGCATTGGCTCCAGGGACGAAGCTGGGGCTTGGACAGTCCAGAAGGCCCAGCTTCATCTCCAGTATTAACTAGGGATTGCCCCAAACAATTGACTCAGTTCGTGAAGAAGGATAGTATTCAAAGTCACTCTCACTTTCTTCCGATATGGACTGACAGTCATGCTCAACTGGGACTTGTGGAGGGAACACTTTAACTTTGCTTCTGTAGGTGCAGACTTTCTTGATCTTTTCTTAGCAGTAGCTCTAGTCACTGGTCCAGAGGGCATCTTCAGGGCTCAGACTCAATTAAGATTTGTCCAATGGGCAGTAAATGATTTCTATGCATTGTTTTTACATCTTTGAATTATTCTCAGGCCTTACTTTGTACACTGGCAGATCATCTAGTTTGCCCACTACAATGTGAGGGAGATGGTGCCATCTGTCAGCAATCTTGTGCTTGCCATGCAGTCCCAGATTTCTTAGCAATACCCGATCTCCCTCCTGGAGTTCCTAGTGCTTTCACCTTTTATCATACCTTTCTTTGTTGGCCAGATTTCTTTTGGCAGCCATGGTTTGAGCCAGTTGGTACGCATGAGTTAGCTGGGCCTTTAACTTTGCACATACTGTAAATAGTTGTCAGCTTGAACCCCATCAGGAGAGACCCCAAACACACATCTACTGGTAGTCGAGCTTCTTTCCAAACATCAGGCGGTAGGGGAGAATCCAGTGGCATCACTTTTGGTGCAGTTATAAGCATGTACCAGGGTGCTAATTTGTTGGCTCCATCTAGGCTTGTCCTTTGGGTGCAGGGTGCCTAGCATATCTAGCAAAGTCTGCGGTTGAAACGTTCAGGCTGTGGGTCCCCTGGGGGTGGTAAGGAGTGGTTCTGGACTTGACTCCCCACAGAGAAGGCATCTCTTTGATCAGACGACTCTCAAAGTCTCCTTGATCAGAATGGATTCTTTGTGGAGCCCCATAGTGAACAAAAAGTTTTCTACAAGTACTTTGGCCACAGTGGATGCTTTCTGGTCTTTGGTGGGAAAGCTTGGGCATATCTCGTGAAATGGTCAGTGATCACCAGCACATTACTGATATTTCTTTGATCTGACTCCAACTCAGAAAATCAATACAGACCAGCTCCATGGGTGCACTGGTGGTGATGTTAACAAGGGGGCAGCCCTCTGGGGCAAAGCTTTCCTCTGTAAGAGCGACTACAAGTTCGAATGTGGTGCTCCACATCAGCCCCATCTTAGACCAATAGAATCTGGATCTCACCAAGTCAAGTGTTCTGTCTATACCAAGGTGCCCCATGTGGTTGTGCAAGGACATCAGTACTGAGTCTCGAAAGGCAGTGGGCAGCACTAGTTGTTGTTATCTACTTGTCCCCTCTGTCTACTGTTTCTCTGTATAACAGTTTATTGATCAGTTTCAACTTAGGACCTTCTTTGTATAACAGTGCAGTTCTCAAATCAGTGGAGCGTAATTTGGACACATCTTTTCCTGCATAGAGGGCTTCTAAAGCTGCTTTGATCATGGGATCGCGGGATTGAGCCCGCCGAATACTGTCATTGTCCAGCTGAGGCAGTGCACCAATGTCTATTGCAGAAAAGTGGCAATAAGCAGCAGGTATGCAATTCTCAGAGGGTCCCAAGCAATCCACCATGCAGTCCATGCGTCCTGTGGACATTTGTTCCTCCTGTCAAACTTCGGCAGAGTGTCCAATGTCAGGTTCTGCCAATCGGACCCAATCATTCTGGGGAACAGGCCTCCGGGAGAAGCATCAGCATCTATGTGGTTCAGACCTGCTCGGATTCGAGAGCATAGTCATATGTAGATAATGCAGAAAGCTACCTATGGCCAGTGGCATCCAACTTAGCTGAGGTCTGCACATAGGTCAAAGGATTATTGTCAGTTTTACTAGTATTTTAGCCCCATACAAGTACTCATGGAATTGGTCAACATAGCCCACTTCAAAGCTAGGAACTCTAACTTATGTACAGGATAGTTCTTTTCGGATGGGGTCAGGCTTTACTGGCAAAGGCCACTGGTCTCAGGCCATTCTCATGCTCTTGGTACAACACAGCCCCAACCGTTGCAAGCTAGCATCAGTGTGCAGGACGTAAGGTTTTCTTGGATCGGCATAGGCCAGCACTGGAGCATGGGTAGTTGATATGTGATCTCATGAAAAGCAGTCTCACAATCAGGACTCCAGCGGGCCCAAATACTTACTCGGATGAAAATACACTCTTTCAGTCTTGAGGGACGCTGACTTTTGGTATTTTTGTGGGTTGGGGATACCCTTGAGTAAGTTAAGTAAAGGCGGATCACTCTTGAATAGTCCTTGATGAGCGCCGATAATAACCACAGAATCCCAGGAATCTTTGCAGTTCTTTTAGATTTTTGGGCTGTGGCCAGGTGGTCAAGGCCTCAACTTTACTTGGGTCGGTCTCTATTCCTCGGTGGATACTATGTGTCCCATACTTTACTGATGTTTGAAAGAATTGACACTTATCAATGGACAGTTTAAGGCCAAAGTCCTCCAGTCGGTCCAATACCTTAAATAATCTGCTCTCATGTTCCTCCAGTGAGCTGCCAAACACAATAACATCATCTAGGTATACAGGCACTCTAAGTTCATGTCCCCACTGCACGCTCCATCAATCGTTGAAAGTGGCTGGGGCACCTGAAATCTCTTGAGGCATCCTCATGAATTCATAGAAGCCAAGCAGACAGATAAAGGCCGTCTTTCCTCATGGTCCTCTGGGGCCATCGGGATCTAGTAGTACCCATCATGGAGATCCAGCACAGAGAACACTTGCTCCCGTTAGGCAGTCCAAAGCATCCTGAATCACGGGGCATTGTGTACTGATCAGGGATAGTCCGCCGCGGTTTAAGGTGCGATAATCCACACACATCCTTACTGTTCCATTCTTTTCCTCACTACCACAATGGGGAAGCATAAGGGCTTCTGGATTCTTGTATTACACCAGCAGCTAAGATCTCTTGCAGATGCCGTCTCACATCATCTATGTCAGCAGGTGCCAGGCGTCGAGACCTCTCACGAAATGGTCTTTCGTCATGCAGCCGGATATTGTGCTCAGCTCCTTGCATGCATCCTATATCCCATTCCTTTAAAGAAAACACCTGGTCTCTCTGGGCAAGCTTCTCACTGATCCTCACTTTCCATTCAGCTGGCAGCGGGGAGTCGCCGAAATCAAACAAGTCAGGCGTTACTCTGTCATTCTTCCTTGAACTCTTGCTGCTGGGTAGCACTGCAGTGTCTGCACAATGCACATTAGCCAGGATGCAACCTCTGTTTACTCGAATGTCTCTTTCAGACACATTATGAACTTGGACCATTACCCTTCTGGCATAAGCATGGGCTCTAGCGGGCAAAATACTAGGCTTTACATTAATACATACATTAATATTTTATTCTTAACATCCTTTCTGATATGGACCTCTCCCTGTAAGGTGCACTGGGCATTTGGCGCCAGGATCAGAGACTCAGGATCCTTCTTCCATACAATTCCGACCGGTTCCTCTGGTTCTGTTTTTTCAGCATCTCTATGTGCCTCATAGGCCTTCTTAATTAAAGCCGGAACTCTTAAAGCTCTACTAGTCTTTGACCCCTGTTTTTCATAACACAACTGTGCCAGTCTTCCGAACATATGAGCATTTGTTCCAATCAACAAAGGGACACCATCATACAGTCCAGTGGGGGACACACTAAGGCTAGGGTCTCTACTTGTTCGGCCACTCCAGCCACGGAGGTGGGAAGACAGCCAAATTCGGATATACCGGAATAGGGTAGGCCTTCTCACTTAACCCCCATACATGCAGTCCTTCTAATGGTTGTAAGGGTACATCTGACAAATGCTTCTGATACCAATCCTGGAACATAATTGTCACTTGGGAGCCACTGTCTAATACAGCTCTTGTAGACACTCCATTCACCTTTACAGTGGTCTCCATGGAGGGACCCACTATTCTGGACCAGTCTGGAGAGGCGGTAGTGGGGGCCTGGGCAACTGACCTTGCCACAAAAGGACGTGAATTAGCATTTTTGGGGCCCTCACTGGGATCATGTCGTGCACCTCTTAACCACTGATTTGTTCTCCAAAGCTCTCCTTGTAGCCTATATGCAACTTTGTCAGTGTCCTTTGGGGACTGGCATTCCCTTTTCATGTGCCCATCTTTCCCACAATTATAGCAAAACATACTTTCTGGAGTTTGAGCTGGCCGAGGCGCCAGACTGGGAGCCAGGGCGGGGGTATTACTAACTGGAAACCTGGGTGCCATCTCTGTCTGCGGCGTGATAAGCATTTGGAGACATCTCATCAGTTTCTCCACTTCCATGGTCAAGGAATTGAGTTTGGAGCTGTTATCAGCAGGAGATACATGGGTGGGTACCCCCACCCATAGCAGATACCGGTCGGATATAGGTCAGGGCCCGTACTTGCAGGCGTGGCCTTCATAAAGGACTGTTTTTGAATTCGGATCTCTCAACAGTTCGCCCCATTGTGGCATATCTTTTTCCTTGTCAGAGCACTCATTGACTGTCAACCTCTGCCCTGAACTTCACTTGATGGGTCACCCTCAGTCACTCGGGTCGTAGCCACAGCTGTTGGTGCAGGTCCCTCCCGAGGTCGCCTTTTCTCAACTCCTCGAATTTCTCTCATTAACTTATCATAGGAGAGTGGGGATTCCAGTCGATTTGCCAGGCGTAACTGAAGCAACAGCAGTTCTGAGAAGGGGGCAGACTTAAGGATTCTGTCCAGTCTGGTTCGGTCCAGTTCAATCGCTGGCAAACTACCCTTTCTGAGGCATTCTTGCAACAATTTTTCCAGCCGAGAGACATACACAGACAACAACTCCCCTTGGTACTGTTGTGCATTTCTTACTCTCCACCATAGGTCCTCATCAGAATCTGGGCTCCCTATACACATTCTCCAAGGCCTCAAGATAGGCCTGTGCAGTCGCTTCAGGGTTACTGGCCCGTTTAGCATGGATGGTAGCTAGGCAGGACCTCGGAGGCTCTCACTAACCCTCTTTCGCTTTCGCCTTCCGAGCATTGCCATTCTAGCACTTGGGGCAACATAGTCTATCCAGGTTCTCAGTCATCCTCCCCTTGGGGGTGGGAGGTGCCAGAGAAGATCCTCAACCTTCGTAAGAGTCGTGACTAATGGCAGGTGCAGAAATAGAGTCTGCATTGGTTCAGCCACCATTACGGGCACTGGAGCAGGAGAGGGTGTTGGGGAGGAACACCCCAGGTGGCAAGAATAGTTTCTTCAAGTTCTCCACAGTTTTCCCTTCTCCCAGCAACCATTTAGCAAATTTCTCCTCAAAAGTTTCAGATAGTGGTGGGGGCTGATTCCCCTGGGTCTTTACTGTCCTTAGTTATCACTCTCCAAGCAGTGAGGTCTCCCTCTGGGGTAATGGTCTGTGGCACTTTGGAGCTATCTATGGGATCCTTAAACTCTACTAGGGCCAGGAAAGTGTGGGTGAGCAGATTAGCATGCCGAACCACCACCGCAGGGTTTTGTAAACCTTCCACCTTGGAAAGTACTCCCTGCACAGTGTCCGTATTGATACCCAGGGGGATGTCCAGGATAAGCATAGCATTTTGGGGGTCGATCTCCTCCCCAGTACACCACTCCACCAGCTGGTGCACAGCCACTTCTGTCGGGGTACCCATTTTTTTCTTAACAGTGGTTCGTAAATATGGCCACTAGAGGACACACAATCCCAGCGGTGAGCCTCCAATATGTAACCCCTAGATGGCGCTATCCCAGGAGCTACTACCCCTGCCTGATTTGCCACTAACAGGTTGAGGGGCCTGGATCCAATGGCGGGTGCCTCCACCCAGAGGTCAGGGTTTGCAATAGTTAAACTAACTTGGTCACAGCCCTCTGGGACACTGCAACCCCCCTTTCTTCCCACTAGTGGCCCACACAATATATCAGAATTACCTCTCAGTATACACTTACCCCAGGATTGGTTCCGGCACTGGGACCTCCTGTGAAATGAGATACAGTGCAACAATCACAGTACAGTACTTTAACATAGACAAATACCTCAGGCAGTATAACTTTGCTGAAACAAGCAGCTCTGATTTATTTAGGGGATATAACAAGGACAGGGGGAAATCAGGTTAATTATCTTATCACTCTAATAATCTACCTATGGCTCTGTGCACAGGCCTATCCCTATCAGTTACTGTCCCTGGGTACCCAAGCCCTAGTGGCTAGTCCAAACCGTGGCAGCTGGTAGGGGCCCTTTCACACAGAGAAAAGGAAAATTAAACAGTCAGCAGTACAGTAATTCCATTTGGATTTAATGTGGCAATTCAACAGGGAGCGACCCTGAATTAGTACTCACGACCTCCAAATAAGATAGGGTCCTTCAATATCAGCAGGGCTACTCTTGAGCTCAAAGAGACTCTTCACACATTTATATGGTAAAAAAAAGAGAGTACTATACCAGGCAGGCTGCTCCTCTATCCCGATCGCAATTACTGCACAATACCCGGGAGAACATACAGCAGATTCAGTTCCTGACAGACCGAGTGCAATTCAATAATTTCTCCAGTCTTCTACAGGGTGAGCCTGGTTTCTACTCTTCAGAGATCCTTTGATTCTTTTCACAGGATGGATTCAGTCCTAACAAGCAGTTACACAAGCTGCAGACCGGAACTCTGGGCCTTACACACGTTTTTTGACTAAAACTGCACACTGAAAAAGCACAGGGCTCCTTCCTTCTTCACTGCCAAAGCTCAACTGAAACTCCAACCACAAACCGGCACTTCCTTTGAGTTCCTCCCAGTTCTTGACTGGATTGGCTGTCACTCACAATAGACTGCTGCTGTTGGTCCAAAAGACACTGAAGTCTAAACTACATCTCCCAGAGTCACTGCCCATACAATCCTCTTGTGGCTGGCTCAGATTATGAGTCCAAGTTCTGATTCGTCCAAGGCACCATTTTAGAGCTAGCTTACCCCACACTGATTGGTCCAGTTCAGCAGTTCAAAACCAGAATGGGAACTAGGCAGACACTGTTCTGACTGCAAAAGAAAGCAGGTTAGACAAACTGTAATTTCATTATCACTCTAAATGGTTTCTGGCAAACAGTTACATCTTTCAGATAGGTTCCCTTTGCACTCTAGTGACTGCAAAATGGAGTGAATTGGCAGCAGCTTGGTGGTACTCAATCAAAGAAACACACAGTCCCCATACAAACTAATTATGTCTGCAAGCAGACAGCTCTTAAAGAGACAGTACCAGAGGTTCTAAAAACACTCATTGATAAATGGCTTAAACGCCAAACACCATTCAGGCTTGGAGCATTCAAGCAAGCTCCTGGAAGTCTTTTGGGAACCCCCATTTGCAGGGGGGTTGCACAGGGACAAGTTGAAGAGCATTTCAAGGGTGCAGCCAACTTCTCCTTCAATTCCCTGATCACCCTGGGGTGTAACCCATCAGGCCCCAGTGCCTTGTCCGCCCTCAATCTATGTAGCTCTGCCCTAAGCCTATACACTCTGAATGGGCTCAGAGCCACCCATTCGTCCTCCTTCCCATTTGACTTTAGCACAGGTCCCCTCCTCCATGAATACCAAGCTAAAGTACTTATTTACGTATCGCTGCAAATGAAAAAAAAGAGGGCTGCTAACTTAAACAACAAGAAAGTAATTAGAGAGCTGCCCCAAGGTGCCATCTCTCCTTGTAGTTCTGGGTCTCCATTTACTGGGTCACATAAGGTCATGCGCCTGATGGCTTGCAAATTTCTTCTCAAATTCCTTTATACTTTCACCAAATAAACAGCAGCACAGCAAATAAACAGTAATACAGCAGCTTCTCTGGTTGGGGACAGTATGCAAGAAAGTGTATCTTTTCTTCTGTATGTGGTGGTGAGCTGGGGTCAGCAGAAGAGAATAGTTCTGTGATGTCTGTGTGTGTGGGGGAGGGGAGCAACAGCAGATGGAACAGCACCTAAATGGAGGGACTACTTAAACAAAAAACATTTTTTTTCTAGTATTTCTATTTGTTTTTAAACTGATTTCCTTAATTTTACTGCTTAATTAAAATTTACACAGATGACCATTTTCTAAGTGCAATAATACCCTCCAGGGTGGGCGGAATTGTGCTATACCAGACCTTGCAGGGGCTATAAGGATCTCCACCTGCAGCATTGGGCCTCATTACATCTCTGGGTGGTCTGGTATAACACAACACCACCCACCCTGCGAGTATATTGCTTACTTGTTATCCCCCCTCCCACTGAAGTAGTCATTTACTAAGTTAATGTTTTGGGCAAGAGGTTTGTGTGGGAAGCTTAGGGAGAGGAGCAATAAGGGTAGTGAATCTCAGGTCAAAGAACGGGATGTTTTTCTGACAGGAACCCAACCCTTGGCAGATGAAACACTTAATTATCCATAGCAGTCAGGGTAGAGGCTCTTGAATGGCCAGTGGAGGCATCAGAAAATAATTTCCATATGTGGCAGTCACCTCACCTCAGTATTCATAGACCCTCTTAGTAGACAGCTGAATGGCTGATAGGATAATTGTTACATGGTTTTTGCACCTCCTCCCAAAGCAGTCTAACTAGTCAGGCAGGTTGAAGCTGTGGAGGTGCGACTGAACTCATCCTTCGTCACCACCCCCCACATGATAGCATAGAGATGGATGGGATGCTACCCACTGTGTGGTACATTGGAATTAGGTTGGGTGGAGATGTAGGAAATATTTCAAAACGTACACCCCCTCTGGGAGTGCTGAAATACACTGGAAATAATTCGGTCCATCAGAGGGGATATGAGGCTCTCAATGTGATTGCTCTCCTGCTCTACTACAGTTGATTCTCAAGGATGGGAGCTATGCCCCTCCTTCTCACCCCCCCCACACTCCTACTGACCAACTCTCCTGAACACTCATCTTGTCAAAAGAATCCAAGTATTATACAGGTGTATGGACACAAAAGATAAAGACTGGGAACATCCTTCAGGTGTCAAGGCCCCTTCCCATCTTATCCTGCTGCAGAGTTGGGGTCAGTTTTCACCCCACACTATGGTCAATCGATACGACAGCCTCTCTCACACTCCAGACATACAACAGATAAAGGAGAAACTGGTAAATGTTTGCCACCCCCCGGAGAGAGTTACATTTTTGATACCCCATTATTTCCCAAAGTAGCCAAGTCATGTCACAGAGGAATAGTAGGTCATTCACATGGAATGGCACTTACTAATCCTACATATAGGTTCAGTGAGGAACAGGTCTGGTACCCAGTTTAAGAATCACCCCTTTAGGTACCAAGGAGATGTGGCAATGGTGGTTCTCATTGAGATCCCCCCTTCCATACTCTCACTTTCTCCTTTGGTACTTTAGTGAATTCACAGATGAAGTTTGTTCTAGTAAGCCAGCCTGGTGGTGCTGAGGGTTAAGGTGCTGGATGCCACACCTTGTGCCATGCCAGCGACCTGGGTTTGGGAACGAGCCAGGGCCGCCGGGGGTCGGCAGGGGAGGGAAGAGCTTGAGCATCTGGAGGACTGCTCTCTCTTCCCAGGGGTGGGTATGGGGTGCGCTTGCTCTTAGAGCGACTTCTGGTGGTGGCTGGAGGATCGCTGATTGTGGCAGTGCAGCGTATACCTTGGGGGTGGAGCCACAGCAATTCGTTGTCTTGCTGGCTGGGCTCCACAGGGAGATGGGGGAACTAAAAGTAGAAAATCCCTGGCTCGCTGAAGAGATGAAGAGGGTCCCAGGGATCTCCCTCTCATCCCTAATACTGGGCCAGGCCACACCGGGGATCCATGGCAGACCTCCCAGAAGGATGGACCCTCTTATTTCAGAAAGTGCTGCCGAGGGTGGGTGGTCTCATTTCTGGGGGGTGATCCAAAGTGCTGGGAAGTTCCTCTGTGGGGGGGGGGTGAACCGGTGATGGCTGACCATGGTAGGGAGTAGAAGGGGCAGGATCGAGTTGGGCACCTCTGAAGGATGCCATGGAGAGTATCAGTGCATAAAAATAGTTAAAAAAAAAGTTTTTTCTAGTACGTAATTGTTGTGAAGTTTAAAAATTAATCAAGTTTCATTTGTTTGAAGGGCACTATTTAGGGCGGCGATTAAGTAGTCCTAAGTTCAGGGCCTTTTTGCATTTGCTTGTCTCCTTAGTGCTATCCAGCACATAGAAGTGTGGTTATTAGGTTTCTCCTGTACTTAATCACCTGGTTCCATTATATTCTTTACACAGGACAAGGACAAGTCACATAAGGCAGATGCTCCGTCCAGTCCCCCTCCATAGCTCTTCTCAACATTGTTGGCAGGGTATTCCTGATGGGAACTAGGACATACATAAACTGGTGCCAGGAGGTAAGTGGAACTTGGGTGTTAGTGGTTGTTGCAGATGTCCAAGAACATGGAGAGGGAGGTGAGGTTTATCTTCCGGAATGTAAAGGGCTTGAATCACAACGTCAAAAGCACAAAAGTTCTGCATATCTTAAATCACTGAAAGCAGACATTGCCTTGCTCCAGGAGACACACCTCACAGCCAGAATGGTTCATTGGCTCTGAAAACAGTGGGTTGGAAGGGTACTCCACAGCTCCACCAAGACAAAATCAAAGGGAGCTGTCATACTATTACATAAGTCCTGTCCATAGGAGGAAGAATTGGTAAAAACAGACAAACAAGGCAGATGGGTGGTTGCACATTTCTCCTTTCCAGGGGGCAAAGCAGTGCTGGCTAACCTGTATGCATGCTATCAGAATAATCAGGATTTTTTCCACTAGTTAGTGAAGCTGTCTTGGAAGTGAAGGGAGGTGATGAGGATATGCCTACCATTGTGGGGGATGACTTCAGTTTAGTGTAGGATGTATTTCTGAACAAATCACACCTCACCCCCAGAATCATACCCTAGAGAAAAGGAGGCCCTTTTAGGGTTTGTGTAAGAATGGAGGCTAACAGACCTGTGGTGCAGGGATAACCCATCTGGCAGGGATTTCACTTTTTATTCAGTGGTCCATGGAACCCACAGTCATATGAACATTTGGCTGGCAGATGGTATGGCAGCACAAGGCAATTATGATGCCACCATTGAGCCCATGATTATCTCAGACCACACCCTGATAGGCTTGTTATTCCTCCCAATGGGGGTGCAGCCCTCTTCAACAAGGTGGCATTATAACCCCCTACTGTTAAAGGACCCTGAGTTAGGAATTTGTGTACAAGAACAGGGATACATTTTTTTCCAAATTAACTCCATTGGAGAGGTGGGAGCTGGTACGGTCTGGGAGACTTTTAAAGCCTTCCTGAGGAGGTTGTGGAGTCAAGAACAGTGGGGGAATTCAAGAATGCATGGGACAGACATAAGGCAGTCCTAGTGGGGGGTAGGAGGAAGTAAGCTGTTGGTTAACTAGGATCTGCAGCTTATCTGTTAGGTAGGAAAATGGGCAGACTAGGTGGGCCAAGCGGTCCTTATCTGCTGTCAAATTCTATGTTTCTATGTTTCTAGCCTATCTTCAGGGATGTATAATCTCCTACACAGCTGCAAAAAATAAGGAAAGAAGGGAAGAGCTTGATAAGCTCAACTGAGAACTTGGGACTCTAGAGCTACGCTTCCAAAGCAGCCCATCCCCCCCAACATCCTCATACCTTACCTAAATGGTTCTGATGACAGTATTCCAGGCACAGTATAGAATTTATAAGCTGATGATTAAATACTATATACCTCAGTTCCAGCCTTGCCTGAAGCTCAGACCAATTACAAGTAAGTTTTAATGGCTTACAATACTGTTTTACAAGATCAAAGCTTAAAATAAACATAGGTAAAACAAAATGCGTGGTCTTTGGTACAAACTCTAAATTAAAAAACTGTTCTGAACTGAAAATTGTTGATGCAGAAGGAAACAGGCTGGAGTCTGTGGTATCCTCTAAATATCTGGGATACTGAATGGACTTCTTGGGCTTGATCAATGTGCATGTGGACAACCTTTTAAGAGCAATTGGGAAAAGGGTGGGGATATTATATCATAATAAAAATTGCTTGGGTGGTACCATGATTAAAAAGTTTGTTGATCCCCAGATATTTCCCTTATGGGACTATGATGACGTGCTATATGATTATGCCAACAACAGCAAATTACCTAAATTAGATATTTTGTACAATTACCTTGCCAGGTTGATTCTTCAGTGCCCTAAGGACACACATCACTGTCAAATATACACTAGTCTGGGATGGTTGTCTCTGTCAGAGAGAAGCCAACTTCATAAATTTATACTGACACATAAAAAGTGTTTTAGGTGAAATCCCTATCTATTTGACTGAAAAATTGCAATTTAGAAACATAAATGCTTCACTTTGAAAGTCAGTTTATTGAGAATTAGTGTCCCAAAGATGAAAATAAAAAGATTGATATATTTTTTTAGCCATTTGGTTCCTTCACATTGGAACAATCTACCCCTAAATTTCAATTGCTGGATACTAAATTCCCATCTTCACATGCTGTAAAGCATGTTTTTTAGACAGGACAGCAAGTTTAGTTAAAGGATTGTAGAACATCAAAAAACACCTCTGTATATGAAGTGTGTGTATGTGTTTTGGGGGGGACTCTTAAATCTAGGGGAGTGCATAATACCTTGGAGCTTATATCAATTGCAAAAATAAATCAGCACCAAAACTGATATTGTAAGGTCATCACTATATATGTTTAAATAGAAGATGTTCTGAGACAATCTATTCCCAAGAACTCAGTTTATTAATTTAAACATTAAAACATGATACAATACAAAAAGTGAATGATCTCACCCATACAGGTTGAAGGCAGGCATTAGATAGCAACGAAAAAGGACTTCACCACGTAGCGTACAGCTGTCTTTGCGTTATTGGCTTCCTATGCACATACTGTAAGGGCATCCTAATAAAGTGGTTAAATACTTTAAAAATACAGGCCAGAAAACAAACATAAGAAAATTTGACTAAATGCTGTGTCACAGTTTTCAGAGCTCTGAAGATGACTGCTTAGGTTGATACTTAAGCACACCACACAGAAATCAGTCAGTCAGAGGGCTGTCACCGTAAAACTGTGACATAGCATTTAGTCAAACTGGGATCTAATAAATGTACTAGATGTCATGAATTGGAGGGTATGTTATTTCCTGTTCTTTGGCATTGCCCAAAGGCTAAAACACTTTACAAGACCATTAAAGGATATCTTAACTCTCTAATGAATCTGGAAAATGCCTTTACTCTGGAGATTTGCCTGATTGGCCTTTATGAGGAAGAATTATTGTACAGCCAAAGGTATCATGTAGCCTTAATATCAAGACTAGCAAAGAAAATAATACTGAGGCATTGGCTGGATGATCAAGTTACTTTATGCAGAGAATGGTTTAATGAAATTCTTAGTACTTTAAGAATTTTGAAAATAATTGCGAGTATTAAAAATTTGGAAGTAATTTGTCCACTATGGAAAATACATTATGGTGTTTATTAGTAATATCCATGATGAGATGTAATATGATCACTGTAATTCATTGAATTTCATTTAGTATCTGTAAAGGTTTTTATTGCACTGGGTTGTACAGTATGTAGGTATGTGATGTCTATGTATGTTTCAAGTTTTGTATATCTCTGTGTACAATTTATGGACAAAAACTTGAATAAAGTATATTAAATAGAAAAAAAGAACATGTATCAGCATCTTAATCTTTTAAAAATGGGGCAATCTAAAAATCCCATGAAGTGGTCCCATCCTATCAGCTGTGTGGCATTCCACATGGCACCCCTGCCAGTTGCCACTGCACAACCCTAGCAGTGTCACTATCTCGCCAACACCATCTAGGGTACCCCACCTTCTGGCATGCATATTTACCCCAATACTCACTGCCCCTGTAGTGTTGTGCCAGTGGGGTGGGCTGGATTCCTACATGAATTGCCGCAGGTGAGTTGAATGTTTGGTGCAAGCCTGCAGCTGCAGCAACTCCTGGGTCTTCGGTGCAGGGACACCCCTTTTATAAAATTGGGCACAGGTTCCCTGATGCACACGAAGTTTTCCACAGCCCTAGAGCAATGCAACTCGTATTGCTGTTAGGGCTGTTTTAAAACCAGGTCACTTGTGTTCATAAATCTAATCTATGAATCTGCACACTGTCTTCCCAATGTAAAATTATTTACAGCCACACAGTGCCATACAAATGATGGCATTAGTGTTGGAGTCTATGTAGGGCCCAATCTGGTACTTCTTTCCAGAGTTTGGACCAGTAAAGCTATCACTAATAATCAGATCCTGACAGTCGTTACAAATACTGCACCTGCTAGTCCCACCTCTGTTTCTTGACCCTTTCCTCCCTTTTCGCATGTCATAAAGAGTATGTGTATCAATATCCATCAAGTTCAGTCCCCTTTTGTAAACTACTTTGGGAAGTTTCTTTAGTACAACTTTTCAATTCTTATTTGGTTTGATGTGTATGCTAATTACCAGTTGGCACTTTTTTAACAGTAAAAGACTGATGGCTAAATGTACTTACAAATACAAGGACAGAACTAACAAATGGTGCTCTCTGTATCTGTTATTAGACAACACATCTCCCTAGGGATTGAATCAACCTGTTGTGTTGCTCTCTCGATAGATTCCTTGCTATTTCCATGCTCTCTAAAGCAGTTTTGGATTGTTTCAGCCCCCATCTTGTATACCTGAATAGTAGCACCATTTATTTTAAGTTGTATAAGTTGTCCCTTGGAATTGTTTTGAACTGTATTCCTTGGATGGTTGCTGGTGTAGTACAACGCAGACTTTATATTTGTTGATTTTCTGTGCAGTCTTGTCTCTACACCATTTATATAATTGTTTCTGAATTATTAGGTCCAAAAAATTAATGCTTTCCTTGCTCCAATTTAATGTAAATTTTAAATTAGCATTCAGTTTTCCACGAACTTAACAACATGTTATAGCTCTTGTGCTGAGCCTGTTGAGATAATCAGTAAGTCATCCATGAATCTTCTAAACATAACAATGTTGGGAAGGAAAAGGAGATTGACAGCAGATAGAACAGTTTCACTTTCTCACATCCCTAGGTAGATGTTGATGTAATTGGGGGGCACATGATGCCCTCGTCACTGTGCCTTTAATTTGGTGGTAGTGCCTGTCTAGGAATGTGAAGGAATTACTGTACAATAATTTTTCAGTGAGTGTCACCAACTGTTCAATAAAATAATTAGAGTAACTAGACCTATGGTACAATGCTTCCCTCAAAGCCCTTAGGCCCCTTCATGTGGGATGTTAATGTACAAGGCCTGCACATTGAAGGTTGCCAGGATAGTATCATCCTTGATGTGTAGGCCCACTAACAGCTGTAGGAAATTTGCCTTGATGTGCAGGCTCCCCAACACCAACAGGCCTTCTCCTGTATCTCATATGGAGCTTGGGAAAAAGACTGGCAACTTTTTCTATGTGGGGGGACTCACAAACTAAGTCAAAGGCTTCATCTGGGACTCAATAGTAGCAACAATAGTTTTCCCTGGTGGTGAATCATACACATTTTATGAATTTTGGGCAGACAATACAATGTTACCCTAACTGGTTTGTTTACAGTCAAAATATCATGTTTCTTTAGAAATTAAGTTTGCCTACAAAACTTCTTGTAGATAGATAAATATCAATATTTAAACTTAGTTGTTGTATCAGTTAGAGCTTTGTAAAAAGTAGTGTCCGATAGATATTTAAGGACTTCATTTTCAAACTTGTTCCTGTCCATCAGAACAATCACCCCACCCTTATCTGTGGCTTTTGTTACCAGTTCACTGTTTATTATAATGACTTTATGGCCATTATTTTCTCTGCTGTTAAATTGAAGTATCTGGGTAGGAGCTTGTTGTTCAGCATTTCAAGAATTTACTGTTCACATGCTCTCTCATATGCAAGAATGTCTGGATTTGCAGGGGGATAAATGTAGACTTGGATTTGAATATTAATGACAGCTTTACATAGAAACATAGAAACATAGAATTTGATGGCAGACAAGGACCACTTGGCCCACCCAGTCTGCCCATTTTCCTACCTAATGGATAAGCTGCAGATTCTAGTTAACCAAGAGCCTACTTCTTCCTCCCCCACCCCTAGAATTGCCTTATGACTGTCCCATGCATTCTTGAATTCCACCACTGTTTTTGACTCCACAACCTCCACTGTTCCATGCATCCACAACCCTCTCTGTGAAAAAATACTTCCTTACATTACCTCTGAGCTGCCCCCCCATCTTCAAATTGTGCCCCCTTGTTCTTGCGCACTCTTTTTCTGAAAGATGCTACCCTCTTGGACTTTGTTGATTCCCTTGAGGTACTTGAAAGTTTCTATCATGCCCCCCCATTTCCTCGAGGCTATACATATTAAGCTCCTTAAGTCTCTCTTCATAAGTCTTCTGGTGCAGACCCTGCACTATTTTAGTTGCACTCCTCTGGACTGCCTCTATCCTGTTTATGTCTTTGTAGTGATTGGGTCTCCAGAATGCATGTAGTACTCCAGATGGGGTGTCACCAGCTGTCTGTACAGAGGGATAACAACTTCCTGTTTTCTGCTGGTGATGCCTCTCCCTATGCATCCCAGTATCCCCCCAGCCCTCCTTACTGACCTCTCACATTGCTTGCCCACCTTTAGGTCATCTGATATGACTACCCCCAGGTCCCTTCCCATTGTTGTTGTTGTTAATATCTCACCCCCCACTGTGTACTCTTCCCCTGGGGTTTTGTTTCCCAAGTGCATTACCTTGCACTTCTTAGCACTGAATCTAAGCTGCCATACATTTGACCATTCCTCCAACCTTGACAAGTCCATTCTCATCCTTTCCACCCCACCTTGTGTATCAACTCTGTTGCAGATCTTTGTGTCATCTGCAAAGAGACATTCTTTTCCTTCTAGTCCCTCTGCAATATTGCTAATAAAGACTTTGACATTTACTGATCCAAACTCTGGAAAAAAATACCAGATTAAGGAGTATATAGACTGCAGCACTAATGCTGTAATTTATATTGTGCTGTGTGACTGTAAATCAGTTTACATAGCAAAGACAGTCTGTTGATTCAAAGATCAGGTTTATGAACACAAGGTGGTTATTTTAAGAGCAGATCAAGATAATGCACTAGTGTCTGAAATATCTTAAAATAATGCTGATCACAATTTTAAATTTGTGAGACAAGAACAAGTTAGTGTGGGACAGAGGGGTGGTGATATTGACCAGAAACTTCTAAAATGAGAAGTCGTTTGGCAATTTCAGCTTAGAGCTCACGAGAGAAAGGGCTTAAATGAAAGTTTTCAGATTGCCCCATTTTTTTAATCAACATTTTATACCTCCATTTGTCTGGAGCTGGCAGGTGGGTGATTCCAGCCCCTCCCCATGGGGGGCTCACTTCCAGTCTTGATCAGTGTCCCCATCACCAGGAATGCCACCAAAACATTCATAGAGCTTGCCATCTCTGTTTTCTCCCACCCATGCCATGGCCGAGCGTATTAATGTGGAGGCATACACATGCTGCAGTTCCACAGTGCCCTTCCTATTCATGCTGGCCACCTGACTGCACTATCCTCAGAACTCCACTTGGAGGAAGTTGTGCAGTGGGGGCAATGGAGTTCATCCCCAGAAGAGGCAAGCTGCCAGGTGGCTGCTCAATTCTGCTCCCTTCCTCCCTCCACCCCCCCGCTGACCTCTGATGACCAAGGCTCGCTCCCGAACCCGGGTCACCAGCATAGCATGAGATGTGGCATCCAGCACCACAACCCTCATTGCCACTGGACTGGCCCAGATTGCCCCATTTTTAAAAGATTAAGATTCTTATACATCTTATGATTTGATGAAAAAATAGTTTTCTAGAAGGTTCTGTTCTGTGTTGGTACTGTATATGAAAATGGCTATTTGAGGAAATTGTACATTTTGATAAGTACTGGTCATTTATTTGGATGATTACTACAGAAGAATTTTGATAATTGTAGGCTACCATATGGGCATTAACTTATACCCGCTGTGAATGTAAGTTATTACGGACAGTCTGGTTAGTATTTTCCTTTTGAGACATATAGTATTAACAGTGACATGTTAACTGTCCAGTATAAATATTATCTTATATTCCCTTTTCTACTTTCCCTCTCCCTTCTCCTTTTACTTTTTCCTCTGACTCATTAATCCTTATTTCTTATTGTTTTTCATTTATCTGTCTTCACTTCCTCCTTCCCTAATCTCTTTCTATGGTATTATGTATCACATTATTGTGCATTATAATTAGTATTAGGAGGGTAAATTAAAAATCCAAGACTGTTCATTCTGTATAACAACAATTATAAATAATCAAAACTTATACTGTATATGGTTTTATAGTTTGGGTATCTATAAGTGTAGAGGTTTCTGATAGGACTGAGCCCCTTTTGACTGGTTGAAAAGTTTAAAACTGAACTATTCCAATGTTTCAAGTAATCATTTATGAAAGAGAGTGCCTTTTCTGCAGAATGTGATATGATATAGCAAACAGTGTATTTTTTTAATAATAGTTACACACATATTTTTATTAGGATTATTTAATTTCAGGTAATATATATTTATAATTACATTTATTACATTATGGGCGTTATGTTGGTATAGTTAATGATATATTGACAACATCATAAATGCATAAAGTTGAGCACCATTGGTTTTACAACTTTTCATACTATCAAATGTGTGTATGTAGGGAGGATTTACTGCATATTACAATGCTGCATATTGTACATAGATATTTAATGGTGGTCCTGGTATTATAAAACAGTGCATGCTAGTGTTTGCGTAGTAATGGGTTATCACTGGTGATTTTTTCAAACTGTTTTAAATGAAGTCACATGTTTTGAAACTGACCAATCATATGTACTATATGGGCTTATAAATGTTTTCACCTGTGGTACACCTCAACCTTGAACAAGCATGCTGTCACATGAAACATTGACTGGTGTGAGAGTTGCACTGCTGAATGAATTGGGCATGAAATAAGTCACTCTTCATCCCACAACTGAATGCCAGTTTGTGCATTCTTCTGTGAGCTGAGTTTTTATGTTTGCTTGTGCATTCAGTGCACAAGAAACATATTGAGATAGTAGAACATTGCAGAGGTGGGGCAGTGTTGTGGCCAATGCAGCAGACTATTTAATGGGTGTGTCCCTTGGCCACCAAATAGTGCTAAAGCTGCCAATGATGGCAGTTTCAGAGCAAGTGCCACACTTGAAAGAACTCTGCTGCTGCAATCAGGGGCAGTTTTCTCACTGCAGCTCCCTCCCAACCAGGCAGACAGCAGGACAATAAATTTAAATGCTGGCTCCCTCCCACTGCTGTTGCCCACCTCACACCCTCCGTTCCCTGTCACTCTGACATAAAAACCTGCTACTCCCTCCCACTGCTGCTGCCTGCCTCGCACCATCCATTTCATTTCTCGGTCCCAAAAGGTGATTTTGTGGTCACTGTGCAGAATCACCACTGGAGACATATTAATGAAATGACAGTGCCACTGTTTATGAGGTGGGGTCCCAACAAGCCCTTTTGTAAACTTGGTGAAAAAACTTTAAAAAAAAACTGTGTTACAAGTATCTGTTGTGCAGTTTCTATGCATGCTCATAACTTCATAAATTTTTAATATTTTCACTCCAAATTTCCAACTTTGTCCTGATCCTGTGAGCATGGGACCTGATCCGGGGGTGTGGGTGCCAGTGGCCAGAGATCATTGGGTCCACTCTGCAGGGGCAAGAAACAGGCATAATATAAAGAAAAAACAAATTTCCAACATTGCCATTTTTTCACACACACTTATGAACAGTACCTCGGTCATTTTTTGCATCCTTCCCAAAATCTGTTTTTGCACCTGTGGCATAGAAGGGCTTGATCGCTGTGTGAAATCTACTTTTGGGATAGATTAACAAAATCACAGTACAACTGTTGATGAGGGAAGATAACAAAAAGACCATCTTGAAAATTTGGTGAAAACATTCCAAACAAGCATTTGTCAATGCTGAAGTTTGGCTTTCTGGCATTGGCACTGGTAGTGCAGGAGTTAGAGAGATGCATAATAGGAATGGCTGTGAAGTATTGAACTAACACCAACCCCACCCCCACCCTGCAGAGAGTGACAGGCATTCGGGGTGTGCCTTTGCCAACCTCACCCTCACCCTGCAGAGAGTAACAGGCATTTGGGGTGTGCCTTTGGATCATCGGGCATAACGTTCATGCCATTTCATCTCACACTACCCTGCAGACACTGACAGGTATTGCGGTGTGCTTTGGGGTCATCGGACCTTACAATAATCCCATTTCATAAGGAAATATGCTGAAATGGGTGCAGTACAGGAGACTGGGATGAACGCTGTGGCTGAAGACCCCAAGGCACACCTCTATGCCTGTCAGTGGCTGCAGGGTGGGGTTGGAAATGCCTGTGTATTACGGGTGACGATCCCAACTCACACCCCCAGTGCCTGTCAGTCTATACAGAGTAGGGCACTATGGTTGGAAACCCTAATGCCCCAGGAATTTGTTGGTATTTTCACTCCAAATTTGGAAAGCGGGCTTTTTGTGTCCCCACGTTATGAACAGCGGCACTATCATTTCATTATTCAATCTGAAAAGGTGGTTTTGCACAGCGACCGTGCCATTTGGCATGACAGGTGTGAAAACACATTTTTGGCAGGATGTGAAAAATGACAGATGTACTGTTCATGATGTGGTGTGAAAAAATGGCAATGTTGAAAATCTGGAGTGAAAATATGAAAAATTGTCAAAGTTACGAACGTGAGTAGAAACTGCACAACACATGCCTGTAATGCAATCATTTTTTGGATTTTTTCCACCAAATTTTCAACGTAGGTATTCTGAGCCTCTTCTCATGTACAGTAGCACTGTGATTTTCATAATCTGTCCCGAACAGTGGTTTCCCACAGCGACCGCGCTATTCTGCATCGGAAGTTCAAAAACACATTTTGGCCAGGATGTGAAAAATGACAGCTATACTGTTCATAAGGAGATGAGAAAAATGCCAATGTTAACAATCTGGAGTGAAAATATTACAAATTCGTGAAGTTACGAGTGTACGTGGAAATTGCAGCACATGCTTGCAACACAGTAATTTTTTGGTTTTTTCACTCAAATTTGTAACATATTGGCTTCTTGTTTCCTATCTCATGATCAGTGATACTGTCAGATGAGAACCTAAAAGGTGATTCCACACAGTGACAGTGAAATCACCTTTGGGACTGAATAATGAGATGACAGTGACTGAATGCATGAGGTTGGGTCCCAAGAACCCCATGTTGAAAATTTGGTGCCAAACTTCCCCAAAATGTCTGAGTTATGTATCAAAGTTGAAAAACTCACAACAGTTATGTCATTATACAGCTTACCAGCATTTCTTCTATTTGTGGTCGACTTTGAAGAGTGCAGACGTGTTCCCTTTCCACCGAAGATTGTCGCACTGGGCTCCACAGGTATGTATGGGGTGAGGGGGGGCACGGGAAGGTGGGATGCACAAAAGGTGGGTGCGGGTTGGGGAAGGGGGCAAGAGAGTCGATGAGGGACTATTTTCTTTTTTTAAACCATGTAAAAAACAAACAAAAGAGATGTGGGACATTTGGCATGCTGGGGTGGACTCCCAGCGTGCCACCTGGATGTTTGTAGGGGGGGAGCCGACGGGGATTGGGCACCCTGTTGGCCATACAGTGTGCTGGGGGGCACATGATCTGAGGGGGACTGGGCACCCCCTCGACACACAACACATTGGGGGGGTGTAACATGCTGACAAGGATTGGGCTACCCTGTTGGCAAATGAACTGGGAAGGGGGAATGCCGATAGGGGGATTAGGCACCCCCATCAGCTTTCATGGGGATGGAGAGGTGGCTGACACTGGCAATATGTAAATTGCTGATGACAGCTGCTGCTTGCCAATGTCGGGAATAGGTATATGGGTACCCGTTATCACTGCTGATTGCAGTGGTTGTTTCCTTGTACCTGCATACCACTGCATCTGAAGTGTTGTCATAGACAGCTCAGCCATTCATTGGTGCGGTGTGGTCCTGCCTACAAAATGTAGTGGGGCATTGGCAGAGCAGGCAGCACACCTCTGAAAGTCATATGGTCGCACTATGTTGCTTGCGCATGTGCACAAGCCAACATAAAAATGACTGTGTTATGAGCGTGCATTGAACAATTTTTACGCACACTCGTAACTTTCCAGTTTTTCATATTTTACACCAGATTTTCAACATTGTCATTTTTTCACACCTCCTCATGAACAATACAGCTGTCATTTTTCACATCCTGCCCAAAATGTGTTTTCACGCCTGTGGCACCAAATGGCACACTCACTGTGCGAAATCACCTTTTGGAATTGAGTAACAAAATGATACTGCTACTATTCATGATGTGGGGTCCAAAAAAGCCCATGCTGAAAATTTGGAGGGAAAATACCAACAAACACCCGGGGCATTAGGGTTTCCAACTGCAATGTCCATCCTGTACAGACTGACAGGTGTTGAGGGTGTGACTTGGGGTTATCGGCCGTAATGCTCACACCATTCCACCCCACCCACCCCCACCCTGCAGCCACTGACAAGCATCGAGGTGTGCCTTGGGGTCTTCGGTCCTAACTTTCACCTCATTCTCCTATACTACACCCTTCTCAGCTTATTTTCTTATGGAATGGGGTGAGCGCAAGGGCCGAAGACCTCAAGGCACACCGTGACACTTGGTGTCTGCAGGGTGGGATGAGGTGGAATGGTGTAAGTGTTATGGCCGATGATACAAAGGCACACCCCCAACTCCTGTCAGTCTCTACAGGGTGGGGATGGGGGTTGGTGTTACTTCAATACTACACTGCCATTCCTATGATGCATCTCTCTAACTCCTGCACTACCAATGCCAATACCTGCAAGCAAAAATTCAGCATTGACAAATTCTTGTTAAGGTAGAGATTGTCAGAAACAGATGTCCGGGATCCTGTTAACAACACATGAACTACTATATCTTTTACATTGCCTTATCTGATCATTTACTGTTTTCTGTTTATTTGTCTACAGTTCTAGGCAGAGTTAGAAAGAAGACACATAATTAAAACAAACACATGCTATACAAGATAATATATAGGCAACCCTACACAAAAAGGCTGATGTTTCCATCTTAGGGTGAGATGGCATCACAGAGACCTCTCAGACAGAGGTCTATTTGCCAACACTTCTGCAGCTTCTATGCCCCTCCATAGCTCCTGTGTATATACACAGTGGAAATGCTTGCAATAGTGCACTTAATGCAACAGTGCTCTGATGGCAGCAAAACACAGCTTGTCTGTAAACACACCTTAAGAGTTCATTAAGTGCGACCGACCTGTTGCTCCTTCCTAGAATTCCTCAATCCCTTCCGAGCTTCTAGAGCCCTTGCTTTCCCTTTTGCTTCTCATTATCCCCTGTACATACATTGAACCACTGGGGCACAAACACTGAGATAGTTCCATTTTTATTCACATTACTGGACAGATTAATCACATTACTTGGTAGCTTGTTCTTCCTTTGCACCAATCTCTCTGTAAAGAAGCATTCCCTTTAGTCCTTTGTGTACCTCCTCCTTGCTTCTTTTGGTTTGTGACCCCTGTTGTTTGTGTTACTCCATACTTTAAATAAGTCCAAGGAGTCTGCCCTGTTGTGACAGAGCATGTGTCATTTAATATGCTTGCCTTTTTTTTATCCACCTCTATTGTTCCATCCTTTTTATGGTGATTGCGCGTATGTGCATGAAACATGTTGCATCAGCTTTCTCTACAAGCAGGTTGTGGAGGCATGATACTGTTGTGCCCAATGCCCCCACAACCTGCAAAGGCTTTTCTCCTGCCCCCAATGCCATGGCATGCTGCTGCTGACACTAGTTCAGCCAGCGTGCCACAGCTTTCTAAAAAATCAGCCACTGCAATCAGGGGCCGCCTCGTCATTGCAGCGTCAGCCATCCGCTGCAATGAGGGAGCGACCCATCATTGCAGGGCGGGATGTAGGATCTGTGATATTGTTTGTGAACATGGCAACGGCTTGCCACCATATTCACAAACAATATGTACCTCCCATGTTTATTTGCCGATGGGGGAGCCTACTCCCTGTCGGCATAATGTACCCCCCAGCAGTTTTATCGCCTGCCGACGGGGTGCCCAATCCCCATCAGCAGAAAAGAATTCCCCACCCCTCTTTTGTTGTTTGCTGATGGGGTGCCCAATCCCCATCAGCTATAGCTGCCCCTCCAAGACAACTCTGGTGGCACGCTGGAGCCCATCCCAGCGTGCCACATGCCCCTTTTTATTGTTTGCCAATGAGGGTGCCCAATCCCCCATTGGCTACAGCTGCCCCCCCAAAACAAGACTCTGGTGGCATGCTGGGAGCCCACCCCGGCGTGCCACATGCCCCTGTAAATGAAAAACAGTCCAGCAAAGTATTTTTTAGGTTTTGTACCGGAAAAAAAGGAAACGGTCCCTCGTAGTCTCCCTGCTCCACCACAACCTGCCCCCACCCAATGTGCACCTTGCCTCCCCACACCCTGCCATACCCCATACTTACCTCTGGAACTTGACGCAATGATCTTTCCTGGACCAGGAACACATCTGCACTCTTCAAAGCTGACCGCAAACTGAGGAAATGCTGGTGAGCTGTATAATGTAATAAACAGGGTTTTTTCAACTTTAGTGCATATCTCGGGCATTTTTGGGAATTTTTTCACCAAATTTTCAACATGGGGTTTTTGGGACACCTCCTCATGAATTCTTGAACTGTCATGGCATTAATCATCCCAGAAAGGTGGCTTCATGGTCACTGCACGGAATCATCCTTTGGAGCTGATTAATGAAATGACAGTGCCAGTGTTCATGAGGTGGGCTCCCAAAAAGTCTATGTTGCAAATTTGGTGGAAAAAATCCAAAAAATGTTTTATGAGCATGCGTTGCGCAGTTGCTATGTACCCTCATAACATCACAAATTTACAATATTTTCACTCCAGATTTTCAACATTGGCATTTTGTCACACCTCCTTGTGAGCAGTACAACTGTCATTGTTCACATCCTGGCCGAAATGTGTTTTCGCACTTCCAGCACAGAATAATGCGGTCGCTGTGGGAAATCAGTGTTCAGGACAGATTAAGAACATGACAGTGACACTGTTCATGAGTAGAGGTCCTAAAATGCCTATGTTGAAAATTTGGTAACAATACTCTATAAAATGACTGTGTTATGAGTGTGTGTTGCGCAGTTGGCACGCATGCTCGTAAGTTCACAAATTTCTAATATTTTCACTCCAGATGTTCAACATTGCCATTTTCCCAGACCTACTTATGAACAGTACAGCTGTCATCTTTCCCATCCTGGCCAAAATGTGTTTTTGCACTTCCGGCTCAGAATAGAGCGGTCGCTGTGGGAAATCACTGTTCGGGACAGATTGAGAATATGACAACGATACTGTTCATGAGCAGAGGTCCTAAAATGCCTGTGTTGAAAACTTGGGTGATGATAGCCCATCAATTGACTGTGTTACAAGTGTGCATTGTGCACTTTCCACGCACCCTTGTAACTTCGCAGATTTGTAATATTGTCACACCAGATTTTCAACAGTGTCATTTTTTCACACCTCCTTATAAGCAGTACAGCTGTCATTTTTCACATCCTGACCGAAATGTGTTTTCACAGTTCCGGCGCAGAATAATGTGGTCACTGTGGGAAATCAGTGTTCGAGACATATTAAGAAAATGACAGTGGCACTGTTCCTGAGCAGAGGTCCTAAAATCCCTATGATGAAAATTTGGTGACGAAACTCCATAACCTGACTGTGTTACAAGCGTGCATTGAACTGTTTCCATGCACCCTTGTAACTTCGCAAATTTGTAATACTGTCACGCCACATTTTCAACAGTGGCATTTTTTCACAAATCCTTATGAACGCTACAGCTGTCATTTTTCACATCATGGCTAAAATATGTTTTTGCTCTCCTGCAGACAATAGCACGGTCACTCTGGGAAGTCAGTATTTGGGACAGATTAAGATCGACCAAGTGAGGGGGGGGGTGACCAAGCTCAGCTGAGCTCTGTCGGGACTGCTGTGGATTTGTTTGTGGCAGACAAAGGCCCCGACACAAGAGCTCAGTACAAAAGAGCAGCCTGCAGCACTAGAAGAAACAGAACGAGAGAGCGAGTGAGGGATGAAGAGTGGGTGAACTCACTGAAGCGCTGTCAGGACTGCTGCGGATTTCTTTGTGGGCAGAAAAAGGCATCAATACAGGCATAGGGGCCCAGTACAAAAGGCCAGCATGCAGCAGTGGGGGAAACAGTATGAGCGAGTGAGACAAGGGGACTTAGTGAGCTCAACGGAGCTCTGTCAGGACTGCTGGGATTTCTTTGTGGGCAGAAAAGGTGCCAATGCATACAGGAGCCCCGTACAAAAGGGCAGCTTGCAGCGCCAGGAAAAACAGAATGAGCGATGAGAGAGGGAGACTGAGCTACCTCAATGGAGCTCTATCGGGAAAGCTGCTTATTTTTTTGTGGACAGACAAAGTTGCCAACACAGCCAGGAGCTCCATGCAAAAGCGCAGTCTGCGGCGCCAAGAGAAACAGAACGAGTGAGTGACAGAGCAGTAGTGAGTGACCTCAACGGAGCTCTAGTTTGACTGCTGCAGATTTCTTTGTTGGCAGAAAATCTGGCAACGCAGGCAGAAGCCCAGTACAAAAGGCCAGCTTGCAGTGCTGGCAGAAACGGAATGCAAGAGTGACAGATGGGCAGTGAGCGAGCTCAGTGGAGCTGTGTTGGGATTGCTTCAGATTTCCTTCTGGACAGAAAAAGCCGCCAATGCAGGCAGGAGCCCAGTACAAAAGGGCAGCCTGAAGTGCCAGGAGACACAGAATGACCGAATGAGGGAGGGGGAGTTGCGAGCTCAACGGGGCTTTGTTGGGACTGCTGCAAATTTCTTTGTGGGCAGAAAAAGGCAGCAATGCATGCAGGGGCCCAGTACAGAAGGGCAGCCTGCAGTGATGGGACAAACAGTACGAGCGAGTGAGACAAGGGGACTTAGTGAGCTCAACGGAGCTCTGTCAGGACTGCTGGGATTACTTTGTGGGCAGAAAAAGGGGCCAATACAGGTAGGAACCCTGTACAAAAGGGCAGCTTGCAGTGCCAGGACAAACAGAATGAGCGATGAGAGAGGGAGGCTGAGCAACAACAACGGAGCTCTGTCAGGACAGCTGCAGATTTCTTTGTGGACAGACAAAGGTGCCAACGCAGCCAGGAGCCCCATACAAAAGCACAGTCTGTGGTGCCAAGACAAACAGAACGAGCGAGTGACAGAGCAATAGTGAGCAAGCTCAACGGAGCTCTAGTGTGACTGCTGCAGATTTCTTTGTGGGCAGAAAATGTGGCAACGTAGGCAGGAGCCCAGTACAAAAGGCCAGCTTTCAGCGTCGGCAGAAACGGAATGCAAGAGTGACAGACGGGCAGTGAGCGAGCTCAGTGGAGCTGTGTTGGGACTGCTTCAGATTTCTTTCTGGCCAGAAAAAGCCACCAATACAGGCAGGAGCCCAGTACAAAAGGGCAGCCTACAGTGCCAGGAGACACAGAACGAGCGAGTGAGGGAGGGAGAGTCAGTGAGCTCAATGCGGCTTTGTTGGGACTGCTGCAGATTTCTTTGTGGGCAGAAAAAGGCAGCAATGCATGCAGGGGCCCAGTACAAAAGGGCTGCCTGCAGTGGCAGGAAAACCAGAATGAGTGAGTAAGTGAGCTCAACAGAGCTGTATTGCAACTGCTGCAAATTTCTTTATGGGCATAAGAAGGCAGCAATGCAGGCAGGAGTCCAGTAGAAAAGAGCAGCCTGCAGCGCCGGCAGAACAGAATGAGCGAGTGAGAGAAGAAGAGTAAGCAAGCTCAATGGAGCTTTGTCGGGACTGCTGCAGATTTCTTTGTGGGCAGAAAAAGGCGTCAACAGAGGCAGGAGCCCAGTACAAAAGGGCAGCCTGCAGCTACAGGAGAACCAGAATGAGTGAGTGAGACAGGCGGAGTGAGTGACCTCAACGAAGTTCTGTCGAGACAGTTGTGGATTTCTTTGTGGGTAGAAAAAGCCACCAACACAGGCAGGAGCCCAGTACAAAAGGGCAGCCTGCAGTGCCAGGAGAAACAGAATGAGCGAGTGAGACAGGAGGAGTGAGCCACCTCAATGGAGCTCTGTCGGGGCAGCTGTGTATTTCTTCCTCGGCAGAACAAGGTGAAAATGCAGGCAGCAGCCCAGTACAAAAGAGCAGCCTGCAGCACTGGGACAAACAGACTGAGCCAGTAACAGAGACCCACTGCGCGAGCTCAACAGACCAACGCAATCAACATTCGGCATTGACAAATGCTTGTTTTTTCTGTTATCACTTTTCTGTTTTCTTTTGCCCAGATGTACCTTTAGAATGTTTTGCCACTTTTTTGTTCCTCTATACTTACAGCAGATTTTTTGCTCACTTTCTACCTCCTTATGTCATTATTTTTTGCTAACTTATCTTTATATACAGCTCTGTTGTAGTCAATCTGGTCCCTCTTGTATATCCTAAAAGCCTTTCTGAAGTTACAGACTGAGTCTCTCACTTTGCCCCTTCAATCACTGCCCACTTGTTTCTGCCTCTTCTGTTTGACTAGGGCTTTCAGCTGTTTGTCAGTGGTAATCTTCATTTTTTTTAATTCACATTTTTCATGTCTCAGTGATCTCCTACACCCCCATCTCCCCAGTTTTCCGTGCTGCAGGCTGGTGGTAATCATACCTGCCATGCCATATTTGCTCTTCCACAGAGCAATGGCTTCCACACCTTGGTGGGGTCAGGTGTGCGGGATGTACCTTCAAATTCATCTGGATCTTCTCAGGCTACAGAGGGATGGAAACATGGGTACCCAAATGTACCAGGGTTCTCTTCAGCTTGAGAATTGGGACCTCCCCCGTTCCTCTTGTTTTCTCCCCAGTCAACTGTGGGGCTCCAGTGCACGTATGCACAGTGGTGTGCCATACACTAGCCCTGTCTCCCTCCACTGCACTGCCATCCATGGTCACCTACATTGCAGTACTGCAGCAGAAGCAGTGACCCTCTCTCCTTCCTTCCCAGAGGAGGTGAGCATCCTCTTGAATGCTTTGTCCTCCTTCCCCCACCAGACCGTGACAACCCAGGCTTGCTTTTGAACTTGTGTCACTTGTGTTTTGTGTGGTAGTGCTACCACTGTGCTGGCAGGCCAGGTTATCTTCATTTTACTGTAATCTAGTTTCCTGAGGTCAAGGACCACTGTATTGGACTTACGTTGTTCAGACCTCAGCGTAATGTTGAATGGCAAAATCTTTTAGATAATTTTCCTGACCCTGTAACAATGACAAGAGTGCCTAAGGCATTTTAGATCAGAATTTTGTTAAGTTCTTCTCTAGCAGTGAGTTATGTAGTTATTTTTTGTCACTGATGATTTTGTATGTATGTTTGTTTTAAAATACAGTGCTATCTAACCTTTGAACCACATCCCCCAGGTACAGCCAAAAATAAGTTGCAAGACCTAGTCTCTGTATTGGTTACACAAATCAGTAACATACAAATAGATACACAATAACAATTTTAGCCAGTGTATAACAATGCCTGTTCTATTTTACAATAAGTGTAGCCAAGCTTTGAACAACCTGCCGGCTAAGGTGGTGGATGCCAAAACCATCAATGGCTTCAAACATGGTTGGGACAGAGTTAAGGGTTTAACAATGGTCCTGGGGTTAGTAGCAAGGCAGAAAACTTGTGGGTGGGGGTGGGGGAGAGTTAGAGTGAGCAAAAACCCAGTAGGGATACCAGGTCTTGAGGTAGGGTACTGTTTAGAGGCAGACTACATGGTCCAAGAGTATTTTTCTGTCATCATTTTCCATGTGCTAATGTAACTTGATGGTGTTATGATCACTCTGACTGATTGAATGCACATTAATGATATTCCTGAAAATATTCATGTTGGACAGTACCAAGTCCCAGACTGCTTATAATCTAGTTGGTTCATACACCCATTGTGTGAGGGAGTTCTCCTGCAGCACCATTTCTAGAAAGCTCCAACTTGTTTTGATTATTGCTGTCACAGTGTTCAAGTCTATGTCTGGAGGTTGAAGTCCTGCATAAGTACTGTCTTTGCCTATGTATGGTTCTCATTCTGTTTCCTTCTCCTTGTCTGCCCGATGATTTAGTGCTCTGTAAATTACTATATTTTTTTTATTCCCCATCGCTTAGCTAGAGCCTCAATAACTCAATAACTCAACTACCTCACTTACGAAACTAATTTATGCACTGAAACCCTAATGTCTTACATAACTGGCACCTTAAATCCTTCTCTTTCCCACCTAAACAGAGTGCAGTTTACATTATCCAGTTAAAAAAAATTCACAAAAGAAACTGTTTGTGATCAAACATGCTCACGTACCTCTTGCAAGAAACATGGAAAGAAACAACTGGAGCATCTGTAAGGTCTTGTTAGGGTGATCACCTCTCGACCCACATTGTCAATAATTCTAATAGTGTAGGACCGGGTTGGGCCACAAAATTGCAGAGTACAACAGTCATTCTCCTCTGTTGCAAAGTAAACTCTTTGCCCCATGCTGTTTTTAATTTCATATTTGTTGCTGGTTTCAATGCCAGTAAAGGCTAAACAGTAAACACAGAAATATAGATGTGATAAATTATGTACTTTAACAAAAGAAATAAATACTGTAACTGTTTCTGAAATATTTCAGGATTATACAGTACATAGGAGAACAATTGAGCATAAAATATATAAACCCATATTATCATAAAAAAATACACCTCACTTAGAAAACAGTATTGTGCTGACCCGGTGGCACTGAGGGTTGAGGCACCGGATGCCAAACCTCGAGCTGCGCCAGCAACCCAGGTTTGGGAATGGACTCAGGCTGCCAGGGGCTGGCAGGGGAAAGGAAGGATTGAGCATTCTATGACAGCTCTCCTTCCTTTGGGGTGGGTAGGGGATATGCGCCACGCTTCAATGACACCCAGTGGAGGCTGGGTGTTTGACACAGTGCGGGCATCACATGGGGGAGAGCCGCCGGACGCCTGCATGTCAATGTGTTGACATCATTGCATGTCTGGCTCTCCAGTAGGCAAAAACAGAAAAACTCAAAGAGTGTCTCCACCTCTATGAAGCCCTACCCGGGCTTCAATTAGCCTCTGCCGCCAGATCCCCCAACCAGATCTTGGTTCCATGGGCTGGATACGGTACCAGTTCCGTGGCCCCGCCCTCTGGGGGGGAAAGCGAGGGGTGACCGGAGGATCATGGCGAGATAGTAGGTGGAAGACCGCGGAGGTGTGACTAGGGTGGAAATCTAGCAGGGAGCCCTGTAAAAAAAAAAAAAAGAAAACAGTATTGTTTAAACATGACACATGCAGCAGTTCAGACCCACACTGCAGTATAGTACGATCTGATTAGCATTTCTAGCATACAAGTAATTTTTTTAGAAACTTTATCTATTTTCATGTTTATTTACTGCAACTTTTGCTTCCAGTCTGAAAGACTGTTCACTGCTGTCTCGTGGGTAACTACATACATCTCTCTCTGTATGCTAATGTGTCCTACTGACTACTGACTGAGCCAGCAGGGTGCACTAGTATATGAAGACTGAGAGATGCACGTAACTGCCCATGAGATGACAGTGGGCAACATTTTAAAGGGACACTGTCAACCCCCTTAGGCCTCAAAGTGTCCCACTTCATGATTGTTTACATTCTATAGAGACTGTTGATGCAGCCGGAAGTTTGATTCGTATCCCTCTTTTCTTTTAAAAAGTGAAAAACTGACTGCCCACCATATTGGTGTTACTAAACCAAAACATGTTTGTTTACATTTCTTGGCCAGCTTTCACTGCATGTTTCCTGGACTCTAGAACACTCCAACACAATTTAGCTGATGATTATGCAGTGGGAGTAAAGGAGACTATTGTATCATAAGTGACTGCACTGTCTGAGGGTGTTTCTAATACGAACATACAGAATTTGCCTGCAGATAAAGGCCTAGAGGTCTATCAAGTCTGCTCAAATGTACAGCTAGCACCCCTTATTCTGTAACTGCCCTCCCTTCCACCCTTCCCCTTCATTGACCTCCCCCTTGTCCTGTCCCATCCCCTTTTGAAGCAGTCCACTGTTCTGCTGGATACCACTTCTGCAGGTAATGCATTCCACCCAGCCACCACTCTCTCTGTAAAAGAGTGTCTCCTCATCTCCCTCCTGAACCTTCCTCCCTCCAGTCTCATATCATGGCCCCTGGTGTCCCTCCTCTCCCTTACTTTGAACAGCCCCTCTGTACCTGCCTTATTTATTCTTTTCATGTACTTGAAGGTTTCACTCATGTCCCCCCTGTCCCTCCTGTCCTCCAGCAAGTACATGTTCAACTCCCTCAGCCTCCTCTCGTATGATAAGTCCCCCAGCCCCTTGATCATCTTTGTCACCCTGTGCTGCACCCCCTCCAGTAACTTAAGGTCCCTCTTCAGATACGGGTGCCAGTACTGCACGTAGTACTTCAGGTGCGGTCTAACTAATGACCTATACAGTGGCAGAATCACCTCTTCCCTCTTCGAAGATATACCCCTTGCAATACAACCCAACATTTTGTTGGCCTTTGCAGCTGCCCTCCTACATTGTGCCGAGTTGTTCATTGACCCTGTAATGAGCACTCCCAGATCCTCTTCCTGTGTCTTGGCTAGCTGCACTCCCCCCAGCTGGTAACTCCTCCTTGGGTTCTTCATCCCAAAATGCAGCACCATGCACTTTTTGGCATTAAACCCCAGTTGCCGGGTGTCTGACCAGGTTTCAAGCTTTGCCAGATCATCCTGCAACCCCTGCCATCGCCCTAGGTCATCCACCACCGCTCCTACCTTGGTATCATCAGCAAACTGACAATCTTGCTCTTGATGTCCAATGATATGCAGGCAATATTCAGGAAGTGTGCACTAAGAGTAGTTCAGTGATATGAAGCAAAACAAAGCTGGGCATACCTATACATTCCCATGCATTTCAGTTCTAATAAGCAAGGAGGCAGATAAAACAACCAGCAACATCAATGAATTTCAGAGGAAGTGAGCAATCATTAAAAGTGTTTATTTACCTAAAAATAATATGGTGCAAAAAAGGTTGATTGCGTCCCTTTAAATTGGAAGCTACAGTAAATGAACATTAAAAAGGGTATTTTAAAGTAGGGGTGTCCAGCTTGTAGCACACGAGCCACATGTTGCTCAGAAAGCAGTTTGATGTGGCTTGTGAGAGCCCACTGAATTCACAGTCAGACTCACAGAGTCAAGTCGCACCCACCCACAGGAGCTGCTCAGAATGTCTATTGTAAAACTACAACTATATTATAAAAATACAATAAAATTAATAAACACCATTACTGACTATTGCCTATGAGTGTTATTATTTTAATTCCTAAATATGGGTATGGAACGGGCCGTGCATTGTTGTGGCTCCTGCCTTACTCAGAAATTTAAATGTGACTTACGTCCAAGAAAAGGCTGGACTCCACTGTTCTAAGGTATTTGAAAAAATTTACTTAAATACCAAAAATGTTAACTGGGGACTTACTATGCTGCAGTACAGGTCTGAAGTATATCATAGTCATTGGATTACTAATTAAACAATAAGACATGAATGGTAATGTGTTATGGTGTGGTGGACCAGTGTTTCACCTCAGTTGTAAGTTAGGACCCTAGGAAATTATTCTTTGTTTCATCTATATTTTATTCTTAAAATCCACTGCACAGTAGTTTCTCTTTTGTCTACCTATGCTCTACTAGGGTTACAATAGGTTGATTACATTTCATAGCCCTGTCGTATCTTCTTATACTTATTCTTTGCTATATATGTATTCCTCTAATTTCCTTTCCTTCCTTTGGGACCCTAGAGAGAATGCTTATAAAAACCCAGAGAATGGCACTTAAAGAAATATGCCAAGATAAATAATGGTTGGCAGAAGAAGGGAATGCACTCCTGTAATAAAGGAATGGTGCATATTGCTAAAAAAGGCTGAAACTATATAAAAATATATGTACAGGTATACATTTGAATGATTTGATAGGTCTCTAATAAGTAAATTAGACCTATAATGAATACAGGAGGCTGCAAAACTGCATTAAGGAGGTTGTACTGCATAATTGATGAAAGGTGCAGCCTAAGTTAAAGTATTAACAGTGCTTTAAAAGGAGTTAAACTATCACAGAATATAATGAGTTTTGTGTGTGTGTGTGTATATATATATATATATATATATATATATATATATATGCTATACAATGGTGAGCTGTCAGATAAATGATTTATCTACACAATTGCTGTTTGACCTAGGGTAACCTCACGAGTGGCATAAGCCACGAATGAGATGTCCAAGGTCAAACAGCATGAGTGTAGATATGTACAGTATATATATATGTATATATATGATATACAACGGTGAGCTGTGAAGTAAATGATTTATCTACACAAGTGCTGTTTGACCACGGATAACCTCACGAGTGGCGTAAGCCACGAGTGAGATGTCAGAGGTCAAACAGTATGAATGTAGATAACTCTGACAGCTCACCATTGTATATTTCATTTATGCAATAGGGATGCTTTCTGTCAGTGCAGGGACATTTGCTTTTGATTGTTTATCTTTTTTTGCATATGTTCGTCAAAAAAGTGAACACACAATTGCATTTTATGCTCCTTTTTGCTAATTATGAAAAAATCTATAAGATATCTATTAATGAAATACCACTCATTTTGTAGATAAGTTTGTGCTGCACAACTTTCATCCTCATAGCACTATGCTATCTTTTTTCATTTTAAAGTTATTTCCATTTGAATATGGTTAGCACTGGTACTGAGGCTGAACATTCTAAATGAGTGATTGTGACATATCTACTATGTGAATAAATCTGTGATGATGCATCTATTATGTGTATAAGTAAGCAATAAGACATGATGGGGTGTGCATTAGACAGTTCTAATGCACGGCTAGGGGGACGTAGCGAGGCACAAGGCCACATGCAGAGTGCGTCCAGTCCCTAGTCGTGCATTAGAACTGTCTATTGCACATCCCCGGAATGGTTTATTGTGCTTATAAAATGGGCCTGTGTATTCTCTAAATGAGGGTTCTAGTTTTAGCTGTGCATTAGACAACCAATCAGACTGCTTGAAATCCTTTGCCCATTTTATAAATGTAAATTTTTGAATTTATCTCATAGTAGCTCAGATTTATCACATAGGTTTCATGTTCATGCCTATTGCATAAATATGTCTGCTAAAATTGCTTAGAGCACTGCCAAGGTTACTTAAAAGTGTCTCAATGCTTTAATTCTTCCAACCCAAACATGCTGGTGAATTGGTTAAAAGGAAAGCTGTGAAACCCCCTTTTTGTGTAAAACTTGTTATTTTAGCCACCACTCTTTACTTGAATGCTAAAGCTTCACTTTATTCACTGCCCTCCTATGCTATTGAAGTTTGAGAGAGACAAAAAGAATAAAGCCCCATGTAAAACAATATAAAACATATTGAAACACACAAACAGAAATGTAATGCTCTGAAACAGAACCTGTTCATTAATAGCAAAACCTAAAAGAAAACAGATACAAAGGTACCTTATGGTGAAAGATACAAATTATCATGTGCCTAGGTTTGGTTTAAAGTGCTTCTTATTCTTCAGGAAAGAAAACTAAAGCTTTACATTTTGTTATCTGTTTTTCTATGCTCTACCAAAGCACCTGTGACAGACCTACAGTACATGCATCCAGGACTGAAGAAAACTGCATAGGGAAAACAGCACCCTCTCATGCCTGTTTTATATTATTTAGAGCTGTCACTCTTAGAATTTTAGGAGGGAGTTTGGGCTCATTATAGCCTAATTGGCTATGCAAAGCTGTTTTTTTGGCTCCAGAGTGTACAGTATATTATTATTTTCTAATGGCTGCATTCTATAGAATAGAATAAAATAAGAATAGAATAGAATTGAATGCTTATGTGTATGGGTCGTCCTGCATGATTTCTTAAAGGTAGAGCTTGCAAAATGTATGTCTAGGTTAAGGACCAGGTCAGGTGACCCTTCTTGCTACTATAAATACCCCTCCTAGAGGGGAGATTCAGCAGATGAACCTTGACTAGTGTAGTGCAAGGAGCTACCTGAGAGAAGTAGCAGAAAATTGTCACAGAAGTAAAATATCTGAATTGTAAGATCAGTACTGTGAAAAGCTACCAATTGTAGCAGGACTTTGATTTGCTCTATTTTTTTATTTTAGTTTATTATTTTTTTGAAGAAATAAATATCACGCTATGTGTGTTTTAAAGCTGAATTACCTGTATCTGTATTATCTATCCCACACCTGTTTACAGGGATAATGGCTCATTTAGCCTCTTTTCCATGGGCCTTCAATACAGACACTGCACCATTTTGGTAGACTTCCTCTGGGATGCCTCCGTTTGATCTATGTCTTCCCATAGATGTTGCCTCCAGAGCAGCACACAGTACTCAAGATGAGGTCTTACCAGCAATCTGTATAGGGGCACCAACACCTCCCTTGACCACTGGCAATACCCCTTTCTATGCACCTCTGCATCACACTAGCCCTGTCAACTGCCTTCTCATACTACCTGCCCATTTTTAGGTCGTATGAAAGAATTACTTCTAGGTCTCTTTCCTGCCTTGATTTTTGTCATTATCCCTACACCCTTTCTGCATTCTGCTCCTGGGATTCTATGGTCTCGCTCCCCTATGATGGGCCTGACTCATCTCCCCATGCTCCTCTCCTTCTACTCTGGAGTTGACTCCAGTCACTTACCTTGAAGTACTAAACCTACTCAAAATGCTGTCCATCCAGGGATTCTTAGGGGGTTGCAGCCTGGCTTGCAGCACCCATAACCAGGCTTTTTAACCTGTCTATCTGCTCTGCCTCCATCCCCTTGGTCTGGAAAACAGCTAGAACTATACCTGTTTTTAAGAAATGGGATGCTGAACTACTGTCCAACTACTGCCCCATCTCACTTCTCCCCACGCTCAGCAAGCTACTTGAGAAACTAGCCCATCATCAGGTCTCCGAGTACCTTCTTAAGTTTAATCTTCTATCCCCTACTCAGCATGGCTTTAGAGCTGGGCACAGCACTACCGCTGCTCTGACCCAGCTTACCAGTGATATCAAGGACAACATGGATAAGGGCTTACTCACGGGAGCCGTGTTTATTGACCTCTCTAAAGCGTTCGATATGGTCCATTACCAGCTTCTACTGACTAGGCTTTAAGCCTTAGGTGCCTCTGACTATACCCTATCCTGATTCACTAGCTATCTGGATAACCGATTTTAGGCTGTTTCCTTCTGTAAAGGTTCTCTCCTCCCCCATCGCTATAACCCGCAGTGTTCCACAGGGTTCCATACTTGGTCCACTACTCTTTTCTCTCTTCCAAAATGATATCTCCAGTCCTTCTCTTCACAGCAGCCTACTCATGTACGCTGATGATCTCGTGCATTATTATTCCTCCAAGTCTATTTCTGACATTAACCTAAACCTATTATATGACTTTTAATCCCTTCAATCCTGGCTCTCGGCTATCCATCAAATACTAAATATAGGTAAGACTCAGGCCATGCTTTCTGGGTCCTCTAAAAAAGTGCCCTCTGTGTCCCCTAAGCTCCTTGTCCACTGCAGGAATGGGACTAATGTCACTAACACCTTTACTTTCAATTACCTCAGGATTACGCTTAACCCAGCTCTGGATTTTTCGGTACATGTCAATGAGGTTTGTCAGTCTGTCAATGCTAAAATTGGGGCAGCCTTCTGAGTGCACCACTCACTCACCCCGACAGTGAGGAAATTGGTAACTATAGGTGTACTACTACCTCAACTCCTTTATGCCCTCCCTGTTCTCTACCATGCCAATGCTAGTGTGTTCGGCAAGTGGGACACTTCCTGTAATAATATCTGCAGGTTCATTTTATCAGCTCATTGCCTAACTCATTATTGCATACTCTACCCTGGCTTAAACTGGTTGAGTTCAAAGACCTCCGGTCATACACTCTAGGGTGTCTTGTTGACTTCCTTACTAGAACATCTTGTCCGGCCTCTCTGGGTGACATGCTTACCCCAGTCTCCCACTCTTGCTTACTTAGGTCCTCATCCATCCCAAAGCTCACGGTATGGCTCTGCGCCACCAAAATGGGTGAACAGGCTTTCTCCTATTTTGCCCCTAGGTTCTGGAACTCACTACCCCCTCAGGTTGAAAACTCCACCTCCCACCTTTCTTTTAAGCGTTCTCTCACCTCTTTGCTCTAGGTAACTGCTATTGCACATAACCGGGAGCCACCACTTAAGGCGCCATGCTATTTAGTATTAACGTACTACTTACTTACTGAATCTTTTTATGTGTTTTACTTTTCCACCAAGCTGGCTAAATGACTGATTGAACAAGCTCCTCCTCATGCCAATTCTACGTCTGATTTTTTACTTTATTGTTTTACCTTATTGGTGACTGTATAAATGTCTGCTTGCCAAATACACTGATGTATCTCAATCCAGTCTGTAACGATTGCACCTAAGTTGTTTTGAACTGCGCTGTTGTCTTTTCTGTATTCTCAATTGTACTCTACTGGGTTGTGCTTGAAAATAGGCCGGATTGTTGCCTAGCGCACTCACCCAGTTACCAAAAGCTAATAAATAAAAATAAATAAGTGCGTTATTTTTCACTGTTTTAGCATTAAAACACAGCTGACATGACTTTGACCACTTATCCTGTCTGTTTTGATCCCTATCCATCTTCTCCCTCTCCCCAGAGTGTCCCTTCTGTTGCAGATCTTGATGTCATCCACAAAGAGGCAGATTTTTCCCTCAAGTTCCTCTGCTATGTCACTTATAAGGACGTTTAAAAGGGCTTGTCCCAAAACTGATCCCAGAGGTACCCTGCTAGTCACTCTATCTTCCTCATCACAAACTCTGTGTAACACTATCCTCTGTTCCTTTTCCTCTAACCATTTTGTTTCTTACACAGGTTACCACCTTTATACCCCCCCCCAAGTTCCCCAATTTATTTACCAGTGTCCTATAAGAAATGGCATTGAAAACCTTGCTGAAGTCAAGGTAGGCAACGGCCACCACCGTTCCCTGATCCAACTCTCTGGTTAACCAATCAAAGAAATCTATCACATTTTTGGCATGACCATACCCCAGTGAAACCATGGTGCCCTGGATCATGGAATCTGTTGCATATAAGATATTCCACAATCCTTTCCTATAACAGTGTTTCCATTACGTTGATCACCACCAATGTCTGGCTGACTGGCCTATAGGTTCCTGCCTTCTTCCTGCTACCACTTCTGTGAAATGTGACTACCTCTGCCATTTTCCTTTTCCCTGCGATGACACCAGTTTCCAGTTATTTGTAAAACTGATATGTCAGAGGTACAGACATGGGATGGGTGAGCCATCTCTGGTGCAGTTCCCGAACACCCCCACACTAGGCCGACTCGGCACTGACTGGAAAAATTAGACTTTCATGACTAGACCTAGATAGCCGACTTGGCTGGTTCTGAAATGCAGTCTGGTCTGGCACTTTACTACATTTACCTGGTGTCCAGTGGTTCCCAATCCCCTAGTCCATTTTCCTTTGTGTCTAGTTTACTCCACACACACACACCCTAGCAAGCAGTGCCCCCCCCACACCCTGACCTCTAGCTGATGACTGACACAGCCCTCCACTCTCCACCATAACCGGCCGCTGGGACTAAGCTGTCAATGAACAAGAGTGTGATTGTACAGGAACGCATGCATTCATTGACAGCTCAGTCCCATCTGCTGTCTGTTGTGGAGAGCAGAGGGCTGTACCACTTGCTGGCTGGGTGTCAGGGTGGGGGGTCTGCTAGACATCATGGAACATGGACTATGTCTTGTCTAGTACCATTCTATTACAGGGGAATGGGGATGGGGAGGGGGGCCACTAGACACAAGGAAATGAATATGTGATGTGGGGTGACCTCTGGACACATGGGACACTTGTTGCATTATGTTGGATGGGGGATGGACCACCTTGTTCATTGAACAATTCCTAACCTGTTTTAGGAAAAATCAGAGCTGGAATCAGAGCCGGGTCACAGCCAACTCACCCTTCCCTACTGCAGTCATTATCTCCTTGAGCTCTTTCAGCACCCTTGGATGCTTCCCATCTGGTCCCACAACACTGTCCACCATCAAGTTAGCCACTGTTTTTTGCACTTTCTTTGCAGAAAATGGACTGGTGTCCACTTCCTTCCAGGAAATGCTCTTGGCAGCTTTTTGAGGTCTCTCCACCTCCCCTTCTATTATGAAAACTGCGCAGAAGTATTTGTTCAAGATGTTTTGCTTTACTTGCTCCCACTCCATATGGTCACCCCTCCTTTAACCTTATAATCCCTCCCTTTGTCTTCCTTTTCTTGCTAACATACCTTTAAAAGTCTTTTTAACTTTTTATACTCCCTGAGCTATTCTTTCATCAGTTTGCACCTTTGTACTTCTTACTGCTTTTCCTGCCTCCCTCTGTTTTCTTCTATACACTTCCCTATTCCCTGCTGGCTGGGTATCCTTATATCTTCTGAATGCTGAATTTTTAGCCTTTATCTTCTCTGCTACCTCTTTTGAGAACCATAGCAGTTTCCTCTTTCTTTTACTTTTGCGTATCTGCTTGATGCACAGGTTCATTGCCGTCACCATGCCCTCTTTTATTTTGGCCCACTGTGCCTCCAGTCCATCCAGGTCCTCTCCTCCTGCCAGGGCATTCCTGAGTTGGTCACCTATCTTAGTAAAATCAGTCCTTCTGAAATCCAGGACCATCCCCATTCTGTGTTTAGATTCCGCAGCTGTTCTTATGTGAACCACACTGAACAATGATCACTGGTCCCCCGATGGCTTTTCACCTTGACATCCACAGCACTGTCCCTGTTAGTAAGCACCAGATCCAGTATTGCTACTTCACAATTGGTTTCAATAACTAATTTCTAGATGTAAGGTTCAGGATGCCTATAGGTTCAGTGTGTTTATGCCTCAGGACATCCCAGAGTTGACTTCAAACACAACAAAATGAGAAAAAAAGGGTGAACACCACTTACTCCGGCTCACTGTCTTGGTCTTTTTATTAAACCTTTCTATGTTTTATATTCCATGTAAGCAAGTCCACAGTTCTCATTCTCTCAAAAGATTAAATTTATTTCTCCTTGCACAAATTTACATTATTGTTTTACCACTTCTGCACTTCTCCCAGAGGTGCAGAACAGCATGGCTCAAGCTAACTCTCAGTGTAAGGAGTCATTACACTGGCAGTTAGCTTAAGCAATGCTATTCTGCACCTCTGGGAGAAACGTAGAAGTGAGAGAGAGAGAATGAGCAGTAGTAGTAAAAATTGTATTCAGCTGAGAAAAAGAGTGAATAGATACAACTCGACTGAGACAAGCTCATTTCCAGCGAGGCCCTAGAACAGTGGACTTGCTTACATGGAATATAGAACATAGAAAATTTTAATGAAAAGACCAACACAGTGGGCTGAGGAAGTGGCGTCAGCCACAGAAGTGTCTCCCTTGATATGTGTGGATGAAATAAAGAACATTACAAAGGAATATTGCAGTGGTGTTTGCCCATTTTGACCCATTTTTCAATGACTAGTTGCCTGAGGAACACCGCAGATTGGCATCCAGGATGTTCCTGCTTCTAGGTGAAGCCACTATAAGAAATCTTAAATCTACATCCAGCAGACAGATGTCTTCGTCAGTAACACCTCTTCTTTCTTCAGCCTATTAACACTTTGTTCTAACATTTCCTTATCAAAGTCTTTCCCCTTATTGAGAGTCTCCAACAGCTATGTTCCATGAGGTCTCGAGTGACCACGTAAATACCCCAACATAAAGGGCTGAGTGAACATGTAAGGACTGTTCTGCTGTTCCCTTTCTACCACTGAGAGTACATAGGCTTATGGAGGGGCACCCCTCTTCAGGATGAATAGCAACTGGATTTCATAACTTGACAGGGCAAAGGTGCTGAAGTAAGAGGAACAATGGGTAGGATCAACTTGGCTGGGTAAGCAGTTTTGGTTTTTTACCACATGACATTTTTCAGAAACCCCCAGTCAATATTTTTAGCTGTCTGGTAAGGTGACCAGCCTTGGCACCCCCCTGAAGAGCGACTCTCCAAGCAGGTCACAGAAGCTCCTGACACACACAGCCTAAATCAAATGACTAATACACCTGGAAACCTTTTTACAACATTTAAAAATTGTGAACAGGCAACCAGAGACAGAGTGATAACACCAGAAACAGCACAAACCACAATGGAATAAACTGATGACTCATACTTCAGTAAATACTCAAGGCTAAGTATATCACCCGCCAACACATTTTTTCTTACAGTATATGATATGCACAATACCAAAAAACGAAATGACATAATCATTCAAAAGTAAACATCCAAATATGTACTCACCGGAAGAAAAGAGAGAAAGAGGAGACATGATAGATACATTCAAATACCTCAAGGATATCAATAAGGTACAGGAGGGTGGCATATTGCATCTAAAGAGATGCTCAGGGATGAGGGGCATGATATAAAGCTGGAAGGGGGAGACATAGAGGGGATGTGAGGATATATTTCTTCATGGAAAGGGTGGTGAACACCTGGAACAGTCTTCCAGCAGAGGTGGTGGGTACCAAAATGACAGCAGGTTTCAAATATGCATGGGATAGACATAGGGGGACCTTAGTAACAGGGCTGGAGGAGTAAGTGCTGGAGATCAATTAGGGTGCACAGTCGCAGATTATGTAGGGACTTTAGGGCAGACTAGGTAGGCCAAGAGGTCCTTTTCTGCCAACGGCATCTATGTTTCTGTGTTTCTTAAATCATTTTGGGAAACAGAAAATTATATATTGGCTGCATGAAGGGCATATGAGGACAAATTGAGGAATCTAGATATGTACTCCCTGGAGGAAAGGAGGGAGAGGGAGGACATGACTGAGATGCACAAATACCTAAAGGGGTTGAACAGGGTGCAGAGGACAACTTATTTCAAAGGAAAAAGGATTCAACAATAGGGGTCATGTCATGAAGCTGAAGGGAGGAAAAGTTAGGTGAAATACAAGAAAGTATTTTTTCACAGAGAAGGTGGTGAATGCCTGGAATGGGCTGCCAGACAAGGTAGTGGGTGCAGAAACAGCGTCCTGTTTTTAGCATGCATAAAACAGGCACAAGGGGATTCTGAGAGTGTGGAGGGGAGGGTGGACTTAGCTGGGGGGGTAAAGGGGAAATCAGGAAATAAGTATAATGGATCAAGGGGATACTCACTACATGAAGAGTATCATAGGGCAGACTAGGTGGGCCATGTTTTGTCCTTATCTGCCAGAAATTGTATGTATGTATGTATGTAATCTAAAAATTATTGGTGACAGATCATGGCGTGGTTTACTCTGGCCATGCAAACATGTCTTCAGATGCATGGAAACCCATGTATGCACCAGAATGTTCCAGACTGGGATACTCTTTGATTCTTGTAACCACACAAGATGGAATTACATGGCGGTATCATCACCCAAGACGATCATGTGCCCAGACTATAAATTATCGACACGCCACCAGCCATATTGACCTGCGAAGTGACAGAATTCAGATTAATCTTTGCATCTAGCACCAGTGGAAAGCTGGTACTAGCCATATCCAATGTTCAACACACCCTAGCTAGCGGGCAGTGTCAAACACACCCATAGGTGATACCAGTCAGGAAGAATTTGTAAAAATTCTGCCGGCATCACACCCTCACTGCTGGCAATAGTCAAATAACCCTGTCGCGCCAGTGAAATCGCTTGTACTGGGCAACTGCTGTGAAATGAAAAGTGATGGAACTCTGAAGACAGAATATAAATAAATGGTTAGCCTTAGCTGGAAAAAGACTGGGGACTAATGATCAGCACCAGTTTTATTTATGAGCAGCAGTGTGATGCCATAGTTGCAAAAACAGCATGGCACACACTTAGCGAAGCTTCATAAGTGAGTATGCAGACATTTTAATCCCCTTATACAAACGCTTGGTCAAGCAGTATCGCAAGTGCTGGGTACAGTTCTAAGATGCAGATCAAGAATTTGGAGAAGGAGGTTATGTTTTAGGTAAAGGGTGTGGCAATTTTAATGCAGAATGAAAAATGTTCACTTTTATCTATCTGACTGCTGGAAGACATAGAGTTTGCCACTAGAAGGGGCGTAGTGGGTATAGCTTTGCTACATTACTCGATCACACTGATCACACATCTAAGGAAAGATATTGCCACCATAGAGAAGATGTAGAGGTGACCAGAAAAAATGGACTAATAAATAAAAAAAAAACATAGACTAGGAGCAGAGAGATGTTTCTTTATCGAAAAAGGATGGCTTGGGGAGCCATGCTGACAGCATAAAAAGCACAAGAAAGGAATAACACTATAAGGACAAGTGCGACAGTTCAAGATTAACAGGCTAAAAGGGCAAGAGGAGACTCAATATCACTGAAGTGAGGAAGATTCAAAGTACTTCACAGAACAAGTAGTGACAGACTGGAATACACTGGCAGAGGCATAGTTTATACTGTAATGACTTACATACTCTGATGTGGACAAGTAATTTAAAGAAAAGAGGGTAACCCATTAGTACAATGGAGCTGAGTGTGCGTGAAAGGTACAATTATGTACGAACTTACTTTAACAGTAGATCTTTGAGAGGATCCCTTGCAGCAGGCCACACCAGTAGGACTTAGCTGCCAGGCACTAGGACCACATGGAAACTTTTCTAGCTAGCAGTCTACCTTAGGGGGCTACCCACTCCCACATCACCCTCTGACATCAGCCCATCCTGTAAAGTGGGTGGCCCCTCTGCCCTCATCAGTTCTCCCATCGGAGACCATAAGCAAAAAGGCATGTTAGTGGAACCAAGAAGGAGACCAATGTATCCATAAAGGGGGGAACCAAGCAGAAGGTACACCTCTATGGAAGAGGAGAGAGAGACCAGAGAAAAAGAGGGGTGGGGGTGGGAAGCATGGCCTGCTGTAAGACATCCTCTCAAAGATCTACTGTTATGGTAAATTTTTATATAACTGTACTCTTACTTTGAGGGAATCTCTTGCAGCAGGCCACATCAGTAGGACAAATCCAAAGCAGTTGTGGCAGCAACTGCCAAACAGTCTGGGTCGGCTGGCACTACTGACCTATGATAGGAGGCATTGTGGAACAGCTATACTAAAATTGGCCCTACACCTAGAGACGATGTCTAGACAATAGTGCTTGGTGAAGGTATGGTGGTGCTCTAAGTAGCAGCTGCAGACCTCTGCAGCCGAAAAGTTTCTGAAACATGCAACTGAAGTGGCCATGCCTCTGGCTGAATGGCCACAAACCACGCCAGGAAGCTGCTTACCGTACTTCCTATAACAGAACACAATAAAACTAGCTAATCATTTTGATAAGCACTGTTTGGACACTGGAACTCCTTCATTCCCAGGGGAAGGAAATAATCAATTGAGAGGACTTTCAGCAGTCCCTAGACTAGTGTGTATAGTATCTCAGAATTCTATGCATGTACAATGTGTGTAAATCTCCTGGATTGGCATGCTCCGGGCAATAAACAGGCAGGTAGATGGCTTGATTCAGTGTTAACTCAGACACCCTCTTAGGAAAAAATATAGGGTTGGTCCACAAAGACACCCTTTGTTTGTGGAATATTAAATAAGCCTGCTCACACATGAGCACATGCAGCTCAGAAATCCTACAAACAGAAGTAATTGTGACCAAAAATAACGCTTTTCACACCTTAAAGCCTAGCTCACAAGATGTGGCTGGTTCAAAGGGAGGCAGCGTGAGTTTCTCTAACACAAAATTTAAGCCCCAAGCCAGGACAGAATTGCAGATCAGAGGTTTCAAGTGCAGGATGCCTCTCAAAAATGTGAGACACATCCATTTGAGCCACAGTGCAGCCATCGACAGATACATGGTAAGCAGAGATAGCAGAGAGATGTACCTTGATGGAGGAAATCTAGATTTAGTAGTTGCCGTATTGGTCCTTGCAAGAATAGATCCAGAAGCAAATGATTTGATACCTTTTAATGGACCAATATAGATGTAACAACAAGAACAAAGTGCTCTAGCTTTTGGACCAACCAGTCCTATTTGAGAAACTGTGTATTGCCATTAGCTGAATGAAGAGGCTGGTATCCAGCTTTAAACACTATTCTTGTTGTTAATGTAGTCCATTAAAAGGTATCAATCATTGCTTCTGAATCTATCATAATAGAGGAGTACTTCAGAACTGAATCTGGGAGGTAAACCAAGATATGAGTCACCGAACAGGTGAATGGGTCTAGCTGGTCGAATGCAGCCCAGAGAGCGAAGTGCTTCCACTTCATGGAATAGGTGTCCCAGGTGGAGTGCTCCCAAGTTTTCACCAGCACATCCGCTACCCTGGAAGACAATCCAAACCTTGCGATGGCTATTTCCTCAGGAGCCATGCATGTAGATGGAGAGATCTGACATCCGGATGGACCAGGGTGCCCTAGTTCAGGGAGAGCAAGCCAGTGCAGAGGCAAAGGTACTGGGGGGTTCCACTGCCTGTTGCTGTCCAAATCTGATGAGGCCAGAAGGGGGAAATCAGAACCATATCCGCCCCTTCCATCTGAAGTTTGATCAGAACTTGTGGAAGGAATGGGAAGGAAGGGAAGGCATACAGAAACCTCCCTTTACAAGAGAGGGACAATGCATTTCACCAGAAAACTCCAGGCCCTGGATTGAGCTAGCAGAAAAGCAGCAGTTTTGTGTTGAATGGGGATACAAAAAGGTCAAACTGTGTATGACCCACTTGTTGAACAGGTCTTCTGCCACAGAGGTCAGGAACTCCTGTTCATGAACCCATGATCGAGACCGGCTTTGGCTGTCCACCAGGACATTTTTGGTGTCTTGGAACATGGACGGATGAGAGTTCCAGGCCATGGTCTATGACCCAGTACCAGACTCTCATCACCTCCCGACACAGAGGCTACAAGTGGGTTTCTCTGGTTCCATGTGATAACAGTGACTTCCTAAAGGCGATCGCCATTATCGCGAAGTCAGAGTGGCGAAAACCTTTTTGGCACTCTGACACCCTTGGCGCATGGAACAAGGGCTCAAGGGACTTAGAATATCATGCTTTCCATGGGGGGGCTGTGCCCCACACTGCCCCACATGGGGGGCTTTGCCCCTCGCACCCCCCTACTAAAGGATTCTCAACTCAAGGGGGGTACATATCGGGGGGGGGGCAAAGCATGAAGAATAAAGTTTCAGGCTGGGCACAATAAAATTGCACCAGCGACTGGACCCGAACCCGGTACCTCACCCACCCCAGCACAGGGCAACCCTCAATGCCACGGCGCAGCTTGGCAACCCACTGAAGCCCCATCCCCTCCACCCTTCCAAGCCCACGCTCACTGTACTTGCTCCCCCCCCGTGCTTGTACATATAGCGACATTTGTCACTCAATTCACTCACCTCCACATCCGGTTGCCCTACCCTCCCCATCACCATTAGGGATTTCGCCAAGAAAGGCGTCGCCATTACGGATGGCACCCTTCTACATGCATCCACATCATGGACTACCATTCCTCCTTGTTTTTTGATGTAATGGACCATGCTCATGTTGTCTGTTTGTATCAGTAGTAACCATGGGGATAGCCGAATCTGGAAGGCCTGGAAAGCATACAGAACTACTCGCATCTCCCAGACATTTATGTGGAGATCCACCTCCACCTTGGACCATGTCCCCTGAGTCTGGTGGGCACCTAGCTGGGCCCCCCAGCCAAGACCCAAGGCATCTGGTGTTAGTATCTGCCGCAGGAGTGGGATGACAAAAAACACCCCTCGCAATAGTTTGCCCAGCTCCACCCACCACAATGGAATCCTCTTGACCGGGTCTGAGGCTAGGACTGGTTGTTATAAGTCATCCTTATACTGGTCCCACTGGACCTGCAGGGTCCACGAGGAATCCTCATCTGCAATCTGGCTAGAGGGACCATCACCATGGCTGCAGGCATGAGCCCAAGGATTAGCAGAAAATCCGTGCTGGGACATACTGGCTGGTGTGGAGCTGATGGGCCTGATCCATCAGATGTTATGCTTTATTTTGAGGGAGAAAGGCCATCCCCTAGCTATATTCTACACTGCCCCAATGTACTGAAGGCATTGTCAGAGGGTCAGGAAGGTTTTGGACAGGTTTATTGTGATCCCCAAGGCCTGGAACAGGCTACGGGTATAAGCCAGGGTTTGGATCAAGCACTCTCTGGATGGTGCTGCTAGCAGCCAGTCTTCTATGAAGGGGAACACATAAAACCCTTGGTGTCTGAGGGCAGCTGCCACCACTGCTAAGCATTTTGTGAACACTTCGGGTGCTGAAGATAAGCTAAATGGCAGAGCTCTAAATTGGAAATGCACTCCCTGAAAGGGAAACCTGAGGAGGTGCCAGTGGAAGTGCGCACCTTGATATGTAGGTAGGTGTCCTGCATATCGAGGGATCAAATCTAGTCCCCACTGTGTAAAAGGGGCAGCAATCCCTGAAGGGTAACCATCCTAAACCTTTTGTACTGGATTGACAGATTCAGCTCACTGAGGTCTAAAATGGGCCTGAGATCCGCTGTGCACTTTTAGGACCTGAAAGAAATGGGAGTAGAAACCTTTTCCTTACTGAGACCATGGAATGGGTTCTATGGCCTTTTTGCAGAGTAGGGCATAGATCTTTTCCCAGATCAGAGGGATGCGACTGGGGGGGTATGAGGAGAGAACTGGTGGTTTGTCATTGGGCTACTCCAGGAATTCTAGGGTGTAGCCATGCTCAATGAGCTGCAGCATCCAGATGTCTGAGGATATCTCCCTTCACCTGTCCAGGAGACGAGGTCAAGCCCCCAAAGGAGGAAGACCTCTTCACAGTGGAAGAATGGTGAGGAGACCGCACAAAAGGAGTAGGATGAGGACCAGGGCCTGTCCTGATCCTTGTCCCAGTGCTTGTGTTTCCCAGTAGCCTTGTCCTGGGGTTTTGAGGACTGTGAGCCTGTCCCGAGAACTGGGCCAAGGAAACCGAGGAGCTCCTTGCCTGCAGCTCCTGTTCCATCGAGGTGACTTTCAACTTCCAGAGGAAACTTTCCAAGGTCCGCTGACGGCACCACTGGTGGCCTGGTTGAATCTTTGGCAAACCTTGCAGGCTTGGACATTGTGGTCTGGACATAAGCAGTGGACACAGGCAGAGTGACTGTCTTTTTCCAGGATTTGTTTTCCACAGGCACTCTTGTTGGATGCTCAGTCTGAAGTCAGTTTTGATTTTGAAGACATAAAGGATGAAAAACCATCCCAAAGATAGAAAAACTAAACTTGGAAAAGGAAAAGAAAAATCTCAAAAAAAGTACACAAAAATGGCAGTGGACTGTAGCGGCAGTGGTTTCCAGAGGTCCGACATGCGTGGGTCGATGGTGGGACAAGAACTGAGGAGGACAGAGGGGCCACCCACTTTATAGAATAGGCCGATGTCAGAGGGTGACATCGGAGTGGGCAGCCACCTCAAGTAGAGTGCTAGCAAGAAAAGTTTCCATGTGGTCCTAGTACCTGGCAGCTAAGTCCTACCGGTGTGGCCTGCTGTAAGAGATTCCCTCAAAGTAAGATTTGTGGGACCAATTTTCTTTTCCCTTATTCAAAGTTAAAATTCCATACTTTTGGCAAAAGGTATTGAAAGCCAGTAGACAGGGGCCTATTGAGCAGCCAAAAAGTACACCACATGTCACACATTGGCCCATGTCTATAGCGGCATGTCCTACACAAAAAAGGAATGAGCTTATTGAGAGTTGGCCCACCACACTGACAATGTCTATTTTGACTGGCTGTCGAATGGTCTCACTCACACCAAATTCCAGAGATACAAGTATAAATACTCAATCTGTATACCCACCAAACTGCACTAGCCAGCCTACCCTTCCTTCCCACATGCATAGCTGGTACAAGCTCAGCATAGTGACTGCCTACTCTCCCTGACCCTTCCCAATGGCACTTAGCAATTTACTCTGCAAGCCACCATTCACAGTTTGTACTATCCCCTGACACTGATGCATTCTGTCCACATCAACATCCATGCCTTAACACCCTGCTACACTAGCTAACTCACCATGCCAGACACCTTGCACTGCTCATACTAGACTGGTGCAAAGTTTGTGTACCCTTCCAATGTCACTAGCCATCTCACCCTACTGAACACCTCCCGTAACTGGTACTACCCCAGCATAGTATACTCTCCATTCTGCCTCATACAATGCAGCGTACAGCACACCCTGACTGTCACCTTCCATAACTGGTGTTTGCCAACTCTGCCTACATACTACCACCTAAATGACATGGTACACCAAACAGCCCACCACAACAACCCACCACCAACACCACCATGACCAAGAGACATCACTAACCTGCTTGGGGCAGGGTCTGGGTGAACAAGGTTACAGTAAAAAAATCACACATTATCAGTAAGCAGATTCACAGTACAGCAGCATTTAAAAACAGGATTTCAAAGTTTTCATGCTGGGTGATGCATACATTCTGTTATATTTTGTCTTCCAGATATAGCTTCCCACAGCTCCCACAGCAGCACAGGTACTCCTTAAGGATTGGCATGACTCTGTGTTGGCCACAGTGATACCAGCGTAGGCCAGTTAGCTGATCAGGACCACCAGATGCCTCATGCGATGTACTGGTTTCAGAAGACCAAGATTGGGATACATGGGCTGAGGAGTTTGCCCGAGATGCTGGCTGTGTCAGTTTGTAGGCACGGGACTGTAGCCCAGTGACAAACTCTGCACTACAGGGCTCAGTATCACTGTCTGAATATGATGAGGAGTCTGAATTCCCACTGGAAAATGAGCTCTCTGCATCGCTGGGTCCATATTCCCGACTTTGGTTGAAAAGAAAAGACATAGTTCACTGTTCACTGGTTTGCTGTAGTTTGGTGTCTAGGAAATGAAAAATGTCTGAGAAACATGGAATTAATATGCTTTAGCCCTATGCCTCCAATCTGCGCTGCATCTCCAAAATGTTCTTTCATAGCCCGTTTTTGGTGTACTCCTCATTGCAACAGTTCACAAATGGTGGCATCTCAACTTCCAATTCTGGGGTTCTGACTGAATCTCCATGAACTAGCTTTGCTGTCGTCTCACTAACAAGTGTTTGTAGTCAAGTGCTTCCCGTAATGAACAATCATGGAGTCCCAAGGTTGAGGAGAAGGGAGGGAACTCTGGTATTTGTTGCCCCTTATTCATTGTACCCCCTTTCTAGGGCTGTTTTCTGTTTTCTGTTCCCTGTTCCCATTTTTAGTTCATTTGAGAGGGAAGTGCAGAAAAGAGAGGGACCTCCAAAAATGCTACTGTTCACCCTTGCCACCTGTGCCCCACACATTGTTTCCCACCTTGCTTTTCTATTTTTCATAATCTTTTTTCATTTTGTAACCTCTTCTTGTGATGGCCTCCACTCCTCAGTGTCACACTCATCATCACTACTAGTCAGCAGTGTAACTGATATTAGACTTTCAAACTTGTGTTTTTTATCATCCTGTCCCACAACTGCTTCCTCATGCTCTTCCTCCTTCTTCTGTCCTGCCTCTTACCCTTGCTTCTTCTTCTTCTCCTCCTCATCCCCCTCTCCTATTTTGTCTTCCCCATCCTTCTTTCTCCTTGCATAAATCTTATGATTGTCCTTGTTCTTGCTCTGTATCCTCATGTGCTTCTCCCTCCATTACCTCTTCACGCTCATGCCACTGCTCTGACAGCACCACTTCCATATATTCCTCACTGACATTCTCTAGAAGCTGCTTTGGTGTTGGTGCTACGGGGTGCTTTTGTAGAGCTGTGGATTTGGAATACCCTTGCCATGCCCCAGCCCTGCCATTTACTCCCATGAACAACTGTGCTGTTTCCTCTGGTGACAAGATAACCATAGTGTTCATGACCAACCCGGACTCATTGTCACCTTCCTTATGTGGTGGCTTAGCAACAGCTCAGAGGTGGGTGGAAATGCTTCTGATGCCCAATTCAGGAGTTGAAGCATCAAATATATATTAATACGTAGAGTGGTGGGTGTTTCTTACAGCATAAGAAATGTTATGTTGTGCTGTTTAGGCAGGAGGATCATGAAACAAAGTTGAGTGGGTCTGTCACACCAAACAACATAAAATAATGTTCTTTTTCTGTAAGAAAGATACACCACTATAGATATTAATATATTATGAAGTAGTCAAACTGCTTTGGGGGAAAAGGCTCAGAAACACTCCCTCTCCCCTTCCTTTCATACCTTAATGATAAATTTACTGTAGAGTGGTGGGTGTTTCTTACAGAATAAGAAATGTTATGTTGTGCTGTTTGGCAAGAGGAGCATGAAGCAAAGTTGAGTGAGTCTGTCACCCCAAACAACATAAAATAATGTTCTTATTCTGTAAGAAAGATACACCACTATACATATTATTGTATTTTGAAGCAGTCAAACTACTTTGGGGGAAAAGACTCAGAAACATCCCCCCCTTCCTTTCATACCTTAATGGTAAATTTACTGAAGAGGTCTCCTTCAAGTATCTCGGTGTCTGTCTGGATTGCCACCTTGAGTTTTCTGTTCATGTGGATACTATCCACAAGAAACTCTACCCAAAGCTTTGAGTACGTTACAGAAATAAGAGCAGTATCCCACTTCCTGCATGCAGAGATAGCCACACTACCATGATTCTCCCCATTTTTGACTCTGGAGACATTGTTTACAGTGCTGCTCCTAAGTCCACTGTAGATCGACTGGACCCCCTCTTTCACTCCTGCTGTCAATTTGCCCTTGACAAACCCCTGTGTACTCACTACTGTTCTTTGTGTGCCCCCTCTCCCTCCCATCTCTTGATGCCAGGTGCCTTACCCACTGTGCCTCCTTGACCTCCAAATTTTGGTTTGGCTCACTCCTCTCATATCTTGCTTCTGATCCCTCCTCTAGTCCTACCTATTACCTTTTATTCCCTTTGCAACACTTGGTTTTGCTTTCTTACTCTCCCATCAGTTCAAACTACTGCTTATGGAGAGCTCCATTGGTGGCTGGCTGTGGTGGTGAGTGGAGGGCTGTGCCGGTCACTGGCTCAGTGATGGGGTGTGGGGGAATGGGGGGTGGTGGCAGGTGGATCACTAGATGCCAGGGAAAGGTTTTACTTCATTTTACAAGGGATCAGGCAGAGGAAGTAGGGTCAGTTAGACCACCAGGGAACTGTGTGAATGTACAATACAAGGGATTAGGATGGTGGGGTCTTACACTGGATGCCAGTGATAATTATTATGAGATCACATGGGTGCAGCGGAGGGGGGACTACTGGACACTAGGGACATATTAATACTATACAGGAACAGGTGTTGAGAGAGGTGGGGACACTGGACACCAGGGAAATCTAATACATTTATTATCCAGCAGTGATTGGAAGGGGGAAACCACTGGACACCAGGGAATAGTTTTGCTCAGTATTCACAAAAGAAGAAGAGGGGTAGGCACCTAAACCAAACAATAGAAGCACTCTGTGCATGGGGGTCGATACCAATCCATTCACAGATAAAAGGGTCCTGAAAGAACTCTTAAAACTCAAGGTGGACAAAGCAATGGGACCTGCTGGGATTCACCCCACAATTCTAAAAGAACTAAGGGGAGACCTAGTGACACCACTGATTACCTTTCTTGACAAATCATAGGAGGATGGTGTGGTACCTGAGGACTGGAGGAAGGCAGATGTGATCCCACTTCACAAGAGTGGGAGCAAGGCAGAGGCAGGAAACTATAGACCTGTTAGTTTGACCTCAGTGGTAGGGAAAATGATGGAATCACTTCTGAAAGAAAGAATTGTCAAGTACCTAGAGGCCAGCGAGGCACAGGACCCAAGGCAGCATGGATTCACAGTGGGAAGGTCATGTCAGAAAAATCTAATAGATTTCTTTGACTGGGTGACCAAAGTAGTAGACCAGGGAGGGGCTGTAGATATTGCCTACTTAGACTTTAGCAAGGCATTTGACACAGTACCACACAAAAGACTAATCAACACGTTAGCCAGCTTAGGAGTGGGTCCCAGGGTGGTAGCCTGGGTAACAAATTGGCTGGACAACAGGATGCAGAGGGTAATAGTAAATGGAGCACACTCTGGAGAAAGGGGAGTTACTAGTGGGGTACTACAGAGTTCAGTACTGGAGCCAGTACTCTTAAATGTCTTTATAGGTGACATTGCAGAGGGGCTGGAAGGAAAAGTGTGCCTATTTACAGATGACACAAAGATCTGCAACAGGGTTGATACACAAGGAGGGGTGGAAAGGATTAAAAGGGACTTGGCAAGATTGGAGCAATGGTAATGAGTATGGCAGCTTAGTTTCAATGCAAAGAAGTGCAAAGTAATGCACCTGGGAAACAAAAACCAAGGGGAAGGATACACAATGGGGGGTTACTAACAACAGCAAAAATGGAAAGGGACCTGGGGGTTCTCCTATTAGAAGACCTTAAGGTAGTCAAGCAATGTGAGAAGGCAGTAAGGAGGGCTGGGGGGATTCTGGGATGCATAGGGAGAGGCATCACCAGTAGAAATTTGTTATCCCTCTGTACAGACAGTTGGTGAGACCTCATCTGGTGTACTGTGTGCAGTTCTTGAGACTCCATCTCCACAAGGACATAGACAGGATGGAGGCAGTCCAGAGGAGGGCAACCAAAATGGTGCAGGGTCTGCACCTGAAACCATATGAAGAGAGACTAAAACAGCTTAACATGTATACCCTTGAGGAAAGCAGGGAGAGGGGGGACATGATAGAAACCTTTAAGTACCTCAAGGGAATCAACAAAGTCAAAGAGGGTAGCATATTTTAGAAAAACAGATGTACAAGAACAAGGGGGTACTGTTTGAAGATAGAAGGGGGATAGCTCATGTGAGGAAGTATTTTTTCAAGGAGAGGGTAGTGGATGCATGGAACAGCCTTCCTGAGGAGATCGTGGGGTCAAAAACAGTGGGGGAATTCAAGAATGCATGGGACCGACATAAGGCAGTTTTAGTGGGGGTTGGGGGGGATAAGGAGGATGTAGACTGCTGGTTGACTAGGATCTGCAGCTTATCCAATAGGTAGAGAAATGGGCAGACTAGGTTGGCCAAGTTGTCCTTATCTGCCATCAAAATCTATCATGTCCCCCATTCTCCCTCCTTTCCTCGAGCCTATACATATTAAGCTGCTTTAGTCTTTCTTCATATGTCTTCTGGTGCAGACCCTGCACCATTTTAGTTGCCCTCCTCTGGATAGCCTTCACCCTGTCTATGTCTTTGTGGAGATGGGGTCTCCAGTACTGCATGCAGTACTCCAGATGTGGTCTCACCAACTGTCTGTACAGAGGGATAACAACTTCCTGTTTTCTACTGGTGATGCCTCTCTCTATGCATCCCAGTATCCCCACAGCCCTCCTTACTGCCTTCTCACATTGTTTGCCCACCTTTAGGTCATTTGATATAACTACGTCAGGTCCATTTTTGTTGTTGTCAGTATCTCACCCCCCATTGTGTACTCTTCCCCTTTGGTTTTTGTTTTCCAGGTGCATTACTTTCCACTTCTTTGCTTTGAACCTAAGCTGCCATACATTTAACCATTCCTCCAACATTGCCAAGTCCCTTCTCATCTTTTCAACACCACCTTGTGTATCAACCCTGTTACAGACCTTTGTGTCATCTGCAAAGAGACATACTTTTCCTTCCAGTCCCTCAAGTCAAGTCAGACAAGTATTGAGCGGGAGCATACTGCTATGGAGATGTAATTTTTTACTTTCTATTATTTTCAGGAGGAAGGCCACAGGGACTAATATGTTCTCTGTTCTGTTTTTTAATAGGTTTGTAACCAAATGTATGGGTTCATATTCAAGGGTTCCCAGTAGTTCCCCAAATATTGCTCCCTATGTTTATTTTTATTTTATTTTTATTACATTCTCGGATTAATACCTTTGAGCTAGATGCTCTTTACATAGGTTCCACGTAAAGGAAAATACGATACCATACAAATAAAATCAAGACAATATTACAGGGATACTCAGAATACATGGTACATTTGGTTGATAACAGGCAAGACAGGTATGAGGGAATAAAGTCAACCATGGGGAGGGGCAGATAAGTGAGGTACCAGCTACGGCCACTACAGCAGGCTAACAGTGTGTGGTGCCCCATAGAGCAGACAGGTAGCTAGAGCAGCCAGGGAGGCCCTGTCAGGGGAGGGGGGAGTGAGGGAGAGGAGGATGAAGGTGTTGGAGCTAGTGGCAGTCACAGTGGGCCCCAAGCGTCAGCTGTTGCTTAAGGTTTACTTTGAAGTCTCCAAGTGTGAGAAGATTGGCAATGTTATCCCAAAGGGAGAGCTCTGCAGAGCTCTAAATGCGAAGGACCGCTGACCCTGGAAAGGCAGCATTTGGGGGTTAGAAACAGCTGGTGTTCAGAATTTCTTGTGGGATGGGGGTTGGTGCAAGGAAGAAGTAATTGTTGGACCCCGGTCGGTAGTTGACCAAGGTGGATTTTTTTGGCCAGGAGAGGCACAGAATGATCAAATATAGCAGGTCACCTTGTCCATAGCCACATTTGCATCTTGCTTTAGTTCCCTGATTCACTTTATTATATTGATTCATTTTCCACTGACTACTAAAAAGTTCAAATCTGAAACGTGTACAGATCTATCTAAGATTGGGGTTTGTTAATATCTGTAGGTATTCTTTGCTTTTATGATCTTTTTTATTCTTCTTCAACCATTTACAAACTTTATATTGCTTACATCTTTTTAAATCTTGTTGCATATAGAAGTTCCTTAATCTAGTTTTTATTTCTATATTTATTTGTTCTGGGGGTATCTGAGGGTATCTGAGATACATGACATTAAGCCATTAGGCCTAATGAATTTCTCAACAGTTTGTACACTGGGGAATGTGATTTTTTTCTCAATGTATGTTATAGTTTCCTTCAAACATAATCTCATCAATCTGTGATTTTCCATGCAAAATACTTCAAGCCAATAGATTACTGATCTTTGTGCAATTTGACATCCTATTGGTACTTGTCCTATTTCTGCCCTAACAAGGGCAGAAGGGGCACTTCCTGGAAGTACTTGAAATTTTCTTATAGAATTTATTTAGGGATGAATCAATATTTGTTCTAACATGGCTGCCCCAAATCTCTGTTCCATATAATATTTGGCTTCTTATTTTAGCAGTTATTACTTTTATATGTCCCTTCACAGACTTACCTCCATATCTGTATGTGAATGAATTCATTAATGGAGTAAACCTTTCAGTTTTATTCTCCACTTCTGTGATACGTTTCCTCCATTTCCCTTCCCATGAAAAAATAATGCCTACATAACAACATCCCCTCACCACCTCAAGCCTATACTTATTTATTATATAGTTATGCTTACTATTATTCTCTCTGAATACAAGCATCTTGGCTTTACTGTAGTTAATTTGAAGTTCTGCTAAATCACATTCCTGTTGAAATTTCTCCAATAATCTCTTCATTCCCAAAAAACTAGTAGATATTAAAATGACACAGTTCGCGTATGCCAGATAGGGACATGATCTGTCACCGCTCTTAGGCATATGATATTCTGAGTCATATAATGTTCTTAGAACAGTATAAAAAATGTTAAACAATAAAACGGACAACGTACACCCCTGTTTAACCCCAATATTTGATTCAAACCAATTGCTGATTTCTCCCTTGTTATTATACCTGACTCTTGTGTAATTATCTAGATATAATATTTTAATCATATTCAACAAGGATAACTCCAGCCCTCTTTTTTCCAATCTGTCCCACAGTAATCCTCTGTTCACTCTGTCAAATGCTGACTTTAAGACAACAAAAGTACAAGACAATTTTTGCTTCTTAACCACCTTATATTTGTAGACCATATGAGTTAGCTTGAAACATTGGTCACTTGTTGCATGGCCTGTTCTAAAGCCAGCTTGGGCCTTATCTAGTACGTTTTCCATGTTTACCCATTCTGTTATTCTATTGTTAAGAATTTTTGTAAATATTTTAGCTGTGCTTTTGATCAGACTTGTTGGTCTGTAGCACTTATCCTGTTGAAATAGCCAGAATTCTTCCTTCCTGGTGCCCCTGATATTGTCTTTTTCCACTACATCTTTTTGAGTACCTCTAAGTCCCAGACTAGCATGTAAATCGTGCTCCCTTAATCATCAGTGTACTGGATGTGATCCTTATATACAGTATCCAGTATTCAGTTTGGAATTGTTGACACTCTGTGCTTCCTTTGTCCAACTGGGGGCCTACCTCTGGTGTGCTACCCAGCTCAGCTGTCTGTTTCTTCTTGAAATTATGTGTAATCTAACTCAAGAATCTGTTAAACCCCTGCACTACCTGTCTCTCATATCCCCATCCTTTAAATAGAATCCCCCAAATAAGGCTGAGTGAAGTTAGTAAATTCCAATGTTATGCAATTTTCATGATATTCCACAATTTTCACAAAGACTCATGGAATTTGATTTTAAGTGAAGATGTTATTTTGCAATTTCTGACAGCAAGCAATTAATAAAATTGACATACACAGTCTCCTTGTAATATCTAAGAACTTGCCAAATTTAATGGCATTGCACTGTCTAGTTTTAAAGTTTAAGGAGATTATAAATTTGCAGTTTATATTCTTACAAACTTTAATTTTAAAATGTTGTGAACATTTGACTAGCTTTACTTCAGTCCCATTTAAACCTGTAAATATGAAATTTGTCAGAAATGACCATGTGGTATAGTAGTTCCAATTTTTGAAAACTGGTTCAATTTGGATATGTTGTTTTAAATTTAGAGGGAATTAACTGAAATTTAAATTTTGACAACATGTTTGGAAGGTTATAACTCAGTACAGTTTAAAGCCAGAGATATGAAACTATGAACATATATAACTGTAGTGATAACCTGAATACCTATAAAATGTTATAACATTACAATAAATACTATCAATATTATACTAAACAGAAATCTACATTTTAGCAAAATGTTTGACTAGCTATAATGCAACCCAGTTTGAAGATTAAGACATACAACGTGGTACACATACACATGCTGTAAAGCACTCTTAATCCTGAAACTGTGGAGAAATTTGGATTAGAAATTTTTAAATTAGATTACCATAACTGAAAATTAGATTTTGATTAATTGTTTGACCACCCATAACTCTGCCACCTTTTAACCTAGGACTCTGATATGTGGTACACATATGTAAGCTGCTTTTAACTGCATATATCCCTTGGTATCATTTGAACCTGTACTGTTCAAGATAAAGCAAAATAACTGAAATTAAAATTTGGTGACATTTCACAGAATTTTCATCCAAATTCCATGAAATTCCACAGAATTGGAATGGTCATTCCATAAGCATTCTAAGAGTGGAATTTTATATTATGCACAGCTCTACAATTTTATCAAACACCACCAAAGTTATTAAGGTACAACAAGTTGGGTTTAACATTAAATGCCCAACTCAACCGTAACCATATTGATGCTACACACTGCATGACAAATGAGCTTAATTTCATTGAATTACAGTGTCCTCTGCAGCATACTGCTGCATTTTGCTGCAATACTGCAAAGTACTGTTTTGCATCCTGGCTGGCATTGCGATAGATAGTAGTTAGACAGATAGATAGACAGATAGATGGACAGACAGTTATTAATGCATAATAAATTGAAACAACTATGTTAATAAATCTGTTTGGGTTATGAAGCCATAAAAGTTAGGAAATGGGGCATTAGAGTTTTCTGCCCTAATACCCATTTCCTTCCAATCCCCTAATATTGTGACCTAAGGCCAAGTTATAGGCCCAGGGCTGTGACCAATAGATTTCTTATTTGATCTTGGGCAATATGCAAAATAATAGAATCATGAGGAATGCCCTCAGACCTGTAGCCCGCATAGCGTGATTGGGCCATGTGCAAAGCAGCAGATCTCTGCCACACTGTCCTGGTGCTATAGCTTGCTTTGCATTAGGCCCTGCAGTCCATAGGTGAAATCGCATGGTGCATACCTTGACCTGTAACTGATTGACAGATGGCTTTGGTGGCCCTACACAAAGAAGCAGGCCCCCATACCTGCAGGTTGCTTTGCGAATAGGGCTGTGAGCTGTACATGAAGTAAAAGATCCATGTGGGTTGGCACCAGACTTGTAGGCTGGGCTTGGGTCACCTGGATAGTGGATGAGAGAGGATGTGGGCATTATAGCTTGCTTTATGCAGGACCCTGTAGCCCATATGGGAAGTAGCAGATCCATATGGGATAGCCCCACCCCTGTAGTTTGGTCTTGGTTTGCAAGTGAAGGGGATCATGGAAGGTTGGGAATTAGGGTTCGACCACATCTCCTTACTTGTGTAGCTTTACAACCCTAACAGATACATTAACCAGGTTTGTTTGTAATTTATTTCCTCACTTTTTCAGAAAGATACATAACTAGTAATACCCTATCTTTCCCTGAACACCATGTGCAAGGTGATAGACCCATAATGCACAGCACCATTGCTTGATTAGAGCAGGCCCCACCATGCAAATCTATCTTAATGACTTAATAATGTAAATTATCAATACTACCAATAATAATGATAATAATAATAATTATTGTACCACCAAAATGTCCCATTCTAAAGCAAGATATAATGAACCTACATGTTTCAAAATTTAACTCTTTTGTTTTTTTGTTACTCCTGGGTCAAAAAGAAAAGTTCTAAAATGGGGAAATTGCATAAATTAAGCAATCTGTATAGTCAACATTTTAAACTGATTTTCTAAAATTTTGCAGCAAATTAGCCCATATGATTGAGATGCTGAATTCCAATTTTCACAGTCCTAGGGGCTAAGACATCTGCATTATTTGCTGTCTAAAACAAGGGTTTGGCACCAACACTAATTGAACACTAGTATGCTGTACTGCTTTGTTTCTGCTGCCCAGTATGATCTGTGTAATCTATCTTGCAGGATGCATAAAACCTGCAGTCTCCAAGACATCTGCTAGGAAAGTGACAACCACTGTAGGTGACTATTAACTGCTACTTTTAGGCCAATCAGGGCAAAGCATTGAAAAGATCTTACAAATTTTATACAGTTCCATCATGCAGCAACATACCTTCAAAGAGCTCCACTTTCTGGTGAATAAGTAACTGATCTATCTGTTGAAATGGAAACAATAATAAGATTACTTCAGTTTATGCTCTACTCTATTAAGGTTTTTAGTATGTGATGTGTAAAGGTACTGCATAGTATATGGTATCAGTAAACACAGGCAAGGATAATTTTCATGACATTTTGATTGGTACAAATTGTTACTGGAAACATTTCTTATTTTCAGAGCAAGGTGTACATTATTAGATGTAATATAACTGTCTAATTTATAGTTACAAAGTAACGGTTGCTGAAGAAAAATGATGATTAGTCTTTGATACATGTGTCTAATGACCAGACATCACCGTAATAACACTATAAGATACAATATGAAAAGCTATAGATCTAGGACTTATTTCATGAACAAAATCAATGTAGTGAAGAAGAAAAACATGTATTCAAATTAGAACTAGAACCAAAGCCCCTGAATGCCATCCCACTGCTATAGCAGCGGAGGTATCTGGCCAGCTGACTAGCATAAACTCTTTGCAGTCATTTTTCTTCTGTACAAATCTGTAGCAATGAGCAATTCAGATGGCAAAAAAATTCAGGTACAATATTAGACAACTATTTGAAACTCAAACTGTTGTGAGAAAGAGATAATGCAGCTTACAGTAATGTAGAACTGAACCCAGAACCCTGGCATTCTATCTCTGTGCCCAATTAGCTAATCAATTTGTCCACCAGTGTAGTCTGAGATCCTGTTGAATCTTTGTTATCCAAACTACAAATCTTTGGGTTTCATGCCACAGTGGTCTCCTAAAGTAAAAATATGGTTTGGCTTCTTATTTATTTAGAAATTTTGGCAAGGAGAGTGCATTGAGATGGACCTTGTTCCAGGTACATCCTGGGAGGAGAAGGAACACAGGGAGAAATACAATCAATAGTGCAGTGAACAACAAAAAGAATAGAAATGTACTGCCAGCTATGCATATAGACAGGGGCACATACACGTGTACTAACTTCATTCTGAAATATTGTCTCTGGGAAGAAGATGTCACATAGCAAACATGGTACAGTAGAGGCACAATGCTGCTATTCCACATTAGATATGGAGAATGTCAATGTGTTGCAACAGTAACCTATACAGCAGAGCAGGAATACTAATGGCAATGAAAGAGAGAGAGAGAGAGGGGGAGAGAGATGTGCAGTGCCTTGGCAAACTGAGATTGCTTGCTCAGGGGCAGGATTGTGTGCAGGTAAATACTGGAACTGGGAGGACAAGGGGTTTACCATATGTGCCTGTAGGATTATGGTAGGGGGCATCAGAGGATGAAAGTGAACTAGGTGCTGGAGCCAGAATGAGTTCTGTGATCATGGGGTTGAACTTTCAGAGCAGAGAGAGAGAGAGAGAGAGAGGTTAAAACTTGATGAGTAGTGTGTGTGTGTGTGTGTGTGTGGGGGGGGCATTCTTAAGATGGGGAAATCTGCACCTGAATGAGGGCTGCTATGTTGAATTTTTGAAAAGGGCAGGGAGGGGTTGAAGGAGCAAGAGTCAGAATTTCTGCCAGTGGGGAGGGGGGGTTTAGGGAAGAGAGGAATAAGCAGATGTAGCAGAAAGATCAACAAGATAGAATTTTGATATGAGGAAAGCAGAGTGTAGAAGATGCCAGATCTCAAGGGAGGGAAGAGGGATGAGAATATGAGAAGCAGAGGTGAGTATGGGGGTGTTTTAGGGCAAAGTGACATATGACATGATAGAGAGAGTTCAGTCTGGCCAAGGTGGACTTAGAGTCGTCACTGTACATCATATCACCATAGTCAAACTATAAGGCACTAGGTTTTAAAAAGGGATGGATGTTATGTATTTATTGTGCTGAAATTAGTGAAAATGAAGGATGTACTTATGTGTTTATGTATGTTTGCATTTTGTAAGTAATTTGTAATGGGCTAAGACCGAACACATAAAGAAAGATATATTGTTGTTGGTCCATAGTCAGACATTGAAAGGAATAATTTTGAGCATTACTTATTTAAAATGTGTTTGTCTAGTACAGAATATGTTGTGCTGCAAGTATGATCTTGTGATTGGCAGGGAGAGAAAGGCATAGGTTGTCCTTGTGCAGTGCTCCACATTTAGAGAGGAATTTAGCATGCATCACATCTATGTTGCTGGAGATGTCAAGGTACTCTTCCATCTAGACACTGTGGCATTTAAGCGGGGACCTTCCCCCAACAATGTGCCATTCATAAAGACAGGGGTAAAGTATATTCCAGCCAGTCAGTGTCTGCTAGTAAAGGCCATGGTGGCCATGGGCTGAGAAAGGAAGAGTAGTCTAGGAGGGGGAGAGCTGGAAGAGAACTAGTTTCCTTTGAACCTTTACAAGTATCAAGGTGAAGAAGATAGGCTGGTAGTTATCAGGTGGGGAAAGGCCACCACCATTGTGGAGTGGGAACATTTTTGGCACTCTCCAGCCACTAGGGAACTCACCAGTGGTGCAAACATCTTCTAAAAATCACATTAGGTTTGCACACTTGACATGAGTGCAGCAGCTAAGCCGGTCTGAGCAACATTTAAAAATCACATCAGGTTCACATGCTGCACGCATGCTTAGCTGCTGCAAATCTCATCTGAAAAAAAACATCAATTTATATTTCTCCTACTGCTAGCAATTAGAGCCATTAAAATGCCATTTCTATTGAATTATTGTTAAAGTTAGGCAAACTCATTAATTCTGGCCATTAAATCCTTTTGCAGATTGTTCAATGGATTTTGATTTTTGTCATTAAAATGCAATTTATTAGTAAAGTATTGTTTGCTTACTGCATTAAATACCTATGATATAGTCGGCTAACACCCCCCATTCCAGATGTGCAAAGAGGGGCCTCTGTGGTATGAAGCCTGACCTTTTTGTTTTAAGCTACTCAAATCCCCTTATGCATATTTAGTGCTACATATGTGTTTCTCCATGACTGTTAAGGCTCTCTTACTTTCCCTTTGTCATTCTGTATTGAGCATATACACTATAGCCATGCTCAGCACTCTTTGTGCTGAGTAAGCCCTTGGAAGTACGCATAATACCTCACTTTTTGTCACTGAAATGAGGGACATGGACACTCAAAATGAGGGACTACGAGGGACACTAACACTCACAATGATTGGGACACATCCTGAAACATGGAGATACAGTACCTCAGAACACGATGGAAACCACTGTATTTACTTTGCAGATATTAGCACCCGAGAATGAATTTCTACCATAAAGTAGGGGTGCTGTTTAGGTAGGGCGGGGGGGGGGCAGTTGCCCCCCCCTACATTTCTGCCTAGGTTGTTCTTATGTTGTGGCAATAATGTTATTAAATTTGGATTTAATTTTTTGTACAATAAGTGCCTCCCCGGCCAGTGTGTGTTCATGCTGTGGGTATGCTCCTGACTCAACTGTGTCTGTATTGTATTGTCCACTCTCCCCATCTGCTAGTGGCGGTGCTGTCAAACGTGACTTGAAGGAGCTCCAACTAAGCAAGCGCACAGGAGTCATGTGAGTGTGACACTGTCTTTCCCACCACAGAGTAGACAGGCTACACACTACAGCTTGGAGGAGTCAGTGAGCACTGAGCTCTCAACATCAGTGTTGTGACAGCATGCTTTTCTTGGTCTACTCTTTGTACATCTCCATCTCCCTTGGTGGCTGAAGGGGCAGGGAGTGAGCTAGAAGCTAACTCAATGACTAGGCTACCTACCTACACTACTAGGCTCTCCTCACAATAAAAACAGGACATGCGCCCCCCCACAGCAGCAAGCTAGATCTAGCAGCAATGATGAAAGTTGTGTGGGCGGCCTTCACAGACCTTGATCAATGTGGTGTGGGAGCAGCCAAGCAAGAAGCAAGCAACACAGGTTTGATGGGTTCAGTCAGGGAGGTGACTTTGTTGCAGATCACGGTGGGGACAGGAGACGGTCGGTTCCAGCATTCAGCTTTAGGCAGAAGGACAGAGGAGGAGCAGACTGAAAACAGAGCTGCTGGTACACTGGGCCAGACTGCAGGTTTCTGCCACATGGCTGAGTAAGTAAAAGTAAATCATTTTTTTATAGGGGGATTGGGGAAGGAGGAAGGACTTAAATATTGATGTGCTTTTCATGTTTCTGCACCTTTTGGCAGCTTCATGACCCATATGGGATGGGTATTGAATGAAATGGTGTTGGGATAGTGATTGGGGCAAAGTTTATTTTGAGGGGGTTTAGAACTTCAGCCAGGAAACAAAATGGTTAGTAACTGAGTGTGTTTAAGCCCAAATCTGATGCACTGCTCCTGCGTATTGACAGATGAATCTTACACATCTGATTTTTTCCTGATTTGCATATACCACTTTTCAATCACAACAAATAAGTTGTACCCTTTAGAGACATTTCAGACTTTCCAGAGCTTGCCTTCCAGGGGCTAACTGGCACCTGGCCTCTACTGGTTGTTTGCACATACACCCAACATTCTGAGATGGTTCCTCTGCCATAGTCTAAATTTAAAGGACATCCTCTGTGTGAGCAGCATGTGTTCCATGAGGGATTGATGAGGGACAGAGCAGTTTTCAGGGATAAAATGAGGGCTGTCCATTCTAATCAATCACAGTTGAGTGGTATGACATGCACAGGCTATTGCAGCCCCACTATAATCAGGCTTATGCCCCCCTGGTAACTGATCTCCACATCCCCTCACTCAGGCACATTATGACATAGTGCAAGGGAGAGTGCTGGAGCATGCCCCATTAAATTGAATGGGGTGGTATAGTTAAAATATTATTTTATACATTATGAAGGTGAGTTGGAAATTAATGAAGGCCACCGCTTGACTAACAAGGGCCTTGTTAGAAGAACTGTAGCCTTCATTAATCTCCAACTCACCATCATAATGTATGAAATAGTAATAAAAAATAACTCCATTAATTTCAAAGGGGCATGCACAAGCACTTTGTCCCATGGACATCATCACTTAAAGACCCCTGCCTCTGGCTCCCTAGTACTCCTACTTAGAGTCTCCTAGTAAGAGACTCTCTACTTACACCTATTTTTGATGTGTTGTTTGCAACATTGTGGCCTCACCCGCTACAGTGTGTGTGTGTGTGGGGGGGGGTAGCTGGCCATGAGGGTGGGTACCGAGTTATTGCTACTTTTGTGTTTGCTCATTAAAGTCTGTTTGCATGGAAGCATTCAAAACTATGGAGAGAAAATAGTAGGAGTACATGCCAGACAGATGTGATTAAGTAGTTCTGTGGGTAAGTGTGTGTATGGGGTGGGAAGAACCACATGTGTTTCTGATGGTATGTGCGATAAGGTTCAGCAGTGCAGCTGAGGGGGACAAGAAAACAAAAAAGTATATCAGTGTCTATAAGCATCCCATATGCATGAAGATGTGTGCAGATTTGTATTGAAGTACAAGTGAGTCATATGTATGCAGGCAGTATAGCATAGTGGTTAAGGGCACTGAACTGGAGACCTAAAGACCTGGTTTTAAATCTCATCAACCCCCATTTGTATACTGTGTGATCCTAAGTGAGACACTTAACTTTCATCTATGCAGTTATCAGTGACCACTTGCTTTTTGCGTGCATGCCACATGCATGCAATCAGTTGCATGCTTGCACACACTTCCTTGCTGCATGCATGCCGCATGCATGCAGTCGGTTCCAATTAAACATAAAAATCAAGCTTGCAGCATGCATGCCACATGGGTAGTTTTATGTACGCAGCATGAAACATTTCATATAATAATTTATGTAAGGGATAGACCTATGGATATAGAAAAAGAAGGCAATGATACGCTGAAACAGCAGCTAATTAAGGCAGCAGAAAATGGTGCAATATTAATTACAGGTGCTCTGAGCTTAGAGGGTATATACTATCAAAAGACCTCAATAACACTGAGTATAAAGGAGTATTGGAATATATTTAATGACTCTAATACAGGGGTGCACAACGTGTGGCCTAGGGGCCACAAATGGCCCCCACAGCAGCTGTCTGTGGCCCCAAGGAACTAGCAATTTCCTCTTGCTTTATTTTTTGTTTTGTTTTTAGTTTCAGTAACATGTTAATAAATAAATAAACAAACAAATAAACAGAAAAATGTATGTTTTGATTTGTTTCATGTGTACATTTAATAATGTCTTGCTGGACATTTATCACCTCAGGCCATTTTACAGTAGCCCTCAGCCAGTGACCCTTGGTTCTTGGCCTTGACTCAAGTCTTGAGTCTGGCCCTCCACAAAAAAAAAAGTTGTGCACCACTGCTCTAACATCTGTCAGGATGTTCAAGAACCCACAAGGAGAAAAGAAATACTTGACTTTATACTAAACAGCCTTGAAGAGACTCTGATTAATTGTGGAATTCAGGGACCACTGGGAAGCAGTGACCCCAACATGGTCTGTTGCAGTATTGCAACATCTTCCATAAGAAATAAAGGGCATATGAGTATGTTAGCTACAACAAAACTGACTTTATGGGCATGAGGAAAGACCTACCAGATAGAGATAAGAAGTAAATGGGAAACAGTCAGCCAGAAATGGACAAGATTTAGAGACACCATACTTAACTTAGCAAAAAGGTTTATACAAATAACAAGGAAATATTACCAAAAGGGAACTCAACCACAATGGCTGACAGCACAAATTAAACAAACTCTGTCCAGAGCCGATAGGGTTGCAGGAGAGGAATCTGGGTTAAAAATATTGAAAGTTATTTTTTGTTTAAATATTTTTACACCTTATCTTCAACACAGCCTTGTGATGAACCTGCCTCATAAAGAAGGGCACAGAAAAAGTTCAACTGCTGGCCTAAAGGTGATGTTGTGCAGGGACTGCAAAATTAACTTTTGGGCTGCAAGCACACATTTTGGGCAGAAGTTGAAAAATGACAGCTGTTACATTAATGAGTTGCTGTACCAAAATGGCTATGTTGAAATGTTGTGTTAAAAATACTGAATATTGCCAAAGTTATAAGCCCACATTTGCAAAATTCCACATAGCCTCATAACCTAAAGCAGCAGTGCAACAATCCGATGAAAATTTTGACCTATACAATTTATGCTATTTTAGATTGGTACATACCTCCTGACTCATATGATACCCTTCTTTCCACAGTTTGAGTCTGATTGAGTACTTTTTCTCATGTCTGAAATAATAAAAGGAGCACTCCTTTTAATATGGCTTGGACAAGGTTTTCATCAGTATTTGTAGCTGTTTTTGAACAACTATTGTTCTGTAAGGTCAGACAGCACTGCCTAATGCATAATAATTAATTTTAGTCACAAGAGAAGTGATATATTAACAACAGATGGACAAAAACAGCTTAAAATTCTGATGAAGACCTGGTACACACTGTAAGGCTGCCGAAAGAATTAGAACGTATAGGAAGTTTGGACTGATATATCAGTCCGCGGCACAGCAAGGGTTAAAAGGAGTGCTCCTTTTATTATTTCAGACATGAAAAAAGTACTAAAGCAGGCTCAATCTGTGGAAAGAAGGGTATCATACAAGTCAGAAGGTAAGTGGCAATCTAAAATAGCATAAAAAAGCATAGGTCAAAATTTTCACCAGATTGTTGCATTGCTGTTTTAATAGATGAACATACTAGAATCATAGAACACAAGAATGCGCAAAGTATTATGCCACCCCATATTACATTTATTCAAAGCCAGGGAATGCATTGCTAGTCTTTTTTTTGGGGGGGGGCATTGAAAACATTTAACTTGGTCCACAGGGAGGACATTTGGATACAGCTTTACTTAATCAAGCCCTAAATATCATGATATCACGGCAGAAAGGGGGGTAGGATGCATTCAGATGGAAGTGAGGCTAAGGTAAAGAAAATTTATTGTGGTACTATATGCTATAAAGATCCTGATGAAAGAATGCAACACATATGTGAAAATATCAAAGGCACAGAAATTCAGAATACACATAAGGAGCCAGAAGAACTGTGGGTCACCCTGAAACAGGAACTGGGACAGCCATAAAAACTGGGGTTGTCTACAGGCTTCCAGACTGGAGGAGGACATAGACACATTACTGTTAGGAGATATACAAAATATGATAGCTAAAGGGGAGGTTCTGATAATGGGAGACTTCAACATGGCAGATACAAATTGGTCAATACCAGCAGGAACATCTGCCAGAACTAGACACATAGTGGATTACCTGCAGGAGGAGGGCCTCAAACAACTGGTACAACAACCCACAAGAGACAGGGCTATCCTAGATCTAGTACTGACTAACAGGGAAAGGATCACAGATCTCCAGGTAGAAGGTCACCTGAGGCCCAGTTACCATCACATGGTATGGTTTAATTTGGCCACTAGAACTAAATCATCCCATTCCAAGGCAAACATATGGGACTTCATAGGAGCTGACTTTGATAAGATGGCCAACAGAGTTAAGCTAGCCTTGGCATGAAGAAATACAGGTCAGGGGGTACAGGCAAAGTTGGCAAGCATTAAGAACACTCCCAAAACTTTTGCCAGTTCCCTACAAATTTGTGTCCTTTTTCCTGGCACCAGCCCTTAAGCCACATGTTTAGCTTTCCTATCTCCCCTTCTCTGACCTTCCGTCCATCTGCCCCCCCTCTCCCAGACTGGCAGGATCTCAGAGAAGGAGATGCTGGGCGAAATGGATGATAGTTTGTCACCCAGCCTGGTCAGGTGTTCCTTGGTCTGCACAACTGACCGGCTGATGAGATCATTTGTCCCTATGTGTACCAGAATGTTAATGTTTTCCCCCGCTTCCTGAACAATTTTAGCAATGCAGTCAGTGTCTTGCCATGCTGATGCACCAGGGAGACATCTGACCATTACCCCTTGCTGGAGATAGGTATCAACTCCCCGAATCATGGAGTCTCCTATGATCAGAAGTTTTTTGGATTTCCTTTTTGCTTTTTTTGTTTTGGTTCCTGTTTTGGGTGAGTTTTGTTGTGCTAGCTCCTGTGCTGCAGTGTCCTGCTCTGCAGAGTCCTCTGTCCCTTTGTTTGATTTCAGAGATGGAGGCAGATACCTGTTTGTAGTTTTGATATGGTTTGTGGAGGTAATATGTTGGAGAGCACCGAGTGATAGGGCACCTGATTTGCCCTTCCTAACCACCTGCCAGCCTCCTGGATCAACTACTCTCTGCAGTCGAGGTGCTTCTCTTGGATGTTGGGGAAATGTCGGGTGGTTCTTATTACATATTTCCTCTTGAATATGAAATTTGAGGCACGCAATCTCTGCCCATGCTGCCTGGAGCTGAACCCTAAGACCTCCAATGGCCTAGCATGTACAACAGTGTCCTAAATCCTGTAAAACTGCCCTTCTGAAAAGTGTTCCACAGTATCTGCAGTTAATGATATCCATTCCAGATAAGTTGCTGGGTTTATAACCTGGACAGAGTAATCAGATGGAAGAAAATGCAAGTAAAAGTTTGATTTGGTGTTTTGTTTTTTTGTTTTTGTATAACTTGTTATAACAAGTTAAATTACTAGTGCCCCTGTAAATGAGGTCACTGTGTGGATACCCCACTGATCCGCCCCTTCCTGCTTTGCCACAGGAAATGTCATGACTGTGCTACCCTATAAAAGGAGTACTGTGTGCAGTACTGGAGGTCACACCTGCACAAGGACATTAACAACATTGAGGCAGTCCAGAAAAGGGCAACCAAAATAGTGCAGGGACTGCATCAGAAAACATATGAGGACAGATTAATGGAGCTCAATATGTATACCCTAGAACAAAGGAGGGAGAGAGGTGATATGATCGAAACATTCAAACATCTTAAGGGCATTAACAAGGTGAAAGAGTCTAACATGTTTCAATATAAGAAAAATAGCAGGACGAGGAAACAGCATTAGATTAGAGGGAGGCCAATTAAGGGGTAATGTGAAGAAGTTCTTTTTCACAGAAAGGGCGGTGGTTGTATGGAACAGCCTACATCAGGAAGTGGTGGATATGAATACAGTGCAGGGCTTCAAAGTAGGCATGGGATAGGCATAAGCGAGCAATACAGATGAGTATGAATAGATAGGCCATTGACAGAGTAAATGCTTCTGGCACATTCATAAGGTAGAAAAAATGAGCAGACTGGATGGGCATTGTGGTCCTTATCTGCTGTCAACTTCTATGTTTCTATGTTATGTCAAGCAGCGAAACACCAGCTTTGCATAGATGCTGGATTCTTCGGTGTGGTTTTATAGTGCAGCAAGTTAAATTGTATCCATATTCATTTTTGAGTGGGGGATTGTGAAAAATGTCATATGGTTGTCAATTCTGACCTAGCTTTTTTGTTCTTTGATGACAAAACTGTTGCTTTAAGAAAATGGGCTATGTAGACCATTATGATCCATCATATTTTCAATAACCCCAACTTTTTACACCCTGTGGGTCACTGTCCGACATGGGAAAACTGACCTTCTTACTCCTCTCTGAGTGCAAACCAAATGCCCTTTTTGTGTTGACAAATCCCCCCATGTCTGCCACTTGTTTAGTGGCAGTGAATTTATGTAGCATTTTTTAGTTCTGCATATTTATACAATCACATAAAATGCCAACTGACACCCCTCGTAACCTTCCCTCTATCAGTTTCTTCATATTTCCTCTAGTGTTTACATTTACTGTAGCAGTAAAGAGAATGTGTTTAGTACTAAAAATAAAAAGAAATTTGCTAGTGGACTTTCTGTTTAGATAGCACTGTTAAGGGGAAGCTGCATTTTCAAAACAGGAATGTCTGGAAGGATCTAATAGATAATATCCATATTTATGTTTATGAGTAGCTGTTTCCATCTTCTCCCTGTGGAACAAAGCAAAACTGATTCGGAGCAGTGGGACAAGTAATATGGTTCTCAGCAATGAAAAAAATAAAACAGGATGATGAGCACGAACATATGCAGAAAACACCAGGAGGGCAAAAATATTATTCAGAATTCTTTATTTAACTAAAGTGTATAGTGCACCCACACATAGTGAGCATAAAAAAGTGATGGCTGAGCCACTTTGAAAGTAACGCTTTTCCCGGCCCCTGCCAGGCATCATCAGAGTGAATCTCTGTGATGATGCCTGGTAGGGGTCAGGAAAAATGTTAGTTGCAGAAAGGCTCAGCCACCACTTTCTAAGCTCACTATGTGTGGGTACTCTATGCACTTTAGTTAAATTGAAGACTTTGAATAATATTGTTATGGTCTTGGTGCTTTCTGCATATGTGGGTGCTCCTCATCCTTTTGCTTGTCCCTGTGGAACAGCAGGCTGAGATGGGACATGAGCTCAAACTTTCCATTCTGAGGGGTATTGACAGGATTGAACATATGAATATGTTCTCCAGCAGGACACAAGGACATGCACTGAAGATCACAGATGGCAAGTTTAGGGGTAACATTAAGAAACATATTTTGTTCCAGAAGGTGATGGCCTTCTAAAATGACCTGCCAATAGAAATTGTGGACATGAAGAGTGTCGAGCAGTCCCCAGTGTTGCCCATCCCTTAGCTTTTGCCAGCACTGAGCCGATACTACTGTGGAGAGCTTTTAGAAGTGGCAAGAGTGTTGAAAAGAATAGGCAGTGCTCTCATTGCACCAAAGTCAGATGTAACTGATACTGCTGTGATTACAGAACTGCACATGTGTGATACTCATGTATGTGCAGTTTGCCCTGTAGTCAGCCGTAACATAGCAGCACTGACATGACTACATATGCACCATACTCACATATGCATAGTTTAAGTTAGCACCTGTAAAAGTAAGACCCCACTGAAGATGAGATACTGCATCTTAGCCAGGCTAACCTGTATCGGTACATTGTAGAAGTGGGTAAAATTGGGACCTCTCTGAAAATGAGATCCTGCATCTCATCAAAGCTATCCTGTGTCAGTACATTGCCAAAATGGATAAAAGTATGACCCCACTGAATATGACATACTGCATCTCAGCCAGGCTATCTGGCTGTGTCAGTACATTGTAACAATGCTATAATACCATCAAGAGGTGCTAGAGACATGCAAACATTGAGAGCAAAGCTTGAGAGATTCCAACATTTTTCCAGAGCCTCTGTGCTATGTTGCAGGTGAGTTTTACCATTTAAAATAAATAAAAACAGCCTTAACATTTGTTATAGTGATTTTACTGAGAGGCATAATGAAGTCAGTTGCGTACATGTATTGATTTGAGCATACAGGAAAATGTACAGGAGTTTTGTCCCAGTTTTACATGGAAAATACAGGGAAAAGGAGGGTGCCCTACAGGGAAATGCTTTGTTCAATCTGGGAACACTACAGCTGACACTGTTATCATTCTATGTAATTCCATAGGATGCCCCTTGTAACCTCTGAAAACCCCTAAATCATTAGCTGCCTAGCATTTATTTACCCTTCCTACAGATATAAAACCATGAGAGTTCCAATGTCACTAATTAGCTCCAGAAAGGGTTAACATAAATCAACTCTTCAGAGGAAATACTGTAAATCATTGCTACACACACACATTGGGAGAGATGACCATGAATGTAATTTGAAACTACTCTGCAGTTAGATGCCGTTATTTGTTGAAAGTCATGTCAGTAAATTATTAATCTCCAAAGATAGCAAGTCGCATTGCAATAAAAAAAAGCTGTCAAAATAGTGTTGGAACTAGTCTACTCAACAGAGACAAGAGTATTTTATTTAACTGGCAAGTTAGAGAAGGATACACTGACAACTCCAAAAATGTGTGCCATGGTACTCCATTTTTCCAGCTACAGACAGAAAGATGGCTGCATGCAGCCCTCTTGCATTAGCTCTAAAAATGCTGTTTACCAAGTTGGATTCAAAAGAAAACATATGTTTCTTGTACTCACTGAATCACTACAAGGTTGGGGAGGAGAGGTGAGTGTCCAGAGCATTTGTTTCTTAAGCCCTAGGCTGCTGAAAGAACTAGAATGAATCTATTTGATTGAGCAATGGACAGATGTTCAGTCTGCAGCACTGCAAGGGTTAAATTGAAGGGCTACAAAGATGTGGAAGGATCATTCAAAAACTCCAAAGGAAGTGTTCCATGGTCTGAATCCAGTAGCTCATTTTTAGAGCTGATACAAGAGGGCTGCAGGTTTAGCCTACCTGCAGCCCTAAAAACTGCTATATTGGAAAAAAAACAGCACATAGAGCACTCAAAAACAACATGCCAAAATACTGTATGGAACACTTTAAAAAACTATAGAGAGAAGTGAAACATGTAATATAGAAATCAAGGAGAGGTTTAGAGAAATCAGTAGCCACAAAAGTAAAGGACAATTATAAGGGTTTGTTTAAATATGTGAGCAGTCTTAAGAACAATAATAGGAAGGTGGGGCCATTGAAAATAAATGGTGGAACATTTCAAAACAAAAAGGAATGGCAGAAGCCCTTATCAACTACTTCATGTCGGTATATAATGTAGCAGAAAGCACTGAAGGACTTAAAAATAGCAACAGCAGAGCCAGTTAGGAATTAGGAATTATTGTATCTTCAAAAAGAGGGAAATTAGGAAATCTTAAGATAAATAAAACTCTGAGGTTAGATGGTCTGGGACACAGCATCTTAAAGGAGATGGAAGCAGAAATAGTTAAAACATTGACAGAGATAATGACCTTATCTTTAATCTCAGGCAAAGTGCAGAGGATTGATGGGAGGCCTCCATGACCCCAATCTTTAAAATGAGCACCACACAAGAAATTAGGGGCCCTATATTCAAAAGAGCACAAAATGGATCACAAAACTTTGCACCATGCCTTTCAATTGTCAGGGAGCCAGAGGATGCTATATTCAGTCGAATAGTGTGCTGGCACTATTCGACTGAATATAGGGCCATGTCTTTACAGCACTAAGTAGTGCGGCACCATCATGGATCCCAACGTATGGAATTGTGCTGGCAGAATGGATAGCACCTGAGCACTATCTGCAATATTCAAAAGAACCATGCAAATTAGCCCATTGGACATGAAAGGCACTAAGGGGCCATTTGCATACCCATTATGGACTCATTTGCATGGGTCACCAGGCAGGTTAGTGTGGAGCTGCACCCCACAAATGCTTGGTCCAAGAGCTGTATAGACATCCCTGGTGCTAGTAGTCCTGCCCCCACATTTGCCAGCCCATATTGTATAACTTAAAAATTCCTGGTGCTAGTGGTGCTCCCCCCCAACCAATCGCTAGCTCATACTGTATAAATTAGAAAATCCCTGGTGTTAGTGGTCCCCACAACCTATCATTAACCTGTACTTTAGGAAACAGTAATCCCTGGTGTTAGGTGCCCCCCCCCCAGATCACCAGCCCATACTGTACAAAAATTAAAAATACCTGGTGCTAGTGGTCCCCCCAACATATCGCCAGCCTGTACTATATGAAATAATAATCCCTGGTGCTAGTGGTCCTCCCATCTGATCACCAGCCCACACAATATAATTGGAAAATCCCTGGTGCTAGTGGCCCCACTCCAATTGCCAGCCTGTATTGTATGAAATAATAATTCCTGGTGTTAGAGGTTCCCCCTTCCTCTGATTACCAGCCAATGGAAAAATAGAAAACCCTCCCTGGTGTTCAATGGTTCCCTCCACAGCACCGATCCACCACAATGTCATAATCCCTGGCATCTAGCAGCCCCCCACCACAACAGTGAAAACCCACTACCCAGTCACCTTACCAGTCCCCTCGGTGCCGTGGATGCAAGTCTAATGTAGTTAAATTAAATCCACTGGCTTCACTGCATCTACCACTTCACTTAGTTCAAAAATAAAATCAAATTGGTTTGACATGACCTATTAGATTAATCTGCTAGCCCAGCACCTTGATCTGTCAGTGTGAAAGTTGAAAAGAAAGAGAGAGAGAGAGAGAGACAGAGAGAGAGGGAGAGAGAGAGATACTGCACATTAGTTAACTGTGTTTTCAACAAAATCACAATCTTTATCACTTACTACTCAAGTTCTGGATACTGCAACCAGACAGTCATACAAGTCCTGATATTTTAAGAAAAATGTTTCTAATCCCACTGCAGATTCAATCCTTGTAACTGCATAGATCCAAGGGAAAACATCCAGAAATTCTCTTTTTGCAGGAGTTTAGGTAATCTGTCTCCCCTCAAGGACCCTTGACCTAAACATCCAGACCCATAAACAAGGCACACAATGGGTTGTTAGGGTATCTGATAGAAAAGTGTCTGCCAATGGGGGTGTCAGCAAGTCCAGATTTAATATTACGAATATGCTCTTACATACATTGATGCAAAATTCTAATGGTACATCCCATGTACATCAGACAACTGTACCAAACTGCATACACAATAAAATTGCTGATGCAGTTCATAAAGCTCCTGTTTTCTACTTCCCTATACCTTTTCAAGTGGAATTAATTGTCCCGATGACAGTAGGCACAGCTGTGGCAGTGGACATATCTGTGCATATCTTTGGGGGTGGTGGTAGCCATTTCCTTTTTGTAGGTGGTAATCTCCCAGGCATGACCTGGCTGTGCACCACTTTGTTATGTACATTTTCAGCTCTGGCAAAAGCTATGTGAGAGGTTTTGCTGTGTTCTTGTGAGTGAGTGACATCATTAAGTAAAATGGGCCAATTTTTTTATAATGCTTCCTTTCTGTCCAGATACTTGTGTGTGAATTTAGTGACAAAACAAATTGGCTCCTTTTGATGCAAATATCTGTTTTTAGGGCTGAGCAGATAGTACTTGTCCTGATCCCTGGCCTCAGCCTAGGCTTCCTTTAGGAGGTTAATGTGATACCCCCTTGCTGGGAATCTGTCTGTCAGTCCTTCAGACTGAGATTCAAAATCCTCCTCACTGGAACAGTTTCTACGAATACGTAGGTACTGCCCATATGCTATGGAAAGAAAGCATGGATGAGCACTGTCTGCTATCAACAGCCATTGTAGCCATTGGCTTCCAATAACCCATTGTGTGGACTCTCAAGTCATCCCTAACCTCTAAAGTGAGGTCTAGGGATTTAAGACTCTTTATCCAATACCTGTGAATCTCAAATTCTATTCATTCACTTTGATCCATTTTAAGAAACTGCAAACTTATTCTTCAGACCCATCTCAGACAAAGATAATGTTGTCAATAAATCTATTCCATGGGCTAGATTTTAAAATGCAAAACTGTGATGCAAGGTGCCTGCTCCAAATGGGCATGATGCAAGTGGCACCTTGCATCATAGTTTGTAGCAATCCTGATTTTCAAATGCCGGTTGTGGTGAAATTGGGATGATGTGCCAAAGGCCGCAAGGGGGTTGGCACCACGGTGGGTCTGCACCATAACACTGTGTGCTATTCTACAACCCCTCTGTGGTTGCACTAGGACAAAGGGCCCACCTTTAGACCAGCCAGAAGGTGGTCTATGGGCCATGTGCTGCAGCCTGGCAGAGAGGTGCTTGGGGGGGCTGCAAGGAGGGGACTGGGGGTATACATAGCATGAGGATGCCCTAGGGGCAACAGGGGCATGACAGAGGCACAAAAGAGATGTGCAGAGGGTTGAGGTGGCATCCAGTGGTGCCCTGTGCTATTAGAGACAGAGGTTAGGCATGGGTAAAGAGGGCTGACAGATAGGGTCCAGGACCAGGTTCTCTGAAAGATACAGCCCTGGCACCTGCCCCATAGGTGCCACTGACCCCAGCACCATCAGCAGGCAGCAGTGGTTGCTGGTTGCCTGGTGCCAGTGATGACTGAGAATGGTCTCCCAGGCACTGTGCCAGTCCCCTGCTATGTGGCCCCCCTGTGTGGAAGCAAGCTGCTGCCCACCAATTGTGCTGGTATCAGTGGCACATATGGGGCAGGTGCCAGGCCAATCAGCTGTTCCTAATAGCACAGGGCACCCCTGCAGGGTACCACCTCAACCCCATGCACATTGCAGCCATGCCACAGTTGCCCCCAGTGCACCCCGTGCTCCTTATGCCCCTGGTCCCCTTATGGTAGGTGTATTTACCCTGCTTCCCACCTTTGCAGCCCCTCCATGTGTAGGGGGTTGAAGGAGCTTCTGCCAAATGCCACAGGTGCGCCACTGGTCCGGCGCAACCCTGTGGATGTGGCAAATCTTGGGTCTTGGGCGCAGGGACTGTCATTTTTGAAGAATACAGCACAAGGTCCCTGATGCACCCTGAGATTGCCACAGCACTAGATCACCACAAATTGCAGTGATCTAAGGGCTCATTGAAAACCGAGCCCCATGTCTTAATATGGTAAAGGAAGGGGTTCTCTATTTGAACAAGTACAAGTATTTTTTGCTGAGTCCAAGGAACAGGTTGACAAAACAGGGAGCTGTGCTACCCCCCAAGGCTGTGCCACAAAGTTATAATTAGTAGATTTTGTTAAATTGAAAATAGTTGTGAATAATAATGAAATTCAAGGCCTCTAAAGTGAAGGGAATAGGGAAGTAATCTCCCTGTGGATTGCTTTCCAGAAAGTGTTTGCATACCTGTACCCCCTGATGGTGTTCAATACTTGTATACAGGGATTCTACATCTATACCAAGTCATAGATAATTGGAATCCCACTGAAAGTCATTAAACTTGTCCCGTGCATCCATTGCGTCATGTAGGTGGGACCCCAGACAAGGAACATAGTCTTTCAAAAACAGATCTAATAATTTTCAAAGGTTATCCATCAGTGATTCCCATCCCTGACATGACTGGACATCCTGGTGGCTTGGCTAGGCCCTGATGAATTTTAGAAAGGGTGTAAAATAAAGGAATAATGGAAGTAAACCCATAAATACTTAAACTCCTCGTAAGAGATCTGACCTAATGACCTCCCCCATTCGAGGAGAAAGAAGAAAACCTCTGAGGGTTGGCAGGGAGTGTCCCATAGTTGTGTTGATTTCTTAGATGTTCTAGAACACAGACCCTGTACTCCCTTTCATTCAGAATGACAGTATTATCACCCTTGTCTGCTGGCTTTATCACAATGTTTTTCATATTCATTAGTTCATTAAGTGCTGTACTCCAGCTTTAGTGATATTATGGCAGACATCGGGTGGTAAATTATCAAGAAGTGTGCTAGTCTCCCTTAATACAATATTAGCAAAGGTCTTAATCATAGGATTTAGAGTGTATTGCCAAAACTGTGTTTTGGGCTTGAAAACTGCCCTTCTGATGTCTGAAGGAAGCCTCAGTCAGTGGTGATATGTGGGGGTGTTATCCCAGTACTGTTCATGCAGTGGCTTCCTTGATATAAAATAAAAAATGTTTGCTATTTGCTCCTGGTGTGAGCCTTATTGTCATCGAGGCACAGGTCAGAAAGCATAGGAAAAACCAGGAGCAGTTGTAGAATTCACCAAAACTATTTATTTACAGTAGCAGTGACATAAAAAGATAGAAACTTGTTCATAATAACTATGTACAGAGGCAAAATAAAATCTTTCTTGTAATGTCTGTGTCCCTTGTTCTTCCAATCCCCCTAAATTGTAGCTCAGCTCTCTTTTATGTCATTTCAACCCCCATTCTTAGCAAACATCCTGCTTCTTCCACAGTGTTCTGTTTTCGTATATTTCAGGCAGGTGCAAGGCAAGAACACAATGTGCTTGCTGAGGCCCCCACTGAACAGCTCTTGCAAAAAGGCCTAAAATGTAACTTCTAAAGTTTACAATCATCTCAAAATATAAATATATATATTTCAACAGTAATACTATATATTTTCCAAACAAAAGGGATCCCAATATCAGCTACATTTCCATACATTAATTCTCATATATTCTTATATTAGAAGATCTAGATATGCAAGGGAGAAAAACAGACAGCAAGTGAAAACTGAAAAACAGAGAGAGGCAAAGAATTGTGAGACTGTTCGGGTTGATCAAGTCCGAAGTCTCACAGGAAAATTTGGTTGCACAACCAGACAGAGAAGAGACAGAAAAGGACAGATCCTTGCATTTTAACTCTTTCTCCAAAACAAATGGGACAGAGTCCTATTCTACCCTGTCACACCCATCTCCATCTTTTTGGTTTTTATATCTGAAATCATTTACTCTGAAACATAATAAATCCTGTCAATATTTTCAAAATTTACAGTATTCACATTTACCTCAGATAAAACCTCATTATACAATGGCCCAGATATTCAAACTGCGTCAGGTTGTGGCGCAAGCCTGGGCGCAGCTCAAATTTGTTGCTCACGAGTGTGACCAGGGTGATATTCAACAGAGCTGCACTATGGCACAACTTCTTTGAATATCGCACCCTGGCCACCCCAACTATGCATGGCGCAGTGGCACTGCGCCAGCACAAGTGGTCAGAGTGGAGCATTGAGATGCTGGCGCAAGTGCCATTGCGCCATGCACAGCACCTGCAATATTCAAAGGGGGACATGCAAATGGGGCCATAATTTATGCAAGGCGCACAGGGGGCCATTTGCATCTGATTATGGCCCCATTTGCATGCCATTAGCATGCAGATGCACCGATCCCCGATGACTTGCACCTGGCACCCTACCAGGCAGCAGCCATTGGGGACCGACGCCCCCTGCAGCCCAATCACGGGACGTCCCGTAAGGGACAAAGAACATCCCTTATCCCTGGTGGTCCAGTGGACTGCATGGAGCCTGATCATGGGCATCAGTCATCCCCCCCAAAGTCCAATATCCCTGGAGGTCCAGTGGACTGCGATGAGCCCGATCACGGGCATCACTGTATTCTCCCCCCTTCCCAAGTCCAATATCTCTAGTGGTCCAGTGGACCACACGGAGTCCGATCGTGGGCGGCATTCCTCACCCCCCAAGTCTGATATCCCTGGTGATCTAGTAGACCCCCCACCCCACCTGCCCACTGAGCCCCACCACCCGCTCCCCCTGTCAGCCGGCAGGCGGCAGCACCCCCGCCTGCCGCCCGCCGCCTGCCAACTGACAGTCCAGCAGGGCTGCACGCCCATTGGTTCAGAGCATGAGCCAATGTGCAGCCCATAACGCATTAGTCAGTCCAGATATGTAAATGAATTCAACGAGCTGTCGTCGGTGGGCGCGGGCAGCAGGTGGTGGGTGCTGCCGCCCGCTGGCTGACGGGGAGCAGGGTGGTGTGGCTCAGTGGGTGGGTGGGGGGTCCACTAGATCACCAGGGATATTGGACTTGGGGGTGAGGAATGCTGCCCACGATCAGGCTCCGTGCGGTCCATTGGACCACCAGGGATATTGGACTTGGGGAGGGGGGATGACTGATGCCTGCGATCGGGGCATGGGGGGATGCCGCCAGGTGTGGCAGGATCAGGTGATGGCCACCCACAGGTGGCAGCTGCTGTGTTGTGCCCTGCAATGTGGCAGCTCACCTCTGGGTGGCCCTTGACTTGTTCCTTTTTTTTTAGGCGTAACTTTGTGCAGGCGCAGGTAGGGGTTGCACCTGTATAACTCTGCACGGCCTGGGCTGAATATCGGGCTGTGCAGGTTATGACGGCACACCCTCACCTGTGCTCAGACAGCATTACTGATGCCCCCGGTGCATCGGGATTTGTGCGGTGCACTTTTCCCTTTTAAATATCACACCAGGGCGCATCAGTGGGTTGTGCATGGCGCAACCCTTTTGAATATCTGGGCCAATGACTCTAATGCTGATAGGTCAGATAAAACTTGTTCAGTCACTATTAGGCTGAGTCTCATTTAGTGAAAGGGTTGGGGGGGTAATACATATCAAGGTTTGCAATAAAATCAGACATGCAAAAACTGGGGTAGCCTACAAAACCAGCTATGTCCTAATGCAGTCAGCTAGATTAGCCATAGCCCATGGGATCTTGCTCCCATTGCTATCCTATGGGGTAGTCACTTATCTCTGTGCATCCATAACTCTCCTCAGGAAGTGGGATACCACTTACAACCGTATCTGCAGGTATGCCTCCGCCTCCCCCTGGTCAAAACACCACTGTCAGCTTTATGCTGATCTTTATTGGCTCTTCCATTCGAACTCTTGCCCTTGGCTTCCTGACTGACAATATTACTAGAGCAGGTATCCCTGTCTTGCTTGCCTCCTTGCTATCTCCACTCCCCTCCTCTCATGGTCTTCGATCATCTGATAAATCTCTGCTGCTTATACCTAGATGTAAATCTATCAAAGGAACCCTAGCCTCCTCTCACTCGGCAGCCAAACTCTGGAACTCCTTACCATTTGATGTTTGCCTAGCTCCCAGTCATGCCCAATTCAAAAACAAATGTCTCTCCTTCCTCTTTAGCCAGGTCTCCTGTACCTGCTTCAAACCCCCCTGAATATTACATTCAGCCTGCTGTCTCATTTTCCCCCGCTGCTAACTGATCTTTACTCATCCTGTCCATCTAGTTATGTTGTTAGGCACTTATGTCTCATTTGAAATTGCTTCATCTGCTCTTTAACTCAATTTTGTTTGCTACATGTGTTTGTTGTCATGGAATCTGGTACTGTTTATGAACTCTTACCTATCTTGTTATATACTCATGTACTGAGAAATCTTTTTTCTCTCTGTATTTTTGTTTTTTCCCTGTATACAAAATGTATTCTCTGTTTATCCCTCCTCATTGTAATCTCCTGGGTCATGCCTGGAAATAGTCATGTCTTGACTAAGGTACTTACCCGGTAAACAAAAACTAAATAAATAAATAAACGAAATCAAGTTCAACATCTGCCATCACTTGATGTCCTCCTAGCCGCAGATTTTCAATAGTTAACCCCATCTCCATGGTATCAGATTTCTTTTTAGCAAAAAATTCCCATAGTCTTATTTTGCAGAACAATTTCATAGTATCATAGTAATGTGTCAGCAGAAAAGGACCATCATGGCCCATCAAGTCTGCCCATCTCTGCCCTCCCCTTCTTGTCACCAGTGCACAAGGAGCCTATCCTCTGTCTTCTAACCAACCCCATATGTCTATCCCATGATCTCTTAAATCCATCCACTGTTTTGACACTTGCCACCTCCTCAGGTAATCTGTTCCAGGGTTCAACCACCCTCTCAGTGAAATAACACCCCCTTACATTACCTTTAAATCTTCTTCCTTCCAGTGTTAAAGTATGACCTCTTGTTTTAACTCTGACTTTCCTTTAAAATAGATTTCCTTCCCTCACTTTATTTATTCCCTTCATGTACTTGAATGTCTCTATCAATCAATCAATCAATCAATCAAACACTCAATCAATCAATCAATCAAAATCTTTATTTATCCAGGTGGGCACCATTGAGCAAGGCTCATTTGCAAGGTGGACCTGGTCATGAATACATCAAAGTACAGTACAGAAGCAGGTATACAAAAAGCAATAATATACAAGGAAGAAAAAGTATATACAGTGTATACAGTACAGTACAAGGTTGAAATAAATAAAAAAAACAGCATTATTTTACAATTGAAGAAGTCAACAGATGTACAATCAACCATAGGCATACAGGGGTTATAAGCAAAGATCTCTTGAGTGAGGCAGACGGCAACTACACATATAGGGGAAAGAGGCCATGTATGGGGTGGCAGGTTAGAGAGGTAAAGAAGAGGAGGGATATATTACTGATGACTGGAGGAAAAATTGAGCTAAAACCACAGAAAGTGACGATGGCTGTCGTGTACTTGTTTATTATGATAATGACGGAAGAGGGGTAGATAATTGCGACACTACTATGGATGGGGTGGGACTTTAGCCAGGCTGGAGTGGACAGGGAAGGGTGGGTGCAGTAGGAAGAGTTAATAGGGAAAGAGTGAGAGCCAGGGGTAGAAACATGGCGAGCATCAGGATGGAAAGGGGGAGTTGCGGAATTAGTGGGCTAGCGGTGAGGAAAACATTTGCAAGGTGCTTTCACATAGCGATCGTGAAAGCATGAAGATATTCAGGCTAAAAGGGCAGCTCAGCTTCAAGTTCTTTGTCAACCGTTCCACAATGTGGGTAAAGAAGCTTAGGCAGCTTTGCCGAACGAGTTTTGACCCTTGGAACTTGAGGCAATTAGGAATAGCTCCTTAGAGCGTGGGTGCCTAACACACCCAGGGGAATACAATCTGAGACATATGAGGGGATCTTGTTGGTCACCGCTCTGAAGGCCCATAGGGCAGCATTTCTATTCCTTCTATAGTGAAGGGAAGTCCAGCCTAACGATGAGTACAGGGAGCAGTGGTGTGTGGAAAGTGTAAGGCCAGTAATGAACCTGATAGCTCTGTGGTAGAGGGTGTCCAACTTAGGCAGTGCAGTGGCTGTAGAGCAGGTCCACGTAATCTATTAAAGATAGGAAGGTAGCTTGAACCAGCTGAATCTTGGCCTCCTTAGTGAGCAGGTGGTTAATTCTGTAGAATAGTCCTAATCTTTGCCTTAGTTTCTTCTGTAGTTCTTCGAGATGGTCAGCGAAGGAAAGTTTATGATCGAGCCAAACTCCTAGATATTTGAATTTAGCTACATACTCTAGTGTCTCTCCAAGAACAGTGGTAATTTGTGGGATAGCTCCCCAGCAGCAGGAATTGCCTCATGCAAGGAGGGGGAGAAGAGCATGGCTTTTGTCTTTTTTGCATTGAGCAAAAGCTTTTTGTTTATGAGCTGCTATTGTAGAAGGTTAAATTTAGCTTGGAGGTCTTCACAGGCTGCATCCGGTGTGGGACGACTCAATACAGTACAGTGTCGTCTGCGAATAAGTGGATGTTGGCTTTTTTGATGGGGTCATTGATGTTGTTAATGTAGACTGCAAAGAGGAGGGGACCAAGGATAGAGCCCTGGGGCATGCCCCTCAGCATAGGTTTTGATGGAGAAAGATCACCTTCAGCTTTAAACTGCTGTTTCCGTTCTCCGAGGTAGTCTGCAAACCAGCACATAGATTTATGGTCCAGGCCTAAGGTGCTTAGGGAGGAAAGAAGCAGGCTGTGACCGACTGTGTTGAATGTCTTACTAAGATCCAAGAAAACAGCACAGACATGCTTCTTCTTGTCAAGGTCTAGGGGCCAATCATTGGTCACTTTAGCTAGGGCTGTTATGGTGCTGTGCTTTGCTCTGAATCCAGACTGAACCGGGTTTAATAGGCTTCTGGATTCAAAGTATACCCCTAGCTGGCCACACATTATTTTTTCTAGTAATTTAGACAGGATGAGGATGAGGGAGATCGGTCTGTAATTATTTAGATCGCAGGGATCACCTGCTTTTAATAGAGGGATGACATGGGCTATTTTCCATTGAGGGGGGAGGCTACCCTGGGAGAGTGATATGTTGAATAGGCGGGTGATTGGCACCACAAGCACATGGTAGGCACATTTCAGATAGTATGGCTCTATGAAGTTGGAGTCTGCTCCCATCTTGGGGTCCAGTTGCAGCAGTAGGTTTTCCACCTCTTTTAGAGAGACAGGCAGGAGGGAGAAGGCCTCCTCAGCAGAGGGGGACTCATGGGTTGGTGGGCCCTGAGCTGTGCGGAGGTCATTGGCAGGAGAAGTATCAAATGCTAGCCCTGCCATTGCAAAATGGTTATTGAGGGCTTCCAATATCTCCGATCGGTTAGCAATAACGCTGCCACCAGACTTAATTTTTGCTGGAATGGAATTACCAGGTGCATGTCCAGATGTCTTTTAATGTTTTCCAGAGCTTTGTAGGATTTCTTGAGGCAGAGGCTAGCTCCGAACCATAGTAGGTGGCCTTGGCTGCCCTGACCAACTTGGTGCAGTTGTTACGTGCTCTCTTAAAAAGACACTAATCCGAGTCATTCTTGCTTCTTCTGGCTTTTTTTCCCTAAAGTATCCCTTTCTAACAGGGAAGCTTTGAGCTCAGAGGAGAACCAATGGCAGGTGCTGCTCCTGACCCGCACCTTAACCAAGGGTGCATGCTTATTTAAAGCCTCACTTAAAATATTGTTAAAAATAGTATATGCCCTGTTAACCATTTTGGCTAGGAAGAATTCCTGCCATCGTGGTGAATGTTTCAAGTCATGGAAGTAAGCAAACAAATCAAAGTTGCATTTGCACCTCTTAATAGAGAACTTTTGCCACAAACTGTGGGTTGTGCACGGATCTAATGGTGGTGATTATACAATGATCACTAATGACTGAGAAAAATGTTCCAACATGAGAGAACAGGTGTGGTTTGCTAACCAAAATTACATCTAAGAGGGAGCTGTTGTTAAGGTTCTTTTTAGTTGGGCGAGTAGGCTCGCCAGTGAGTTGCACCAGCCCTAGAGTGTCACAAAAGGATTTCAAGGGAGCTGATGCACTTGATAGCCAATCGTAGTTCAGGTCGCCAAGAATAATGGCTTCCAAGGAACTGAGCCCCAGTACAGAACTGAGGTGAGACAGGAGATGAGGCCCCGCAGAAGGGGGCCTGTAGCAGCCTATTACACAGAGTACACTGGAAGAAGATGTGTCTATGCATGCGGCTGAGTATTTGTCCCTTACATAAATTGCCACCCCACCTCCTCTTGATTGCCTATCTGCTCAGAAGAGTAAATAATTTGGGATATTGATTTCATTGTCTGGGGTGGCTGGCCTAAGCCAGGTCTCAGTGATCACTAGGACATCAGGTAGGGTGTGGCTCACCCAAACCTGGATAAGGGTGAACTTTTTCAGCAAACTACAGGCATTAAGATGCATAAAAGGCATTCCTTTGATACCTGCCAGGTCTGATGGAGAAGCAAGGGTGTCTAATGGTCCTGGGTTGAGTTTGACGTTGCCTGAGCACAATAGTAAAAGAAGCAGGATTCTTTTTAAGGTAGCGAACTGTAATTTGTAAACACTATTTTTGGGCGATAGGGGAGGCGGTGTTGATGGGTAGGCCCGTACCCACTCCTGGTGTTATACTGGACTAGTGTTGCAGCCATTAGTGTCCTGGCAGAAATTTGCTTTGAGTAGGAAGTCTCAAGTCTGGATGGGAGAGTAATCTGCAGAGGCAGCTCAGGAGATGTCCCACTCCCCAGCAGAGATGGCTGAGAAGCCCAATAGTCTAGAATGGCTACCTGAAAAGAGCTGTTGGACGCAGGACAGGGAGAAGCGCAAGGGTCATTCCACTTTAAGGATGGAAGAGGGTTCCGAAGAATTGAGCTGAGCACTAGTAAAGCTAGTGACACACTGAGGAACCAGATGTAATTTCCCATGGTAGATCTAAACGCCATAACAGCCGACAGTAAATGCCACTAGAAGCCTAGACCAATCGGTGATCCGGTGTCATAAGTTCAAAATCCTTTTGTTGGCTGAGAGGTGGTTTTGGCGCTGAACATACCTGTGGAGCAACTTTTTGCAGCTGAGCCAGTGAGGTGGTTCAAGACTGCAATCCGATGTGGCAAGATTGGTCTGTAGCTTTCGTTTCTGTTTCTGGCCCTGCTCTACCAGTACAGAATGGGAGTGGGGGCAGGTGTTCAAGTCTTGCAGCCTTAGTGGATGAGCATGGTTTGGCCTGAGAAACAGGCAGAAAACCCCCGGGGATGGTCCTCAGAAAGAGAGGTATCCCAGGTCCACTAGAGCAGAAGAGGAAGTAGAAAATATAATATGTTTCCTCTTTAACAGAAAAGACAGCTGTTGTAGCCCTCTAGTGGCTATGTAGTATAATTTGCAAATGAGAAAAAAAAATGAAATTCTTGCTTTTTTTCAGGAGCAGTTATAAAACTGTATCCCTTGGAGAGTAGTGAAATCTGTCTTGGAGTAAGGATTACCTCTGAAAGATCAAGTTACTTCTTTGGTTTCAGCAATGAACTCCTGAGGCTTTTGATTCCTTCTCCCCCTTTTGCCCCTTTGTGTCTTCCTCCTTTTGTTATATGTTTTTGCTTCATTTTTTTCTCTGTTGTTTCCAGTGGCTATTGTTCTAAACAAATCATCTGATTTAGAGGTGCTTTCGGCTGCATCAGATGTATTATCCTTTGAATTACTACTGTTTACTTCATGGAGGGCAACCCTCTTAGGTCTGCTTCCAGACTGTGAACCACCCTCTAATGGATGATCTGGCATGTTTCTACCAAGACAGGACATTCCTCAAGTTAAAATCCATGTTGTCCCTTTCTAGTTCTGTTTATTTTCTGGTTATGAGCTCAGACTTAGGTTTTTCTAACGTTGCCTTTAGGGCTTTGTACAAATCAGAAAATGGTTGGTTTGAAATTTAGCAAACTCTCTTTAAATAAACTTCACTTGGCACATGTAGTTGTACACAGTGCTTGGCGTCTTCATTTTATATGCTTCACTCAATATGTTTATGCATAGACTATACGGAGTATTTATTATTGTGAGTTGCCCTGATTTATAGCTCTAGACATTAAGCTGTATGAATTTGTGCACTATCCCAGTTTTGCATTTTTATTTTTACTCACCAAATTTTCACTTTTGTATTTAATTGCTGATACTGTATTACCTCTAACTAGACTCCCCCCCCAGAGCCACTGACACACACCAGTTTTTTAATGTAAATAGAGCACCCAATCGGGTTGCACTGTGCTGCAGTGACATGATATACATGGGGAGGAGCAGCCTGACTAACCCAGCCCACTGTCAAAGGGTATTGGCAAAGCACCGGGGTGAGCTGTGGCTGTAAGAGCTTCCTACCTGTTGTCACTGTTCTTGTTAAATGGCAGTAACATTTTCATGAGAAGTTGTTCCTGTCTCCGATGGATTTATCAAACTTAGCCCAGCAATTGACTTCTCCTTGAGTGTTTTGAATTCCTTGCTGTGTAGCACGTAAGCAATAATACCCAACAGGGTGGGTGGTATTGTGCTATACTGGACCGCCATGGGGCATAATGAGGCCCGACGCCACAGGCGGAGGGCCTTATAGCCCCTGTAAGGTCCAGTATAGCACAATATCGCCCACCTGGAGGGTATTATTGCGCTTAGAAAATGGGCTATCTGTTAAGTTCTTTTTTTAATATTCAAGAATTGAAAAAACATTAAAAAAATACTAAGAATTACCTTATACTTGCTTGGTTAGTAAAGTCGTCCTCTACTGGTATTCTTGACAATACTTACCAGTAGAGGGCATCACAGCATTTCACTGTTTTGTTTCTACTGTGTACAGAACCTCCCATCTTTGTCACTTGACCCCCCCCACTTGCGTTCCGTTTTTTTTTTTATGTCCATTATTGCGAGTGAAAAAACACGTAGGTTGTCCTATGTTGTAATGTGATTGGGAAGGGCAATGGAATGCAGGGGAGATACTGTATGCTGATTGTGATGGCCAACGGAGAGGTAGCTTTTCTTTTTCTACTCTTACAGCTGTTTTGTGGAGTGCAGGAGAGGTAACAGAGAGATACTGTTTCTTTCTGTTATGGCCAAGCTGCTGTTTTTTTTCTCCCCTTTCTTTTTGTTGGCGATCAACTTTTATGGTGATGACAAGGCAGGAACAAGTGCTACTAGGAACTTCCGTGTGTGTGCTACCTCCCATCTTTGTCACTTGACCCCCCCCCACTTGCGTTCTGTTTTTTTTTTTTTAATGTCCATTATTGAGAGCGAGAAACATGCAGGTTATCCTGTGTTGTAATGTGATTGGGAAGGGCAATGGAATGCAGGGGAGATAAGCTGATTGTGATGGTCAACGGAGAGGTAGCTTTTCTTTTTCTACTCTTACAGCTGTTTTGTGGAGTGCAGGAGAGGTACCAGAGAGGTACTGTTTCTTTCTGTTATGGCCAAGCTGCTGTTTTTTTCTCCTCTTTCTTTTTGTTGGCAATCAACTTTAATAGTGACGACAAGGCAGGAACAAGTGCTACTAGGAACTTTAGTGTGTGTGCTGCGGGAGTAACGCTGAAATGAATCGCCTGAACCACTGCATGTACTCTGGCTTGGCAGCTCGGTTAGTTTAAAACAAAAAAAAATGTGTTTTGATTTTATTTGAATGTGTCTGTTGTGTTTATGGCATGAGGATTTTGAGTTTATGCCTGTTTCAGGTGAGCGAACGGTGGCAGCAGCAGGTGGTTTAGTTACGGAAGATGAAGAAAAAATTAAAAAAGAAATATGAAGAAAAAAACAAATAAAAAAGAAATTAAAGAATGGTTTGTGACAGGAAAATGGGTAGATAGATTTGATTTGGCCAGTTACTGGGTGGTGGTGGTGTCTGAGCTAAGGAGGAGTAAGTCTGTATGTGGGGAGGGGTCTCACTCACTCTCACTAAGTGGTAAACAAAATGGCGGTAGATTCAAATTGTGTGCCCAGTGCTTCAGCCAATGATGAAGCAGGCTGGGCACAAGGATACTTGGTTGGGCATAAGGCAGGTTTGGGCTGGCACTTTTTATTTGGTGGGCATCTATTGAAAGTTAATGTACCCCTGTGGAATGGGTACCAGCCAATCAGATGCCTTCAAATAAAAAGCCCATTTTCTAATTAAAAATAGACTGGATAATTTCTTGTAACAGAAAGGGATCAATGGCTTCATATTTATTTGTAATTATTGAATTCATTTTTGGATATAACTATTGTTAAGTAGTCAGACAGACCTGTAGGACAAATAACCTGTTTCTGTCCAAAACCTTCCTATGTTTTTATGTTCCCAACTACTGTCCAGTATGCTAATGGGCAGTTTATTCTGGGGATCTGCCTTGGCACGTCTAATGGCTTTCATGCATGTATGGCAGAGCTGAGTGTACTGTGGAAGGGCTTACTGTGCACCAGAGGTTTTCTGCAGATGCCAAGCATTCTCTTGGTTGAGACTTAAGGGAGATGTGAACCTTTCAGGCTTACTTTTCCAATATAGGTGTGTTTGTCCCAAACTGCCATGGATTTGGATTGGAAGGAGTTGAGAGCATCTTCCGTATCTGAGGATTCTGAGATAGGGACAACTCTAAGCTGTAAATGTCAGCCAGCAGGGAGATCAAGAGAAGAAGCCAGAAGGGGAAGGAAGGAAACATATTCAATTCAGTGCTTTAGAGTAACTGGTAATTGCTATTTTTCTTTTAAACTTAGATTGTGGGCTTTGAGTGACACAATACTTTCTTTGTTGTCTTTACTTATAATTGTTTTTGGGCTGTTGAAAATTTAAAACATAGTGGTGGTGTAATTCTGTGCTGTCTTTAATTGCTGCAAATTTTCACCCCCTCCCTTCCCCAACTCTTAATTATATGCCCTGTTAAATCTGATTGACAGGAGCTAAACACAGGTATAGTAAGGGGGTGTGAAGTAGGAGGGGCATAAGGGGGAAGAAGCCCACCCTCAGCACGACAAGTGTTTTCACTCATTTGTTTATTTCTTGGTTTCTTTTTCTTAAAAAAAAAATATCTGAGGATCAGTGGCAGGATTTTTAGTACAATAAATTAATAAAAAGGGAGCTAGGAGAGTTTCAGTAGCAGACAAGTAGTGGAATTGCAGTATAACGTGGGGAGTGGTGCAATGCAGTGGCTGTGGGGCAGCCATATTCAGGCAGACCTTCTGGACACTGAGGTGCTGCCCTATCTGCATGCATCTCTCTGGACTGCGGGATGAAGTATCCAGGCTCAGAGCAGAAGTAAACTGGGTCAGGAGTACCATCACCCCTATCCAGGGACCACCCAGTCCAATGCAACTGCCTCAAAGGATGCCGAGAACGAGGAGCACTTGGATGACAGTGGGCTCAGGGAGGGTTAGAGCAGTCAGGCAGAGGTACATCCCAGATCCTATTCCACTCAAGAACTCATATGCCACACTGGCAAATGAGGACAACCAAATAGAGGTACCCAGAGAAGTGGAAGGAAAGGATGTGGAGGTTAGCCAAGGAGGTGACCTCAGCGGGGAAAGCAGTGGACCCCAGAGGAGGAGGAAGAATCCTGGTGGGGACTCCATCATAAGAGGGATCCAGCTAGGAACACAGGAGGGGAGGACAGGAGACGAGGTGCCTACCAGGTGCCACGGCATGGAGGATGGAAGGAAGATCCTGGGGATCACTGGGAAGGCAAGACGGAAGGGTGAGCTGGATGTCATTATCCACCTAGGTACTAATGACCTGGCAAATGGGGAGCCAAAGGAAGTTCAGGAAGAGTTTAGGAAACTGGGAGGGTCTCAAGCAAGTAGCTACTTCTGTCACTTTCTCGAAGTATTACCTGTGAGAGGCAAGGGAGATAGGGGTGCATGCACCAGGAACTTTAACTCATGGTTGAAGAACTGGTGCTGTGAGGAAGGGTTTGGATTCATTGGTGACTGGGGACCCACCTGGAGGGATGGAGGTTTGTTCAAGCCTGATGGCCTGCATCCATCCTGGAGGGGAATCCAAGCACTCAATGATAAGTTTAAATGCTACATTGACAAGCATTTAAACTAGCAAAGGGGGGTGACAGGCCAGCAAGGAGGGTACCTACTTGCTCACCCCCCACAGCTAGCAGTGGAACCAGTGAATCAGAGGAGTGGCTATCTCTGCAAAGCAGTGTGCAAAAGATGGAGATTAGTGCCCAAGAGGTGGATAAGCAGAAAAGGGGCAAAATTCAGCAGAAGGGCAGACAGCAAGGAGAACCAGGGATAAATGACAACCAAGGAAGGGGCTGGAGTAGAACAGTGAAACAGTCTAGGAGGTCAAATCATGGAAAGTCATGTGTGCAAATGCCAGGAGCCTTAGCAACAAGATGGAAGATCTGGAGGCTGTCATGGTACAGTCAGACCTGGACATTGTGGCCATCACTGAAACCTGGTGTAATGATAACCACGACTGGGAGATGACCATACCTGGCTACAATATATTCAGAAGAGACAGAGCAGGCAGGAAGGGAGGAGGTGTGGCACTGTATGTGAAAAATGACATAAGGCCACAGAGATCCAGGAGGAACAAAATGGGGGAGAGATACTGTGGGTTAAGCTGGAAAGGAAAATGGGGACAGCCATCCGCACAGGTGTGGTCTATAGACCACCAGCCCAGGAGGAAGAAACAGATAGGGAGCTGATGCTAGCTATCCAAAGGATGGCAGACAAGAGTGAGGTAGTACTGGTTGGAGACTTCAATATTCCAGACGTGGACTGGAGCATCCCAGCAGCAGCATCAACTAGGAGCAGATTTATCCTGGACTCCCTTCAGGGTGCCTTCCTCAAGCAACTGGTCATGGAACCAACTCGGCAGAAGGCAATACTGGACCTTGTGCTCACAAACGGGGACAGTGTGATGGGGGTAACAGTGGGGAGCACCTGGGAAACAGTGACCACCAGTCATTGTGGTTTGAAATCACAGAAGAGCAGAACCAAACCACACAAAAACACGTATCCTGGATTTTAGGGGGCAGACTTTGGAAAATGGGAGATACTTGAAAGAGGCATTAAGGGAATGGACAGGAATCAGGGTTGAGGAACAGTGGGCAGTATTTAAAATGGGATTACAAGAACAACAGAATTATGCATTAAGCAGGTTAGCAAGAGGAAAAGGAAGAGGAGACCATTATGGTTTTCCAAAGAGGTAGCAAAGAAAGGAAAGCCAAAAGATTGCATTCAGGCAATACAAAAAGACACAGGCAGAAGGGGATAGGAGAAGTACCAGGAGAAGCAAAGGGAGGCAGGGAGGTCAGTAAGGGAAGCCAAAGCTCAGACAGAAGAACACATTGCAAAATCAGTGGGTAGAGGGGACAAAACCTTTTACAGGTACATAAGTGAAAAAAGAAAGACAAAGGGAAGGATAGTGAGACTGAAGGGGGAGGATGGGGCGCGTGGAGGATGACAACAGTAAAGCTGACATATTGAACAGGTATTTCTGCTCAGTCTTTACTGAGGAAGAGGTGGGTAATGGGTCTGAAGGGAGTACAGGGGTGAGAATGGTGCAGAAATGGACACAAGTCCCTTTACCACAGAAAGGGTCCTGGAAGGAACTGGAAGTAATAAGAGTTGATAAAGCAATGGGGCCAGATTGAGTGCACCCAGGGTCCTTAAAGAACTAAGAGAGGTGGTGGCTGAACCTCTGGCTATCCTGTTTAGCCAATCACTGGAAACAGGGAGGTACCCAAAGACTGGAGGACAGCAGATGTAGTCCCCTTATACAAAAGTGGGAACAAAGAGGAAGCAGGGAACTACAGACCAGCCAGCCTCACCTCGGTAGTGGGGAAGAGCATGGAAGCACTACTGAAGGAGAGATTGGTGGAACATCTGGTTGTCAATGGACTACAGGACCCAAAGCAGCATGGTTTCACCAGGGGAAGGTCATGTCAGACCAACCTCATTGAATTTTTTGACTGGGTGACTAGGGAGGTGGATCAGGGAGGGCAGTGGACATGGCCTATCTGGACTTCAGCAAGGCCTTTGACACTGTGCCACATAGAAGACTATTACACAAACTGGGGAATATGGTGTGGGCAGGACAGTAGTGTGGTGGGTAGGTAACTGGCTGGGTGGCAGGACACAGAGGGTGGTGGTAAATGGCTGTCACTCCACAGAGGGAAGAGTGACCAGTAGGGTACCACAGGGATCAGTGCTGGGACCAGTCCTATTCAACATCTTCATCAGTGACATTGCGCAGGACCTAGAAGGCAGAATTTCACTGTTCGCTGATGACACAAAGCTCTGTAACAGAGTAGACACACCAGAGGGTGTAGACAGAATGAAAAGCGACCTGCAGAAACTTGAAGAATGGTCAGGTTTGGCAGTTGAAATTCAATGCAAAGAAGTGCAAGATAATGCATATGGGGCACAAAACCCTGGCACAATATATCAGTTGGGGGTGAATATAGCATGCACCAAGCAGGAAAGGGATCTTGGGGTTGTCATCTCTGATGACCTCAAGGTAGGGAAACAGTGTGACAAGGCAGGTAAAGCAAATAGGATGCTGGGATGTATAGGCAGGGGCATCACCAGCAGGGAAAGGAGGTCATAATTCCGCTATACAAGACACTAGTGAGGCCCCACCTGAGTACAGTGTACAGTTCTTGAGACCATACCTACGTAAGGACACAGACAGGGTAGAGAAGGTTCAGAGGAGGGCAACAAAGATGGTGCATGGATTGCATCACAAGTCCTATGAAGACAGGTTGAAGGAACTGAACATGTACTCCCTGGAGGAGAGGAGGGAGAGAGGGGATATGATAGAGACATACAAGTATCTTACAGGAAGGAACAGGTTGCAGGAAAACACTATTTTTAAGCGAAAAAGATGTTCCAGGACTAGAGGGCATGGGATGAAGTTGGAGGGAGGACGATTCAGAGGAAACATGAGAAAGAATTTCTTCACAGAACGGGTGGTGGACAAGTGGAACACCCTGCCAGAGGAAGTGGTGGGGGCTGAAACAATCACGGGATTTAAGAATGCATGGGATAGACATAAAGGAATTCTGGAGGTCAGGGTTAAGGGGCAACAGACTTCTAGGAAAACAAACTGAACTTACAAGCTCAAATGGGCAGACTGGGTGGGCCATAGGCCCTTATCTGCCGACACTGTCTATGTATCTATGTAAGTTTCAGGTCAGGACCTGAGCGAATGGAGAAGGGTGACCTTAGTGGGGAATTTGGGATGGTGAATTTTGTGCATACAGTAGACCACCTGGTAGTCACTGAGTGCATCCAGGAACATTCCAGCTTCCAAAATGTAATAGGGGCAAGAGGAGGGACCCAGTCAATAAGCAATTGATTGGATGTGGAAGGGTAAAGCTGGGGCTGGCTCTAGTATGTGTTACGTAAGTGTTAATCCATGACAAAGGAGGGGTCTACTAGGGAATTAATGCCTGGTTAGGGGGATTGGGGCATGAGGCTGTAGACCGAGTGCCTCCAACCACCAACCAGGCATTAATTCCCTAGTAGAACCTGGCTTTGAAGTGGATTAATGCTCTTGTAACATGGCAAGTGTGGAGGTAACAAGTGAGGGGTAATATAGTGCAAAAAATTATATATAGAAATACAGCCACTTTTTGACAATATATGCATCTTGGGGACATAAACAAAACAAAGTCAGATTTCATTACAACCATATTTATTTATATGGTGGTGGTGTTTATTTTTTAAAAACATTAACAAATGGTTGATGAAAGGCAAATGAATGATTATTGCTCTACAATATTTTACTAAGAAAAAGATACGTGCAATATTTTTTAAATTGACTCGAAAAACTTCCCTGTTAAGTATATGTCATGAATTATGGGATGCCATGCTACCTAATTTGCATACAGTGACAGGCTACTTTTTTGTACCAGTCTTACAGACTGCACAGTGATTTTAAACGTTTATAGTGAGGAAGACATCATGGACACTTTATGGCAGGGGAAACAGCAGACGGCTTTTCTACACTGCGCTCGGGACACGGCTTGAAGTAGGACTTCCCGGCTTCATTCTAGCTCCATTAAGTGAAGTGAGTGAAATTGAAGGGATTTGAGGTGATCAAAGTGGGAGAATACATTGGTGCAGACAGTGAGTGTTTCTCCTGTGCGTTCTCTTGGTGTTACACTTGCATTTGGGAATGGCTGCTGTGTGGGGAGTTCTTTGCTTCTGTGTTAAATATGTGGAAAAAGTCTGAGTTCTGCCAGGTGGGAAATGGGAGCAGGAGATGGCATGTGTACAGCATGCTCTCCAGCAGAGGACACTAACTTCAGTTGAGTGGGTGTCAAATGTGGATTCTACTATTTGTATTGTGCAATTGTGCTTTTTATGCAGAGTTTGCAGGTACTACAGCAGTGGGCATTAGTGTGTGCGATCGGGGTTCATATGTGGTTGTATCAGTTATTACACTAGCAGGTGTTACTAGTGGATTAATCCCCACTGAGTTTGGATCACATGGGTGCATTTCTGCCAATGGGTTTGTCTTATTTTGCTCAGCACTAATTGCCATGTACAAATGAGGTTAATAAACCTACATGTCTGTTGGAAGAGAGCTGTTACGGTAATAGTCATTATTAGGCATATATTTTTGCAGAATATTATTCAATGTAACACAGAAAAAACAAGGAGTATAGACTTTGCTTTGCAATTGCTTGAATTTTCCCAGTCAGGGTACAGTTGTAAAATATAGCCTCCATTTCTAATTAATCCTTAAGTAAAGAAGATCCTCACATGCTAGTGTTTTTACTACACTATATAATCTTTTTAGCTGATTAAGGGCCAAATCCCCTAAACAGGCTGGGATACACATGAATTATGCATATCCCAGCCATGAAGCTTTGCATCCTAATGCCTATGTATGCCAGCCAGTATCCTCAGCTCCTGCCTACAACTTTCAATGGATATGGAGCTGTGTATGGGTGCAAGGATTTCTTGTGGGTTGGAGCTGAACAGGACACCAGGGGTACAGCTACCAATCAGGCCACATAAGCATTATGGATTTATCTTCCCAAAACACTGCATAGAGTATTTTCTTCTTTTCTGCTGTGATAAATGCTGGGAAAATTGAATGTGTTATTTTACAAGTTACTTATCTAGTATAAACAATTGGGTGCAGTACCTCATTTTTACTTTAGTTCTGCTTTAACTAACCTTTACTAGTGGTGGGTGAAGTGGGCTCAATCCACTCCGTGAAGCATTTCAAGGAGCACAGGCAGATTATGAGTGCTCCATAATGCGATGCAGAGTACTTGACGTTATAATGAGGAAGGTGAAGTGCATTAGAAACAGCAATTTTGCATTACTCCGCCTCCACTGGTCACCACTCTTTCAATTTTTAAGGCGAAGTTCATTGGTGGCAGTTCACTTCGCCTCACTTCGCCTTGTTTTTGAGCTCTGAAGGCAGATTTTGCAGTGATTCATGGGAGTTCAGGTCACATGGGCTCTACATTGATCTGCACAGCCTCAGTTCGGGGTAGTATGAGTAGGAAGGATTAGGAGACAGTGTGCTCTGACAGCTATCTGTAGGAATCTTTTAAAAGCTGTTCAAAAAACATTTTTGCTTTTTTTGGGGGATCCAACTGGAGTTCACTGATTGTAGGAAACCCTCCTGTGCTCACATCATCAAGTGTTTTTGTTTGTGTGTGGATTTTGAATGTTAATTTATAACAGTGAGTGTGTGTGGTGAAAGACAGTGAAGTGTGCTGTGTGAGGGAGGGGCGTATCTGTGTGAAGGTAGATTTAAGTTGGAGAACTAGTGATTTCTTTGTGTTTTGGTTATATTTGTGTTATATAACTGTGTTACTGTACACATAGTAAAATTGTCAGAAATAGTACAAATTTTCTTGCTGTTTGTTGTGTGAATGTGGTGCAATATTTCATAAGGTCAGGTTGTTTAAATTGCAAATTTACTTTACGCGGCAGTACACTGAACTTTTGCATTTGCGTTGCATTCCTTGTTCAGCATTGTACACAAACTGTTCTGTGTTGTGTGTGCAGTGTTGCGTGCATCAAATATAATACACCTTTTAAAATTTGTGACACAGACTAGTGTAAGTGTAACTAAGCGCAGCAGCGTGAACCTGCTATCCACTGCAGCTGCCAGATTTTGTACTGCGATCGTGTTCTCTGTTCTTAGTTTTGCTGCTTGTAATGCTGTAAAAATCAGCACTGCCGGTATTCAGTGCCCCCCCCCCATGTTGAAAAGGTATTTTTTACCAGACTGGATTGTTTTTGTGACCCCATCAGCACCACTGGTTACTGAAGTTATTTTAATTCCATGACAGTGTCACAACACAGTAGTCTCTTATCTGTTGCTGAAGCCACAGTAGTTTATTTTGCTTCACATCCAGCCAATGTCCCTCCAGTCAGAAAGTGAACGTATCAAAATCTGAATTTGGTAATAATATTTGTGGTTGATCCCCCAAAATGTCTGCAAAGAGACGTGCAAGTAAAGCTGTTTCTGGCCATGGCAATGTTGGCAGTAAGAGGGTCTGTGGGCTTGGTAGTAGTAGTAAGCGGACGGAGAAGTGCATTGCTGACGTGAGGAAAGGTATTTCTCCTGCACTGTTTTTTACAGCCCATTCAGCAGCTTCACTCATATTTGGAGAAGATGATGTTTTCCCAGCTGGTGGTGTTAGTGTTACTGGTGTTAGTGGTGGTGGAGGTAGTATTAGCATTGTTGCGTCAAGTTCTAATTCCAACCAGTGCACCGTATCCAAACATATTGAGTGTGAAGCAGTGGCAAGTGAGTGACAGCTTGATGATGTCATACTTCACGGTAACATCCCATTAACCGAACCTGATTCGGATGATCATGTCAACGATAGCATACAATGTGATATTCCATCCACCGTGGCACTTACTGTCACACATTTTCCATGCAGTGATTCACAGTGTGGTGAAAAAATATCAGGTGATGGTGGTGTAGATGCTGATGATGAATTTGATGATGCTGATGCTGATGATGTTGCTGTTGTTTCAACATGCAGTCCACATGCTAGCATCCAAAGAGAAGATGTGGATGTGTGTGACAGTGACATTAATGAATATGATGATGATGTAATTGACCCCAGTTGGGAACTGGAGAAAAAGAAATTAAAAGTGGCTGTGTCTGAATCTGTTTGGAGGAATCTCCCCCCATAAAAACTTGTGATTTACCGGTTTTAGTTGATGATGATGATGGTGACGACCCAGTAATCAATATGATAGATAGTTGTGGTCAGTTGCAGTCCAGATGTGCAGTGCCAGAAACATCATGTGCCCCCCCACTTCAGTGCTTAAATTAACAGACTTAAATAAGCCACACCATCATGGACATGTTAAAAGCAGAGCATTACACTCCCTTGCTTGGGATATTTTTGTTCAAGATGCAAATGATGATTCAGTTGCAATCTGCCAGGTTTGCCATGTGTGTGTGAGTCGAGGTAAAAAGGGGAGCCATCTTGGGACAGGAAGACAGCATACGTATCTTAAGAATAGGCACTTGGCTCTGTGGACCCAGCACAAGCTGGCAGCTAATACCAGACTGGGGCGTTCACCCATATCACCGGCAACCATAGCCAGCAGACTGCCATGAGTGTCACGAGAGCACACGGAGCCAGCTCTCCACCGCCGGAGAAATGCTGCCACCCCCAACCCCCCGAGAGACCCAGCAAGACTGCCATGAAGGTTGCGAGGGCACATGGAGCCAGCCCTCCCCAGTCGGAGAAACGCTGCCACCCCCCACGCCCCGAGAGACCCAGCAAGACTACCATGAGGGTCGTGAGGGCACAAGGAGTCAGCCCTCCCCAACCGGAGAAATGCTGCCACCCCCCATCCCCTGAGAGACCCAGAAAGACTGCCGTGAATGTCACAAAGGCACATGGAGCCAGCCCTCCCGAGCCAGAGAAACACCGCCACCCCCAACCCCCCAAGACACCCAGCAAGGTAAAGAGTGCTACCTCGACCCAAAGCTTGTGAGCATCTAGCGCCAGCTGTTTGTAATGGCAAGAATGCATTTTGGCACCAATTTCAAACTGAAACTCGAAAATTAAGAGACTTACATCAGTCTGTCGATTTCTCATACCACTTTACTTAATGAAGCCTCAGTGTTTTACACTAGATTTTTTATTTTAGCATTAAGAGTGTCATTTTGGTGTTAGTGGACCTACTGCTATTTTGTCCGGTTTTATTGCTTGAGCGTGGTAAAGGAGACTGTGGGCTTACACTTGTTTTACATTTAATTTGGGGCAGTACAGAGCATAGGATCCAAGCTTTCTCTGCAACGTATGTTAAGTGAAACCTGCAGCGTGTGTTAACTGTAACCTGCCATAAATTAAAAATCTCCTCACAAATCTACTAGTGTGTTAGAGGGCTGAACAAACACTTCGAATCTTAATTGCTGTTCTCCTCTTCCCCCAACAGAGCTTTAAAATCTCCCCTCTCTCTCTCCTCTCTGCAGACTGCCATAAGAGGTCCCGAAGGCACACAGCCAGCCCTCTCTGGCCGGGCTTCTGCCACCCCACCCCGAGACCCAGCAAGGTAAAGAGTGCTACTCTGAGCCACAGCTGGAGCACAGCGGCAGCAGTTTGTAACAGCGAGAATGCTGCAACTGGCGCTGTGCGCTGGCTCCCACCCCCACCCTTGGTCGGCTATCAGCTATATAGAACTACTCACGTTAATAGAGCTACTGCATGTTTCGCCTGAACCAATCAGCCCATTTTCCCATTAGCAGCTTATCAGGAGCTACCACTAGAGGCTGCTAAATCAAATCTTGCTGTTTTAATCAATCAGGCAGAATGTTACCTCGATTCCTATCATTATTTTGCCTGACTTTTTCACTAGCCTCCCTACCTCCAACTTTTTATCCACAATGGCAACCAAACTCCCCTCCTACCTGCCCCTGCACATCTCCCTCACCTCCCCTTTCAACCTCAACAAATGCTATCCAGTCCATTGGCATACTAAAAGCTGGCTTCCTGGTGATGCCATTCTGCTCCCCTCCTTTTACTCGGGGCAAATACTTTACACCATTGCCTCTTGCAGCACTCCACCTACCCCCCATGGACTCCACTCCGTCCAGAGGCCCAATTCTACTTGGCCCAAAATGAAACAATTAATAATGCTGCTACTCCTGTTAGCAGGAGATATTGAAGCCAACCCTGTACCCACCCCTTCAACCCCCCCCATTCCACTCACTCTCCCCAGAGGACTCAAATTGATGTACCTCAACATCGGCAGCATCCTAAATAAAGTAACTGCGCTGCAACCCACCATTCTGGCTTTACGCCCTGATGTCTTGATCATATCTGAGACTTGGTTGAAGCCCCACCACCCGGATTCTGCAGTAGCCATCCACAGATACTTGCTCATTAGACACAACCACAAGGGCAAGAAAAGAGGCAGAGGCATCACCATGTTTATGTCCACTAGGCTCCAGTTCACCATGGTACATCTCCCTCCACTATTACCAGAAATAGGCTCCCTACTTGTCAAACTATCACTTCCATTCCCCACCCCACTGTATGTGGCCAGTTCCTACTGTGCTCCTGGCACCCCCCCTGCCCAGCGTCCTAGACCATCTGGACACTCTAAAATCATCAGCATCCACCAGGGAGCTCCACATCCTCTGTGATTTCAACTTCAATTGGCTTGCAAATGACAGTGCCAAGATGCGTTCTAGAATAAATGCTCTAAACCTTACCCAGTTAATCTCCTTCCCCACTCAACTAAACCATAAAACACAGAACCATTCCCTCCTGGATTGGGCCCTCTCCTCTCACTCCCCCCGAATTACTGCTGCGGGTTTGCTCCCAGACTCCTTAAGTGACCACCACATGACCTACATGGTCAGAAAAGTTCACAGGCCTATTGCACCCCCACCAAGGATGCTGCTCACAAGGTCCTATAAATCCCTAGATCAAGCTGCTCTCCTGCACGATCTAGCCCAAGTTGATTGGTCTTTCATACCCAAGGCTTCTTCTATCAACCACGCACTCAATAAATTTATGACCAAATTTCTCGCAGTGTGGGACGCACACACCCCCCTGAGAAAAAAAAGGGTCAGGGGCTCCCACCTTCCCTGGGTCTCCACCGCTATCATCAGTCAATTTCATGCCAGGGATCAGGCATGGAAAACTTTCAAGAAAACAGGCACCCAACTATCTTTCCAACACTACCGTGCTCTCCAAAATTTCGGCACTAAACTCATACGCCAGGCCAAAAAGAATTATTTCAGGATGGCTTTCAACTCTAACCTCCATCACCCCACTAATTTCTGGAAAACTATCAAATCCCTACTTCCCCCCTACCCAACCTCCAACCCCAACCCTAACCATCCAAGGTGCTACCGTCTCCGACCCTGGTGAAGTGGCCACTGCTTTCAATAAGTTCTTTACCAGCTGCGCCAACTCTCTCCTATCTGCCCTCCCGCAACCCACGTCGCACACACCCCAAAATCGTTGCCCCCCTCCCGGCCCCCCAGCTTTTCCTTTTATCATGTCTCCCCAGCCGAAGTGCTTAAAGCTCTGCAGACTCTCAACCCTAACAAAGGCAAATGCCCTATGGGCCTGGATGCCAAAATGTTACATCTGTCTGCTTCCACCATCACCACTCCGCTCACCGTCCTTTTCAATTTCTCCTTCTCAAAGGCTGAAATCCCAGCAGACTGGAAGGAGGCCATAGTCATCCACCTCCCTAAAGGTGGTGAGCCCTCATCACTGGGAAATTACTGCTTCATCTCCCTCCTCCCCATACTGGCCAAGATTCAGAAAAGACTTGTTCTTGACCAACTCTCCTTGTACCTAGATGCATCCTCCTTCTTTACCCTCTACCAGTCTGGGTTCCGCAAATCATACTTCACCATCACCTCCATTCTAAGAATCACGGATGACATCCTCTCCGGGATGGATAAAGGGCACATCATCTCAGCCATCTTCATCGACCTCACCAAAGCCTTCAATACCGTCTCCCATTCCCTGCTACTAGCCAAATTAAAAAATGCCAGACTCACTGATCCTGCCACCAGATGGTTTCATTCTTACCTGGAAGGTAGACACCAATCTGTAAAAATTGGCTCGCACACATCAAACCCCCTGCCAGTCTCTACTGGCGTCCCCCAAGGCTCGATTCTGGGATCATTACTTTTCTCCATTTTCTTAAACGATCTCCCATCTGCCTGCCTGTGCACATCTATCCACATGTACATGGATGACACCGTACTGTTTGCCACAGGCCCCTCAATCACTGAGGTGTCTACGGCACTCTAACAGGATTGCAACTCTGTTCAGCATTGGTTCTGCTCCAACCAATTGATCCTAAACACTAAGAAAACTGTCTCACTAACTTCCGGCTCGCTGGCTAGACTCTCCCGCCTTGCGGCTCTTCCCACTTACCATACCACGAATGGGACCCCACTACAGGCATGTACCTCCTTCAGGTACCTAGGGGTCTGGCTCAACCAGCACCTTGACTTCTCCATACACATAGAATCAATTCACAAGAAACTACACCCTAAACTTGGCGCTCTATACTGCAACAAGGGTTGCATCCCCACTTTGGCCAGGAAGGAAATTGTTCAAAAGATGATTCTCCCACTACTAGATTATGGCAACACAGTCTATGGCACGGCCCCCCTTTCTTCCCTAGCCAGCCTGGACACACTCTTCCATTCCTTCTGCCATTTCATCCTGGACTGTCCTCAAAAGATTCATCACTGCAGCCTCTATAGCTCACTAGCCCTACTCTCACTACAATCCTGGAGACAGGTCCATTGTTCCAGGCTCATAGCTAAATACTGGACTCAGTTCCTTCCCCCTTACCTCAAATCCACCCTCTTGACACAGCCTCCATTGGTCTGCTCCCTTAGAAGCTCTGATTCCAGGCTCCTCCATATCCCTTTTATGGGTTCCTCCAAAGGCCAAGCTGCCTTCAGATACCGGTTGCCCAAAATTTGGAACACCTTGCCTCCCGTCATTAGGCACACCACAAACTCTCGGAGCCTCAACACCCTCCTCTATGCCCACTTCTCCACCAGTTGTGCATGTACCTAGCACTGCAAGCCTCCCATTCACCTCAGAACCATGCACAATCTGTCCACCTGACCTCTCCACTGGGTCAATGGTCATCATCGCACCGCAGATCTGGTCATTTGCTCCCTCTACAAGGGCCATGGTGTGGACTTGCTTTCCAGCTCTGTACCTAGATTTCATCCAAATGTACCTACCCTTTACTCATCTAGCTCTCATCATCATCTGTGCAACAGTCTTCATCAAATGTCCACACTCCTCCTCCTGCCAATGCCATTCATCACAGAGCACAACCATTTGTGACCAACAACACACCCCATGTAAAACGTTTAAGTCAGCCCACGTTACAGAGTGTTTTTTTGCATAAGCTGAAGTACCCCCCCAATCATACAGTGTCACGTGAACTTAATGCTGCTGTAGCAGAAATGCTGGCAATTGATCTTTTGCCCTTCTCCTTTGTGCAGAATTCTGGGTTCCAGCGGTTTGCTACCCGTGCCTGTCCAAAATGGAAAGTCCCATCCAGGACATACTTTTCTCTCCGTGCTGTTCCTGAGTAGTTCCGCACTGTCTCAGACTCAGTAAGACATGCCCTTCAACATTCCTCCTCTCCATTTATCCATTTAAGTATGGATATGTGGACAAGCGGCAAAACAGCAGGGAGTTCATATCTGTGTATAACTGCACACTGGGCACAGGTGCTGGGGGTTGTTTGTGATGCTGGTAGTGTGAATAATCAGTGCAGTAAGGTGGATTGTCATGGTAGCAATCTTCCTGGAATTCGCCAGCATGCAACAATTGCTATGCGCAGTGTGACCTGTTCACACACTGGTGAGAACATGTTGAACATGGTACTGACTGAAATTAACAGATGGCTAAACCCTCTGTCCCTGAGAGCTGGGTTCATAGCAAGTGACAATGGGTCAAATGTGGTGAAATGCATCATGAATGGTATTTTTTTTCGTGTTCCATGCATGGCCCACTGTTTAAATCTTGTGGTTCAGGAGTTTCTGCAGCACTCTGACATAAAGGAAATGCTGCCCATTGCATGATGTATCTGCTCTCACTATTCAAGATCTGGAAAGACCTGTGACCAACTGCGGCAGTTGCAGATACAAAACAGCCTGCCTCAGCACCGCTTGAAGCTGAAAGTTGTCACCTGATGGAATGCCACGTTATACATGGCAGAGAAGTTGTAGGAACAATACAAAGCCATCTCAGAATAGCTTGTTGTGCATGCTAGCTGTGACAGTTCTGGGGCCTCCATGTCTATGATGACTGAACAGTGGCGCTTCATGGACTCTGTAATAACAATTTTGCAGCCTTTTGAACATGCCACACAGTCAGTGAGTGGCAAGTCTGCCTCCATTAGCCAATCAATTCCACTGCTGCGGGTGCTGAGGCAGACATTGGTGAATGTACAGCATAGCCTTGATGTTGCCGGAGACAGTGGTAGCAGTATGTTGCTGCAACACATGCTGACAGTATTCAACCAGAATCGTCACATGGTGAGTATTCAGTGTAGTGACAACTTTGCCATGGCAACAATGCTGGACCCACGATACAAACGTGGAATTGCATCAGTACTGGAGGGAGGGCCTGAACAGGTAAAAAATATCAGTGGTCAACTGGTTCGTTGGTTCATGGGGCACAGAAGTCACATGCCAAGGTGTGCAAACCTCAGCAGCATAATCTAGCTGATGGTGTAGCTGGAGGACCAGCAAGCATATCATGCAAGGGTAAGAGGACTGTAGTTCCAGGTGGTCTGTCATCCAAAGTGGGTCATGGTGGCATCAACCCGCTTTGGGAGGCTTTGTCCCAAGTGTGTATTTGTGAAATAAATGATTCCGGAGAACAGGCTGATGCATCAACAATTGGATTTAGTGCGGCACAGACAATGGTTGAGTCATATTTGTCTGAAAACAGGCATCTGACAATAAGTGAAGATCCTCTTTTGTACTGGAGTGGAAAGGTCAGTGAATGGCCAGAGCTGACTGCAGTGGCACTGAAGTACCTCACATGCCCACCCTCCAGTGTAAGTGATAAGAGGGTATTCAGCTCAGCAGGTGCAATAGTCAGGGATCGTCGAACAAACCTGTCTCCTGCAAATGTTAGTTTGCTAACGTTCATTAAAATGAATGAGAGGTACATACCAGCACAGACTGCAACCTCGGTATTTGTACCCCGGCCTAGTCATGGTGGTCTTGCTGATGTGGAAATGGAGCATCCCGGCGGCACTGGCAGTGGCTGCCTGAAATGGCCCACCACTGATGTAGATGATGGCACAATGGAGAAAGAATTTCCCAGTGGTCAGACTTCAGACATTGATGATTGTGAGGGCAGTTTTCTTTATAAGTTTGATGATGTGGTTAATGTTGGCAGGTTTTAACTGCAGTATTTAAAAGGTGGTGTGCCCCCCCACCCTGGACCACCACCACTACTGGGACTGATGCTGTGCAAGTCTGCCACCATGAGTCTGTGTGCCCCCCACGGACCACCACCATCACCACCATCGGGACTGATGTTATGCAAATCTGCCACTACCATGAATCTGTCTGCCCCCCATGGACATCACCACCACCACCACCACCACGACTGATGTTATGCAAGTCTGCCACCATGAGTCTGTCTGCCCCCCACAGACCACCACCACCACTGGGACTGATGTTAAGCACGTCTGCCACCACCATGAGTCTGTCTGCCCCTCACGGACACCACCACCACCACCACCACCACCAGGACTGATTTTATGCAAGTCTGCCACCATGAGTCTGTCTGCCCCCCACGGACACCACCACCACCATCGGGACTGATGTTATGCAAGTCTGCCACCATGAGTCTGTCTGCCCCCCACAGACACCACCACCACCACCAGGACTGATGTTATACAAGTCTGCCACCATGAGTCTGTCTGCCCCCCCATGGATACCACCACCACCACCATTGGGACTGATGTTATGCAAGTCTGCCACCATAAGTCTGTCTGCCCCCCTCGGACACCTCCACCACCACTGGGACTGATTTTATGCAAGTCTGCCACCACCATGAGTCTGTCTGCCCCCCATGGACCACCACCACTGGGACTGATGGTATGCAAGTCTGCCACCACGAGTCTGTCTGCCTCCCACGGACCACCACCACCAGGATTGATGTTATGCAAGTCTGCCACCATGAGTTTGTCTGCCCCCCATGGACCACCACCATCACCAGGACTGGTGTTATGCAAGTCTGCCACCATGAGTCTGTCTGCCTCCCACGGACACCACCACCACCACCAGGACAGATGTTATGCAAGTCTGCCACCGTGAGTCTGTCTGCCCCCCCACGGACCACCAATCCACCAGTGCACCACCACTACCAGCTTCTTAATATTTAAATCATAAAGTGAGTATGTGCACTCATGTTTGTTATGCTGCCTCACTTCCTTAAGTTGTATGTTTTGTTTTCTGTAGCTTTTCAGAGCTGCAGTGGCAAAACACATACAGTACACTTCTTTTGTTTCTTTTACAGGAGAACAAAAACAGGCTCCATTGCTAATACTTGTTGGGAAAGATGCTGTAGCTATATCGTACAGAGAGGAACTGATGTAATGTCCATGTGAAATCCATTCTGGTAAGTATGAAGATTTTATTTCATCCGTTTCATTGCTTTGTAAAGACTGCTGCACATATTGCACACAACAGGTTGTCTTGGTAGTTGACAAGATGTGTCTCTGAAATGTAACTTGACAATTGGGATTGAGATTTGAAAACCAGGGAGGGACACATAACAACGAAGTTGTAACTTGTAAGAAGTCATTCATTTCTTTTTTTAGAAAACTTCGAGATGCTTTGTTGTTCTGTCAAAGTGGCCTTATCCAAAAAAGTTCTTCAACATCAGGCACACCCCTCCCCCGAGCTTGGGCACACATGCAACATGCAGAAGTCGTTTCATTCAATGACCATGACCATCATTAACAACCGGACTCCAGAAGGATGCTGATGAAATCTGTGAAGAAGTAAAAAAATAAGAAACCATTACAGACAAAAATGAAAATATGATTCCCCCCACCCGCCCAAAAAAAAAGAAATACTTATCTTCATGTGCTTGAGAGTTATCCGTTTCCATTTAAGTGCAAAAAATTCTCATTGAGCACTGGAATGTGCACACCAGCAGTTTATGAGTTACCTGTGTGATGCAGAACAATAGCATGAGTACATGTCCATGTTGAGTTCAACCCCCCCCCATCATCACCTACAAAATACAAAACCATATATCTATATATCTACTCACCAAGGCTACTATTAGTGTACATCCAAAGGGCACCTTTCAATCCAGTTGAGATGATCACATTTCGTTTGGTGGAATCGTCTTGCACAACACATTGGACCAGCAACACAAACCTCACAGTCATCATTTTATACTGGGGTATGTGCTGAAACAGTCTCTTTTTCACTTCGTTACCACTCGTCAATTTTCTGCACACAAGGAGGACACATTGTGGGCCTGCAGAAAAAATCTGGGGACTCTGTGCCACCACTGCGCGCATGACTGAGTGCGCCATTAATTCTGGGGGACTTTGTATGTGCTGAAACATTCTCTTTTCACTTTGTTACCACTTGTCAATTGTCTGCACACAAGGAGGATGCATTGTGGGCCTGCAGAAAAAATCTGGGGACTCTGTGCCACTACTGTGCACATGACTGAGTGCGCCATTAATTTTGGGGGACTTTGTATGTGCTGAAACAGTCTCTTTTCACTTCATTACCACTTGTCAATTTTCTGCACACGAGGAGGACACATTGTGGGCCTGCAGAAAAAATCTGGGAACTCTGTGCCACTTTTGTGTGTTCTGTGATTGTTGCTGTGAGCTGATAGTCATGATGTCATAGTGATATTTTTACAATTAAAGCAGCATTGCAAGAATGTCCTCACAGTTCTGAACTGTACTTTTTTATGCTACTTTAAATTGCCACAGCAACCACTACTTACGTCCTAATAGTCAGTGACTTGAATTATATGATTCTTCTCACAATTTATGCCTGCTTCTCTTACTCCTACTTTTTTCATGCATGGAAACAAAATGAGCATGTCTTCCAATATTGTTCCGACCATCTTTGTATTTATTTGCAGCTGCTTTTCAATAACTATTGTTCTGTGGTGTCATATAAAACACTGACCGATGCATAAATGTTAGTTAACAACAGAAATGATATATGACAACTATTTGATGTGATGGAAAAAAGCAGAGGAAAACAGTGACAAAGACCTGGTCACACTCACTGTCAGCAGCACCAATTTAAAAGGAATGTTCCTTTCATTATTTCACACAGGAAAAAAGGTAGTACAGCACACTCAACTACTGCAAATTATCGTATCATTCCAGTCAGTCAGGATGTAAGTAAAGGAAGTTGTAACATAGCATTAAAAAATATAGGTCAGAGTTATCAACACATTGTTGCACTGCTGCTTTACAGACAGTCACCTCATTACATAGTTATGGTGATGCACATAAACTAATATGTGGGGGCAATACTACCACTGGAATATTTCTTGCTCCACAGAGTGCAATATATGTCTCTGAAAACCAACCATAATTTCATTACAGTGAGTCACATGACGGAGGAATTAACAATCTGAAAAGCAACCCACATTGTGCCACACTTCCTCAGCAATGTTAAGACGTGATGGTAGGGGGAGCGCAGGTGCATGCTCCACTATACTGAATGTCCAGCAGCTATCCCAAGCAATGTTTCCTAATGTTATAAGGTTCACTTAGTGGTGCCATGTGGGGATGTTTCAAGGCTCTTCTTACTGGAAACATGGCCACGCATTTCATAACAAACTGATCATTTACATAAAGAAACATTCGCAAACTTGCACAATCGGATATTCACTGTAAGGAGCATGCACACGCGCTGTCCCTGCCATCATGTCTTAATGCTGCTGAGAAGGGAGGCAGAATGTGGGCAGATTTTCAGAATGGGAATTCCTTTGTCACGTGACTCACTGTAATGCATTTGTGCCTGGTTTTCAAAAAAATGTATTGCACTATGTGGTGCAAGAAAGATTCCCCTGGAAGGGAAAATGTGTATGATTTAATAATAACAAACAAAAAACACACAACAAAAGTACAACACAGTAGTAGGGTAGGGTCAGGGGGGTGGGGGTGGGTGTAGGGTGGCAGAAAACAATACCCGGACTTACTATGGCCATGGGATGCCATGGTGGTCCAGCAGCAGGTGCAGCACTGAAAGTATTTTCTGCTGCTGTGCTTCCACTCTGGTAACCTGCTGCTCTAAAGCACTGAAACGCTTGTTGTTTTCCTCCAGTGCTACCCACACCAGGAAGAGGTCAGACTGGCTAACAGGTACTGTGCCAAGGTCCACTGCAGTGGGTAATCCAGGTAGTTGGGCTGGTAGTGGACAGGGTGGTGTTGGTGGTTGTGGTGGCAGGGGTGGTGGTGGTGGAGCACCTGATGTAGCCCTCCTCCTCCTCCTCCTGCTGTGGTGGTGACTGCTGCGAGGCACATCTTCCACTTCAGCAGCACCCTTGGCCACTGCCATGGAAGGGCCAGCAGGTGGATGCCTGGCCCTTTCCGTGGCAGCCTGTCACTCTGCCCTGTGCTGATTCATAATGTGTGTGCACTGGCCACCGATCCCCAAATGTGTCCCAGGGGGCCCACTGTACACCAGCACACCACACACACAGCACTGCACCACTGTGCTGTCTCCCCCCACACACAATTAAAAAACTCCCACATTGGGGAACTGTGGGGGGACCAGACACAGTACGCACTTGTCGGGCACGAGTCCCACCGCCACCCACAATTGCCGGGGCCACCTCCTGTGTCTGTGGAGGTGGTGGAGGGGGTGCTGCTGGAGCCCCAACAGCTTCTGCTAGTGGTGGTGGTGAAGGTGGACGAGCAACAGGCACCGGTGGCATTAGTGCTGCTGCTGCTGCTCCTGTTGCTTCCGGGGGGGAAGCAACACTGTCCAGGAGTCTGGAGCGGTCCAACATAGCACGACTGCCCGCCCCCCATGGATCCGCACTCCTCCCTTCCTAATGCTCCCTCATGCCAGCGACTCACCTTCTCTGACTCCAACATGACCCTCCATCCTCCTGGGTCCACGGGACGACACACACACACACACACACACACACACACACAGTGGACACACACACACATACACACAAACACACACGCATGCACACACACACACACACACAGTCAGTCACACAAACAAAACAAAAATAAAACTTGTACAAAAAAATTCACTAACCAAAAAAACACTAAATAAAATAGCTTTTAAAAAAGCTGTTTGATTGTTATGGCAGTAACAAGAAATGACTCTGAGAGCAAGCAAACTCCTCTCCTCTCACAATTTTGCTTTCTCCCTGTACAAATGCAAAGGAGAAAGTGAAACTGCTTCTCTGACTCACATCCTTCCTGCCTGGCTAAAGCATGTGACTTACAGTACTGCAGGCCATGTGATGTGCCTATTTTCTTCTCACTTCGCCTTACTTCATGTTAAGGCATAATGAGAACATGAAGTGGTAATGATAACATGAAGTGAGCACTTTACAGAATCCACTTCGCATTGTGCTCCTCGGACCCGAAGTGGACACTTCGCTTTTCACTTCGTAGGCGGATTTATAATTCGCTGCATCTCTAACCTTTACCTTGGGAGGACAGAAGCAAAAGAGAGGCTAAGTGACATGGCAAAGGTCACAATGTGAGCTAATGGCTGTGGTAGGATCTGAATCTGTGATCCAATGTTTCTCAGTTTTCTGCTCATATCCATAGACTACACATCCTTCTAATAAATGTCTGCTCTGAGTTATGCTAAGCACATTCAATTTAACCTGATATATTATTCCTAACATGAATAATGTCAAAGTTAGTTACTAATACTAAGAGTATGCACAATCTCCAAAACTTGGTTGTGGCATTGGCACTGGGTGTGAGGCCCCTTAGTTTGGATTTGGCTTGAAGACCCTCAGCCATAATGCTACCACTCTAATAATGTCAAAGTTACTGACTGATACTAGGATTATGCACAGTCTTCAACATCTGGTCATGGCTTTGGCACCGGATGTGGGGTCTCCATGTTTGGGTTTGGCTTCAAGACCCTCACCCATACTGCTGCGACTTATCCTTTCTTTCCTTCTCTAGTAGCTCATCCTGGTGTATAGTATATCAGAGCATTAATTCTTGAAATAAGAACATACAAAAGTGCCAGCAGAAACAGACCAGAAATGGGAATTATGTATGCAGTTTTTTTGTCATGCATACACTGCTCCACACAGAAGGCTGACCAGGAAGCTGACCAGTTCGGGGGTGGATGCCAATATGGTAAATTGGGTTCACAAATGATTAATGGATAGGAGACAGAGGGTAGCCATAAATGGAATGAACTCTAAGGATGGAGGCTGATCAATGAGGGACTGCAGATTTCAGTGCTGGGTCCAGTCCTCTTCAACATCTTCATAGGCGACATTGCAGAGGAACACTGGAGGGGAAGATCTGTCTGTATAGCACTACGATCTGCAACAGAGCAGACACCCAGGAGGGAGTGGAAACAATGTCCTGCAATCTACAGAAACAAGAGGAGTGACTGAAAGCATGGCAGTTGGGTTTCAATGCCAAAAAGTACAAAATCATGCACCTGGTGCCCAGAAACTCTGGTGCTAAGCATAGGATGGGGGAGTTGGCAGTCACTAGGCAAGAAAGAGATCACAGGGTTTTTATTTCAGAATACCTCAAGATGCCAGCCCAGTGTGATAAAGCTGTGGGCAGGGCTATTGGGATGCTGGGATGCAAATGGAGGGATGTCACTAGCAGGAGGAGGGTGGTAGGGCTGCCACTGTACGGATCCCTGGTATGCACCCACCTGGAATACTGTTACCTCTTCTGCAGTCCTCACCTCAGGCAGTATAGTGCAGTGGTTTAAGGCTCTGAGCTGCAAATCTGGTGACATCCAGCAGACCAGACTGGGGTTTGAATTCCCACAGCCCCCACTTGTATACTGTTTGACCCTGAGCAAGTCACTTTACTTCCTTGTGCTCCCAGATTGCACCCGGAAACAAGCTTCAGCTTAGTGTGCCTTTCCTGGTTAAACAATTTCCCCTTCCCCTCCTCAGGAAAGACATAGATGTGGTGGAGACAGTCCTTAGAAGGACAAACAAGATGGTGAAAGTGTTGCAAGAAAGTCTTATGAAAAGAGACTGAGAAAGCTTAATATGTATCCTCTGGATGACAAGAGAGAAAGGGGTGACATGATCACAACCTTCAAGTACCTCACAGGGGTGAATAGAGTGCAGGGAAGGACCGTCTTCCAAGACAGGATGAGCTCCATGCCTAGGGGGCATGCAATGAATCTGGAAGAGGGGAAATTTCAAGAAAGATGTTGAAAATGCTTCTTCACACAAAGGGCGGTGGAAGCATTGAATTGATTCTCAGCTGAAGTTGTGGAGGTTAGAATGGTGCAAGGCTTCAAGCATGAATGGGATAGACACAGGGGCATATTACAGGAACAGGGAGTGGGAAGGGTCCCCAGAGACCAGTTAGGGTCTTCAGATGTACAACAGGCAGATTGGGTGGGCCCAGTAGTCCTTTTCTGCCAACACATTTCTATGTTTTCTATGCTTTTCAATTGCTATTTAGTACATTCTTATTTCCACATTATGTGCACCCTTATTGCCTTTATATATGCAATGTTCCACTTAGAGTTTGTTACATTTATGACTCTTTCATTGACTGTTGACTATGATGCTACTTGTCAGGATGGTTACCAATGTGAGTTTGATGTTTTGTATTAAAATCTATTTATGTTGTCTTCAGCTTGAACATGTCACACAATAGCACATATTTACATGAAGCAATAAAAGGGTGAGATATAGAAAGTCAGGCAGCAAGTAATGATTAGCAAATAGCATTGAACAAGTTGATGGAAGAAGGGGGCTGATGCTAATAATTTTATGAGAGTTGGATGCTGGGCCAATTTTTATTACTGATGGAGCATGTTAGCAGATGGTGAGAGAGACATCTGTATCAGCATAAAAAGAACCAGAAAGCACATATTCTATTGGTCCTTTTTACAATATCAGTGCCCCAATTCACAAAAAAGTGTGAATCACAGCTCAAATGCCCATTCGTAAAAAGTTATTATTCAAAGTCAGATAGCGCACCATGCTATCCGACTGTGAATAGGGCTTGGTTGCATTAGGGGTAACTCCAGTACTGGCAGTACCACCCCACTAGTGCCTCCATGACCCGAAGCCAAGGGAATGATCTGGCAATAGATAGTGCCTGTGCGCTATTTCAGATTCAGTAACGCATCTATGCAAATGAGGCCATTGGGCATGCAAGGTACTAGGTGGCCCTTTGCATGACCATTATGGTCCCATTTGTGTAGGCTGTGGTGAGTGTAGTGCACCCTCCCTCCCCATTGCTGATCGCCATCTCAACAGTAAAAAAACTTAATTTTATTCCCTGGTGCTAGTGGTCTCCCCCCCCCATCACTGACCACCAGCCTGGGTAAAATGAATAAAGTCTTCCTGGTGCTAGTGTTCCTCTCCTCCTTCATGATCACCGATCACCAGCACTAGTAAAATAAAATCTCCCTGGTGCTAGTGGTCCCCTCCACTCAATCTCTCACCTACTGTAAAGACAAATATCCTTGGTGGTTAGTGGTCCCACCCCCCACACTATCCCTTGCCTGACATATCAAAATGTTTTGTAGCCCCTGCCAAATGTAGGAGGCAGTATAGTGCAGTGGGTTAAGGCTCTGAGCTGCAAATCTAGAGACTTGGGTTAGAATCCCACAGCTGCCTAGGTGCATGCTGTGTGATCCTTAGTATGTCACTTAACTTCCTTGTGCTCCCAGGTCTCATCTGGAAACAAGCATCAGCTTAGTGTGCTACTCCTGGTTAAACAATGTTCCTTTTCCCCATTTCCCTGGTGGTTTGTGATGCCTCGCCCCACTCTATCACCCTCCCAATACATAAAACAAGTGTCCTTGGTGTGCAGTGTAATGTTAGCAAGAGGAAAAGAAAGAGGAGACCATTATGGTTTTCCAAAGAGGCAGCAAAGAAAGTGAAAGCCAAAAAGATTGCATTCAGACAATACCAAAAGACACAGGCAGAAGGGGATAGGGAGAAGTATCAGGAGAAGCAAAGGGAGGCAGGGAGATCAGTAAGGAAAGCCAAAGCTCAGACAGAAGAACACATTGCAAAATCAGTGGGTAGAGGGGACAAAACCTTTTACAGGTACATAAGCGAAAAAGAAAGGCAAAGGGAGGGATAGTGAGACTGAAGGGGAGGATGAACATGCATGGAGGATGACAAAAGTAAAGCTGACATATTGAACAGGTATTTCTGCTCAGTCTTTTACTGAGGAAGAGGTGGGGTAATGGGTCTGAAGGGAGTACAAGGTGAGAATGGTACAGAAATGGACACAAGTCCCTTTACACGAAAGGGTCCTGAAGGAACTGGAAGTAATAAGAGTTGATAAAGCAATGGGGCCAGATGGGGTGCACGCCAGGGTCCTTAAAGAACTAAGAGAGATGGTGGCTGAACCTCTGGCTATCCTGTTTAGCCAATCACTGGAAACAGGGGAGGTACCCAAGGACTGGAGGACAGCAGATGTAGTCCCCTTATACAAAAATGGGAACATAGAGGAAGCAGAGAACTACAGACCAGTCAGCATCACCTCGGTAGTGGGGAAGAGCATGGAAGCACTACTGAAGGAAAGATTGGTGGAACATCTGGTTGTCAGTGGACTACAGGACCCAAGGCAGCATGGTTTCACCAGGAGGAGGTCATGTCAGACCAACCTCGATGAATTTTTGACTGGGTGACTAGGGAGGTGGATCAGGGGAGGGCAGTGTACATGGCCTATCTGGACTTCAGCAAGGCCTTTGACACTGTGCCACATACAAGACTATTACACAAACTGGAGAATATGGGTGTGGGCAAGACAGTAGTGTGGTGGGTAGGTAACTTGCTGGGTGGCAGGACACAGAGGGTGGTGGTAATGGCTGTCACCCACAGAGTGAAGAGTGACCAGTGGGGTACCACAGGATCAGTGCTGGGACCGGGTCCTATTCAACATCTTCATCAGTGACATTCGTGGGACCTAGAAGGCAGAATTTCACTGTTCGCTGATGACACAAAGCTCTGTAACAGAGTAGACACACCAGAGGGTGTAGACAGAATGAGAAGGGATCTGCAGAAACTTGAAGAATGGTCAGGGGTTTGGCAGTTGAAATTCAATGCAAAGAAGTGCAAGATAATATGCATATGGGGCACAAACACCCTGGCACAATATATCAGTTGGGGGTGAGGATATAGCATGCACCAAGCAGGAAAGGGACCTTGGGGTTATCATCTCTGATGACCTCAAGGTAGGGAAACAGTGTGACAAGGCAGCAGGTAAAGCAAATAGAATGCTGGGATGCATAGGCAGGGGCATCACCAGCAGGAAAAGGGAGGTCATAATTCGACTATACAAGACACTAGTGAGGTCCCACCTGGAGTACAGTGTACAGTTCTGGAGACCATACCTATGTAAGGACATAAACAGGGTAGAGAAGGTTCAGAGGAGGGCAACAAAGAAAATGCATGGATTGCATCACAAGTCCTATGAAGACAGGTTGAAGGAACTGAACATGTACTCCCTGGAGGAGAGGAGGGAGAGAGGGGATATGATAGAGACATACAAGTATCTTACAGGGAGGAACAGGGTGCAGGAATACACTATTTTAAGTAAAAAGATGTTCTAGGACTAGAGGAGATGGATGAAGTTGGAGGGGGACGATTCAGAGGAAACGTGAGGAAGAATTTCTTCACAGAACGGGTGGTGAACAAGGAGAACACCCTGCCAGAGGAAGTGGTGGGGGCTGAAACAATTACGGGATTTAAGAATGCATGGGATAGACATAAAGGAATTCTGGAGGTCAGGGGTAAGGGGCAACAGACTTCTAGGAAAACATAAACTGAACTTACAAGCTCAAATGGGCAGACTGTATCTATGTATGTATCTATGTAATCCCCTATCCCGATCCTCTCTATAGTCAAGTGCAACATTTCCTGGTGTTCTAGTGGCCCCCATCCCTATCCCCAATCTCCTGTATACTTAACGCAACCCTTTCCTGGTGATCTAGTGGATCCCCTATCCTCAACTCGTATACTTAATCGAACCCTTTCCTGGTGATCTAATGCACCCCACCCCCAATCCTGAAGGTGTGATCCATCAATCAGCTCCCCCTATCCTGACCCCCAGCTGGCACAGCCCTCCTCTCTTTACCGCAGCCAGCTGCTGACTGAACTGTCACTGAGCATGTGTTGTATATAGTACATGTTCAATGATTGACAGCACACTCTGCTTAGCTCACTAGACCAACATGAAAAGTGTTACATTAACTATATGGGGGATCAGCGATGGGGGGATCAGCTAGACCATCAGGGAAATATTGCACTTGGCTACACAGGTGATCGAGATCGGGAAGGGGGTTACACTAGACACCAGGGACACCTGTTTTATATATTGGGAGGATGATCAAGTGGGGGGAGGGACTGCTAGCCACCATGTAAAACATTTTGGTGTATATCAGGCAAAAGATCAGGTGGAGGGAGGGACTACTAGCTACCAGTGACATTTGTCTTTACTGTGGATGAGGGAATATGGGGGGGACTATTTGCACCAGAGAGACCTTATTAATTTTACTCATGCCAGCGATCGGCTGTGTGGGGGCCCACTAGCACCAGGGAATACAATTATGTTTGTTTACCTTTTGGGCTGGTGATCGGTGATGGGTGGGGAGGGGATGCCACTAGCACCAGGGAATAAAATTACGTTTTTTCACCTGTTAATCCAGCAGTTGTTGATGGGGGGGGGGCACTGGCACCAGGGACTATTCCTTTTATTTGTTTTTCTCAGGCCAGCAATCAGCAAACGGTGGCAGGGGGAACTTCTACATGCCCAGGATGCTCTCTTGGTGGTGTCGGTCTGACAGGTGGGTGCCACCACAGTAACTCCACCAACCACTAGGGTTGCAGGGGATTAAAGCAAAGTCTTGGTCGGCGTTATTTGCTCTGTGCAAGGGGGCCCCACAAGAAGTCCTTGCATTGAAAAAATGCTTTCTGAATCAGACAGCACTGATATTCACATACCATCCCTCTCATTTGCATTGCGGCCCTGCCAAATGTTGCCCTGGCGCAAAGCCTGCTTGTGGTGCAAACCTGGCTTTTTTGAATACCAGCTTAGCGTTAATTCCATTTTGAGCCATTGCAAGGTTTTGTGAATTTTGCCCCAGATGTGGAGTTGGTCTGCACTGTGTTTCCTGATAGGCTTGTTCTTCAGCAGATCATGAATGGAATGGATACTTTCCAAGTACAGTATTTGTATTGTTAACCTTGCATATCAATGTCAAACGCATCAGCAGGATGAGACATACTGTATATGAAAAGCTGTACACTACCAGTGCCACCATATATTTCTGAAATGCCATAACTATCAAGAAACACACCAGGAGACATCAATTAGGTTAAAGAGACACTGCCAACCCTTTTGACATTGTATTTTTCTTGTTGAAAAAATATAGAAACATAGCAACATAGAAGTTGACGGTAGATAAGGACAGCAAGGCCCATCCAGTCTGCCCATAACATATGTCCATAAATATATTTTTTGATTGATTGCTATCCGTGAAACTTGCTGGTGCTGATGTTTTATCTGATTCCTATTCATTATCAAAACAGAAAATGTATGCTATTTGAGTAAAGATCTCACAGTTTTTGTTAACCTTAGCATGAACTCCTTTTACTGCATAATTCCTGGGCTTGTAATGCCCATTCATAGTCCAGTCAGTTATTTATATATTTTTTATTTATTTATTGAATTCTTGGATTACAATACCTTTGAGCAACCAGCTCCTGTACAAAGGCTCCGCGACAAAGATATAGACAAAGAATGAGAGAGACAAAACAAGTATTACTTGGATAAACTAAGACAAGCTAGACAATACAGTTACAGGATACTTTAACAGGGTGACTAACAATTGATAAAGGGCTATTACAAGGAACTCAGTATGTGCTGGTACTCAGTGTAAGTGCAAGGGGACAGTAGGGCAGAAAAGTAGCAGCCAGGGAGGCATTGTCATATATTGAGGAACAGTGGTAAATAGGGGTTAGGGGAGTAGTGTGGCGGGGGAGGGAGAAGGGGCAGGTAAGGATGGGGTGGGGTAGTGGTGATTGGAGGAAAGGAATGGAGGAGGGGCAATGTGGGAAAGGGTAGGTGATTGCGGAGATTGAGCTTGAAGGGGCCTAGTTTAGATAGCTCATGTGTTGATGGAGGGGAGATCGTTAAGTCAGTGGAGCCCTTTGCCTGAAGGAGTGTTGCATCTGAGAGGTATGACAACGAGGAATTTGAAACACCTGACCTGACATGCCTCTAGTGCGTTGGGGGTTGGAGGCAAGAAAGAGATTTTGGAAGAAAGGTGGGGTAAGTCCGTGGCAGATTTTATTTGCAAAAAGGCACGTCTAGTATGTAATGCAGCCCTTGAGGTCAAGCCAGCTGGTCTGGGCATACAGGTCACAAGTATAGGTTAGTCTGGGGGTGCCTGATGCTAATCTGCAGATTTTGTTGAGAGCTGTGTGTATCTTTTTGCAGGTACTGACAGTGGCTGATCCTTAAATGATAAGACCATAATCAATAATGGAGAGTAGGGAGCTGATGATCACAAGGTAGAGGGCACTAGAGGTAAGGCAGTGCCTGTAAAGGAGTCCTATCCTAGTGTTGACCACCTTTGCTACATGGTCAACGTGAACAGCAAAAGTAAGGGTTGCATCAAGTATTACTCTTGGGTACTTAAAATGCTAAACCTGTTCCAGTAGAACATTGGAGTTGTTAACGATGTTCAACTGGTGGTGTCTGTACCTGTGGTGTGTGCTAGTGAAGAGCATGGTTTTAATTTTTTTGTAATTTAGAAGGAATTTGTGCTCAATAAACCACCACTCAATTGCTAAGAAATCATATTGAAGTTATTAATGGAGAGAGAGAGAGTTGGGGAGGCTGGAGAAAATGACAGCATCATCCATGTAAAGTAGTAGATTAGTGGAGCAGGTCAGGGGAAGAGAGTTTTAGAAAAGACTAAACAAGAAGGTGGCTGAAGATAGAGCCCTGTGGGGCACCTGAGAGAACAGAGTGGCTGTCGGAAAGTATCTTGATGATTTTTACCTTTTGTGTCTGTTCAGATAGATAACTATGGAACCACCCAGTTACATCATCCGAGAGACCTAGGGAAGTGATGATGAAGTAATGTGTCAAGAGTGGTTTGATTGTGTTGCAGGATGTTCTCATGTTTAAGGAAGGATGCAATGTGAGCTTGCTAAGGTCTGTAAAAAAACAGACACCTACTATATATAGTCTCACTTTGTAGTGGTATGAAATCGAGTTGCAACAGGATCATCACTGTACAAAAAATTGCAATCTATGAACAGAAGACTTAGTTATCATAGGTAGAGGAATCTCCTCAATGATTAAGGTGCAATGCAAATGTGCCTGCCAGATGTTAGGTTGCACAAACTGAATTTCTACCATTGAATATATTAGACTGCACTACCCATGGTGGTCTGAGCATGGTGTTGCCAACAGGTTGGTACTGAATTCAATGAAAACTAAAGTAACAATCTTCTTAAATAAACATGAACATCATGAGACTTTAAGAGCTATACAACTGGAAGGGAGTGCTTCAAAAAAGTAAAAAGTTCAGTATCTGGGGGTGCATCTAAATCTGTCTTTGTTAAGCACATATAAATATAACAAACACAATGCTCCAAAGAATGGTATGCTCTACAGACACAAGAATAAAAGAAAAATCTAGCAAGAGCCAATATGGATGCAAAATAATGGTATTGTGGAGAGTGAGAAATGAGTGAACTACCAATTTTTGCACTAATCACTGAGCCACTTAACTGCACTTTCTAATTGTTGTGATATACACACTGACTAATACATACACTGTACACATATATGCATATATATTCCAGTGTAACCTAGCAGTGCACTATCTACACACACGTTTTTACAGATTAAACAAGCATTTGTCAATGCCAAATGTTGCTTGCTTCTATGTGCTGTTTAGGTATTTGGAAGTCATTGGAGTGCAAATTTTGAAAAATTGCGAACTTCACCGGCGTCGTAGGAACTTTCATAGCATGCGCTCACTAAAAACAGTCATTGTTAGAAATTTTCACGAAATGTTCAACATAGCCATTTTAAGACCTCTGGTCATGAACAGTGTCAGTGTGGATTTTGTTAATGTGTCCCATACATTGAGTTTGCACACGACTGCCACCATTGCGCGCCTACTGGGCTGAAACACGCTTTGGGCAGGATGTGAAAATGACAGCTGTACTGCTCATAAGGAGGTGTGGTAAAATGGCAATGTTAAAAATCTGAGTGGAACTATTGAAGATTGCAAACCTACAGGGTGTGCGTGGGAACTGCACAACGCACACTCATAAAACAGTCATTTTTAGGAATTCTTTCACCAAATTTTCAACATTGCCATTTTAAGATCTCTACTCATGAACAGTGACACTGTGATTTTCTTAATGTGTCCCATACACTGAGTTCATACACCGACTGCGCCATTGTGCGCTACATGGGCGGAAACATGTTTTGAGCAGGATGTGAAAAATGACAGCTGTACTGCTCATGAGGAGTTGTGGTAAAATGGCAATGTTGAAAATCTGGAGTGAAAATATTGAAAATTTGTGAACTTACGAGCCTGCGTAGGAACTTCGCAATGCACGCTCGTAAAACAGTCATTTTTAGGAATTTTTTCACCAAATTTTCAACATAGCCATTTTAAGACCTCTGTTCATGAACAGTGTCACTGTTATTTTCTTAATTTGTCCCATACATTGATTTCGCATATCGACTGCGCCATTCTGCGCTACAAGGGCGGAAACACATTTTGGGTGAGATGTGAAAAATGACAGCTGTACTGCTCATATGAAGGTGTGGTAAAATGGCAATATTGAAAATCTGGAGTGAAAATATTGAAATTTCGCGAACTTACGAGCCTGCGTAGGAACTGCGCAACGCAAGCTCGTAAAACAGTCATTTTTTGGCATTTTTGGACCAAATTTTCAACATGGGGTTTTTGGGACCCCTTCTCATGAATGGTGTCAATGTCATGGTGGTATTCAGGCTCAAAGGGTGATTTTGCAGTCACTGTGCGAAATCACCCTTCGGGCCCGAATAACGCTGTGACAGTGACATCATTCATGAGAAGGGGTCCTAAAAACCCCATGTTGAAAATTTGGTGCAAAAATTCCCAAAAATGCCTGAGATATGCACTAAAGTTGAACCCCTCCTATCTAACCCATTATACAGCTTACCGGCATTTCCTCAGTTCGCGGTCGGCTTTGAAGAGTGCAGACGTGTTCCCAGTCCACCGAAGATCGTCGCCTGGAGTCAGAGGTAAGTATGGGGTGAGGGTGTGGGGAGGCTGGGTGCGCACTGGGTGGGTGCGGGTTGTGGGAGGGGTCGGGACGCGCCGGACCTTTTACAGGCTTAAAAAAAAAGACTACGGACGCTTTGCCACGCTGGGGTGGGCTCCAGCGTGGCACAAGGACAGGGGGCCTTTCAGCCGACGGGGATTGGGCACCCCCATTGGCCAAACAATTTAAAAAAGACTATGAGGGATGTTTGCCAGGCAGGGGTGGGCTCCCAGCGTGGCACAAGGACGGGGGGGGGCCTTCAGCCGACCGGGGATTGGGCACCCTCATTGGCCAAACAACTGATTGCCACAGTGGCGTGGGCTCCCAGCGTGGCACAAGCTATGGAGGGGCGACAGCATCTCAGCGGCGGGGATTGGGCACCCGTGGCTACACAGGACGTCTTGAGGGCATGCACGCCTGCGTGTGGGGGAGTTCGTTTATCGGTGTTCACTGGAGCGTAGCTCTCCCTTTCAACTATTGAGGTTACTGCATTTTGGCGCGGTTAGACAGCTCCAAAATGCATTGGCTTACAGCGCTGCCAGCTCTGACTGAATTGAGGAGGAGGACACCTCCAAATCTCCAATGATGGCACTATGTTTCTTGCACATGCGTGCAAGCAACATAAAAAAAGACAGCTCGGGACCATTTCCTCCTTTTCAGGCTCTAAGAGACACTGGTGGGTGGGGGGGGGGTTACCACTAGACACCTCATTTTAAATCAGCAATGACATGTAGAAGACTGAAACTGGTCTAAATAGTGGGTGAATGTAGACTAGCAATTTCTGCACTAACTGAGCCACCTAACTGCACTTTCTAATGGTTGTGATACACAGATACTGATTAATACTTATACACATATATGCATACAGTATATAATCTACTGTAACAAAGCAGTGCACTGTCTGTACACATTTTTACAGATAAAACAAGCATTTGTCAATGCCGAACGTTTGCTTGCAGGTATTTGCAGTGGTATTTGGCACTTGGACATGGCTTAAAAAAATCAGTGACACAGAAGTACAAGCATTTGTCAATGCCGAATGTTGCTTGCTTCTATGTGCTGTTTAAGTATTTGGAAGTCATTGGAGTGCAAATATTGAAAAACCACGAACTTACGAACGTGCATAGGAACTGCGCAACGCACGCTTGTAAAACAGTCATTTTTAGGAATTTTTTCACCAAATTTTCAACATAGCCATTTTAAGACCTCTGCTCATGAACAGTGTCACTGTGATTTTCTTAATGTGTCCCATACATTGATTTTGCACACTGACTGCGCCATTGTGCACTACATGGGTGAGAAACACATTTTGGGCAAGATGTGAAAAATGACAGCTGTACTGCTCATAAGGAGGTGTGGTAAAATGGCAATGTTGAAAATCTGGAGTGAAAATATTGAAAATTCGCAAACTTACAAGCGTGCATAGGAACTGCGCAATGCACACTCGTAAAACAGTCATTTTTAGGAATTTTTTCACCACATTTTCAACACAGTCATTTTAAGACCTCTGCTCATGAACAGTGTCACTGTGATTTTCTTAATGTGTCCCATACATTGAGTTCGCACACCGACTGCGCCATTGTGCGCTACATGGGTGGAAACATGTTTTGGACAGGATGTGAAAAATGACAGCTGTACTGCTCATGAGAAGGTGTGGTAAAATGGCAATGTTGAAAATCTGGAGTGAAAATATTGAAAATTGCAAACCCACGAAAGGCAGTATAGAACTCGCGTAATGCATGCTCGTAAAACAGTCATTTTTAGGAATATTTTCACCAAATTTTCAACATAGCCATTTTAAGACCTCTGTTCATGAACAGTGTCACTGTGATTTTCTTAATGTGTCCATACATTGATTTCACACACCAACTACGCCATTGTGCGCTACATGGGCGGAAACACGTTTTGTGTGAGATGTGAAAAATGACAGCTATACTACTCATAAGAAGGTGTGATAAAATGGCAATGTTGAAAATCTGGAGTGAAAATATTGAAAATTTGCGAACTTACGAGCGTGCATAGGAATTGCGCAACACCTGTAAAACAGTCATTTTTGGAATTTTGCACCAAATTTTCAACATGGGGTTTTTATGACTCTTCTCATGAATGATGTCACTGTCATGGCATTATTCAGGCCGAAGGGTGATTTCCCATCTAGCCCATTATACAGCTTACCAGCATTTCCTCAGTTCTCGGTCGGCTTTGAAGAGTGCAGATGTGTTCCTGGTCCACCGATGATCGCTGCACGAGCTCTGAGGTAAGTATGGGGTGAGGGGGTGGGGAGGCAGGGTGCGTAGTGGGTGGCATGGGTTGTGGGAGGGGGTGGGTGACTGCATGGGACAGTTTTAATTTACAGGTTTTTTTTACAATTGATGACGCGGGACATTTAGCCACGCTGGGGTGGGCTCCCAGCATGGCAGAAGATGGCTGTGGGCCGGAGCCGATGGGGATTGGCACCCCACGGCAGACAACGCGACATTTGCCATGCTGGGGTGGGCCCCAGTGTGGCAGAAGGATGGCTGGGTAGGTGGCGACGGGGATTAAACCTTCACGCAGATCATTAGAATGTTTGCCACGCTGGGTGGGCCCCAGTGGCAGCAAAGATTTGTGGGGGCAGCGTGACATGGTGCTGTGTATGACAGCGGTGGTTTTCTTTGAAGAGAAGACCACTGCTGTCATACACAGCACTGCGTCCCATTGGTGCAGGACTGCCATGCCTGCTCAATGGAGCAGGGGATTGCAGGGAAGGGGCACACCTCCAAAGTGTCCCATTCTCCCAAGACGTTCCTTGCGCATGCACGCAAGCAAATGTAAAAAACACATAGAGGTATTTTTTCTTCTTTTCAGGCTCCATGGGACATCAGAGAATGTGGGTTGCCACTAGACACCTCATTTAAATCATCAGTGACATGCATAAGGCTGAAACTGGTCTAGATAGTGGGCAAATGTAGACTAGCAATGTTTGCACTAACTGAGCCACCTAAACTGCACTTTTGTAATTGTTGTGATACACAAACACTGAATAATACTTATACACATGTATGCATACAGTTTATAATCCAGTGTAACAAAGCAGTGCACTGTCTATACACGTTTGTACTGATAAAAAAAAGACATAGAGAGACCTTTTCTTCTTTTCAGGCTCCAAGGGACATCAAAAGGTGTGGATTGCCACTAGACAGCTCATTTGAATCAGCAATGACATGCATGAGGTTGAAACTGATCTAGGTAGTGGGGGACTGTAGAATAAGAGTTTTGCACTAACCACTGAGCCACCTAACTGCACTTTCAAATTGTTGTGATACACACACACTAGCAGTGCACTGTCTACACACACAAAGCATTAAAACACACACACACACACAAACACACACACACACACACACTGCCTTATGTAATGTTTACTGTATTAATGATAAGCTCTGTATTTTGTACTTACTCATTGTACTAATCTACTGTATGTCATGACTGGATAACTATGGTAGAGTACTATGGAGGTGTGGTGGATGTGGCCTATCTGGACTTTATTGGGGGCATTGCAGAGGGACTGGAGGGGGAAGTTATGCCTCTTCGCAGATGATACTGTACAAAGATATGAAATAGGGTGGACATGCCATGGGGGTTGAAAGAATGAAAGAAGACTTTAAAAACTTGAGAAATTGTCTGAAGAATGGCAGCTGGGATTCAGTACAAAAGAAGTACTGGATCAATGCAGGTGTGATAATAAAATAAGTTTTGTGTAAACTGTGTCTTAATGATAATATGACAGAAATACATAGCAGAGTTGCAGTTAGATGGTATTAATGTGAAATAGAAGACCATATAGATCAGATATGTTTTCAGTGCAACACAAAGTTATAGCCAGAACTGTTTAAGTAGTGTAAGCATGATTATTCACAAATAATATTGACAAATGGACACATAGTTACAGACAGACAGACACGTGTTTACACAGTGCCAGCACTGAAAATGCAATTGCAGCATGTCTTTCAGTTCTCTAGTCTTTAAAGGGACACTGGCAACCATGTATTTAGTATCTTATGTGTAGTGGCATCCATAGTTTTTCTTTAATAAAAGCCTTTAAGTAACAGTTTGGTGTCTTGTGTTTCTTATTTCATTTTGTGTAACTTCTTATCTGAATTTGTTTACATGCTGTGTCTCCCATTCAAAAGTAAACAGTTCATGATGTGCTTTCACAGTGTTTCACTTTCTGCAGAATCCTAAGAAGATGCACAGATGGTGGATGCAGTGTCATACACACGCATGCCTTGGTTCTCATGTACCCGCATCAAGTGTAGTGCATGCGCTCAGCCGTACCCCTCTGGTTGTCTGTCACCTAACTTCCTGAGCTGGGGGAAAAAGTCTACTAAAGTAAAGTAAAATAAAAAAATATCATCCTCTGAGGTGAAAGTAGATGCATATTAATTTTTCTTTTACCTTTTCACATACAGTGGCATGAAAAAGTATTGGCCCCCTTCCTGATTTTCTCTATTATTGCATATTTGTCACACTGGATGTTTTCAGGTCTTTAGACAAAATATAATATTAGATAAAGGGAACCTGAGTGGACAAATAACACTTTTTTTTTTACTTATTTCATTTATTTAATAAAAAAAGTTAACCAACACCAACTGGCACTGTGTGAAAAAGTAATTGCCCCCTAGTTAAATCAACCCAATTAAAGGGATAATTAGAATCAGCTGATTGAACACAGCCAGGCTTGATTACAGCCAGCCCTGCTCAATATAAACCTCACTTATTTTGGCCCTTACCATCAGAGTCACATTGCCAGCACAAAGATTCAACAAGCACATTATGCCATGATCAAAGGAAGTTCCTGAAAGATCAGAAAACATTTTGTTGCCCTCATCAGTCTGGAAAGGGTTACAAAGCTATTTCTAAGGCTCTGGGACTCCATCGAACCACAGTGAGAGCCATAATCTCCAAATGGAGAACACTTGGAACAGTAGTGACCCTTCCCAGGAGTGGGCGGCCTGCCAAAATTACTCCAAGGGCACAGTGTAAAATCATCCAAGAAGTCTCAAAGGATCCTAAAACAACATCCAAAGAACTGCAGGCTTCTCTTGCCTCAGCTAAGGTCAGTGTTCATGACTCCACAATCAGAAAGAGACTGGGCAAAATGGGCTTCATTGAGAGTAGCAGGCGGAAACCACTGCTAACCAAGAAGAACATAATGCTCGTCTCTCATTTGCCAAGAAGCACCTGGATGATCCACAAGCCTTTTGGGAAAATGTTCTATGGACAGATGAGTCCAAAGTGGAACTTTTGGACAACATGGATCCCATAATGTCTCACGTAAAGCAAACACAGCATTCCACAGTAAGAACACCATACCAACAGTCAAACATGGTGGTGGTAGTGTGATGGTGTGGGATGCTTTGCTGCCTAAGGACCTGGATGACTTGCCATAATTAAAGGAACCATGAATTCTGCTCTGTACCAGAAAATTTTAAGGAGAATGTCCAGTCATCCTTCCGCAGCTGAAGCTGAAGCGTAGTTGGGTCATGCAGCAAGACAATGATCCAAAACACAAAAGCAAGTCCACATCAGAATGGCTAAAAGAAGTAAAATTAAAGTTTTAGAGTGGCCTAGTCAAAGTCCAGACTTAAACCCAACAGAGATGCTGTGGCAGGACCTGAAGCGAGCAGTTCATGCTCGAAAGCCTACCAGATGTTACTGAATTAAAGCAGTTCTGCGAGGAAGAGTGGGTTAAAATTCCTCCACAGCGATGTGAAAGACTGATATTGAATTATAGGAAGTGTTTGGTTGCAGTCATTGCAGCTAAATGTGGCGAACCAGTTATTAAGTGTAAGGGGCAATTACTTTTCACACAGTGCCAATTGGTGTTAGTTAACTTCTTTTCATTAAATAAGTGAAATAAAAAAAAAAACAAGTGTTATTTGTTCACTCAGGTTCCCTTTATCTAATATTACATTTTGTCTAAAGACCTGAAAACATCCAGTGTGACAAATATGCAATAATAGAGAAAATCAGGAAGGGGGCAAATACTTTTTCACGCCACTGTAATTTATTCCCAACCTGTGATGTAGTATGAATATTCTTTAGTTTTAGTTTCTTTTCCTTCTCTAAGAAGTACCACTATGTGAGATTCACAACTGCACATATGCCAAAAATGCAAAGCATCATGGGAAGCATATGCAAATCCCCATTAAGGAATTTGAGCTGGCTCAACTTTAAGCAGAATTATATGGTGCCAAAAGGCCTCACAATGCAATCAGCAGAGGCCGAGAACAGCAGACACAGACACAGACACAGACACAGACACAGACACGCGCTTCATCCTCATTTGGACTCATCAGTGTTCCATATCTGTATCTCAGCCCAGTATGCAGAAGCCAGCCAGCCTTAAGGCAGGTCTTTTTTGGGGGGTCATTGGGAGCCCATAGTAGGGGAAAGATGGGGCCTTAAGGCTAGCTGGCTCCCTTATACTGGGCTGAAATACAGATATGGCACACTGATGAGTCCAAATAAGGATGAAACATATGTTTGCGTCTGCTGTTCTCAGCCTCTGCTGATTGCATTGTGAGGCTGTTTGGCACTATGAAATTCTGCTTAAAGTTGAGCCAGTCCAAATTCCTTCATGGGGATTTGCATTATTGGGGTATGCGTAATTGTGTTTCTCTTTAAAATTTGGCTCTATGGCCAATACCCGCTGGGGTAGCCCTTGCCTCAGAGCAATTGCTTTGAGGTTCTTATCTTTTGAGGTTCCCACTTTCTCTACTACTGTATGGGATTCCCATGACCCAAAAAAGTAAGACCTGCCTTAAGGCTGCCTGGCTGCCTCATACTAGGCTGAGATACAGATATGGCACACTGATGAGTCCAAATGAGGGAAAGGGAAGGAGAAGGAGAAAGAGAACATTGTTTAACCAGGAGTAGCACACTAAGCTGAAGCTTGTTTCCAGGTACAACCTGCAAGCATAAGAAAGTTAAATGACTTGCTTAAGATCACACAGTATGCACCTAGGTGGCTATGGGATTCAAACCCAGGTCTCCAGATTTGCAGCTCAGAGCTTTAACCCACTGCACTATACAAAACACATGTCTGTGTCTACTGTTCTCAGCCTCTGCTGATTGCATTGTGAGGGCTTTTGGTGCCATGCAATTCTGCTTAAAGTTGAGCCAGTACAAATTCCTTCATGGGGATTTACATATGCTTCCCATGATGCTTTGCATCATTGGGGTATGTGCAATTGTGTTTGTCTTTAAAATTTGGCTTTACAGCTAATACCCTCTGGGATAGCCCTTGCCTCAGTGCAATTGCTTTGAGGTTCTTGTCTTTGTGGTCCACTCTGTGAGATGTTGACTTTGCGCTGTTTGTCAAATGACAGTTTTTTAAGAAAGTGCTTTGTGTGGGTGTTTTCTTTCTTTTTTTCTTTTTCCCACGGATGATGGGTGTGTTGAAGTATGTCAGACTCTGTTTAATGAATCTATTACTCTAACATTCAATGTAGCCCACTGCGATGTTCCTCAGGCGTCTGCTGTCAAATGCATTGTGAGGAAATTTATCAGTAGGTTGTAATAGAAGCAGGTGCATTCTCAACTGTGACAGTGTATTGCAGTGCATGTCCAATAGTGTTTTTTTTTTCTTTTGGAGCCTAGTTTTGTTTCCCCTGGACAGTTAGCTTACAGATTATTGAAGTTCAGTCTGTACAGTTGTGTCAGAACTCAGGTAACTCTGGTATTGATATATGGATTTGTGGCATTGAGTTAATTGGCTATTATGGTACTCTGCTGAGGGTACTAAATGACCTTCTGATGGTGAGAGATCAGAGACCCCATTCAATCTTGGTTCTCCTTGATCTCTCTGCAGCATTTGGCACCTCATGGACTACCCTGCAGGGTTCCACAGGGCTCGGTACTATCCCCCATGTTATTCACAGTGTATTTGCTTCCATTAGGGGACATTATAAGGTGGTATGGAATGAGTTTTCATTGCTATGCTGATGATTCTCAACTGTACATGTCCTTTGTACCTGATCAGGAATTAGATTCTGTTACAGTGTTTAATAACTGCCTACTGGAGATTCAGAACTAGATGAGTGCTAATTGGCTTCGGTTGAACTAGTGGAAAAACTGAGGTATTGGTTGTGGGCCTTGGTTGTAGGATGATAGGGGCTTGGGCAGGAAAACTGTCAGGATTAAATCTTGGTGGGATGCCACTTATTGACTCTGGCCAGGTGTGAAACCTGGGCATTGTTTTTGATGAAGGCCTGACCCTGAGGGTGCAGGTTTTGGCTGTAGTCAAATCTTCATATTACCATCTTAGGAACACAGCCCAGGTGAAGCACCTGGTTTTGCCCAAAGAACTTCCGACCTTGGTCCACGCCTTAGTCACCAGCCGTCCTGATTATTGCAACTCCCTTTACCAAGGGCTACCGGAGGTAGATATCCACTGCTTGCAACTAGTACAGAATGCAATGGCCAGGTTGCTGACTGGAGCTTCTAGATCCAGCCATATTACATCTGTGCTGCGTGATCTGAATTGGTTGCCAGTACAGTGGTGGATTACCTTGAAGGTCGCATTGCTAACCTATAAGGCCCTACATGAGCAGGGTCCCCACTACCTGAAAGAGCTTCTGTGCCCTGACTGTCCCTCCTGCTTACTCCGATTCTCTAGTGAGGGAATGCTAGAGATTCCCAGGGTATCCCTTAATACATCGGGAGGAAGATCGTTCGCCTTTATGGCTCCTACCCTGTGGAATTCTCTATCTCACCAGATACGAGAAAGCCAGACCGTAGAAGGCTTTAAAAATCTGTTAAAGACATATTTATTTAACCAGGCATTCTCAGGAATGTAGTGAGTTCTGAATATAAATGGATGTGTTTTAATATGTTTATACTTGTTTTATGATATACAGTGATTTTTTAATGTTATAGTGTAAAGGCATCCTGAGCATTGGAAGGGCACCTCATACAAATACAAATTTGATTGATTGATTGAAATGGACAGGTTACTTTTTTTGGTCAGTTAGTCTCAGTTTGTAGTAGAAATAGCCTAAATTTATTTGGGTGATATACACAATTTGAATCATTCCTCAACTATGATAAACAGAGAAGTTCCTATTGGAGTTGTTTTTGTATTTTCATTCCTGTTTGTAAACTGGTTATTAGAAAATGTGTGTGTCTATTTCAGTTGCTGGTGCATTTCAGAAATTCATAATGGGAGTGCTAAAATGCACATCCTGGCAACTGTTAATTCACAACTTCCTTATTTAAACACCTACCAATGCCCCCTAGACAGCCAATACATAACCTTTTTAGTTTTATTAACACTGGTATGCAAACAAACTAAAATTTATTACAGCCTGATTAGATCAAACAAAATCTGAAAGAACATTATGAAAACATGACATTTTCTGACAGTGACAAGACAAAATGTTTGGCTATGCATATTGCGATGTCTGACTATAACTGAGACCAGAAAGATCTGTCACTGTTGCTCACCAATAAATGTAGCACAGTACAGTACAAAGAATTACATCTCTAAACATAAACAGCATGAATGAAGACTGTGGTACAACATCAATTATTACCTAACAGCATACATCTCAGTCATAACCTTGTTTCAAAGATATTACAGATGACAACTCTTGAAGAAGCTCTAATACTGGGCCCTATGTACTAAGGTGCAGAGTGGGTATGCGCCACATATCTGTGATGCAAAGCCACTCCACACCCATTGTGCCCCCCTGAGTGGGATGCACCAAAAGGGGTGCACAGCTGCTACACATCCAATCCCTCAGCCTCATGGACAGCAGTGCTTCTGGGGTGGGCAGGGGGCATGCCTGCAGTACATGCCATCTACAAAGGTGTGCAGTGCAACATGTAGCGGGGCATGGGGTGAGTAGAATATGCCTAGTGGGACCCTGCCACAATGGCCATATGCAATCATGCCCACAGACTCACACAGCCCCCCTAGCACAACCGGTCCCAAGCACCTTCCCTCCAACACTTGGAGCCACCAGTCCTGCAGCACAGAGACCCCCTGCATATATATGCCCCATCTCCAGTGCAGGCCATTAGCAGCCTGCCTAGGACTGCAACTCTGCCCCTGTCAACCCCGTGCAACCTGTACACCAGGGGCAGGGCCATGGACAGATGGCCGGCGGTCACAAATTCTGCTGGTGCACACCTGTTCGCAGATGTAGAGCTCCGCAGGTGGGGTATTCACCTGTGACACGTGCCTTTTACTCAGTTGTGCATAAGGGATGATGTGACTGACAGTATGCTAATAAGGAGGGTAGGGAGTGAGCTCATTCAAACAGGCAGACACCTAGCAGATATTTCAGCAAAAACAAAATGTAGACAAACTCCAGACATGTAGTAACACTGGTGTGGAGGAGCAACAAAAATAAATGAAACACTTGTTTCCTGAGCATTGTACCAACAAGTAAATATGATACAAACAATTCTAACTCAAGTAAAAATCTTTTCATGTATAAAAATGCATACAGTAGGTCAAAAAATAAGTGTTCTTGAGGTTGACAGTGTCCTTTAAAGTAAGACTTTAACGTTGGCTGTTTTATGACCTTTTATATCTTTATAGCATTCCTTTTGTAGCTTTTGACCTTATCAATGCTGCATCTTATCTGTAGTGCTGTGCTTCCCAGTTAATTATTTCTCTAAAACTGTAGCATTCATGTATAGAATGAAACTGTTTTCTTTTTAGAAGTCCTGCTATGAAATCACCTATTTTGTGTATTTCAGTGCAACACAGGCAAGAGGAATACGTCATAAAGAGAGGAAGATATCAAATCTCAATTACAGTTGAAAGGCTGATTAAGTTCACATGTTTATGAGCTATGAACTTTCTTGAAAGAGAATTTTATCGACACTGAACAAAATAGTGCTTTCAAGACTGCTTAGCTGAAATGAACACAGCAGACTGCTTTCTTCAATTAGTACGGTGTTCAACAAAACCTCTAATTTTATCTAGTCCATTGGGTATCTGGAGCACTCCCTTTCTCGACTGTCATAGCAAAACATCTGCAGGGCTATGCCCACTTCAGCCATAAAAACTGGATCACACTAAGTGCCAGATCTGGTGCTTTCTCACTGTGATCCACCCAAATGCAAACACAAAGCAAAAATGATTAAGCACTCCTGGAGTCAGCATTATCACTGTGAAGCAATTCACAAAGTAAACTTGGCTATTGATAAAATTGATGCCACTTTATTCAGCAATTACAATAACAAGCTCTATTGTAAATCTTCCCAAGAGCAACACTATGAAAAATGTTTTTATTTTACATGCATAAATTGCAAGATTTACCTTCTTCTGTAGCCTAGATGGTGGGAGACTTCACACCCTAGTGATTTATCCTGCTCTTGGAATTCATTAGAAGGCAGGGAAAAAGTCTAACTCATCTTACTAAATTGAACAACTTGTAAGGGATTATCAGAACATGGTCAACTGAAATCTCTTCAGCAAATTCCCATCTTGAAAAATTCCCCACCTACAAGTACCTTAGAATCAGACTCAATCTCTCCCTTGACTTCTCCTCCCACTTTTGTGTCCAACACTTGAAACTGCACCCTAAACTAGTGCTCCTATACCAGCACTAGGCAAGCCCCTTCCTCCAGGTTCATTATGATCTCTTAGTCAATTGGATCCTCCCAGCCTTTGACTATGCCAACTTAGTCTACAGTGCTACCCCTGCCACCTCCCTGGCCAAATGCGATGTCATATTCTATGCCTTCTGCAGGTTTGCTTCTAACTCCCCCCCTCCTTAACCCACAACTGTGACCTATACTTCGCTCTTTCCCTACAATCCCTTGCACAGAGATGATCCTCACACTGCTCCATCTTCGTGGCTAAATACTGGTTTGGGATCCTTCCACCCTACTGTGCCACTCTCCTCAACCCGACCACATCCTCGCCCTACAACTTACAGTCAATCTGCACCCACACTTTCTCCCTCCCACACATGCACACCTCAGCTTGCAAACTTTCCTTCTCTTATTGACTCTCCTTCCTGTGGAATAGTGTTCCCCTTCAAACTCATCTCTCCCCCACATTCCATGCCCTCAAACACCTCTTCAAGTCAACCCCCAATACTTCCTGTCTCGCTGTCCCTCCTAGCTCCCTCTCATCTCCCTCTTTTGTGCCCTCCTGTTGCATTACATTGTAGACACGCTTTGTAAATTTTTTAAATATTGTTCGTACATAGCCTTGTAAATGCTGCCTTGTATATAACTTGCCTTGCAGTCTTTTTAAATACTCCTCGATTGCAAATTGTATTCTTTGCAATTCTCTTGTACAATTCTCCATATTTTGTTTATACTTTGTTACTACAATGCTGTCATTTTGTCCCTTTGTACCCCTTCCCCTGGCTTGCACCTGGAAGCCAGCTCCTGCTCACAGTGCCTATCCTAGTTATCAACTTTTAAATAAATAAAATCAGCACAGTGAATGGGGAACATTATATACAAAATTGGCCGGTACTATGCAGGGATTCAAATTTAATAGACATGATATGGAGTGCCCCTAGGATTCATTTCAGAAAAGGTGATAGCCTTAGAGACAAGGGGCAGGATCGACAGAGAAAGCCAAAATTCCCGCAGCTGCAGGGAAAAAAGGCCTGCAGCACTGCAGACAAGCAGTTGCACAATATTCTTAAGGAAAATTTGCACAGGTGCAGAATTTCATAAAAATCCCTGCAGTTTTGGAAATTCAGCACTTGCAGAAATTGAGCAAGTCCTGAAAATCCGCAACTGCAGATCCGCAGCTGTGGAAATGGCTTAGGAGGAGCAGCAACGGCAAACCTAATTAGCTGGAGCAGCAGGCTTCAACACATCTATCATAACATGAAAGCTGAAAGCACCCACAGAGAGACCAGCAACCAGTCCCTCACCTGGGACCGCTGCAGCATCACAGGTACCAGCAATACCATGGCACCACAGTGGCTGTCTGTCACTGCTGGTCATCCCTCCCTGGAGTGTTCCTGTTGCCTACAAGAGTAACATTCACTGCAGGCTGTTCAGGCTCTAATGTTTGTGGGGCTCCTTCATGGGCTGCAGTGGGTCTGGTGGTGGTTGTTGTTTGTTGCCATTCAATGGCAGTGTGTACTACTGTTGCTGTAACTTCAGTCACTGATATGATAATAATAATATTATTCTTTATATAGAGCAATTTTAGTTGTCAAAGCACTGCACAGATAAAAACAGTAAAACAAATAAATAAGACAATAAAAACACAGTACAACCCAGCTTGTACACTGGTTAACAATATAAGATCATGTAAAATCGCCAAAGGCAAGATGGAACAGGTACTGTAGGTCTTTAAGGCCTTCTTAAAACTCTCCACAGCCTGGCACTGTTGAATCCAATGAGGTAGAGAGTTCCACAAGGTAGGGGCAGCAAACGCAAAAGCTTGAGCCCCTAACATTTTCAGTCATACCCTGGGAATCTCTAGCAATCCCTCATCAGCTGAGCAGAGAAGTCGGAGGGAGCAGTAGGGAACCAGAAGTTCTTGCAGGTCCCAGACCCAGTCCATGTATCCACTGGGATGCTATTACTTGTGCCTGACCTACAGTTTAATTGTATTTCAATTGTAGGGGCACTACTGCAGTTTGCTGAGGGAGTGTTATGCCTCACTTCAATGTGTGTAGCATTTTTTCCGCAACTGTGGAAAAAAAAACTGTCTGAGAATAGCCTTTGAGGGTCTGTGCCATACTTATCAATTACCTTTTTTTCTCAGGAACTTCTACAGCTGCACTTTTTTCCACAGTCCATAGTGTATTTTTTCTGCAGCTACGGAGGTTTTTGTGAATAGCACTCAGAGCATTTTCCTCTTTTTTTTCCCACAGCTACTGACGTTTTGGGGACTTGGGGGTGGTTTTGAACCTTCAGAAAGTTTTGTAAATCCTGCCCCAGCTGTCCATTGCGAATTTGAAAGGATGCATGAAAGGCCAGTTAGTTGACTCCCATCTCCTCAAGTAGGTTTTAAAAATCTGGGAGATATTCAATGTGTAGATTTACAAACACTGTTTCTTTCTTGAGGTCCCTTTGATGTCATCTCAACCCCTCAATTGAAACACAGCCTTGTTGTGTATGGTTGCCAATACATTATTCTATATGCTTTCTTTGGGAAGATATGCCAAACAATACTGCATGAGCTATCTATCATTAACGGTATATCTAAGTAAGCAAACGTACACCAGATGTGTGCCACACAATACATCACTGAGAACTAACTAGTCCTCTTGTTATCCTAACTTTGAGGATACAGGAGCGTTCCACAGGTTGATTTTTGTATATAAATGTAGTCTTCATCCCCACATCCCCAGATTAACTGCACGGTTTGCTCACCAAAACCATCTCATTTTATAGGCTAAGGTCACAGACATGGAAGCCCTCCATGTCCCTAAAAGAAAGTGAATGGTAACTGGGAAGGGATTTAGCACTCCATCACACAGAAGCTGAAATACATGACCAGACCATATGAAGTGTAGGAGTAGTCTTTTCCCAGTTTAATCCAGCTGTGTACAAACATTTACTTAAACTGTATAAAGGTGATTGACTGCATCTTTAGTAAATAGCTGTCACTCAGTTGTTATGTACTATTACCTTAGATTACACACCTGCTATTGCATCTTGCTCATGTCTGGCTGTTTTCTATTTATAAGACCCTTTTTTTAAGTTTGTGTAATTGTATTGTATATGTAAGATGTAACTGTGAAGCTCTGTAAATAATGTGTACATTATATGTACATATAAATGGAACACTATTATCCCTGTCTAATCATTTGCACATGCAGTATGTTCACTAAGTAACTAATATAACATTTGCTGTTGCTGCTGTTTTAAATGCCAGCTTAGTGCCCTCTTGAAAACTATGTTGTATAGCTAAATGAGGCTATTCTGGTGCCAAAAATGGAATAAATAAACAAATAAATAATTAAATAAATAGTGCAAATTGCCTGATGGTATACCATGACCAGAGCTTCATGGGCCCAATGCAATAGCCATCAGCATCCTGCTATCCATCCAACCAACCCTCACCTTGTGGCCTGCTTGTGGATTGGCTATTCATCAATTTTTTTTGCTGCCATCAAAATTTCCTGATGGGCTAGTGCCCCTGAAATCTGTTCAGCTGTTCTTCTGTAGTACCTGGCATCCTGTTGTACCTTCATCCATAGCCCTGTTCTCTGACACTGCTGCTAAACTTACTGATCACTTGTTTATCTCCATCCTCTGCCTGCTCCTCCTGCAACTGTCCCAGCACAGTCACAGCCACATCACAAACCCTAAGGAATTATAATGGTATGGAGTGTCTCACTACTCTGCTACAGTCTGAGTGTTGCAAAGCTATGGCCATGTGGGTCATTTGCATGGCTACCCAGCTCCCTTCCTTGTAAAGTTACAGTGTGATACAGTATGTGACTTCTCTGGAAGACTAGCTGGAGCCCATCTGTGCATGCTACAATAAATTGCAAGGTTAGGGACTGCTACTGTTTCATTGCTCCAACAAACATTGCCAGTCACCAACAACTATTTATGAGACTCATTTTCTGTGTGAAGTAATATCAATACTGCATACATTCCATTTTTTGCTTTTATGAAGGGAAAGGAAGCAGATGGAAATCAATCTATCTGAGCACTGTGCTGGCTCTATTTTCTGCAAATAATAGCTGGTAAACCCAATGCTATCTGTGATCTACCTATTACCAAGCATGTGCCACCAGAGAATGCCTGTAACACTGGTTGCTTTTTTAATCTAAGTATTATGTGCTGTACTGTTTGTTTGCTGTAATGTATTGCTCTTTTGATGAGGTGCCTTTGTAAATGAGTCTATGACTCAAAGGTCTGTAAATCGATGAGCTAATAAATAAATAAATCTACTATACCAAGATGTTCTACAGAAGGTGAGTAATAATAAAGTAAAATTTCAGGCTAGGTTTCTTCATGTATCAATGTGCCCTGTAGGATCCTGGAGAAAAAAAATATATACAAAAATGTGGAATCTGTTCTAAATGACCTGTCTAAATCCTGTAATGTTCACATACAATATACATTTATCATATGTCTGTTTCTTTATTTTGAATGCTGTGAATCGCTGATGTTCTAAAAGGTGTACAACATAAAGAATAAGGAAACAGACACTGATGTATATTTTGTGTGAAGTACATAATGAATATTTACTACCATACCACCACAGAGAGGCTTTGAGAGTTCCTTGAAACCGTGGTGAGTCTGCGAGGTTATGCTTCAGAACTGCTCAGATAAAGCTGCAAGCAAAGTCTTCATAGGGATGTTGTGATTTAGCCACAGGTCTGGTTTACTGACATTTTTTTTTTCAAATTAGGGATACTTTATGGCCTAAAGGGGCTGAAGTAACCCTTAAATAAAAATAATACTTCTATAATGACTGAAGAAATAATAACATTGGAGTCAGGGTTTACCAACTATTATCTGCAGAAAATAAAGCCAAATGCAGTACTCCTAAGAACAACTGTTGTACGAATACCGTGGCCTATATTCATGACCATTGCCACCTGTATTAAGATCATGTTACTTTGCTGTAACCCATTAACTAACCTAGTTTAGCAATGTACCACTGAACAACATGAGAAATTGCAGAATCAGTTAAGTTTAGGCTAAATACTGATGTGTTAATGTTAAAAGTAATGTCCATGAAGACAGACTGATATCTTATCTAACTTTCAAGCAAATAAAACATTTAAATACACTTTGCAAATGTAGGCCCTTAAGTTTCTTTACTGAATGTTGCAAAAGTCTAAAAGAGGTCATTAAATATTAATCCGAGATGGTGGTCTAGTACTTCAACAAAAAGAAAACATGATTATGGATTTTCAAAAAATTTGCATTCTACTACAATTACTCTAAACAATCACCTGACTAAGGTATTCCAGTCCAGGTGGAGAGTTAGGGATTGGAGGTGGTGCTGGCATCCAGACAGTCATAGGGCTAGCAGGTTGGCTTTGGTGCTGGATGGCTGAAGCTCCAGGGAGATAACCCTGAAAGCCATTGCTGGGCTCCTCCGGAAAGCCTGTTAAGAGAAAAAATACTCTAGGGAACCAATTTTCAGCAGTAGTTATTTCAGACTAACATGTGTAATGTGACCATTTACAGTACATATAGTGCTCTGTGTTTGAGTGGGTATACGTTCCTAATACAAAATATGGTTCTGACACTTTCTCCACCACCTGACCATCCAGCAAGAAGATCTCCTGCCTGCTTCCATATGACTGGCTAACAAATGGAAGGGGGCCACAGACTTAGGTCCCTCAGTTTTTAGTGCTAGCAAATAAGCTATTGCTTGCACACATGGTTTTCACCCGGCAGTCTACTTTTGGCCAGGAGACAACCACTCCCCTGATATACCCACACAGTAACTGCACAGGGACATCATGACCTGTGTTAGACCACCATCTGACCCAGTCTTGGTGCAGTGTGCATAACAACAGATCTGGATGAGGGTGGGAGGTTCTGTTTTCTTCCCCTGTTCCACTCCAACATATCATGGGACCTGGTTGCTTCCTGTTGACACCAAGCTAGTTAACCACCTGTAGGCCCATTGGGGAAAGCCCATGAATGGCCATCATAGGGTCTCCCTCAATGGACACTAGGGAAGCAGGCAGGGGAGTGGGAAGGGTATGATGATGCAGCCCACCCCATCATATGTAGTAACACCAAAATTCAGAAAAGTTGAAAAATAATTATTGTAATTTTTTTTTAAATCCTGTACTGTACAGTAGTTTTATGTATCAATACAAACAATAAAATTGATGCAGTTTGTCATTACAAAAAATAGCATCAACACCATGTATTTGATGTTTTTGGGTTGTGTTACAAATGAAAATCATGTATTGATAATATACTGAAAAAACAGGCTTAAATACTTCTGAAACAGTATTGACACAAAAACAATATAGTTCAAGTTAATTTTTAATGACTGGACTCCTAACTTTCATTTAAAAAGTAGGTCTCTAGTCTCAAAAGTTCCAGTGTTAGATACCTCAAAACATAATTTCTTGATTATGTGATAATATTGGCACTGTTAGGGCTAGAGACTTAATTTGTATTTTTAAGAAGTAAACTTGGAGTCAGCTAAACAGATATTTTGATATTACAGTGACCATATATGGATATAAACAAGACAAAATGGCTCAGAGCAATATACAAATAACAAAAAATGGTTCACCAAATTTTTAAAGTGCTGTCCTTTTTAACAGCTTATTATTTTGACTTGTATATATGTATATTGACACAGACGAACTATGTTGTTAGGATCTATACATGTTGATCAGACTGAGTAAAGAGAAGTGCTGCTCCAGGGAACCAGGGTGCTCAGTGACAACCGGTAACAGTTAGCCAGAAAGTCACAGCACTCATACTTCATACGAATAAGAATATGAGTCCAAACCTGGTTGCATATAGAATACCTTCTCTTTATTGAAGCAGATAGCCACAGCAGTGAGGAACAAGTACACTCTGACAGGCTTTTTTAAAAGATGGTGCCCCCTGGAGTCATACCCCTTAAATGGCAAGCACACCCATGTGACTTTGCAAAACCTTTTTAAAGTGACATATACACTCCAACTTAATAATGCTACTTATAAATCACCACAATTACTTAAGTTACTATGCAAGATGAATTGTACACTGATGTGGCTATCTCCTTCAATAAAGAGGAGATATTCTGTATGCAACCATGTTTAGACTCCTATTCTTATTCTTTTGAGGTGTGAGTGCCATGACTTTCTGACTAACTATATTGCTCGGACTCCAAGATTTTATTTAAAAACCATAAGTTTGTATGAGAAACAGTTAAATGTTACAGCTTTCAAAACACAATTTTAATCATTGTAAAATATAATGAAAGATTATTTCTGGTAATAGTCGGAAGATACTAATGGTTGTCCTATGAATACACCCAATCTTTTCTAGTTCAACTCATGAGGGTTGTCAATCTGCAGTGTCCTTACCTGTGATGCTCATTGTGACGCTTATGTACGCTCCTTCAGAAACATTCCTTTAAATGGAGTCTCATGCTCCAGCAGACTTTCCCAGTGAAAAATAATTAACCACTCAATCAATCAATCAAAATCTATAAAAATAATTTTAAATGTATTCTGAAGCAAAGTACTGATCTAGGATTGTACATGTAAAATTGTGAAGCTTATTCTATGCTTTCTTCCCTCTGCAGGAGTCTTTTCACAACACTGCCAATGTGTTTTATTCTAACTGGTTCAGGGCAGAAGGCACTGAAGCAGACAGGCAGCATTTACTATTAACAAAAGTGGAAGCTGTAAACTTCAGGGGAGTGTGCGGGCCCCTTAGTCCCCCTGAAGCTGGCTCCTATGAGGGAAGAGATCATAATGTCACTCAGTGCAAGCAGCTGTCTGATGCCTTACACTTTCTGGTAGGTCAAGCAAGTCCCAGTCCCACACTTAGACATATTGTGATGTCTGACCAGGGACAGTGTGGGGGGAAGGGTGTTCAATAGAAGTCTTTGAGACTGTTGTTCTTTACTTTCTTTTAAATGTTTTGCCGTCTTTTAACCTATATCAACGCCATTGTTCAACTAACAGCCTTGCTAGTTGAGCAGTAATTCTAATTTAAGCTAAAATACCTTTTTGTTAAAGAAAGAAAGAAAAATAGACCCCCACTGACTTCTAGGGATCACCGTCACATTGTCCTTAGTCAGATGTGATGACATTTCTGAGCACAAGTGGAGAGTTACCCTACTGGGAAGTGAAAGGGATCAGCTGGCTGACTCCCTGTTGTCAAATTTTGATCTCTTCCCCCAAAACCTCATGGGATAAATCATTTTAGCAATATTGTGAAGAGACACCCTCAATGGTAAGGGAGCTATGAAAAAAAGTTCAATCCTTTACATACAGGGTGGGATATTCAGACTGTGCCTGGCTGTGGCGCAGGCCTGGGTGCAGCGCAACTTAGATGCACATGGGCGTTGACAGGGTGATATTCAATGGAGCTGCACCATGGCACAGCATCATTGAATATCACTCCTTGGCCACCTGCAGTGTGCATGGTGCAGTGGCACTGTGCCAGCACCAGTGGCCAGTGTGGAGCAGAGGGATGCACTAGCACAAGTGCCGTTGCGATAGGTGCAACTATCACAATATTCAAAAGTGCACATGCAAATGGGGCCATAATGTATGCAAGGTGCAAATGGGGCCATTTGCATGTCATATAATCCCATTTACAAGCAGGTGCACTGATCGGCGACATGCCTGGCGCCCTGCCAGGCTGCAGCCGTCGGGGACCAATACCCCCTGCACAAGCGGCAAAGTGCCCCACTGCCCAATCGTGGGCATAGGGAATGTAAATGAATGTCCTATATCCCTGGTGGTCCAGTGGACCGCTCACAGCCTAATCATGGGCATATGTTATGCATATTAGTCCTATATCCCTGGTGGTCCAGTGGACCGCTTGTAGCCCGATCGCGGGCGTCATTAATATATTATGACAAACTGATCCATCCTGGTGGTCCAGTGGTACCCCACCCACCCACTGAGCCCCACCAACCTGCTCCCCCAGTCAGAAGTAGGTGCAGCTCCCCACCCGCTTGCGCCCCACCGCCGCCCGACTGACTCTGTATGGTAGGGCTGTATGCCCATTGGTCCACGGCGTGAGCCAATGGGCATGCAGCCCGTACCGTACTACACAGTCCAGATATGTGAATGGATCCATTCACATATCTGGATTGTGTAGTATGGTACGGGGTGCTAGCCCATTGGTTCACGCTGTGAACCAATATGCATACAGCCCTACCATATGGAGTCAGTCGGCGGGCAGCAGGGTGGCAAGGAATTAATACCAGAATAGCACAGTGAGTAAAATCATGGCTGAAAGAGAGGAAACACAGAGTAGCTATCAAAGGGCATGTTTCAAATTGGGGTAGTATAACTAGTGGGGTGCTGCAGGGTTCAGTCTTGGGACCTGTACTTTTCAATATTTATGTATCATCTATGCAATGCACGGGGAGAGCATGATTGAGCAAATTTGCTGATGATAAGTTGTCCTGTTACGCCCCCTTAGCATTCTCCCCTGTCACCTGCCTCCTCCTACCCCTACCGTTCCCCACCAACACCCTGCCCTAACCTCTACCCCTTCTATTGTAGGCACTTTCAGATTTTGAGTCCCCCAACCCCTGCCTACCCTGCACTTTTGCTACCCATCCATCACCCTCTGACAATGGCCCCTCAACCTGCCCACCCTCTCTTTAACCCTACTACCCCATATTCGCTATCTGTTCTATATGATGTACTGTCTGCTATGAAACATCTTTTCCCATTAACTGGCTCATTATGTCTCTCCATTATGTACCGTAAATTTATAGTCTTGCCTTCACTGTGTTAATCCTGTAACCATGTTCTACCTCTGTATGTATGTTCCCCTCCATCCTTCAACGTGGAACCTTTGTAAATGAGCAGTAATTGCTCAAAGGTATTTGTAATCCTAGAGTCTAATAAATACATAAATGAATAAATAAATAAGTTGAGTGTGCTTGTAGATAGTGAAGATGGGGTAGAGACTGTATGGAGTAATCTGGAAAAAATAGACAGCTGGGCAAACAGGGCCAACTAGGTATTAAACATTGATAAGCACCATGTGATGCATTTGGGGCCTAACAATCCAAAAGCTACATATACATTATATAGAAGAGAATTAAAATAAACAGTAGAAGAGGGGTCTTGGAAATACTGGTCACAGATTACTTAAAATCTGAATGCCAGTGCAGGAAAGTGGCAAAAAAAGGATGCAGAATATTGGGAAATATTAGTAGAAATATCTCCAGCAGGAACAAAAAGTTATCCCTGTCACTGTACAGGGCCATAGTGAGACCACATGTTGAGCACTGTGGTCAGTTCCAGGCACCTCAAAATAAAAGGGATATAAAGTTGCTGGAAGGTTTGCAGAGAAGGACAACAAGGATGATTAGAAGCATGACAGTCATAAGATATGAGGAAAGACTGGAAAACAAACCATGAAATATACAGCTTGGAAAAGAGAAGGCTAAGAGGGGATATTTGCAAGGCCATTGATTTATGGTAAGTAAATCATAGAAATTCTGTTTTCAATATTTGAAAGTCTAGGAATTGCACCAGTGATTGTAAATCTAATTTCCAGATTTTACTGGGATTCTACTGTCATTCATTTAGCATGTGTATAAATAATCAGAATAGAAGAAGGCTTAATATACAGAGCATCAAATGAAGCAAACTGAAAATAGAGTGGGAAGCAATTGTAAGAAAAATACAAGTTCTGTAGATTTACTGATCTGGATTAAAATGCCAAATTCCATGAAATTCTATGTTTTTACCAGTGTGCGGACAGTCCAAATTCTAGAATTTTACCAGATTTTCCAGTAACATATGAAAACCGGTGACCTTGGATATGTGCCTTCTTTTTAAAACTTTCCAAAGCAATGATTAGTGGAGGTGCTTAGGATTAAAAATGAAAGTTAGTCACTTTCCAGCAAGGAAAAATAGTAGACATATAAAGAGACATTTATACAACAACAAGAAGGGGGTAATGGTCTTCACAGAGGGTGGTCTCCTTGTGGAATTCATTGCTTGATTCTGTGGTTCTCAGTAAAAATGTTTCAAATCTAGTCTGGACAATTATGTGAATGTGAATTGTACCCAAGGATGCAGCCATTGTTGAAGTAGCAAGCACTATAATGGCTGCAGTAGATTAACTGTGTATGTATATTCCTATGAGTTAGGGGATCATGGGATAAAGCAGTCTGTACTGATGCAAAGGGGACTGCCGTATTCCCATGGGGAATACATTTTTGTTTGATTAAATGCTATGGATTGCTGGAAGCATTCCCTAACTTTCTATGGCAGTGAGAAGAACTGGGAATGGACCAACATGTGTGTAGTTATTGACATATTTATGTATGATTTAGTTTTTGTTTACTAGAAAGGAGGGCAAGGCAACTCTTCCTATTTTTTTAGCCTTGTCCAGAGGTGTGTATGTGGGAGATACAAATGCAAACTGGCATACTGAACCACATTAAACTCTTGTTGTATTTTTAGAGGATGGTGGAAATTTAGCCAGGACACCGGGGAAATTCCCCTACTCTGCGGTAGATGGAGCTGCGATCTGATTCTCTGATCTTGCAGTCCCTGGCAGAAGAATGGAGGAGGAGGATGTTTTGGAGCCAGCTGGGGTTCGGTTCCTGACCCCAGTGCAGGTACAACAAGGGGATGAAGATTTAGATCGGATAGTCATGGTGCTGGATGCTGACATTGGGTTTTCGTCTTTGGACACTGACCCGATACCTATTGTGAGTTCTTTGGATTTTGACATGGATGTGATAATCAACGAAGAGACGGCAGCTGTCCCGAACAGGAGCAGCCCGGTCCTTGAGTCACAGCTGATCTCATTTGAGGCTGCGATACCACTGGCATTGGGCCTGGGAGTGGTGTCCTCAGAATCCTGTGGAATTATGGACACTGGCAAGACTTTACCTTCTCCGCCGCAGTTGCAGCCTAGAAAGAGCAAGGAGTGACAATTTTTACAGAAGCAGGTCAGTCTCTTACTGCTGTTTCTGGTGGAAGTTAATTGACAGACGCTAGTTTGTCGGTGCCTGGGGCGGCGGTACATGCGCCCCTACCACCTTCTGGAAGGGAAGGTATGCAAGAGCCCCCAGCTCACAAGAAATCCCTGGGGGTTAGAAACACTTCTTGGTTTAAAAAGAAAAGCTTACAAACCCACAAGTACCCACTTGAGGATTGAACTATTGAGAAGGCGTTGCAAGGAGCAGGGTGGGCCCAGACTGCGGGAGAGCTTTGGAAGTCGGCGGGAACTGAATTTTCGGGCTTAACACTGGGTAAACTGAAACAAGCAGAATTTGAGCAAGCTGTGCACACCACTATGGCTGCTGCTCAAGCGATTGATGCCCTGCAGAACTCTCCTAATGTTGTTGTTACTCTGGATTCCTTTGCACAGCCCGATGCACATATCCAACCTCAAGTGCAGGTCACTAAAGACATTCTTTTAGACCTTTCTGATGGTACTATGCCATCACCAGCTATGCCTAAAGCAGCAAGGAAGGATGAACTTCCTGTGGGTCTGGGAGAAGACATATTAAGGGATCCAAAAAAAACAAACTTTCATGAAACCATTGCTTTGAATGTCTGATTTGTTTAAATCTCGAGAGGAATCTGCACCATGGAGGAATGCAATATATTTACTTTATAATGGAGGACTGGAGGACCCGCCAGACAGGACTTTCATAGCTATAAATTTGTTGAAAAATTCTCTGAAATTCTACGCTTCTGAAGTCTTTGCTCTATTCCATACTGACGAGTATAATTATGACATTAGTTTTAAATCAGTAGAGTCTTTGGATTGTTTTTGGGTCAGGTACAATGCTCTGAAAGACTCTCTTTATGGTCCCCATTTTTGGCAATACCCATTACAAAACCTGCAGTGAGAACAATTATGATCTTATTTAAAAATGAGAGAGTAAATGTATCTGACATTCTTGTCCGGTTAAAAAAGAGATGTGAGGTTTTGGAACATCCTGTCCCTATCATAGATTCAGAACAGATTTGGACTGGGGGTTGGAGGGTTAAAGTGAAGCTTAGTATGACAAATCATGCACCTCCTGAGTAGTTTCTTTTTGGGCAGAGACAAGGGGTTCTTGTTTTATCTAGGGCCACCCAAGTCTTGCCACAAATGTGGATCAAAATTACATCTGAGCAATGCTTGTGATACTTTAAAATGTACACATTGTTTGGAAATTGGTCATCTTGCTGTTAATTGCAGGAATACTTTCTGGTGTAATTAGTGTGAAGAAAAAGGACATTCCTATGTGAGTTGCCCTTGGGCCTCACACAATAAGGAAGATGGTGTATCACACGAAGGACTAATTACAAATGCCCAAAAACAAAGTTGCGCTCAAGCTTCAGAAAAAAGGATGGTAGAGAGATATATAAGAAAAAGTAACAGGAAAAGGTAAAGAGTTGCAGGCAGGCATCCAGTGCAGGAGTGGGAGCCACTGAGGTAGTAAGTATTATCAACACTGATGGCCGCTGAGGGGGAGGAAAAGGATGAAGTTAGTCAGATGCCCCCTCTGGCTGCTGTGCCCCTCCTGTGGTAGTACCTCTTACGACAATAGCACCTCCTCTTGTGACAGTACTTCCCTCAGCAGTTGTGCCCTCATCCAGCAGTAGCTTCCCTCCCCCTGATGCAGACAGCTACACATTAGTTGCCCCAAAAAAATGAATATGGACCAGGACACAAAGTAAAAAGTTCCAGGTCCAAGATAGTCAAAACCAAGAGTAAGACAAGATTTGCTGAAAAGTAATAAATACACTCCATTAGGGCAAGACACTACATGGGAGAACAATGATCATGAGGACATAGTTTCAGATAATTCCTCTATAGCATCTTCCGTCCCTGACAAGTCTTCTGGAAAGGAAGACACAGGACTGGGGAATGAAGCCAAAAGGAAAAAATGGTGCACTAGGTCTCAGAAAGTGTATTAGGATAACACTCTTAACCTTTAACCATGACTTCCCTAGCTTTTTTTTCTCTGAATGTGAATAGCATCAAAAACCAGAAGAGGAAATTGACTGCCTTGACTTCACTTGCCTCATACCATGCAGATGTTTTCTTCATTCAGGACACTAGGTAAAAGACACTGCTGGAAATTTCACGAGCTGCAAAGTTTTGGACCGTTGGCTCCACCTTTTGGTCATTAGGGGAAACAACGTGTGATGGTTTAGGAATCTTATTTAATAACACTGAGTTGAAGGTGACATGGCTTGTTGATTTGGTGTCAGGCAGAGCTTTAATCTTGGATATTCAGTACAGGGCCATTGCCGGGATTTTCACAAGGGGGATTCTTTTTATGCAGTCTGCAACCTTTTAAAAAAAGCTGTGGGTCTTAGTGCCGCCAGGATCCCAGAAGCCATGAGGTGAATTTAGGGCTTATTTTAAAGCTAAGGAAGTCGTATCTGAGACCTCTTGCACCCCTTGCTCTAAGCAAAATTATTATCTGACTGGCTGCAGGGTGAATACATATATGTATTCAGTACCTGAGGGCAGCAAGATGCTGCTACTGTAATATACCAAAGGCATTGTCTCAAATGTCTCAGAACAGAACCCCGGCGGTCGAGAGGGCAGCAAGGCATAGCCCTCCTCCACAGCTCGTTCGGACAAACGGCCACCAGAACAGAACCCCGGCGGTCGAGAGGGCTGCAAGGCATAGCCCTCCCCCACAGCTCGTTCAGACAAACGGCCACCAGAACAGAACCTCAGGGGTCGAGAGGGCTACAAGGCATAGCCCTCCCCCACAGCTCGTTCGGACAAACGGCCACCAGAACAGAACCCCGGCGGTCGAGAGGGCTGCAAGGCATAGCCCTCCCCCACAGCTCATTCAGACAAATGGCCACCAGAACAGAACCCCGGCGGTCGAGAGGTCTGCAAGGCATAGCCCTCCCCCACAACTCGTTCGGACAAACGGCCACCAGGTAGTTTTACAGCGCAGCAAGCTTGCCTGATTCGGGACCTCCACTGATCGCAACTGCTTTTTACAAAATGAACTCTCTTGGCGCCATTTTTTAGAGGCTTTATATTGTATTGGACAAACAGTGGAAATCGCTATATTTAGTGTAAGAAAGTGTTGCCCTGCTGAATGATTACCTTCCTTTAAGATAGTTTTGTGAAATTGCTGCTTGTGTACAATAGAGCTACCTAGTCTGTACTGTTTGAGCCCCCCGAGAGAAAAAGGAAAAAATTCCCATTCGCTGCTGTTCCATTTAAATTAATCCTGTTTCTGCATTTAATCCTTAGTGTAACTGCAGGAAACCCCCACCCTCCTAATCCCTATATAAACTTACTGTGTTTCTCCTTCTCCTCCACAGAACAGAACCCCGGCGGTCGAGAGGGCTGCAAGGCATAGCCCTCCCGCACAGCTTGTTCGGACAAATGGCCACCAGGTAGTTTTACAGCGCAGCAAGCTTGCCTGATTCGGGACCTCCACTGATCGCAACTGGCTTAGCCCCACCGAACGCTACGCGGTCGGCTCCTCACCGCCCCCACCACCACCCTTGGTCAGCTCTCCAGTTTATAACGACTACCATGTGAGGCTGCAGAACCAATCACCCCACTTTGCCATCTGCAGATTATACTGGCTGAACACTACGTGGCCCCTGCTTGTCTAAATCCCCCTGTCTTTCTACCAGAAGACAAAAATAATGACTCCTCTAGCTCCCGCATTATTCTTACTTTTCCTCCTCACCCCTACCCTGTTACAAAAAAACACTGTTCTAAATCCCCCTGACACTGCGTTTTATGTTCTTATGCTAGCCTTCCATCCATCCAACACTCCCTCAAACCCCTCCTTATGCCCACCTTTCTCCACTAACACCCCACACACGCTGTTTTACTTATCAGCCCCTGCTCACCCCCCCCCGATACCCATATCCTCTACGGACTGCAATATCAGATGGTACCTCCCTGTATTAGCCCTGCCCACCCTTTGCTCCCTTCCTATCCCCTGCACTGCCCCCCACAAATCTGCCTGGCTGCCCAAACATCACTACCACCACAACCACAGTCCCTTACTCCGGCTCACCATTCTACTCCTCCTGCTATCTGGTAATGTCCACCCCAACCCTGGCCCAGGACCTTGCGAATCACCCCCCGCTGGGTCTGGCCTCCGCATTGCCTACGTGAATATCTGCAGTCTACCAAAAAAGACTGCAGCACTCCAATGCTGGGTCACCCAACACAAGCCTGATGTCCTTGCAATAGTAGAAACCTGGCTCTCCCCGTTGACCCCTGACTCAATGGTCTCCTTCCCTGGCTTCTCCCTCTTCAGAGAAGATCGCGGGGGTAAGCGCGGCGGTGGTTGTGCAGTCTACCTAATGAATTCCCTCCTGGGACATGCCCTGCGTAACCCAAAGCTTGATCATGGGGCCCGCAATCACCCTAAAATCTCCCTTACCCAGGTCGAGGTTCTCTGTACTCACTACGCCTATGTACCCCTAATGAACAAAATCATGCTATCCGCCTCCTCACTGATTACTTCAATACCTTGCCACACAAAACAGAAAAGCTCATAGTGGGAGATCTCAACATCAACTGGCTCAGTGCTACCTCAGCACAAGCTAAAGATAACCTCACGGCCCTTGATCTATCCCAACTTGTGACCCAACCCACTAGATTTAACCAGTCTGGTGGGACCAGCTTGCTCCTTGACATTGTGCTCTCTAACCGCCCTCACAAATTAAAGAACCTTAATGTATTGCCCAACTCCCTCAGTGACCACTCACCAGTTCTCTTCCTCTGGTCCTGCACTGTGCTCAAAGCTGTGCGCCCCCCCACTTACTGTCACCGCTTTTGTCCTGGTGGTCTATGCAAACTTATGCCTCACCTTGCACAACTTGATTGGTCCCCAATCTCTCATGCAAAGGATATAGACACTGCCCTTGCTTTCCTCACCAATGCCTTCTGCAAGGCTTGTGATGTTTTTGCCCCTATCACCCGCACTAGTACTAAGAGGCACCCGGCTGCCTGGATATCCCCCCCTCTGATCCATCAACTGAAGCAACGTGATAACCTATGGCACATTGCTGTCAGTACAGGCAAGCTAGCAGACAGGCAAGCCTACAATGCTGCACATAACCAGTGCACCTGGGCCATAAGAAAAGCCAAAGCCAGCCACTACCAATCTACCTTGACATCCACCTGGGGCAATGCCCGCACCTTCTGGAATAACGTGAAAGAGTTAAACGGGTCATCCCGCCCCCTCCCTCTCAGATGATCATAAATGGCACTATCGACGCTGACCCCTCCCGTATTGCCAACTGCCTTAACGAAACCTTCACTGATCTCAGCTCTGTTCTCCCGGCCCACTTCTTTGACCCCATACCGGTTTGCGACAATCCAGTTGTTGCTCCCCCCTTCCTCTTTAGGACTATCTCACCACAGGATGCAAAGCCAATCCTCCTAAAAGCTCTCTCCTCCCGCAACCCCAGTGATGACCCCCTTGACTCCTGGATACTCCGCCGAACTTTGAATGTCATGCTAGTCCCCCTCACTAACCTCCTCAACTGATCCCTGTGTCTCGGCTGATTCTCAAGGGCTTGGAAACAGGCCGAAGTCATCCCTATACACAAAAATGGAGACTGTACTGTCCCTAATAACTACAGACCTATCTCTGTCCTCCCACCTCTCTCCAAAGCCCTCGAAAAAATAGTATCTGCTCAAGTCACAGCGTGTCTATCCAGCCACAACATCCTGTGCCCTGAACAGCATGGCTTTCACCCTGGTCACAGCACCTCCACAGCTCTACTGGAATTCTCCCACTTTATACACTCTGCGTTAGATTCCAGAGAGTTGGCTGGGGCAGTGTTCATTGACCTGTCCAAGGCTTTCGACACTGTGAACCACCCACTTTTGCTAGACACCCTCTGTAAGATGGGGCTGTCAGCTGGCCCATTAGACTGGTTCTCCAGCTACCTCTGTGGGAGATCACAACACGTCAAGCTGACTGGTGGCCTATCCTCGGCTCTGCCTGTACGTTCAGGAGTCCCACAAGGCTCCATTCTGGGCCCCACATTATTCAGTCTCTTCCTGAACTCCCTTCCCAGCTCTTGTACCGGAAAACTGCTATTATACGCAGTCGATGCCGTCCTACTCTCCTTGCACCCCAACCCGGTCATTCTCCAGAATAGCCTACAGTCCTCCTTCAGCCAAGCTGAAAAATGGTTCCTCGACCACCGCCTGGTCCTGAATCTCAAGAAAACAAAAGCAATGATCGTTGCATACCACCAAAGTAGCTCCAAAAATGTCCCTCTCACCATCCTCCCCATCACCTCCCATCCTCTTGAGCAGGTATCTACATACAAATACCTGGGCGTCACCTTTGATTCAGCTTTCTCTTTCTATGCCCATGTCAGTGCCCTATCCGCCGCCATGAACGTCCAGATTGGGCTCCTGTATCAACAAAGACTGCCTCCTGGCTTCGCCTCATGGTTGGCCACTACCTCTGTCCTGTCATTAGTTGACTATGGCCTCCCCATCTACGCAACTGCTGGCCCCACTGTCCTCACCAAAATCCAGACTTCCATCAACAAAGCCTTCAGGCTCCTGTCTGGTGCCCCTAGTGGAACCCACACCTGTCAGCTCTATACCACCACAAACATACTCAGTCTGGAAGAATGACTGAATTATCACACTGGTATACTTGCAAAAAAGACTCTTCTTGGACTGTGCCCCCCCGGTGTCTCAGCACAGCTCCAGCTTGCCCTCCACTCGGCTGCTACCCGTACCGCCAGCAAAGCCACCTTCCTGTGTCTAGAACCAGGACATCCCTAGCCCAAAGGTCCTTCCACTACAGAGCACTGTTCTGGTATAACTCCTTCCCCACGCACATCTCAAGCACTCCTAAAATTGGCCAGTACAAAGCTGCCCTATGCAACCACCTTCTTAGCACTCGGAAGTGTACGTGCCTACGGTAGTGCATGTCATTGCCCCTCAGGCTCGTTAGCCCACCCACTCTATTCTTACACTGACCATTGCCTACTTGGCCTGCCAGATCCACCAATGAACCTTGTTCTATACCATGGAAATCTACCTATGTGTTAAACTATGTATAGGCCTTTGCCTGCATGACCAGCTAGGTCCTACCTATGATTTTGTCTTGTACCACCAGAAGCTTCCCATGTTTAGGCAATGTATAATGTATGTATTCGCACCTGTTTTGTCTCACCCTGTCATACCACACTGCTGTTGTTACCCTCCCTGCGAAGAGGTGCCTTTGTAAATGAGTCTATTACTCAAAGGTTGTAAATCCGATTCTTGAACCAAATAAATAAATAAATAAATATAGTATGTCCCCCAGAAACCATGGGCTATGGTATGCTCCATGGTGCACTTTTGTGGCTTATTTTAAGCCTATATAACTCATATCTGTGCTCCCTCAACCCCTTGTTGTAACCTCCACTCTCCCCAACTCAATATACCATTTAAGCAATACAGTCAGTGCAACATGGCCCATAGCAAGGCTAGCAGGATGCTGGGATGTATCGGTAGGGGTATTGATGGCAGAAGAAAGCTGATAATACTTCCCCTCTACAGATCCCTGGTGAGGCCTCACCTAGAGTACTGTGCCCAGTTCTGGAGTCCTCACCTCAGAAAGGACAGGGATAAGTTGGAGACAGTGCAGCACAGAGTAACTAAAATGATTCAGGGACAGCAGGGCAGGTCCTATGAGGAGCACCTCAAGGCACTAAATATGTACTCATTGGAGACCAGAAGGGAGAGGGGAGATGTGATAGGGACCTTCAAGTTCCTTAAAGGAATTAACAAAGTGAACTGCAGGGTACTGTTTAGCCCGAGTACCAATTCATGGTCACATGGACACGAATGGAAATTAACAGGAGGTAGGTTCTGGAGAGATGTGAGGAAATACTGCTTTATGGAATGGATGATGGAACTCTGTAACAGTCTGTCAGCTGAACTGGTGGGTGCAAAAACAATCAGAGGTTTCAAGCAGGGCTGGGACATAATGAAGGGAATAATGGTTACTGGGGGCAACAGAACAAAGGAGGAGAATAGAGAGAGGATTGGCAGGGTTAGTACCCTGGAGAAATGGTTGGTTCCAGGGATTATGGGGAACTTGGGCAGACTGGATGGACCTCTGTCTTTTTCTACCATCACTGTCTGTTTCTATACCAAGCACCCTGCTTGAAAAAAAATCTAACATAATTCTTAGTTCAGTATTGGGTACTACACTTGTTGCCCCCACTCCATTCTCCAATGTGGTAGGCATGACAATGGGAGTGAGGAGAAAGGTAATTTGACAGTGGTGGGGATTCCCAGTGCAAAGTTACCATCTCCTAAATGCCCACCCCCTCCCCACCATACTTCCAAAAATATAGTGGGTAGTTGCAGTTCATAACGCTGAATTGTGGTAACAAATGTCATTCTATTGACACTCGTTCACTAAAAATACCATCAACAGCTTAATCTGGTTCAATTTCAGTTGCTTACCATCTATATCCCCCTTTCCCCTCGGCTGCCCCTGAAAAAGGGACTTCTAGGCCCAGTGGGCTTACCAGGTCAACAAAATTCAACAAACATGTGATCATCTGGATAAAACGCTTATCACAATGTATTTGTTAAGTCAAGGTCCTCTACTTTTTATTTGCTTTCCTGGAGATGTTGTCTCTGAGCCTGCCTCCATGCTCCATCTTCCTTGAGTGCCAGCTGACAGTGTGAATTATGGGCAGCGGCTGTGCTGTATTCCGGTCACATTCACGATGCCGACATGAGCTGCAATTGGTCAGCAGGCCATAGGGGAACAGTGCTGAGAAAGACTCACAAAGCGGCTCCAGTCATCTAACTGGCACTGAGGAAGCTGATTAACATCAGATAAGGAAGGGGGGGGGCGCATGCAGAAAGTAAGTGCTGGGGTTCATCATGTGTGCATAAGCACTCTGTGACAGTCACAAAATAAATCACAAAATAAACAGAAATGATGAAAAAATGTTACAAATAGTGAAAAAAAAGGGAGGAATTTCAAAAGGGAAGGTCCTATTGAACCATATGAACTCCCCCTGGCAACGGCTATGCAGTACCAACAGAAGCAGCTGAGATTCATCAACAGTTACACCCCACAGGTCAAAACTGAAAGGACAGAACTTTTTAAACTCATACAACCATTTTTGCATACCTCCCGCTTAGTTTTCTGGGGGTGGACTTTAATTGTGTAGTTAATTCAGCAGAAGGGGCAAAAACAAAGAAATTATTTTGTGATACTACTGCACTACCTGATATTTTAGACACAGCCCAACTTAAAGACACATACAGAGACAAACACTTGACAGGGAGGAATACATATTTATATATATGGGGAATCTATGTCACACGGATTTATTTTTTATTTTCTACAAAATCTCTATGGGTATTGCAAGCATTAATGGATGATGTTTCCTTCTCTGATAACAGGGCTCTTGTTGTGGAGGTAGCCTGGGGACATACCATATAATGCAATAAAGGACCTTGGTGCCTTAACACTCACTTAGTAGATAATGCAGATTTAATTAAAAGATGGAGAGTCTTGTGGAAGGTCAGAAAATCAGTGCTTTGTATGTATGATACTACAGCAGAATGGTGGGAAGAGTCAAAGATGCATTTTCTGACTTTTTGTCAGTCACATGCGAGTAAGAAAACCTTGGAATCTTATTTGGCCTATCTATCCTTGATACCCAAATCAGAAATGCTAAAACATAATTATAGTCAGCAGACAAATAAAATAAAACAAGATATGTTTCTACTGCAGTATAATAGGTCCCACTCTTTGCAGCAAGAAACAAAATTTGGTACCCAAAGCAAAAAGCAAACGTTTGATCCTTTTCTTGACTGTCGCAAAATAATTCAAAATAGAATTATTACTGAGTTAACAGATGACACGAATACTATTCAGCAGTCTAAGCAGGGCATAATGGGTGCAATACAGACTTATTCTACCAAGATGTTTGGCTCCCCTGCCACGGTTCCTCAGAATAGAGGGTACCTACAACAGCTGCAAATCCCAGAACTGGCAGAGGTAGATAAGGAAAGATTTATTCAGGAATATAACAGAATTAGAGGTTTGGGAAGCTATTCAATCACTGGGTACTACTGTAGCACCAGGAACAGAAGGCCTCACGGCAGAATTCTGTAAAAAATTCAAAGGAGATTTAGCTCCTGCATTAACCACGGTGTATAATGAGATCCTGGACACAGTTTATTTTCCACCAACGATGTTAAAGGCCTACCTGATTTTTTTTGTATAAAAAAGGTAATAGGCATGATTCACATAATTGGAGACAGATCAGATTATTAAATACTAATTATAAATTTTTTGGGAAAATCTTAGCAACATTTTTGACTCAGGCAGCTGGTACACTTATTAGTGATACCCAAACATGTTCAATTTCTGGGAGGCAAATTCAGGACAACTTGATTGTACTCCGGGAACTTTTTCAAAAGGGACGGGCAATGACTGATTCTGGCCTTCTGTTGAGCCTTAATCAAGAGAAGGCATTTGATGTGGTATCACATGACTATCTTTTTTATATTTAAAACTATATGGTCTTCCGGATAGGTTAATAGAGTGGATTGTTGCTATGTATACCAATGCAAAAATAACTCCTTTGGTTAATGGCTGGAAGGGATCGGAGTTGCAGGTCAGATGGGGGGTGCGACAGGGATGCCCAATGAGCCCCCTGCTGTATGTCTTTTGTATAGACCCATTATTGAGGAATTTACAGTCTGATGGAGCTATAGGAGGTATCCGGTTGAATGCACTGAGCACGCCTATCAAGACTTTAGCTTATGCAGATGATGTGGTGGTATTAACCACGGTAGGGACAGATGAAGAAATTGTTTTGTCACACCTTGCTGAATTTGAACTTACTTCAGGATCACGGCTCAATTCTGGTAAAAGCAAAGGAGTGTGTTTTGGAGAACCTCAATCAGTGATAACATCCTACGCTAATATTCAGTTAATTGAAGAGCCCATACAGATATTGGGCCTGTTTTTTAGTAAAGGGAACAATGCTCTGTCGAATTGGACAAAATGCATCCAAAAGGCAGAACTCATGTTAGGTACATGGAAACACAGGAGAATAGGGAAATTAAAAAGGTTTTTTTTTAATTAAATCCCTGTTATTATCAGTTTTTCTGAATGTTAGTCATATTTATCCCCCTCCACCAGGACTAGAGACCAGAATTTACAGTATTTTCTTTTAGGCACTGTGGGGAAGTTGGCTGAATCCTGTTAAGAGATACGTTACTTACAGATCAGTGCAGTCTGGGGATTTAGGAATGATAAACCCCATTTTGTTTTATTACAGTATTTTTTTGCATAGTGCTATATTTGGTTTAGAAATGCACAGGACCGCTTTCTGGTATAGTATAGTGGCAGACTGGGTGAGAGTATATAAGATGGCATGGGCCCAGATGAATGTCAGATTATTGTATAAATCCTCACTTCTAACTGGGAATGTTGGTTTTTTGTTTAAAAAATTAATTAAGGGGAGAATACAGTATGATGAGCTTAGGTTGCTTCACAGGAAACAGATTTATGAGACACTGCTGGCTGCAATATGCACACAGGAGTTACAAATTCCTAGGTGTGATGATAGACAGACACAGGTAGCAATAGAACAGTTACAAAACAAAACAATACCTTGCAACATCAATCAATCAATGTTTTATTTATAAAAATGCGCCTTTCCAAAACCAAGGCACCTGTACACACATGTGGGATATGTTATGGTTGAGTGTTCACGACAGATTGAATGTTAAAAATAACAATAAGCACAAGTCAGCAGATGAAAGATATTGTCCCAGATCTGACTGTTGTCAGCTATTAGAAACGCAAGAACATTTATTTTTAACATGCTAATTTTCGCAGAAATTTTGGCATTATGTGGCAAGGCAATGGCACAATTAGAGCTACTGTGAGTTGACTTATGTGAGTGTGAAGCTGGATCTATAGCCATTTCCAGGTGCTGTTTGAAATAACACACTCCAGTTCTATTTCCAATTTTTGTTTAAGGGAGTCCGTTGGGTACCTTCCAGAGTCTACCAAACTGATTGTACTGCATTTAGATGATTGCTTATCCCCGCATGGGATGTAGGAGGACATTTAGCCTACTTTTCCCTTGTATCTAAAACTTTGGTCCCAGAGTCCACCCTAGGCATGCTGCACCTGGAGATATTGCTAGTACTGACACTTGTGCAAGGCAAAATCACACTGTAGCTGGGTGAATGACTTAGGGAGACCTGAACCAGGCTCAAGCAGCAGTTCCAGGTAAAAAAATCCACTTAGAAGTGAAGTTTAATCCATCTGATTGGGCAGTTACCTATGGTGAGCCCCTCATTCTCACAGAGGGGAAAGTCTGGTGAGAGATGAGGGTCCCAATGGGTTCTGTTCACCCACCTCTTCCATGCCTACCATGTTGCAACACTGATAGTATGTTGCTTCACTTCCCTAGAGATGTTGTAAATCAGAGAGCCTTGTCAAGGGTAGTACCCAATACAGCCTCTTCACAATTGACCCACTTCGGACGATAGGAATCTGAGCCACCTCTGAAGGTTTGAGATAGTTGGAAGAGCATATTGATGTTGTGTTTGAGTGCAAAGCTGGGTAAGTAAAAACTTTGCTTGCACACAGGCCTGGTTAGTTTCTGAAACCTGAACCACCTAGGACCACTGCCCCAAACAAATTGGACCATGCTGTTATTTAGAGATTGAAAGAGCTCAGTCTTCAGAACTATAAGGAGCTTATCTAACAGATATAATATTCTGGGGGTCACCATCATTTTGTATGCATGTGATCTACTCCATTGAGACAGGTGTAGCCTATGCCACCTCTGTAAGTCCAGAGCGAGAAATTCAAGAGAGGGGGAAAGTTAAGCGGGACCATCTGTACCAGAGACCAGGAGAAGTTGATACCCAAGTACTTGACCTACTCATTTGCTGGGAGTAAACCTCAGAGGAAACCCGGGAGGTATAGGGTCTTCTGGGCAAAGGGTAGCAGTAGAGACTTAGCTACATTTGCCTTGTACCCTGATAGCTGGCCATATTGCTCTAACAGGGACAAAAGCCTGAGCACTGGCCCCTCAGACTTCTCAGACTGTGATAGTGAGAGTAAGAGCAATCAATTAATCAATCAATCTTTATTTAACAAGGTGAGCATCTTTGAGAATAACTCATTTACAAGATGAGCCTGAACATTCATGTATATAAGTACAGACAACAGTATCTACAATGTTACAACAATTGGGAGTCCAACAACACAGTCATTAAAAAAAAGAAAAGAAAAAAAGAAAGTAAATAAACGATTGGTACAGGGCAGGGATATACACAGTGTTACAACAAATTAGTGTTCATACCATGCAGTAATGCTAGCGTAAACAAGGAGAAACTGCACATATCTTAGATGAAAGTAGCATACATAGTATGGTACAAAAACCTATATATATTAGCTGTGACAGGAACCTACGCAGCAAGAAAGGGTAAGGAGAAGGGGGAGTAGAAAGAGGAAGGGGGCAAAGCCAGACGGGGAGGAAGAGTGATACGTTTGGAGAGGGCATTAGTTTAGGGAATAGGTCAGGGTAAAGTTACAATGTGAAAAGGGACACGGCATGGAAAACAAATAGGGGAGAGGAGCTTAGAATAGAGAGTAGGATAGGTGCAGTAAGAGTGCCATTAACAGAAGCAAGTACAAGTTTCTGAAAAAGAACGCTGGTAAAGGGATTTGAAGAAGCTCAATTTCACAGGGATTGACAACTTTAGAGTTTTCTGTATTGTGTTCCAAATGACAGGAAGAACATGACTTATTGCAGCTTTGTAATATCTGGTTCTCACCTTAGGGATGAATAGTAAGAGGTAAGAGAGACTTCTCAAGGTGTAGTTTCCAACCCTACAGGTGGGCAGGCAACTCACAATATAATGCGGGATCATATTAGTGATTGCTCTGTAGGTCCAGAGCACTGCGTTCTTTTGTCGTCTAAATGTTAGTGAGCTCCACCCTACCTTGGGATAGAGCTCACAGTGGTATGTGGCATAAGGGAGACCAGTTATGAATCGAATAGCTCGATGATAGAGTATATCCAGGTTAGAGAGGGACAGCTTTGGGCCTTGGCCATACTGGAAATTGGCATAATCTAAAAGAGGCAAGACTGTAGTCTGGACCAACCGAGTTTTAGCTTCTGGCATAAGTAGATTTCTACTATGGAAGAAGAGACCAAGTTTCTGGTTCAGTTTTTTTGAGAGTTCATTGATATGATGGACAAAAGACAATTTGTAGTCTATCCAAAACCCTAGATACTTAAATTTCTCAATGAACTCCAGCGGCTCACCCAGTAATGTGTATACGAAGGGAGCAGAGCCAGGGAGACAGTGTTTGGTTGCAACAGTAGAGGAAGCAAGTATCATAACCTTGATCTTTTTTGCATTTAGGATGAGCTTTTATTGAAGTAGATTTTTCTGTAAATGATCAAAGTCTTGTTGGAGATCACTACAGGCAAGCTCTAGAGTAGGTTTGCAATGTACAAGACAGTATCATCTGCAAACAGGTGGATGTTTGCTGAGGATATACCAGTATTAATCCAGTTAATATAGACAGCAAATAGTAGCGGGCCTGAAATGGACCCTTGAGGGACACCCCTTAACAGGGTTTTTTGAGGAGGTAGGCCCCCCTCAACCTTAACCAGCTGTTGATGCTCAGTAAGGTAGTTAGTAAACCAGTTCAAGGCTGGTTGGTCTGTTCCAATATTACTTAGAACACACAGGAGTAAGTCATGGTCCACAGTATCAAAAGCTTTGTTCAGGACAAGAAACAAAGCACACACATAATTTTTTGTGTCCAAGGCAGTCTGCCAGTCATTAGTGACCTTAGCCAACACAGACACAGTGCTGTGGTGAGGTCTAAAGCCTGACTGAACTGGATTCAACCAGTTGTATCTCTCCTGATAGGACCTAAGTTGCTCCTTGACCACCTTTTCTAATAATTTGGATAGGATGGGCAACAGTGACATCGGTTGGTAGTTATTTAGGTCACTGGGGTCCCCGGATTTAAACAGGGGAACTACATGAGCTATCTTCCAGACCGTGGGGAGTGCTCCCAGTGCAAGGGACATATTAAAGAGGTGAGTAATAGGAGGTGACAGAATGTAACATCCCAGCTTTAGGTAATAAGGTTCAATATTGCCAGTGCCTGATGACTTTCTGATGTCAAGGCTCAATAATAGATCCTCTATTTGTTTTAAGGTAATTGGAGTGAAGGAGAATACTCCTTCATGGGATGGGATAGCTGAGACATGGCACGCCAGGTCATGGCTGCTCAGCTGTGAGTGAAGATTAGATACTGGAGAGAAGTCAAACGCCAGGGCAGCTGGCTCAGAGTGGTTATTGATAATCTCAAGGATCTCATTTTTGTCCATGGTGGAAATACCACCAGATGTGATTTTCTGGGGTAACGAGCTGGTTGGGCAAAATCCTTCAATTTCCCTGAGTGTTTTCCAAAATTTGGTTGAGCAATTAGATGCAGATTTGAGACTTCAGCACGGAAATAATTAGCTTTCTCAGTCCTGATTAGCTTAGTGCACATGTTTCTTACATCTCTAAATGCTGCCCAGTCTCCTGGTTGCTTAGATTTTCTTGCTCTTTTCCATAAGTAATCCCTGTTTAGCAATGCAGTTTTTAGGCTAGCCATGAACCATGGACAGGACATCTGTTTGGTGCATACTTTGTGCAGAGAGGCATGTCTGTTTACAGCATCAATGACTATGGACTGGAAAAACTCATATGCTTCGGAAATCATGCTAGCCAGATATAAATTTTGCCAGTTAGAGTGTTGGAGTTCAGAAAGGAAGGCATAAGGGTCAAGGTTCAGTCGACTTCTTTTAAAGATGAACCTAAACATAAAGATCACTTTTGGGGCAGACCTCACACAAGCAATGGCACAGTGATCGCTAAGGTCATTAAAAAGTGTGCCAGAATGAGAAATAATATGAGCCTTGTTCACTAAGATTAGATCCAAAAGTGTAGTGTTTTGAGGATTTTTCCAGTTTGGCCAGGTAGGTTCCTGAATAAGCTGGGTGAGCCCAAACATATCACAGACATCCTTCAGAGGCTTAGAGGTAGCAGATAGCCAGTCCATGTTGAAGTTGCCCATGATGATTAATTCAGAGGCTATTGTAGGTAGAGTCTCACTCAAGAAGTTCAGGATTTTTTGCCCCATTGAAGGAGGCCTTTAGTACCCAAGGATGTGAAGGGGGTTGACTGGTGTAGTTGAATCTTTAGAATAACACACTCATGTTCTTTAGACAGCAAGGTGGACTTGACTAGAGAAGATGTATATTTGTCAGCAACATAAATAACTATGCCCCCCCTCCCCAATTTGCCTATCTGCCCTGAATACGTTATTGGAAGGAATATTGAACTCATGATCCTGGTTCGTAGGTTTCAGCCATGTTTCTGTAATCACCAGGATACCTGGTTGTGCATGACAGATCCACGACTGTATAGTGTCAAAATGCTTTAGCAGACTATGTGCATTAATATGTAAGAAGCCCATACCCTTTAAGTTAGCCAGTTCATTGGGGGCTGCTATGGGGAGAGTAGGGTCAGGGATCAATTCCATATTACCTGTGCAGATGAGCAGCAGAAGAAGAAGCTTTTTGATAGCATTTAGTAGTAGCTTTATGAGATGCGTTCTTCCCCTTTTATAGGTACTGGCATATTGCAGTGTCTGAGGAGTGCAAGGCCCATAAAGGCCCAGAGAGGCAGACAGCAACACCTTGACAGAGATACTGCAATAATGTAAAGCTCTGCGAGTAAGAATCACTTGTTCAGTGAACATCCTATTGTGTGGAGATTGGGTTCCATGGGGCACATAGAGATAGGAGTTTCCATCAAGGGTAAATAATGCAGCAGATTCAACAATATCAGGACAGGGAGCATGTACAGTAGAAGTTATAGAAGCTGCTGCTGCCTTTGGAGGAGCAGAACAGGGTATTAGGGAGTAAAGAAGCATACCTAGTAGTAATCGAGGAACAATGGTTGTGCAAGGCATGTTTGTCTACATAAGCTAACTATACCAGAAGTTTTTGCAGGCTTATGGTAGATAGGTGAAAATAATATTGTTAGCTGCACAGGTCACCAAGGCGTGTAGGTTACATAGCACTCAGCTAAAGGGAGAAGTTTAGTTTTGAGAGAGCATATGTGCAGCTTTAGAGAAGAGTGCCCCTTTAAGTAAGAAGAGCAGCAGACTGTGCCAAGTGACTGCCCAATTGAGACTATCTGCCTCAGAGGTGGGAGGAGCTATTGTGTACTTAAAGGAGACCTGGGAGGGGGTGCGGGGGCAGGCTGAAAAATCAGACAAGAGGTACAGAACTGGCTGGCTGCTTTGCTAAGGACACAGTATTTCAATTATACAAATCTACAGGCAGCTTTAGTATAATCAGCAAGCTACTGATGAAATATGAAGGCTCCTTAGCTCAGAACTGCAGGCTCCATATAACTGCAATCAATCAAAGGCTACTTCAGGATCAGCACGTAATTTTAAAATAATTACTAAAGTCTGGAGCAGGCTCAACTACATTTGTTTTACACACACTCAAAGTGGAGCAAACTGCAGTGTTACTGTAAGGGAAACTACATCTGAATTGCCAAAGATGTCGTGCTTTTGCCCAATCCAGACTCCAGCAAAGTTTCTGTCTTGCCAAATAGCTTGCAGCAATGGCTCCAAGGCCAGGAAAAATAACAGCTGGGATGGGCTGCATCCTTGTCGGGTTCTATTCCCCAAAGGAAATGCAGCTGACTCCATGGAATTGTAAGTACCTTGGCTTGAGTGCCTTGATATAGCATCCGTATCCACTGGATAAAGGTGTCCCCAATGCCAAAGACTTTTAGGGTGTGGAAGAGTTAGTCCCACTCCACCTTATCAAATGCTTTTTCCACATCCAATGATACCAAAACTGCAGGGCTGCTTAGTCTGGAGATTTGCCACATGAGATTCAGGAGACGTCTAGTGTTATTCAATCCCTTTCTCTGTGGTACAAACCACCTGGTCCCTGTCTATCAAGTCTGGTGTTACAGCTTGCAGCCGTAAGGCTAGCAATTTGGTGAAGACTTTATAGTCTGCACAGATGAGGGAGATTGGTCAGTAGCTACCACTAGCTAGGGGATCTTTTCCTGGTTTTGGAATTAGTGCTGTTATAGCTATTTGCATGGAGTCTGGGAGCTGTCCAACAGTCAGTGCAAACCTCTTCCAAGACCTACATCCTGGATGAAAAGAGTTGCTTGGAGTAGGTGGACAAGAACTCTGCATGAAGCCCATCTTCCCTGGGTTCTTTCCCCATAGGCATCTTACAGAGGGCATTGTTCAGCTGCTTGGACATAAAGGTTTTTTTCCAGAGCTCTTTAAGCTGTGTAGCGAGATGGGGTAAGATGAGCGGGATGGTAAAGCTATCCAGGTCAGTGAAGGTAGGGCTCTTCTCCCTAGCATAGAGGCTTTGGTAGAAGTACAGGAAAGCTGCATTAATATCCTAGGGATCTGTCTTTGTGTAACCCCCCTACTAATGGGGATTCCCAAACAGTCTTCCTTGAGCTTGCCTAAATGCTCACTGCCAGGCTGGTGTCCTGCGTTTTAGCAGTTTAAAAGTGATTACCAGAGCCTGTATAGCCTCTGTGTACTGTCTCTTTAAGAGCTGCCTGATAGCAGCCAAAGTAATCTGAGAGGGTGCTCTGTTGAAAGATGTAACTATTTGCTGAAAATCATTTAGCATGATAATGATAATGTAGTTTGTCTAACCTTCTTTCTTTGTAGCAAGGGCTGTTTTGTTTGTCTCCACTGTCTTGGTCCTGGATTGCAAATTGGACCGATCAGTTCTGGTGGGACCTAAAATGTAGCCGGACTACAGGAGCTGTCTGAAGTCAAAATCTGTAGGAACTGTAGTTTTTAACATTTTGCACCTTTTTTACAACTGAAGGGGGAGCTCTTGCTTTGACTGACAGCCGGATCAGCCAACCGAATCTTTTGGATCTTGGGGAAGTCCCGGGCTGCTTGCAGTTTTCAGTTAGTTCTGAGCTGGGAAGTGAAATGAGAAGAGCTCAAGTGTATTTTGGGCAGCAATTCTGAGTGGATTCACATGGGAAAACTGTGAAAGGGCTAAGTTTTTGGCTTGCATGTCTGCCAGCTGCTCCTGAGAGGGAGAGAAGAGAATTATTTTGGATTAAATTCAAGTTTGCGTGACTAAAGTAAGCCACTGAAGTGGTCCAGGCGTAACCTGAAGAAGAACGAAGATTTTGCTGAATGAGATTGACCTGTCAGGAGTTCCAGCTACCCCTAAGCTCCCGGTGTGTGCAGAGACTTTGTGATTGTGACCGGGGAGCGCTTTGCCTGATACAGTAGAATTCCCGTACATGTAAATGTGCTATGAGCTGCTAGTGGGTTGAGAGTTAGTTCCCCACTGTGTGAACTGTGTTCTGCTTGCTGGAAGCTGTATCCAGCCCAAAATGGACTGCATCCGAATTTGTCTCCATGCTGTCTGGGCCTTGCCAGACTGGTCCAGCCAGACTACCCACTGCACAGAGAAGCCATCGACAAGAGACCTGCCGGGGGATCAGCGCCCTGCTCCATGCTTGAACTGGAACAATGCCTCTGCGACTCATGTGGGCCCTGCTTCTCCTGGCATTCCATAACAACCATCTGCAGTCTCAATTTTCGTCCAGCCTGTGTCCAGTCTTGGGTATCGTGAGTAAATACCAGGGTAGCTTCCTGCAACAACAGCTTAATCTAAGTGTGTCATCTGATTGTCTTGTTGTTTTGTTTCCTTTTCGAACTGAGCCCTCTGGCTCCGGATTACAAATATTGTGTACTGTGCATGTTGTGTTTTCCATCACAGGGCCCCAACCAGCTGCAACCCTGGGCAACAGTTCTGGCTAGCCCATCTCTTCTCTACCTGGGTACCCAGAGGTGTGAAGGGACTCAAAGCGCATACATAACTGCTTAATTGATATGACCTTTAAGCTAATTAACCTGATTTTGCCCCTTCCTTGTTCAAGTCGCCTGAATAAATTAGATCTAACTTTTTCTGCATGTAATCTGACTGTGTTTCCAGTTTGTGCTCAATATACTGTACTGTTGCTATTTGCTGTGCATAACCTTGTTTTACAAGGGATTCCCAGGGTCGAGCCAGAGGAATCAGCCCTGGTGGTAAATGCAAACAGTGTGGGTACTTGTGTGGTGTACCAGGGGTATTGTGAAAGTGATTATTGTACAGTGTTCAGGCCACTAGAGGGTAAAGAGGGGGGTTACAGTGTCCCAGAGGGCTGTGCCCAGGTTAGCTTGACCACTACTAACCCTGACCTCTGGGTGGAGGTATCCGTTTCAGAACTCAGGCCCCTTAACCTGCTACTAGCCAAGCAGACAGGGGTAGTAGCCCTTGGGATAGCACCAACTGGGGGTTACATCTTGGAACAGAGCTCCCTCTCAGATTACTTAGGCTGCAATCAGGCAGCTCTTAAAGAGACAGTACACAGAGCCTATACAGGCTCTGGTAATCACATTTAAACTGCTAAAACGCAGGACACCAGCCTGGCAGTGAGCATTTGGGCAAGCTCAAGGAAGACTTTTTGGGAACCCCCATTTGTAGGGGGGTTACATTTGTAATACCATTTGAATCCCTTATCCCATGATTCAGGATCTCTCCTGCTTCTTTTTGAGTTGATGAGACAGCAATTGTCCCGGTCTCACCCCTGCCTCCCAGAAGGATTGGAAGAGGTGGAAAAGTGCAAACTCTGCCTTTTAATGTAGGTACTGTAGGTGTTTATCTTGTACCTTGTCTCCATAATCTCTGCCAGCAGGTCAGACTTGCGATGATTAGCCTCCTTGTACTGAGTCTCCAGGTCTTTGAGTCTACAAAGCTGGATGTGCAACTCCTGAGCTCTTGCTTTCTTAGCATGGGAAGTGTAGCTGATGCATCTGCCCCATATGTAGGCCTTCAGTGAATCCCATCTAGTGGCTGCTGAGGTGTCTCCCTTCTTACTGAGCTCTAGGAAGTCCTCTGTGTCTTTCTGGAGTTAAAACATGAATTAGGTGTCCTTGAGAATGGTGGCATTAAACTTCCATTGCCCACTTGGGAGGGCTAGCGCTCCATCTGGTAGCCAGGTGAAGGAGCTTGGGATATGATCCACAATAATAACCTGCCCAATAATTGCCTCCACAAAATCAGGGACCAGAGGGGCCACAACCAGTTAAAAGTAGGACTGATGGGGGCAGGAGAAGTACATTTAATTATGGGTTGTTAGGTTTACCAGATGCCAGATATTGGTGAGGCCCATATCCACTTTTAATTGCCAATTTGCCTTTGCCACTGCCGAGGTGGGGTCTTGAGGGGTGTAGATATGTCAAGGAATTCATCCAAGATGACATTAGTGTTTCCTTCAAGAATAATTTCACACCACTAGTTTTCTGCTAGTAGCTGAGTGAGATTTGTGAAGAAGATGACATCTGGCCTGTTTGGGCTATACATATTGCATAGGGTGGTTCACCCATGCATCAGTGTCAGTCATTTTGCCAGTGCCAATTACGGTGCAGGCAAAATGCCAACTGATATTACAGTACCAGGCATTTAATCTCCCGGGAGTTACAGCACCAAAGCATCCTCCTGGGAAATGGTTGCTTTTGCTGGGGCTTCACCATTCACATCCCCCCAAACTAAATATTACCTCCTCCGGGGCAGGCATGAGGTTTACAGAAGGTTTGAGGTGGCTTCCTGCAAGAAGGTGACCCCAGCACCCTGTTTACTGAGGTGGCCCAGCAGCTTTCTTCTCATAATGGGGGAATGGATCCATTTAACATTCCAGAATATCAATTTAACTGGCATCGTCATATGGAGACAGTGTTTTAGATGAATCAGGGTGGGTGCAGGAGGTTCTGACTTTCCACATACAACATAAAATAGATGCTCCAGTCAAAATGCAAAGGACTCTGCCATTCTGTAGTGTTCTGTCAATACTGGTCTGCCTGGGTGCACCAACCAGAATGTTGAATGGTTTGAGAAAGGCACAATAATGTAGTGCAGACCATCTAGTAGATGTTACATGACAGGTAGGTGCAGTTAAACAGTACAAAGTTCCAAGTGTTTGCACTGTATAAGATAGACCTAAAAGAAAATTCTGTGTATCTATACCTGTATAGTAGTAAACACAGTTCAGTACACCTTTAATGGAATCAGGAGGGCAATGGCAGTATGAGGGCTGAGATCCTTAAATCACTTGTCCCTCTGACCCATGGCATGCATTATACGGTGCACTTTAATTGTACAGTGGAGGGAATCAGAAAGGAATAACGGGCCCACTCACCACTATGTGTTTAAATAAATTCATTCAATACTTCTTTCTCAGAGTTCAAAATAATTTTATTTTGACATCCAGAAATACTTCCTACATTTTGGGGAAATAATACCCGTCATCCAGGAATCTGGTTTTGTTATCTATAAACATATAGGCCCAGATATTCAAACTGCGCTCAAAACTGGTGCAACAGCAGGAGCAAGCACAAACCAGTTGCGCAAATGCGCAACAGGTGCGATATTCAAACATGGAGCAGAGCAAATTACGCAAGCAACCAACGTCTGAATATCGCACATACTGCGCCATCGCGCAACCAGGAAGGAGAAGCTGAGCCAAAATGCTGCGCTATGGGGCAACCATGGAAGCTCAGCTGAGCAGTGCAGAGCTGCCATGCGCAACACAGCCCCCCAGAGCAATGGAACTGCACATCAGGGAGGCAGGCTGGGGCCCACCGCCAGCCATGCCACACATGGGCACAGGAACTCACTGCAGAACCCACACCACACTGGCACACCCCAAGCACAGCATCACTGGGGTGGGATGGCTGATCCACGTGCCCATGGGGACAAACCAACTAAAGCATAGCAGAGCCATGACGCCCAGCACAACCACTGGCAGGCAGAGGTGCCACACCCGGGGGTTGACAACCACAGTGCACATCGTCCCCCTGTACGCACAGCACAGCGTGCACCGTTGCCCCAAGACACGCTCATGTGCAGTGACAGGCACTGCAGGAAACACCATGCACCCCCGTGCCACACGTCAACCCCATGCTGCAGAGAAGCAGACCACCCAGACCCACCCTGCACCCAGCAGTGGGTGGCAGCAGATGGCGAGAGCAACAGAAAGGCAATGCTATGCTGGTGATACCTCCCCATGGACACACACACACACACACACATATATCCAGGACCATAGTAGCCCAGATGGCATGTACACCCCTGCAACGGAGCACCCAGAGCCAGTTGCAAAGCAGACACCAACACAGCAGTTGTACCAAAATAGAATTTTATATTCAAACAAAAAGAGGTAACAAAACAGCTAAAACTATGTACAAGTTGGGGGACGGTAAAAGGAGGGTGTGCAAGGGGAGGAAAACAACTTGGAGAGGGAAGTCAGGGTGAAAGGGATGGGGAAGGGCAAATAAAGGTGGGCTACTGCCCAGCAGGCTCCTCTCCTCCCCTGCCGTCTTCCCTCCTGTGTCTGTGCCTGCGTTCCCCTGTTGCTGTAGGGCTTGCAGGAGCTCTCTGTTGTCGCCGCCAGCTGTGTCAGGCGCCGGACATCGCGCGCCATGCGCGAGCACACTGAGGCCTAGGAAAATGGGAACACAGTCAATGGCTGAGACTGACCACAACCCTGAACACCACCCAACCTGCAACCCAGCTAACCCAATGTGCTGCCATGTGATGGCATGCACCCACCCACAGTGAACATGCACATGGCCATCACAAACAGGCGGCACCAGCCATGCGCACTCACCACCCACACACACCTGCCCACGCCAATCACAGTACAAACTAGGCTGTCATGTGATGTTGCAACGTGGTGCGATGCCAGTCACACAGCTATGTGCCCAGTGCATGCCTGACCACCTGGATGCATACACAGACGTGTCGTGATGCTGCACTGTGATGCAGGTCACCTGTGTCACACCTACATACATGGATACATAGACAGTGTCGGCAGATAGGGCCTATGGGACACCTAGTCTGGCCATTTGGCCTTGTACGATCACTCTCATGTCCTATAAGTCCATTCCCCTCACCCCTGACCTCCAGAAGTCCCTCATGGCGAGCCACACATACAGATCTCCGTGACCAAGTCAGCCCCACCACATCCTCTGGCAGGGTGTTCCACTCGTCCACCACCCATAATGTGAGGAAACACATTCATGTTTCCTAAACGAGCCCTCCAACTGCATCCCATGCCCTCTACACCTGAAACATCCTCTACGCTGACAAATAGTGGTTCCTGCACACTGTTCCCCTGTACAATACTCGTATGACCCCATCATATCCCCACACCTCCTCCCTCCAGGGAGTACATGTTCAGTTCCGCCAACCTGTCTGCATAGGACATGTGATGCAATCCATGCACCATCCATGTCGCCTCCTGTGAACACTCTCCACCCAGTCCCTGTCCATACGCAGCTATGTGTTCCGGAACTGTACACTGTACTCCAGTGTGGGGACTCACTAGTGTTACGTATAGTGGAACTACTACCACCCATCTGGTTGTGTCCATCATGGTTGGTGGTCCTGCCCCCCCAGCATGCAATAGCATCCATGACGTAATGATACTCACACTCCTCCAGCAGCTCAGTCTGCGCTGCTGCTGCTGCTGTTGATGCTGCTGCTGCCGCTGCGGGCCGACGGCCTGTGGGACTGGGGCCCTGGCATGGCCCACATCAGCCGCGTCTGGCGCCATCACCATCCGGCCTGTGGGAGACATATGGTGAGACAAACATCAGTGTGACTCAAAAGCAGAGTGCCCCCTGCCCCAGTAAGACTGCCTGCCCACACAGCCATAACCATCCATCGCACAGCTGCACACACTGACACACCGATGCACAGCCACCCAGGCACACACACACCCCACAGAGAATATAGGTGAATAGATGGTACACTCATCGCGGTTTCAGTCACCAGGCCCCGCCTGGCACGGGAACGCAGCCGCTTACCAGCCTGTCCTCCGGCGGAGATCACTGAACCGTGCCGGCACTGCTCCGCAGACCGGCCCCGGCCAGTGACCCCCACCAGGTCAGTGGCCACTTGCTGCCACACATGGGTCCTCGGTCCGGTGAGGGGGGCCTCACCATACAGTTGGTCATAGTGGGGCTCCACTAGGGCCACCAGGTTGGCCACCTCAACTTGGCTCCACGGCACCGCCCTCCTCCTAGCCATGGCACCAACTTTACAGCAGGCAATATGGCGCCCCGCTGCGCTGTGACCCCACGTGGAGTTGTTGCGCAATAGACCAGCACAGGCACCTATCGCGCTGTTCGCACAGCGCCGTCACTTTACATGGCGCTGTAGCCAGACAGCGCAATAGGGACGTACACATGGCATGCACTCAGCGCCAGGGGTCAGAGGGCATACCCAAGGTCACGGCAATGACGCAAGGCTACGCACAGCGCCATAGGATGCATAGGTATCCTGCGCGACTGCGAAGCACAGCACCAGTGCCACAGGGGACTATCGCGCAGAGGTGCCACAGCACCATATAGTGCCCAGTGCTGCAGCGCCACTGGCACAATGGTGGCCATGTCCAGAATAGCCTATCGCGCTCAGCAGTTCTGCAGCGCGATCGACGCATGCGTAACCCGTCTGGGCATGCGCAATGCAGTGTAGCACACAACCACAAACATGCGCCATCGGCTCAGCCGGACCTTCCCTATTGCGCTAAGCGCATTTACGCGATATTCAGCCGACATATGCAAAGCAGGCGATCAGCCATTCAAAGGCGCGGTGCCGATTAGCATGTCATTAAAGCGCGCCACACCTCATTTGCATGTGTTGCGCTATAAAATACGACACTGGGTTGTGGCGGCCAGATTTGGTTGTTGCAGCTGAGAGGTGAGTTACATGCTGTGTGATGCTCAGGACAATGCACATGGGCAGGGTGCTGGAGGGTGTCACGGATGAGGGGCTGAGCATGATGAGGGCACTTAGAAGGGGCAGAGGCACCCTTTCCATCAGTATCTCGCCAGGCAGCGAGGAAAGGGGGGCTTGCCCCCGCCTGCAGCTATGCTCATGGGGAAATGCTGTGGACTGCAGAGTGACAGGTGTCCACTTCCACCCATACAGATCAGCATGACTGACGAGAACCAGGCCGAGGGTGTGGACGGCGGGCGTGGGAGGAGGCCAACTTCACCACAGCAGAGACGAGGCCCTCTTCCAGGCCTACCTGGAGGATGAGCCGCTTGAGTGGGCGGAGGGCACCCTCAGCAGCCGCGCAGCTGCATGGGAGGGGTAGCTCTGCAGCCAACCTGCAGAAGCCACCAGCGCCCGTGCAGGAGTGCCAGAAGAAGATGGGGACTGACCGCAGGAGGCTGAAGGAGAAGGTGGCAGCCTTCAGGGTGGCATGTGCTGCCACTGGTGGGGACCACCAGTGGTGTATGCAGCTGACCCCGACCGAGGAGACACTGGTCGCGCCATGCAGCCGAAAGTGCCATTGCGGTGTTCCTGGCGGAGGATTCCAGACAGGTGGAAGCCCATCACTGCACGGTATGACATGGTGATGTTGTTGGGGGGCTGTTGTTCACATGCACTCACATGTACTTTCTTTCTGTTTCAGATCCTGTCTGTCTGCAGGAGACGGTGGTGGTGGGTGCTGACAGTGAGGCAGACCTGCTGGACCAGGAGGAGGGACCTTCCACCTCCGCCAGCAGCCTGCACGCACTGCAGCAGCAGGCCGGCTGGGCTGACAACTCCGCCGGCAGTGATACGGGTGCAGGGGGTGCACAGCCTGTGTCACAGCAGTCTGGCATGCAGGTGTGCCAGCATGCTGTGCCTATGGCAGTGGCACGCACTGGCACTATTGATGATGGCAGGCCTGCAATGGCCAGTGAGAGGTGTGTGTCCCACGAGGGACACACGGCAGGCCAGCACGTGCCCCCGGGCCGTCCAGCTCCACACCTGTGTACCAGCATGCTGGCACAGTCACAGGCTGGGCCTGTCAGCACCGTGGGCAGCACCGGTGGCTGAGCAGGTGTCTGGCACTGTTGACAGCACAGGGTGGAACAGGTGGACCTGGGGGCTCAGCAGTTGAGGGAAGCAGCAGCAGTTGCACACCAGGCCTGGGGGACAGCGCCAGGCAGTGGCACTTGTCCACCGCCCTTGATCAGCCCATACCTGGTCCTGGTGAACAGCGGCCACCCTCAAGGGGTGCTGTGCACCAGACCATCCACACCCTGGGGTCACGATGCCATTGGGGCACAGTACCTTTTGACGCAGCACCTGCCTGCTGCAGGAGTCGGTACAGCTGCAGGGGTGGGTTGCAAGGTCCGTGGAGGCACTGACTGTGTCCGTGAGCAGCATAGCAGGGAGTGTGCTCGGACCGGGCCGAGATGGTCCATATGCGGACTGGATGTGACCGCTGCCATCGACAGGCTGACCCAGGCAGTGGTCTCTGTGGCGACTGCATTGACCACACTGTCTGGTGACCCTGTACCATGCACCCCCCACAGTGCGCACTCCACTCCCGTTCCCGGCGCTGCAGGCGACACCAGGCCTGTCGACGCCGGGTTCTGCTGTGGGCATCCCGAGCACCCCTGGTGCAAGTTTTCTTCGCGGATGCAGACCCCAGCGGGCAAGGTCGCGTCACGACTGGGACCCTGGTGGTGCAGTAGTGCCACCCGACATGGCCCCTGCACAGCCTGCCAGTGCTGCAGGGCCACGGCGGGCCGCCCACGCATCCGTGGTGGCTGTGGGACAGTGCTCCCTGACTGAGCTGTCTCCCAATGCAGGCCCTGTCTGGTGCTGCCCTGTGTGCAATGTGTGTCATGGTGGCAGTGCACTGCTGGGTGCTCTGTCACCAAACTGACACACGGACCACCTGCACACTCTCCCAACTGCTGTCCACAGGTGCGTGTGGATGATGATGCCTGCATTGCACTGTACACCAAGGTGCAGGTTGCCCAGGTCCTGACACACGACGTGGGACAGTCCAGGTGGTGAGGTGGTTGGTGGTGCTGTGATAGCGTGTACTTCCGCATTGCTGTGCTGCTGCCCTGTATGCTGCCTGGTGTGTGTGTGTGTGTTTATTTGAGTGCTCACCTCTCTGCTAATGTGTTGGTATGCGAGACCCTTCAACTCCCTGACCTTCATGCACGGTGTGTTCCCCTGTGTGCCTGTGGTTTGCGCATGACAGTGTTGCCTGCACATGTCCCCTTGACTTACCTGTGTTGTGCGTAGTGCTCTTCTGCAATGGTGTCCCGTGCAGCTGGGCCTGCCGGGTCAGTCGGGGTCCCTCCGCCCTAGGGGGCGTGCTCATCACCCATATCACCGGCGCCACTGGCGCTCCCATCGCTGTCCCTCTTGGACCTGTATGGCTATCCCATGGTCTTTGGCCATGTTGTGCAGGATGCAACAGGCCAGGAATATCCCACAGGCCTTTTGGGGCTGTACTGTGAATTACCGGAGGTGTCCAGGCATCGGAAGCTGCCTTGAGTATCCCAAACACCCGCTTATGATGTTCCGTGTTGCAGCGCAGCCTCATTGAAACCATGCTGCGCTGGGGTCGTGGGGCGCTGTATGGTGTGAGCAGCCAGGGACGGAGTGGTATCCACAGTCACCTGTGTGGAGATAGTGGAGATCAGTGCTAGGTCAGGTAAATATTGCCCATATCCTTGTGTGCCACTACCATGGCACCTGTGTCATTCCCACCCTTGCACAGAGTTTGCATTCCATACATGTACTCACCCACTAGATGACCCGTGGGGATGTTCCCACTCTCAAATCGATGGCACAGTGCAGATTGGTGCCATATGAAGGCATCATGTGCTCCACCAGGTGTGTGGCACAGACATTGATCGCCCAGTGGCATCACACACCACCTGGCAGTTGACACTCGAGTAGCCCTTTCGGTTCCGATATGCTTGCCCGTCGGGGCCAGGTGGCGTGCGAATGGCCACATGGGTGCAGTCTATGGCACCTAGCACGCCAGGCATTTGTGCTACCCTGTGGAACTCCTGCATGTTTGCTGCACGCCTGCCACGGTGCTGGGGAAACGGATGTACCTGAGCATGAGGCAGCAGTGCCTGAGGAATTGGTGAGGATGCGTGACGGGCTGACTCGCGTGATGCCTGTGGTGTCCCCTGTCGGCCTCTGGAAGGTGCCCGTGGTGAGCAGGCACATGCAGGCTGTCACCTTGGTCTCCACGGACAGAGCGTGACTCCGTCGTGAGGGTGCCTGCATCACATCACTGCACAGCTCACTGAGCCGTCTCAGTATTGCCCTGTTCAGGCGGTACCGGGCCACGATCTCAACATCACTGTACAGCTCGTAGCTGATGCGGGCACGATACCGCCTGTCGGGGGCATACCGCCGACGGGCCCCTCCACGGCCACGTCCCCCTGCAGCATGCTGTCTCACCCCCCTCATTACAGCTTCCATGTGGAAGCTGACACTGTCCATCTCCCTGGCTTCTGCCCCCAGCTGCTGTTCCTGTGTTACCCCCACTGCCCCCACTGCTGCTTCCACTGCACCGGGCACCCCCACTGGCCTCTCTGTCCTCCAGGACCCACTGTCCCTCTCTGTCCTTCCTGCTCCTGTCTCTGTCTCTGTCTCTCTCTCTCTCTCTGTCTCTCCCCGGTTTGCGGCCTGCTCGAGTTCTTGCGCCGCTCCCTTGAGCCGTTTAATTTTGGCTCAAATCCGGTACTGCGCAACTTCCGGCTGAGCCACTCTTGCGCATTGCGCAAGTGTTCAAATATCGCATTGCGCACTTTATGCATGGACCCGCCCCCTTCGGTTGTGCATGCCTTCATTTCCATTGCGCTGTGGCTCAGCGTGTTTTCGGTGGCGCAACTGGCCCCTTCTCAATATCGCAGAATGGCGCATTTTTGGAGTTGCGCACGCGCAACCCTTTTGAATATCTGGGCCATAATGTAAAAAGGTTCAATTTAGTTTATTTAAAAAAAAAAAAAAAAACCTGTAGTGTTTTTCAGAAGATAACTGGAGCTTTACTTGTTCCTTTTCACACTGAAAGTACAATGGAGCAAAACATGGGGAACATGTGTACCACCCATGTGTCTAGTGTGACAGCACTCATTCAAGGGGTGGGTGCCAAACAAAATATTATAAGACAAGCACTCAGAACATGAGCAAGCATACAGGGCACAGTGACAAAACCTCCACAATCCTCCTTTTGTGCCCTGCCTTTATGAAGTTGGGTAGAGCATAGGAACTCCTGTGGTACTGAGTCCCACCTGTGGGTTAGTGCAGTCTTAGCAGCATGTCTCAGGCTAGTGAGTGCAGTTCCACCCCCTGTGTCTCCCTTTGGCTCTTAGTATTTGAATCAGATTCAGCTCCGCCAGGAAGGGGAAGACACTGTGAAACCAAGTGGGGGTATGGAGAGACCAAGGGGTGAGGCTATCCATTTTAGGGGGGTGTGGGGTCAGGCAGAGAAAAAGCCAAGCCTCACATTGTTTACAGATTGACCATGGTTAATGGGTGTGTGGCTAGATTAAGTTTCCAGGTGCTTGCCTTCAGCAGTGCCATCCATGGTCTGTGAGTGAGTAAGTGGTGACCATGGTATAAAGACACTCCCAAATTATATGTCTTATTATCACACCAGCAGGAAACTTGGGGGGAGTGGGAATGGCTGTGGCTAGTATGGTAACGACCCCCACTAAGGGTTGGCAGAGCTCTCCTTCAGTCTTGGCATCTACCACAACTCTGCAAACACCGCACAGTGGGTTCAACCACAAGCATAATTATCAAAGTACAGTAGTGACAGAGTTGGGGAGGGAGGGGTTAAATAGGTGGGGAACAAGGGTGAAGGTTTTCCAATTAAGCCCAGACTAGATAGAAACATAGAAACATAGACTTGGATGGCAGATAAGGACCGCTTGGCCCATCTAGTCTGCCCATTTCCCTACCTACAGGATAGGCCGCAGATCCTAGTTAACCAACAGCCTATTTCTTCCTACCCCCCACAAGAATTGCCTTATGTCTGTCCCATGCATTCTTGAATTCACCCACAGTTTTAGACCCCACAACCTCCTCAGGAAGGCTGTTCCAGGGATCCACTACCTCTGTGAAATAATACTTCCTCACATTACCCCGAACTGCCCCCATCTTTAAATTGTGTCCCTTGTTCTGTGCACGTCTCTTTTTTAAAGATGCTATCCTCTTGGACTTTGTTGATTCCACTGAGGTACTTAAAAGTTTCTATCATGTCCCCCCCTCCCTTCCTTCCTCAAGGGTACACATATTAAGCTCCTTTAGTCTCTCCTCATATGGCTTCTCTTGCAGACCCTGCACCATTTTAGTTGCCCTCTCTGGACTGCCTCTATCCTGTCTATGTCTCATGGGAGATGGGGTCTCCAGAACTGGACACAGTACTCCAGATGGGGTCTCACCAACTGTCTGTACAGAGGGATAACAACTTCCTGTTTTCTGCTGCTGATGCCTCTCCTATGCATCCCAGTATACCCCAGCCCTCCCTACTGCCTTCTCATTGCTTGTTAACCTTAAGGTCATCTGATATGATTACCCCAGGTCCCTTTCCTTTTTTGTTGTTATTTCTCCCCCATTGTGTATTCTTCCTCTGGTTCTTGTTTCCAGGTGCATTATTTTGCACTACTTTGCATTGAACCTAGCTGCCATACTTGACCATTCCTCCAACCTTGCCAAGTCCTTTTCATCCTTTCCACACCTCCTTGTGTATCAACCCTGTTGCAGATCTTTGTGTCATCTGCAAAGAGGCACACTTTCCCTTCCAGTCCCTCTGCAGTGTCACTTATGAAGACATTAAAAAGGACTGGACCCAATACTGAACCCTGCGGTACCCCACTAGTAACCCCTCTTTCTTCAGAGTTCACTCCATTTACAATTACCTTCTGTGTCCTGTCATCCAGCCAATGTTTTACCCAGGCTACCACCCTGGGACCCACTCCCAGGCTGGTTAATTTGACTATTAATCTAGATGACAAATATTGGGGGGGGGGCAGGCTCAGAAAGGTAGCATCCTACTCTCTTCTGGGTTACTGGGGCAAGTGGTCTGCTCTCAAACTATGCCCCACTCCATTCTACTCCACTTGATCCAACAGGTAGTATAGACAGGGTGAAAGTGAAGTGTGACCTGAGCTCAACCACAGACCAGGGAATGCAAGTGGTTACTGGGGAATTTAGGTTAAAAGAAGAGTATTGCTCACCCATCTGCCACAGAGCTTGGTCAGTTGCAGGGGTGGGTGGCATGGACATTGCCAGTGTTCAGAATCCCTCCCCTTTTGGACAGGTTGCATTGTGCAGTCTAAAAAATAGGGTCAAAGAGGGCTCCCAGGGCAAGCTCCCTTCAGAGGCAGTGGGCACCCTATAACTTGAGTGGAAGTGGTTTTGGGGAGGTGACAGGCTGTGAGCTAGCCACTCAAATGTTGCTGTGTGAACCTTCGAAGGCAATTTCCCAACCATTGCAAAGGCAGAAGTAGAAGGAAGTGAAGGTTTTGCTAACAGGGAAGTCCTGTCTTGACAGAGAACAAAGATCCGACTAGGGACCTTGTCAGTCCCCACATCACTCTCCCCTCTTTGAGGAGCTCCAGCACCTGATCTTGTATGTGAAGATGGGGGTAGTGGCAGAAGGCAGTAAATGATGGATATTTTTAAGGGAAACCTGGAGTATGCACCTAAATACCGCCCTTTGCCTATACCTGCCAGCAACAAAGCACAACAACCACATACCAATGACAGGTCAGACAGGGAGGGGGACTCCCCACATTCAGCATGACTGGAGTTGACCCATGGAGGCCACCTTGGCCGCCAAGTGGATGAAAACCCTTAAGTACTCAAAACCTGTGAAAATAAGACCAAAGCAACCAGGAAAAGATTTGAAAAGGGATTAAACTCAGGGATACCTGTTTAGAAAATGAGCTTGAAAAATAATGCATGCTGATTGGCTGAAAGGCCATGCCAGGCATGCATTTATTTTTCAATAGGTGCCCACCAAAAAACAAGTACCAGTTCGGGGTGCTCCATTACTTAGTATATCATTGGGCACCCCAAATTTTATAATTAACCAGCCACCATTTTTTTCTCTCACTTAGTGAGCGAGTTGGCAGCCGGTCAAGTCCCCGGCCCCCTGCCGCATACTCTCTCTCTCTCTCTCTCTCTTATTTTAAGTGAAACACATCCAATAAGAAATAGCCTCACATTTTAAAAAAAAAAAACATGAAAGAAAGAAAAAAAAGAGCCCTTCAAGCTGTCAGTCCATTCAGCTTCACGTAACCCATGGTCGGCAGAGCAAGGTTTTCAAAAGGACAATGCGTGCCTGTACCAGTTAAATCGGGACATAAAATCATTCACACAAACTGTTTCCACAAAGTGCAGGTGGCACCTTGGGTATGTAATTCCTGCCTGTTGGAGCATAGGACCCATTTTTGGCACCAGCATTTGAGGGGGCTGTGTCCATTTGATTGAGCGGGGCCTGCAGTAGAGTGCTATGTGGAGGGGAGTCTAACTTGAACAGATGTTTGAGTGTTGACTCTCCCAAAGAATCACTACTGATGGAATGTCCAGAGTCATGGCCACCAGCACTGTATGCACCTCCATCCTTCCTCTGTCCAGACTGTTTTTTGTCCCTGCCCCTCTACTTAGATTTACTGGTTTGCCAGTCCATCTTGTTTCAGCCCTTGGGGTCTTCCATGTGCCACTGCCATTATCTCTGGAGTTGGGCAAAATGTTTCCCTCTGTCCAGGGTGTTTTGGGATTGCTGCATGGCTTTAGCTGCAGATGACCAGTTCTTTGACACAAAACATCAGGCCTCCAATGGGCTATTGAAGACATAAGAGACTCCATTGCAAGTTCCTTGCAACTTTGCAGGGTACTGAAGTTTGTAAGGGATGCCTTGCTCCTACAGAATCTTTTTGGCTGCAGCATATCCCCTACATTTCTGGGCCAGCTCAGCAGAGAAATCAGCAAAAATGTGGATCCTGTAGCCCTGCCAGGACAAGGAGTCATGATCTCATAGAAACATAGATACAGAAACATAGAATTTGATGGCAGATAAGGACCGCTTGACCCACCTACTCTGCCCATTTCCCTACCTAGAGGATAAGCTGCAGATCCTATTTAACCAAGAGCCTATTTCTTCCTAACCCCCACAAAAATTGCCTTATGTAGTCCCATGCATTCTTGAATTCTCCCACAGTTTTATACCGCACAACCTCCTCAGGAAGGCTGTTCCATGCGTCCACCACCCTCTCTGTGAAAAAATACTTCCTCACATTGCCCCTGAGCCGTTCCCCCTCTATTTTCAAATTGTGTCCACTTGTTCTTGCACATCTCTTTTTCTGAAAGATGCTACCCTCTTAGACTTTGTGGATTCTACTGAGGTATTTAAACATTTCTATCATGTCCCCCCCTCCCCCCTTTCCTCAAGGGTATACATATTAAGCTCCTTTAGTCTCTCCTCATATGGCTTCTCTTGCAGACACTGCACCATTTTAGTTGCCCTCCTCTGAACTGCCTCCATCCAGTCTATGTCCTTGCAGAGATGGGGTCTCCAGAACTGGAGGCAGTACTCCAGATGGGGTCTCACCAACTGTCTGTACAGGGGGATAACAACTTCCTGTTTTCAGCTGGTGATGCCTCTCCCTATACATCCCAGTATCCCCTCAGCCCTCCATACCACCTTCTCACATTGATTGCCAACCTTAAGGTCATCTGATATGATTACTCCCAGGTCCCTTTCCATTTTTGTTGTTGTTACTACCTCCCTCCCCATTGTGTCATCTCGAGCCAAAGATGGTATTCACGCTTTATCAGAGTAGTGGAGGAAACATGTCAGTATTGGCCAGGAGGGCTCCCTTTCCCTGAGCACTGGTCCAAGGGTCCGTTGGGCTCAATCAATTTCCATCTCATTTTGCCAGGTATTCTGCAAGTGTTCAGGAATCATCTTGCTGAGGAAATCGTCTGTACCCAACAATCCACTTTCTCTGGAAAACCCAAAAAGCGTAGATGTTTGCGATGGTTACAGTTCTCTGAATCCAATCCCAAAGGACACAGACCAGGTGCTTTAGCTCTTGAATGCATGCTTCATGATGGCTGTCCTTGTTGTCTATGTAGGACCGGTATTTCTCTGTGTCCTTGCGCTTTGTATTGCAGTTCATGCACCTTATCCTCTAATGAGGCTATCGAACTTCTAAATGTGGTGATTTCAAGCAGGACCTGTTGTAAAAGAGATTTAATCTCTCCTGCCATGCCTGCCGGTAGACCCATATTGGCCACAGGGATCCGCAGGGTGACACCACAGTTAATGACAGGGAACTTTGTCCTCAAGTGGACTTTCATTTTGAAAACTTGGATTTCATTAGTGGAGGACTTTACTCAGTGATGTGTGACTATCTGGCACCAATAGCTGATGAGATGCCCAAATATTTAATGAATATAGAGCCAGGTTGCATGGAGCTTCTCCTCTACACTGCCACTCTGCTTGGCGGCCCATGCATGGGCCCTGATTATTAACATTATTATCATGAAACCAAGGAACAAGACAGACACAGGCAAGTGAGATACTAAAATATGTCATCAGGGTATATTCATAACTGCTTTACTTGACAGACTGTGGCAATCTGAATGGATGTTTGGGATGCTGTCTGCCATGAATACAGTGAGAGTCACACTAGATGACAGTAATAGTCATCCATGGTCCATTACTGAGACAATAAGAGTGTGCATCACAGTCTTTATTGAGGATGGCATGGGATGTCCTGATTTCACCAGTGTGCTCTCCAACAGTGACTTGGCTTGGCAGTGGCATCTGTAAGAGCTGGCATGTGTACTATGCGTGCTGTCCATAGCATCGACTGTTACAATTTCATCACAATTTGATCTGTAGCAGATGAACGAGGTACGATTTTACTGCTGGCAAAGGCAATCTCCTTACTTCTTGGTGGGTATACGATATCAGAGGTATTATTATTGTCATTGGGCATACATATCTTCTCAATGTCATTTGTACTGGGGGGGCTACTACCATCCTGGGTGTGCACCTGCATTTGCAGCACTAGACACGTAGGCCATGGTTGGCAATATCCCAGCACAACTATGTATTCTGGATGTGTACTGAAGGGCCGAGGGCTGCCCGGGGTCTCCATCAATCCCCTCACATGCATCATTTGTTTGATGTAAGGGGGTGGTTGTGGCAACTTCAGGGAGTTTGGCACCGGGACCTCTCCTGTACCAAAATCTCATAAAGTGTCCCTGGTGCACCGAGCTCCAACAAAATCTGCTGTTTGCCGCAGCTTACGTCAGTCTTAGGAGCTCTTTGAAAATCAAGTCCCTCATCTCCCTGATGATCTAAAGGCTAGCTTTTTAATCTTTCAAAAGCCATATTTCAAGTGGAATAACACACACCTGGTGTACATTCATCATAGGATACGCAAACTTTCCAACTCTTTAATGACACTTGGTTGTTCCTCACACCTTACAGTGCCACTCAAACATCCATATATCCAATGATGAAAGTATATGCCACTGTGTATTGCCTGCATATCTTGCATCACTTCCTACTCATCTGAAAAATCAGTGTACCACCTGGATCAGGCTCTGTCCATGTTAGTTCCTTCCAAACACTTTAAAATCATGCTAGCGAGGACTAGGTCTTAAATATTTATGGCTGTTTATTCAATTGTAATTAACATTTGGAAATTCTGTGCCAATCTGAATAATGATATGGACAAGTTCTCCCACCCCTGTGTTCTGGTCTTGGGCATAGGAATGGCAGGTAACCCGCAAGCAGTTTACACACGCTGGGGGGGGGGATTAAGTCAACAGAGCAGGAGAGGGATCTGGGCATTATAATTTCAAACAACCTCATGGTGGGAAACCAATGCTGCAGGGTGGTGGGTAGAGCAAATATAATGCAGGCACGCATAAGGAGGGGCATAACACAAGCAGGAGGAGGGAGGCGCTGATGCTTCTTTATAAAACTATGGTGAGACCACACATGGAGTATGGGGTCCATTTCTGGAGACCTCACCTATGCAAGGATATAGATGGGATTGAAAGGGTTCAGTGAAGGGCAACCAAGATGGTGCAGGGTATGCATGGGAAGACCTATGAGGAGAGGAGGAGGGAATTGGGTCTGTACCCATTGGAGACCAGAAGGCAGAGGGGGGACATGATAGAAACTTTAACTATATGAAAGGGATTAATAAAGTAAGGAAGGGGACCTTATTTACAAAGAAAGTGGGTGCTAAAACTAGGAGTCATAGTCATAGATTAGTAGGGGGAAGGTTTATGGGCAATGTGAGTGGGTGTTACTTCATGGAGAGTGTGGTGGAGCCCTGGAAGAAACTACCTGAGGAGGTGGTGGGGGCCAAAATGGTGTAGGGATTCAAGAGGGCATGGGACAGACATAAGGGGTTGGTCGGGAGGTATCCCTGGACAAAGGTGATGAGTAGGGGGGTGGGGCAGGCTCGATGGGCCAGAGAGGTCCTTTGCTTTCATAAAATTACTATGATTCTAGCTCAGCTGAGGCAACTCATTTGCAATGATATTTTTTCTTTATGTTTAAAGTTCTACGATATAAATGGAAACTAATTCTTCTATTGTGTTGTTGTTAATGTTTGTGATCATGGTAGTGGTTGGGAGGAGGTTGTAGTACTTCTTTTTTCCTGCTGCCAAATATCCCATTGTTCCACTTTTGTCTCTAATGCTCGTGGATCTTATCACTGCACTAGGTTTAGGCCACAAGGGTATGGGCTGTGGTATGCTCTGAGACTGTTTATTTTTATTTTATTTATTTGTTAAGTTGGGAACACTAATCCCAGGGACAATTTTTAGGCATGATCTGGGCCATAAAGATGGCAGAAACAAGGTAAAAGGCAAGTAAATGAGACACAGGGTACAGTTGTTACAAAACATTAAGTGAATTCAAACAAAAGGCGTAGAGATGAACGACTGGGTAAGGATGACATTAGTGCAGGTCATTTTTAAAGTATACAGAAGTTTGTGTGGCCGCACAGTGTCTAGAGTGCATCAGTCGCAACAAAAACAAATCCAGAGTCATTCCAACACCCCAGCTGGAGCAGCACGATGAGAGGTGACAGTCCATGGATGGGGTCATCATATCATTAGATGGGCTTTTACAGGTAATGGTAGCCGTCAGGAAGCTCTTGCAGTGGGATTTAAATAGGGGGTACGATCCCAGGGTCTGTAGTGGAGTATTAGGCTGTTCCAATGATTCAGGGCAGTTGCAGAGAAGGCCCTCTGGTCCATGCACATAATAACTTGAGGGCACTCTAATAGTGGGCTGGAGGAGGACTAGAGGCCTCATTGGTGGGGCTTAGGCCTCAACAGGGGTAGAGGGGTGACAGCTCTTTTTCCAGGATGGATTTGTCAACAAGGCAGCCTTTTTGGTCTTGAGGGGAAGTTGACCAAGGGCCTGGTAGAGGGAACTATATGGTCTTGAGGGGAACGTCAACCAAGTGCCTGGTAGAGGGAACAGTGATGTATGGAGTAAGGGGCCATTAGGGCAAACCTACAGATGCTCTCCAGGTTTTGTTGAGTCTAGATAGGAATGAGGATGAGGTTTACATGTAGATTGGTGAACAGTAGTCCAGCAGGGGGAGTAAGGGGCACTGGGCCATGACAAGCCTTACTGCAGGAGTCATAAAATACTTGAGTCAGAAGCCAGCTCTTAGTCTCTGGTTCACACGCTGGACTATGTCCGAAGTAATCAGAGAATGACAGGAGGGGTTGCGTGTGAGTCCCAGATATTTGAATGTAGTCACTAACTAAAGAGGTAGCCATCAGGGGACAGGATGTGAAGAGGAGTAGTTTCACCTGCCCACCTAGCTTTCTGAGTTTCGACCCAGACAGCATGACTTTTGCTTTCCAGGCATTTACCAGGCAAGGAACCATGTATGGGCAGCACCAAAAGTTTCTGTGAATGTGGATGATTGTTCTGCTGGAGCCTTTGCACTATGGTAAAGGATAAGATCATAACTGAACAATAATAAGTTTCACATGATGCTATCATTGGGGGGGAGTTGGTAAACAGGGAAAACAAGACAGGTCCAAGTATGAATACTTGTAGAACCCCTGTTTGGATCGCCTGGGTGCTGATAATTACCACCCCTCATGCAGACCACTTGGGTCTGCCCAGAAAGGTAGTCACAAAATCATGCAGTGGTCATGGCAGAGCACCCAGTACTATTCAGCTTACCTAGCAGGATGTTATTGTCTACCAGGTCTATGGCCTTGGTGAGATCCACAAAGATGGTTCCAGTTAGTTTGCCTTCATCCATGCCTCTGAAAACATGGTCAGTGAAGCAGGCCAGTGCAGTGGTGATGCTGTGACCTTTCCTGAAGCTATGTTGTTAGGGAATATGAGGTTGAGTTTGGACACATGGTCTTAGATTTGATGAAAAACAGCTTTTTATTGAGGATTTTTCTCAGGTTGAAGAGGATGAAGATGGAGTATTAGTTGCTGACGAAGGTATGGTTGCCCACTTGAAAATCAGGATGACTCTGGCTTGCTTCCAGGTGGGGGTATGGAGGAAGATGTAATTGGTAAGTTAAATACCATAGCCGGGGTATTGATATAAGGTATGCTACAAGGTTTAGAAATTTTGGGCAAAGGCCAACTCTGCTAGTGATACCTTTATTGAGGAAGGTCATGAGGAGCTTACCTAATTTTCTGTAGGGAGATGGCTTTGATGTCAAAGGGTGAAACACTAGGGTTTTCGGTGAACTGGCCTATAGGACCATGGGTGGAGTAATTGGGGAGAAATTTAACAAGGAATTTGGACAGGTCTCTGAATTTGGTGTTAAGGGCTTTGGCCACATTTGATTGGTCAATTAAGGTTCCTGTCCAAGTTTCTAGTTTTATGGCATTCTGTTTGGTCCTGGCTGTAATTAGGGAGTTTACTGCCAACTAAACATTTTTGGGGTAGTCAAGGTTGCGGGTTTGTAGGTTTGTAGGTTTTTTCGGGATTTGACTTCTTTTTTTACAGAGACTATGGAGGCATCTGTATTCATTCCAGTGGAATGGGATAGCTTTACATGTTACCCATTTGGTATCTTTTTCCTTCATCTTCTGGAGATTTTTGGAGAGCCATCTCATATTTCCACCTTGCATTTTCTGGGAAGTTAGTGGGAAATGCTTATCCTGGATGAAAGAGCAGCAGAGAGGAAACCCAGGGCTGAGTTTGTGCCAAGCAATGTGCACAGGACTGGCCAATTGACTGTCCTTATACCTGAAAACAGAGGAGGAGCATCATATTTTGAGAAATCTCTGAAGATCAAAAAATTGGGGGAAGGTTGGGAGGAAGTTTGGTCGACCAGATGCAGAAAGATGGAGAATGGTCATTGATGGAATCGGGCAGGACTCCTGCATGAAGGACCCTGCCATATTGATTGGTTAGTATCCAGTTCAGGAAGCAGTGGTTTCAGGACTGGATGTTTTGGCAGGTGGGGGTGGTAATAAGTTAGGTGAACCTGAGCTGTTTTAACATTTTTCAGCATTCAGTCTGGGTGCTTTGCAGCCAGATCAGGTTATAATCTCCCAGCATAATGATCTCCTTAGAGGGAGAGCAATGACCAATTCCATCCAGCAAATGGGCCACATCCATTCAACCACCTTTGGGGGTACTGTAGCAGCAGCCAATATGCCTTTTTGTTTAGCAGATCCAAGAGACAGTTCAGTAGTAATGTATGCAAATTGAGCTACTAGGTGTGCTGCTTGAGGCCAGGGTGGCACTTAAGGGGATTTTGAAAAATAATATTACAAGGACACCTTTTCTGACCCCAAGTCTTTCCTGTCTTATCAGGATGAAACTATTTAAGTTGCAGTTGGATTATGGGTCAGCAGGCTTGAAACATGTTTCAGTGATGCCTGTGACATCAGGATTATATAGGGAAACACAAGCCTCTAACTCAGCGAATTTAGACAGGAGGCTGCATATATTGATATGCATAACTTTTAGACAATGCCTACTTGTTCAAATGGGGTCACCATGGATGAGCAGTGAGTTGACTGGAACTGGGGGTGCTTTCAACATACCGAGCTAGGAGCAGTAACAGTAAGGGGATAAGATGCCTAGGGGCTGGGTGTGGCAGGCAGGGGGAACTCAGAAGGGCTTTGTGAGGTTCTGAAAGCACCCAGAAGGTGACTCTTTCTTTTCTCCAGGAGGGCCAGGAATAGCAAAGGATTAGTGCAGGGCTCCTGCAGTCTGATGGGGATGGGGCAAGGTTGAGCTGTTGGTAAATTGTGAGACAGCAGCTTAGTCAACAGCCAGTATGTGAGTGTGTGACTCAGACATCAGAAGTCCTGTTAAGAGGAGGTTCATTAGCAGTATTGCTGCTGGGAGGTTCATAGCACCAGGTGATTGTGACCAGAAAGAATGTTGGAACACTCAACACAGGTCAGGGGTATCCAGGGTTCAGAAAAACTAATGTCACCTCCTGTTGTGGGGAATTGGTGGGCAATGCTTACCTGTAAGTAGGTTAACCTAAGCTACCCTGTATATGCTAGGCTAGGCAAAAAGCAGTACCGTTTCACCAAGAACTAATACCACTTCCAGTTTGGAGGTGCAGTGGGCAGTGGCTACCTGTGACAGGTTAGTTTGAATAGAGGGACAGCTTGGATAGGCCACAGCAAAATGAACTAATACACTACTCCATAATAAATCACTTATTTTCATGTGAAAATCAAATTCTTGTAAGCTAACCCAGTATTAGCTAGGTTAAGTAGAAAGCAATACTGTGGCTTCACATTTGACAGGCTTAAATAAATCAAGTTCCATGTAAGGCAAGTACACACCACCGAAAACAGGTGTTTCTAGGATACTAAGAATTTCAGGAGTTACCTGATTTGGATTATGTCTGTGAGGATTAGTAGGTAATATAGCTCATCAGTTACAGAGAGACATCCCTGTGCTGCATGGTATAAAGAGCTGCTAGGGCTTGAGCTACTGCTTGCCTGCCCTGCTACAGCTAGCAATACAAGAGACCTGATCTGCTTGAGATGAGTACAGTTTACAGACTTGCATTATCCTAGCACAATGCACTGCATTATATCAGCACAGTAAACAGAACAAGCATTTGTCAAAGCCGAATGTTGTCTTGCTGGCACTGGCATTGGTAGTGCAGGCGTTAGACGCATAATAGGAATGGCAGTGAAGTGTAGAACCAACGTCAACCACACCCCACCCTGCAGAAAGTGACTGGCATTGGGGTGTGCCTTTGGGTCGTTAGCTATAACGCTGATGCCATTTTACCTAACCCTACCCTGCAGACTCTGACAAGTGTCATGTTGTGCCTTGGGGTCATTGGGCCTTGCGCTCACTCCATTTCATAAGGAAGTATGTTGCGATGGGTACAGCATAGGAGAATGGGGTGAACATTGGGGCTGAAGAGTCCAAGGCACACCTGGATGGCTGCCAGTGGCTGCAGGGTATGGGTGGGGGTGCAATGGCATGAGCATTACAGCTGACAATCCAAAGGCATACCCTGATGCCTGTTAGTTTGTACAGGGTGGGACATTATGGCTAGAGACCGTAACATCCTGAACATTTATTGGTATTTGGCATTTGCACTCCAGATTTTCAGCATGGCCTTTTTGTGACCACCCCAATACTCTGCCTGGCAACGATGTTGAAGGGCAATGTGCTAAGCAATGACGCATGTTTGACCACTCAGGGTGCCACAGAGTCTCATAGACCATAGATAGACTTAATTAATTCATGGAACTTTTCAGCTACTAATTACCTGTCATGTAAAGGACCTCAAGGACTTCCTGTCCTGACTGACAGCTCAGTAGACCAACCAACTTTGCGGTTTCCCCATGTACAGCACGGGATGTATTCTCTCAAAACTCTTAGGCAGAACAGGTATGCAGATTGCTGCTGAGTGTTGTGCTGAGGCAGAGCTGGTATCTGCTATTGATGAACATGAACTGTCTGATGAAGGAAGAATTTTCATGATAGTCGAGCACAACTGCAAGACTGAACATTGCTAGCCACTGAGAGACAGGAAAAGAAGGAGACTGATCAGAGTGGCAGCTTGAGATGTGGGATCTGTGTAGCAGGTACAAAAGCTCAGCACCAGGCTATCTCCACCCCATGGCACTAGATACCTCAAAGGGAACATTGTTTAACTAGGAGTAGCACACAGAGCTGAAGCTTGTTTCCAGATGCAACCTGAGAGCACAAGGAAGTTGTGACTTGCTTAGGATCACACAGTATGCACCTAGATGGCTGTGGGATTCAAACCCAAGTCTCCAAATCTGCAACTCAGAACCTTAGCCCACTGCACTATACTGGCTCCTCCTACCTCAACACTGAAAATAGAATGGATCTTAGCAGCCTAATTGAATGCAGGACAGCTGAACCTCCAGCTGCATTGCAGTTCCAATTGCACAGTAGGAGTGAAAGAGAGAGATCTAGACTGCTTGTAAGGTATCACCACAAGATGCAACAGTAAAGCCCTGCATAGTGAGGGACACTGTGTAACAATGGAACTATGAAACAAGCATTTGTCAATGCCGAATGTTGTCTTGCTGGCATTGGCATTAGTAGTGCAGGCATTAGAGAGACGCATAATAGGAATGGCAGTGAAGTACAGAACCAACATCAACCGCACCTCACCCTGCAGAGTGACAGGCATTGGGTCGTGGTTTGGGTCGGGGCCGTAACGCTCATGCCATTTCACCTAACCCTGCCTTGCAGAGTCTGACAAGTGTCGCATTGTACCTTGGGGTCATCAGGCCTTATGCTCACCCCATTTCATAAGGAAGTATGTTGAGATGGGTGCAGCATAGAAGAAAGGAGTGAACTTTGGGGCCAAAGAGTCGAAGGCACAACTGGATGGCTGTCAGTGGCTGCAGGGTGGGAGTGGGGGTGCAATGGCATGAGCATTACAGCTGACAATTCAAAGGCACACCCTGATGTTTGTTAGTCTGTACAGGGTGGGGTGTTATGGTTAGAAGTGTAATGCCCTGGGTGTTTATTGGTATTTGCACTCCAAATTTTCAGTATGTCCTTTTTGTGATCCCACCTTATGAAAGCATGTGGGACCTCTGCTCATAAACAGTGTCACTGTGATTTTGTTACTGTGTCCCAAACGTTGATTTTCCACAGTGACTGAGCCATTCTGCACCACATAAAAATGTCAGTTGCACCATTCATAAGTAGCTGTGAAGAGATGACAATGTTGAAAATCTGTAGTGAAAATATAAAAATTTTGAAGTTACAAGCACGCGTGGAAACTGTGCACTGCACGCTTGTAACATGGTAATTTTGTGGACTTTTTTCACCAAATTTTCAACATAGGCATTTCAGGATATCTGCTGATGAACAGTGTTACTGTGATTGTCCTACTGTGTCCCAAACATTGTTTTCCTACAGCAACAGTGCCACTGTGCACCGGATGTGCCAAAATACATTTTGGGCAGGATGCGGAAAATGACAGCTGTACTGTTCATAAGGAGGTATGAAAAAATGGCAATGCTGAAAATCTGGAGTAAAAATACTAACAATTCTTGAAGTTACAAGCATGCGTGGAAACTGCACAACTCACGCTTGTAACAGTCATTTTTTTGACATTTTTCACCAAATTTTCAACATAGGGATTTTGGGACCTCTGCTAATGAACATTGTTACTGTGATTTTCTTACGCTGTCCCGAACATTGTTTTCTTACAATGACTGCGCCACTGTATGCCAGATGTGCAAAACCACATTTTAGGAAGGATGTGGAAAATGATAGCTGTACTGTTCATAAGGAAGTGTGAAAAAATGGCAATGCTGAAAATCTGGAGTAAAAATATTAAAAATTCTCGAAGTTACAAGCGTGCGTGGAAACTATGCAACACACGCTGGTAACATGGTAATTTTTTGCACTTTTTTCACCAGATTTGCAACATAGGCTTTTTGGGAGCCCACCTGATAAACAGTCACTCTGTTGTTTTGTTAATTGGCCCTGAAAGGTGATTCCGTGCGGTGGCCACAAAATCACCTTTTGGGACCGAATGATGAAATGACAGTGACTGAATTCATGAGGTGGGGTCCCAAGAACCCTGTGTTGAAAATTTGGTGCCAAAACTTGCAAAAATGGTGGAGATATGCACCAAAGTTGAAAAAAAACAAACATTTATGCCATTATACAGCTTACCGGCGTTTCTTCAGTTCACGGTCGGCTTTGAAGAGTGCAGACACTTTCCCGGTCCACCGAAGATCATCATGCCATGCTCCAGAAGTAAGTATGGGGGTGAGGGGAGGTGTGGGGAGGTGGTGTGCACAGAGGGTGGCTGCAGGCTGTGGGAGGGGACAGGACAGTGAGGGACCATTTCCTTTGTTTCAGGTAACAAAAATTAAAAAATTCACCTCAGACCATTTTTTTTTTTTTTTTTACAGGTTTGGCCACACTGGGTGGGCTCCAAGTGTGGCACATTTCAAGTCGGGCCGGTGGCGCTGAGGGTTGAAGCACCGGATGCTACACCACGCGCCACGCTGGTGACCCAGGTTCGGGAGCAAGCATGGGTCGAGGGAGGATGGCAGGGAAGGAGAAGGATTGAGCATCCAATGGACTGCTCTCCCTCTCCAGGGTGGGGGTTCACAGTGGTTGGCATCTGACTGCCCCCTGGCAGAGGCTGGGGGTCGGGGACACATGCAATATAAGAGGGTAGAGTTGGGGGCATGGGCGAGATGCGTGCGGATGCATGCGCACTTACCCCCGCTGGTGTCATGGCATGCCACCGACTCAGGGGGAAATAGTACAGGGGAAAATGGTGGCACCCGACATGGATTGATGGCCGTCCGCGAGTTCGCCGGGCGCTGGCACCCGAACTGGATCCATTGGGGTGAGGAGTTACGGGGCTTCCCTGTCACCCCGCTGTGGGGGGTAAGCCACAGGAGTTACTGGGTGCCAATGGTCCCAGTAGAGACAGACGGTGGCTGGATACCCATAGGTAGGGCTGTGAGACTACGGGGAAGCATCTGGGTGGGCCACAGGAGAATAAATAAATAAATAATCAAAGTGTGGCACATTTCTTTGGTGGGGCATGTTAGCCACACTGGAGTGGACTCCCAGTGTAGCACACAATCGGGGTGGGACAGCGGCAGGAAAATGAGGAGGGGGGTTAACATGATGCCGACTGTGGGATTGAGCACCCCGTGGGTAAGCATATCTGTGTTCAGAGGCATGATGCTGAGGGGGATTGGGCACTCCCTTGGCAGACCACATCATTAAGGGGTCACATATGCTTACAAGGGGATTAAGCACCCCCCAGACAGCTTCCTAGGAACTGTGAGCAGTGGGCAGCAGGTGGCGAGCTGCTGATGGCCATGTTTCTTGAAATGTTACACCGGGCAAGTCACGTCCTGCAATGAGGGACCGCTCCCTCATTGCAGCAGCTAAAACGTTTCAAGTTGGTGGCACATTTTGCAACTGCTGTCAAAGACAGCGTGCAATCTAATTCGTGCCATGGAGCCCAACCCTAAAAAAGCATTGGCACCACTGGCCACAACATGACTATGCCTCCAAAACCTGGTCTTCCATTTCAAGCAACCTCAGTATGTTGTCTGTGCTGCACGCACAAGGCAACATAAAAATGCACTGCACCCAGATAGGGTGTTACTAGGATGTCTAAAGTTTCAGTAATCTGAAATGTTCAACAGTTTATAGTACCTGCTGCGCTGACTTCTTGAAGTTACTTTTGAACAGCATGTATTGCCGCCAGCCTCCTCCCTCAGCTGACACCCTGGCAGACACCTTAGAGTCTTTTGTCCTATACTCCTTCACACAGAGGAAAGCAGCATAAAGGATCGCTTTGCAGGATTATCCTAATGTAAAGAGTATTAGACTCCGGATTGGTGGAGAAGCTCTGGGGAGGTGTGGCATGCTCAGGGGCACCCTAGGGCTGAAGATGGTGATTGGCTGTGTGGGTAGTGCCCCTTGAGACTGCTGAAAGTCCATTTGTCCCCTCGTTCTGGTTCCTCAGTATTCCGGTGCAGTCAGTGGAATGGAGAAAGTCTGTTTGTACATTTAAAAATTGGCAGGTATGCAAGCCCTGCCTATGCCTGTATTGCGAGCCTCTCCACAATTCATTCACCACTCTGGCAGAGCATGGTTCCTCTATGGAGGCAACAGCAATGGAGACCAAGGAGGATGCTGGGAACCTCCACAAAGGAGACCCACAGGAGGGTGGCACAGGACCCCAGAGGGGAAGAAAACAACTCCTGGTGGGGGACTCAATTGTTAGGGGGGTAGAACCGGGGGAGAGAAGGAAAAAGGAGGTATGGTGCCTGCCCAGCGCCATGGCTTGGAGGGACAGGAAATGAATCCTCAGGATCATGGGAGCAGCTGCAAGGAGGAGTGAGCTGGATGCCATTCTCCACCTAGGGTCAAATGACCTGGTTAGGAATGGGATCAGAGCAGTGCAACAGGAGTTTGTGAAGTTGGGGAGGGACCTTAGACAAGTACTGTAGCACACACGGTAACTTTCTCGGAAGTGCTACCTGTCTATGGTATGGATGAGGCTAGGGTACTCTGCACCATGGGATTCAATGACTGCTTGAAAAACTGGTGCAGAGCTCAGGAATTTGGCTTCATTGGGGACTGGAGGGATGCAGGCCTATACTGGTGCAATGATCTGCATCCTAGGTGATTAGTTTAGATGCTTAATTGGCAAGCATTTAAACTAGCCAAGGGGGAGGCACTGAAAAGATGGGAAATCCTAGCCCCTTAAAAAATCAGGGTAGTTAGTGAGGTAAACACCAAGATAGAGCAGTCAATAGGAAGAAGGGCAGGGGTAAATGGAGAAAAAGACAAGGGCAGTAAGGACAGGGATGGGGCAAAAAGAAATAAAGCCATAAAAAATGGAGGGTAATGAGTACCAATGACCGTAGTCTAGGTAAAAAGCTCCCCAAAATGGTGGCCTTGATGGAAAAGGGATGCCTGGATATCGTGGCAGTCACAGAAACATGGCACACAGAGAACCATGACTGGGATGTCAACATACCAGGGTACACAATCTACAGGAGAGACACAGAGGGAAGAAGAGGAGGAGGAGTTGTAGCTCTCTATGTAAGGGATGGAATCAAAGCAATGAAACTAAAGGGTAAACAGGGAGGAGAGGAAACACTGTGGGTCACCCTGGAGACTGGAAATGGCACCACAGTCTGCACAGGGGTTGTATCCAGACCCCGGTCTCAGGAGGAGGAAATGGACAAGGAAATGATAGAAGGCATCCTAAGGATGGCAGAGAAAGGGGAGATATTGCTGATGGGGACCTGAATATGCCAGATGTTAACTGGAGCACCTCTGCTGCAGCCACATCCAAAAGCAGAGCCATTCTCAATGCCCTACAGGGGACTTGTCTCAGACAGCTAGTTTTGGAACCCACTTGGGAGGGAGCAATCTTAGACCTGATACTCTCAAATGGGGATGGAGAGAGGATATCCGATTTTGAAGTGGGTAGCCATCTGAGAACAAGCGACCACCAAACAGTGTGGCTCACGATAAACTTAGCTGTAGAGTCAAGCCATACAAAAGTGAAGGTACTGAACTTCAGGAGGGCTGATTTTGTCAAAATGGGAGAGTGCCTCAGAAAAGCACTAGCAAACAGGCAAGAAGGTGGGGTGAAGCAACAATCGGGAAACATCAAAACCGCCATCACAGGGCAACAAGCCTTTGTGTGAAGCAAATAAACAAATCAAAATGAAAGAAAAAAACACTATGGTTCTCAAAAGAAGTGGTGGGGAAGGTTAGGGAGAAAAAGATAGCATTCAGGAAGTATAAGGAAACACATAAGGAGCAGGACAGAAAACTGTACCAGTTAAAGCAGAAGGAAGCAGGGAAGGCAGTGAGAATAGCAAAGACCCAAACTGAGGAAAAGATAGCCAACTCAGTTAAGAAGGGGGATAAAACCTTGTATAGGTACATTAGGGATCAAAGAAAGACTAAGGCAGGGATACTGAGGCTGAATAAAGAGGAAGGTGGCTGGGCAGAGAGCGACAGTGAAAAGCAGGGATACTGAACTAATACTCTGCTCAATATTCACAATGGAAGAGCAGGGGGAGATTCCTAATCCAGTCAATAGAAGCACTCTGGATAGGGGGGTTGATATTAGTCCTTTCACAGAAGAAAGGGTTCTGAAAGAACTGTTAAAACTGAAGGTGGATAAAGCAATGGGGCCTGATGGGATTCACCCCAGAATTCTAAAAGAACTAAGGGAAGAACTAGTAACACCACTGACTACCCTTTTTAATAAATCATGGGAGGATGGTGTGGTACCTGAGGACTTGAGCAGGGCAGATGTGATTCCCCTTCACAAAAGTGGGAGCAAGACAGAGGCAGGAAACTATAGACCTGTCAGTTTGACCTCAGTGGTAGGTAGAATGATGGAATCACTTCTGAAGGAAAGAATTGTTGAGTACCTAGAGGCCAGCAGGGCACAGGCAGCATGGATTCACAGCAGGAAGGTCATGTCAGACAAATCTAATTGATTTCTTTGACTGGGTGATCAAAGCAGTAGACCAGTGAGGGGCTGTGGACATGGCCTACCTAGACTTTAGCAAGGCATCTGACACAGTCTCACACAAAAGATTAATAAACAAATTAGCCGGCCTAGGAATGTGTCCCAGGGTGGTAGCCTAGGTAAAACACTGGCTGGACAACAGGACACAGAGGGTCATAGTAAATGGAGTCCACAGTGAAGAAAGGGGGGTTACTAGTGGGGTACCACTGGGTTCAGTACTGGGACTGGTCCTTTTTAATGTCTTTATAAGTGACATTGCAGAGGGGCTGGAAGGAAAAGAATGTCTCTTTGCAGATAACACAAAGATCTGTAATAGGGTTGATACGCAAGGTGGGGTGGAAAGGATGAAAATGGACTTGGCAAGGTTGGAGGAATGGTCAAATGTATGGCAGCTTAGATTCAATGCAAAAAAGTGCAAAGTAATGCACCTGGGAAACAAAAACCCAGGGGAAGAGTACATAATGGGGATGAGATACTGACAACAACAAAAATGGAAAGGGACCTGGGGGTAGTCATATCAGATGACCAAAAGGTGGGCCAGCAATGTGAGAAGGCAGTAAGGAGGGTTGGGGGATACTGGGATGCATAGGGAGAGGCATCACCAGTAGAAAACAGGAAGTTGTTGGCCCTCTGTACAGACAGTTGGTAAGACCACATCTGGAGTACTGTGTACAGTTCTGGAGACCCCATCTCTGCAAAGACATAGACAGGGTGGAGGCTGTTCAGAGGAGGGCAACCAAAATGGTGCCGAGTCTGCACCAGAAGACATATGAAGAAAGACTAAAGGAGCTTAAGATGTATAGCCTCGAGGAATGGAGGGAGAGGAGGAACATGCTAGAAACTTTCAAATACCTCAAGGGAATCAACAAAGTCCAAGAGGGTAGCATCTTTCAGAACAAAAGATGTGCAAGAACAAGGGGGCACAATTTGAAGATGGGGGGATGACTCAGAGGTAATGTGAGGAAGTATTTCTTCACAGAGAGGGCTGTACATGCATGGAACAGCCTTCCTGAGGAGGTCGTAGAGTCAAAAACAGTGGGGGAATTCAAGAATGCACGGGGCAGACATAAGGCAATTCTAGTGGGGGAGGTAGGAGGAAGTAGGCTGTTGGTTAACTAGGATCTGCAGCTTATCCATTAGGTAGGGAAATGGGCAGACTAGGTGGGCCAAGCGCTCCTTATCTGCCATCAGATTCTATGTTTCTATGTTTCTGTGTTTCTATATTTTGGTGGACAGGCTCTGGGTAGGTGCGACAGGTTAAGGGGCACCTGGTGGCTAAAGTTGGTGATTGTTTGCAAGGAAAGGCTCCTGGAAACTGCTGAAAGCCCACTTGTCCCCTCTTTCTGGTACAACAGCATTCCCATGAATATTGTGCCACATCTGACTTATTGGTGCCTTGACTATTGAATGACACATGCTAGTCCTGCATCTCTTCTGGGAGAGGTAGTACATCCCTCTCTGCAATGTGGCTGACCTCTGCCAGCTGAGTAAGTGACTGAGCCTGGGAGGCAGTACCTTGGTTTGATGCTTAATGTCACTAATGCACCACACTGACCACCCTGAATATGACACAGCAAATCCTACCTTGTTGCGGTGATAATGGCTTGGAGACCTTTGTGAATATTTATTTTGAATTATACAATGGCAAGAAAATTTCCTGGACTCTGATTGGTCAGTGGGTGCTTGAGACAGTGATTTTATTACACAATAACATCACTGTGTGGATTTATTGGACCACATGGACCTTGATATATTGCTCTTTTCTCTTCAGAAAGACAAAAAACTCTACTAAAAACATTTCTAATTTTTTGTTTATTTTGTATAACATCGAGCCATTGTATAATAGCAATAAGACACTCCAAGGATGTATGTGTTATTGTGTAATAACGTCACTCCTGGGGTGATGGAAGCACTTGGCTGTGCCTCGTGCTTCAACCCAGCCCAGGAGTGATGTTATTACACAATAACATACACCCTGTCATGCTGTATTTCTTAATTGTCACCTTTGGCATCATCCCATTCTGAGATAAGCATGCAAGAATAAACTTTTCAGTATTCCAGAATGGGAGATAGAAAACACTACGACTCAGACTGTTGTGATATTGGAGTCTTTCAACTTAATTCTAAAACATAAAATGAACAGTAGTGACAAAGCTGTCTCTTTTATGCCTCTTTTAAGACCAAGGGCTTGGTAAAAGAATACCACTGAAAAAACACTACTGCACTGTATGTGCATTCTTCGTTGGTTGAGCCGAATGGTTATTTGTAAGAATGGACAAAATTATTTGGATTTACTTGCATTTGAAAGAAGCAGTCCCATTTGTCATGCTAGGAGGGCTCTTGAATTGACCAACTCTAGATCAATAGTGGCACCCAGTGGCAAGAAACAAGAATTTCTTGTGCAAGATTGCTCTGGAATTTCCTGCAACTTCAGATTTTAATTTTTTTGCATTTCAAAAGAACATGTGCTGTAAATGCAAACCTTTTTGATTTTCTTGCTGGTTTGTACTTTTTTAAATTAAGTGATCTTCTCTCTCGTAAAACAGACAGATGCAAGGCAGTTCCTTCATGCCCTAATTCCTTAAATCCCTCATGAATGGAATCAAAGCTCATCTGAAAAAAATCCCTTTTGCATTACACAAGTACTGTGCATGGCTCTTCAACATTGTTACTGTTCTGTTTTACTATTTGTCAATTCTAGTCTAATAATGAGATACGAGCAAACAGCTAAGTTGCTTTTGATAGACACTGTAGGTACTTGTAATGGCACAACTAAGGTTCAGGCAGAGCACAAATGTTTTGGGCTCAATTTTTTAATGAAGGAAGACATACACTTTCTTTAAATATTGATAAAAACAAGATACAGTACAAAAGTACAAACATTCAGATGCAGTCTAAAGGCTATAATATCTAAAAGGAAAAAAGTTGTCGCCAGTATTCTCAGATATCGTCGGTATGTGCAGTTATCTCCCTTTTGTTATAAAGTGACTCTCCTCAGTTGTTGTCTACTATTAGGAGTTCTTACAACTCCTGACTGTAGCACTAAGGTACAGTACCTACTACAGTTTCGGCTGCCCAAGGGTGGACACTAAGACACACTGGGTGGGCATGCCAGCCACATGGTGGGCATTGCGGCCCTAGGGCATGCAATGAGGCACAGAGAGCAGACATTCCAGCCCCAGGGTGGATATTCTGACCCCAGGGTGTTCATACAAGCCCAAAGATTTGGCATTCCTGCCCTAGAGTTGGCATTCTGTCCCTGGGGTGGGCATTGTGACCCTAGAGTTGTCACTAGTGTAGAGAATGTGGGCATTCTTACTCTAGGGTGGGCACTGTGGTTAACTGGGGAGGACAGCCTGCTTTGGGAGCTAGAAGGATGGCCCAGGTGAAAGAAGACTGGTTGTGAGGGGGACTGGTCCAGGGTTTGGGGGGCAGTTCAGGTGAAATAAGGCTGGTCAGATGGGAAGAGGAATCTGGTCTGGGGTCTTGAAGAGTGTCCTAATTACTGGGAGGAAGGTTTGTATGGGGTGGATGGCCAGTCTGGGTGCAGGTAGAGTGGTCCTGCTGATGGAAAGCTGGCCAGCTGGGAAGAGCAGGCTGCACTGGGGCCTGCAAGGGTAGTTCAGTTGCAGGAAAGCTGGTCAGATGAGAGGCCAGTCCTGGGGCTGGGTGATTCAGCTGCTGAGTGGAAGGTCAGCTAGATGTAGAATGCTGGCTCAGGGACTTGAAGGCTGGTCCTGCTGCCAAGAAGCTGGTCAGTTGGCAAGGGGAGGCTGGTCTAGGGCCTGGAAGAATGGTCCAGATGCAGTGAGGCTGGTCAGTTAGGGTGAAGAGATTGATCTAGTGGCTGGAAGAATGCTGCTAGGTCAGGGGCTGGAAGAGTGGGGCTGCTGCCAGAACGCTGGTCTGGAGTTTTGAAAGGTGGCCCAGGTGATGGGAGGCTGGTCAGCTGGGGAGGAGATGCCAGTCCAGGGACTGGGTCCAAGGCTGAAAGAGTGGTCAGCTAGGGTCAGAAGCTGATACTGGGGATAAAAGGGTGATCCAGCTGCTGGGATGGTGGTGGCTAGAGATCAGAAGCTGGACCAGGGGCTGAAAAGATGGACCAGGTGCTAGAAAGAGGGTCTGCTAGTGGATGAAGGATGATCTGGGGCCTAGAAATATGATCCAACTTCTAGGAGGCAGATCTGCTTGAATGGGAAGCTAGTCCAGTGGTTGGAAGGGTGGTCCCACTGCTGGGAGGCTTTTTGGCTGGGGAGGGTAGGCTGGTATGGGGTGAAAGGTAAGGGCAGGAAGGCTGGTCGACTGAGCAGCAGGGGCTGGTCTGGAGGCTGTAAGAGTGTGCCAGTTGCTGGAAGGAAGTTCAGCTAGGGGAGGAAGGCTGGTCCGAGGGCTGGAGGAGTAGTCAGCTGGAGGTTGGGGGCTGGTCTTGTGGCTGACAGTTTGTCATAGCTGCTGGTAGAGTGGTTCACTGGGAATTGTAATCTGATCCAGTGACTGGAATGGTGGTCCAGATGCTTGGAGGGTGGTCTGCTGTTGGTCAAAGGCTGATCTGGATGCTAGAAGGGTGTAGATGGCACAGGGTTGATGGTCAAATGGGGTGGGGCTGGTTCGGTGGTCAAGCCCCTTTAAAAGACTTTGAAGGGGCTCACACTCTCCATTAACCCCTAAGTGAAATCCAGGCTAGCTTTACTGTGCAAGTTGCACCTGGTCCTGGTGTTCCAGCCAAGCTAGCCAGTCGGGGATTTACCATTTTGGTCCAGAGTCTAGCAGGTCTGATTTCACCATACCCATATTCATCACATCTATATATATATATATATATATATATATATATATACACACACACACACACACACACACATATATATTATAGTGACATGGTAGTGCCACTATAGTTAGGGTTGAGTACCCCATTTAAGTTTAAACTCAGAAATTTGGCAGTTTAATAACTTTGCCACTGTATGATGGATTTGCCTGAAATTTGGCAAGCACAGAGTGGTATCATCAATCTCTGGATCTGCCAAGTTTCGTAATGGTCAGGTATATGGTTGTGGAGTTACATAGCACCGTAGAATGTGGTAATTATACATTTTTGCGCATTCTTTGCTCGTGCCTACAGGTTGCACTGTGTGTGCAACCAGTTCAAAATCTTCAGGGAACATGCAGCTGGGGTCCCCTGTGTGACTTTCAAAGATTTCGTGAAAAAATATTAAACGGTTCAAAAGTTATTCAAAAAACAAGTTTCCCATTATAGCCAATGGGAAAAGTTAACAAAAAGTTTGACAGTGTCGCAAATGCAGTTTTTAGTGTTGCAAATGACCCCTATAGTGTTTCAAATCCGATATCTTGTTTTCAGTTGGTGGTCACAGAAATGCTTGGCATTTAAATTTGGGACCCTCTAGGGACACAATTCTTGCTGCATTCACCTAGTCAAGTCCTGAGAATGATAGCCATGTCTTTTTTGGGAGGTTGAACACCCCAGAAATATGTTTTTGAATTTTTTGTAAAAAGTAGTGTCGCACATTCGACACTTTTGTGATTTTTTTTGCAAAAGTGTCTCAAATTGCGACACTATGCCCAAATGAATAGAAAATATTTGCCACCCTGCTGCAGAAGAACGGTTTGGTCTTTTGGGCTGAAATTTGAAGGGAAGAAAGCCAAGATCCCACAGATGTGCCTTGTGGTAGTTTGGTGGCCAAATATTAGAGGGCTGCAAAGTTACATCACTCCAAAGTTGACAATGTTTCCTATAGGCTAACATTACGGCGTCCGCTGCACCTTTTGGGGACCATATCTCGAAAACTCTTCGAGATACGGACTTTTCATTGGAAAAATATTTAGCAAACCTAGCCAGGAAAGTGATAAATAATATGACATTTTAATTTTTTTTCTACGTCGTATGGTTTCTGAGATATAAACAATTTAGCATTCCAAGTGTTCATTTTCTGCTCCAAGGCCCATTATTATGCATACATTCTTTGTATTCACTGTGCTTCTGAATCCACCTTTTGGGGAAAAAACAGGGTGTGCGTTTCCCTTACTGTTACAGTCTGCATTTCCACTTGTGTTTCCATTACCGATGGCATTAGTATTTAATTTTACGTCACTGTATGCATTACCCTTTGCATCTGCATTTGCGTTTGCGTTACTGTTACCATTTGTGTTTCCATTACTGTTTTTATTTGCATTTCCTTTTGCATCACCGTATGCATTGCCATTTGCGTTTGTGTATGCATTTTTGTTTGTATTTCCGTTTGCGTTTCTGTTTCCTTTGGCATCATCGTTGGTGTTACAGTAAGCGTTAGCATTTCCAATTGCGTTACTGTGACCGTGCATGTTATGATTTGTATTTGCATATGCTCTTGCATTTGTGCTTCTGTTTCTGTTACTGTTCCGTATGGTGTCATCGTTGGTGTTACCATAACTGTTTCTGTTTCCAGTTCCGTTGCCATTACTCTTTGTGTGTTCGTTACCATTTGCACTTCTGTTAGCCTTAGCGTTTGCATTTTCGGTAGCTTTTCCGTTGTCGATTGTGTTACTGTTTCCTTCTGCATCGCCGTTGCCGTTACCATTTTCATTTCTGTTTGCATACCCAATTTTCATTTCACTCGGTCATACAGTTTTTGTGCAGTGAAGTGACAAAAAATCACATGGTGGCCCCATGCTCCCACCACCACATTCCATTCACTATTTATAGTGCACATTCTCAAAAAGAAGGGAAATTCATGGCAAAAAACTCAGTTTAATGCATCTGTTAGAGTTGTTTCACAGTGACAAAAGTGATGAAATTCGGTGTTAGGGTTGAAAACCCTAACTGCGCATCCCCCAACCCCCACCCCCACCACACACACATACATGTAAGTAGGGGAAGGACCAAGGAAACACAACCAATCACACACAACCACCAGCAGGTAACAGGAATAACATACATCTATGTAAATCACAAAACCACACACCCATGCTCCCATCGGGCTGTCGCATGGGGTCATCACTGCTAACTCTCATCCCGGACATTCCACACACTGCTAAACACATATCACTACAGACAACTGGATATCTTAGGCCACACGCAGCCACCAACACATAACACACACTACACATATGGTATTTTGGGGTTTGCAAGATCCAAACAGGATTTTGCACAATCTCTAAAATATTTTCAAAAATCACTTCCGCAAATGCGAAAGTGTCATGCTTTGACACTTTCATGTTTTCCAAAGTATTTTGTGAAAGTATGCTCCTAATGACTGCACATCTTTGCCATTATTCTGCAAGCAAATGGTTGGGTCCTTTGGCCTAAAATTTGCAGGATGGCAAGACCTGGTCCCACAGCTGTGCTTTTTCATGCTATTGTGCTGAACTACTGAAGGATTGCAAAGTTACACTGTTCCAAAATTGAGCAATTTGCCATAGACTAACATTGCGGCTCCCATCACATCTTTCGCCACCCATATGTTATAAAAGAAGCGAGGTACACCATTTTTGCTACTGCCAGCTTGGTTCACCTTTATGTGAACTAACCTTGAAGAACAACTTTGTAAATACTGTATACTGTCTGGAGTTGGATTTCTCCACTTCCTACAGTAACACAGGTATATACCTCCTGCTGGATGTGTGTGATTGGTTGTGTTGCCTTGGTCCTTCCCCTACTTGCCTGTATTTGTGTGTGTGGTGGTGGGGGTGGAAGGGGGAATGTGCAGTTAGGGTTTTCAACCCTTACACTGAATTTCTTCGCTTTTGTCACTGTGGAACAACCCTAACTGATGCATTAAATGGATTTTTTTGCCATGAATAAATATATATATATATATTTAGAGAGAGAGTGTGTGACTATAAGCTGTGACATCTCTCTTACTCGAGGGGGATCACTTAATGTTTTTAAGAGAGTGTCTGGAGAACTAGGTTGAGTGATTCTTTAGACCTGAGTTATAAAGATAATCCCAACTTCCAGCCATAGGCCACAGCAGCCTCAGGACATGGTGAAGGCAGCACCCTCAGATTATTGGTGAGGTTCTTGCCTTCCCAGCTTTATCAGTGCTTAAGGGACTGGTATCAAAAAGATATCCAGCATTACAGGGGGCCATGTGATATCAGCCCTTCATCCTTTCATTGTTTAGCCCATTACATTTTTTTTTTTTGGATTCACTTTATTTTATATATAAAATGTACAATTACAACAACTAACATAAAAAACAACAGATAAATACAAACAAATCAACTACAGTACTGTATATACAAAAGGTAAGTGCAATTCCACTAAGTAAGCCATAAACCATAGAGATTAAACACTTGACAAGGAAAAGATAAGAGCATTGTTTTATAGCCAAAACAAGAGATTACCAACCTAGCTAACACTGTTGCTGAAACAAAATTAAATATAAGAGAAAGACCTAAGTGGCATTAACACACTTACGACCTAGTAGACAAAGTATATAGAGCATGGAGTTTAGACCTCCTGTTTGTAAAAAACATGCATCCTATTATGAATACTGGCTATTAATTTCTCCAGACAGAGGTTATTTAAAAGTTTGTGAATCCATTCAGCATAGGACATTTGAGAGTCCGTTCAGTGACACAGAGTCAGTTGATTCACCATCATGGATATCATTACTATATTATTCTCTTGTTTTTCCAATGTGATATTCCGAAAATCTCCAACAAGACAAATTTCAGGTGTAAAATAGTCTTTGTGACCTAACAGTGGGTCCATCTGGTCCAGCCGACAAACCTGAAGCTTTTTCTTTTAGATGCTTAGTTTTAAATTGTATTCTACTACTTTTGTAAGGTTTTCTTTATTGTATTTTAATTTATTCTATTTTACTGATGTTTTGCTAGGTGCCCAGAGCCTCTGGGAATGGGCACCCCTATAAATAAAATTGCCTTGCCTTGCCTTAATCTGCAACCAGAGATTACAAACAGGTACACAATCCCAAAATATATGTAACAAAGTGCCCTCCCCAGACACGCAGACCACACCTAGTATAAATCATACAGGAAACACTTCCTATGTTAGCCAGTTTGAGGGGAGTATAATAGAGATTGTGTAAAATAAAAAAAATGAGTCAAGAGCAATTTGTCCTGGGGAAGATAAAAGAGTTTTTTCCAAATTCTGGACCAATTAAAGGAGGTCTGTGGAAAGACATCATGCCAGTATTTGTTTATTTAAGAGTTTAATCAGGAAGCCATGCTGAGCGGGGGTCTGCGCGATTCCAGATGCATCCTGGTGAGAGGGTGCAGAGGTAGAACATACAGTACATAGAATACAATAAATTAAAGTGATATAAGGATATTACAATGATGAGGTGATAACAACAAAAGTAGTACATAAAAAGTGACATATACACAGTGATTAACAGGAGTACTATATTGTGATTTGTTCACCCCCACTAGTGGTAGGAGGGTGCTAGTCCTTTCCAGAGCTAGGAGTATGTGCAGCTGTTGGTGAAATGGGCACTGAGGAGGAGATTAAGATGCTGAGAGTTAGTGGTATGTGTAATGTTGGAGGGCAAAGCATTCCATAGTTTAGGCATGCGGTATTTGAACGCATGTTGGCCTTTGGATGAGCTCATGAAAGGGACATGGAGAAGCCTGGAGTCCACACCTCTGAGGGAGTAGGCAGGTGGAGCTTGTGTTGAGAGGGCAGATTAGAGGCATGGGGGAAGGGACTGAGTCCAGTATTTGGCTATAGTCCTAGAGCAGTGGATCTGTCTGTGGGCCTGGAGTGAGGGCAGGGCTAGGGAGTTATACAGATCACAGTGGTGAGTCATTTGTGGACATTCCAGGATGAAGCGACAGAAGGAATGGAAGAGTGTGTCCAGGCTGGCTAGGGGGGAGGAGGTGGGAGCAGAGCCATAGATTACGTCGCCATAGTCAAGTAATGGGAGAATCATCTTTTACGCAATTTCCTTCTGGGTTGGAATTGGGATGCAGCACTTGTTGCGGTATAAGGCTCCAAGTTTAGGGTGTAGTTTCTTATGAATTGATTCAATGTGTGTGGAGAAGTCCAGGTGCTGGTCGAGCCATAACCCTAGGTATCTGAAGGAGGTGCATACCTCCTGGGGGCTCCGTCAAAGGTTAGGAATGATGAGTGAGTGGCTAGGTGGGAGAGTCTTGCCTGCAAGCCAAAGGTTAGTTGGTTTTCTTGGAGTTTAGGAGCAGTTGATTGGAGCAGAACCAATGCTCAACTGCGTTGAAATCCTGTTGTAGTACATTGGCCACTGCACCGGCGGATGGGCCTGTGGCATACAGTATGGTGTCGTCTGCATACATATGGATGGATGAGTGTAGGCAGGCTGTCAGAAGGTCATTTAAGATAACTGAGAAAAGTAGCGGTCCGAGGACTGAGCCTTGGGGGGACAACAGTAGTGACTGGCAGGGGAGTAGAGATGTGAAGACTGACTTTTACAGATTGGTGTCTGTCTACCAAGTATGCATGAAATCAACTGGTGGCAGGGCCAGAGAGTCCGGCATCTCTTAGTTTGGCTAGTATCACTGAATGGGAGACGGTATCGAAGGCCTTGGCTAGGTCGATAAAATTGGCCAAGGTGATGTGCCCATTTTCCATGCCTGTGAGGATGTCATCGGTGATCCTAATTAGAGAGGTGATGGTTGAGTGTGATTTACAAAAGCCAGACTGGTAGGGGGTGAAGAAGAAGGATGCATCTAGATAGGAGGAGAGTTGGGCAAGAGCAAGGTGTGCCTGCATTTTGGCCAGTATTGGGAGGAGGGAGATGGGGCAGTAATTACCCAGCGAGGAGGGGTCACCACTTTTGGGGAGGAGGATGACAATTGCCTGCTTCCAATTGGCTGGTAGTTTGGCTAATGAAAAGGAGAGGTTGAAAAGGTCGGCTAGCGGGGTGGCAATGGTGGGGGCAGACAAGCTTAGCATCTTGGCGTCCAGGCCAGTGGGGCATTTACCTTTGTTGCAATTGAGAGCCAGCAGCGCTTTTAACACTTTGGCCATGGAGACTGGATGAAAAGAGAAGCTGAAGGGCTGGGAGGTGGTCTGTGAATTCGAGGGGGTGCTCAGCGTGGGAGGGGGCAGGAGAGCTGATAGGAGAAAGTCCGCACAACTGGTAAAGAAGGTATTGAAGGCAGAGGCCACTTCACCACGGTCATTGACAGTAGTGCCATGGATGGTTAGGGTTGGGGTTGGAGGTTGTACGGGGGAAGGGAGGAGGGATTTAATAGTTTTCTAGAAATTAGTAGGGTGATTGAGGTTTGAGTTGAAAACCGTCATGAAGTAGTTCTTTTTGGCCTGACATATAAGTTTGGTGCATGAGTTACGGAGGGCACGGTAGCATTGGAGGGATGTTAGGCTGCCCGTTAACTTGTGTGATTTCCATGCCTGGTCCCTGGTGTGGCATTGGCTAATGATAACAGTGGAGACCCAGGGAAGGTGGGAGACCCTGACCCATTTTTTTCTCAGAGGAGCATGGGAGTCCCATATTGCAAGGAATCTGACCTTGAAGGTTTCGAAAGCATAGTCAATGGAAGGTGCCTTTGGTATGAAGGACCAATCTGCATGTGCCAGGTCATGCAGGAGAGATGCTAGATGTAGAGATTTGTAGGACCTTGTGTGCAACATCCTGGAGGGGGGGTGCTGTTGACCTGTGTTCTTTTCTGACCATGTAGGTCATATGGTGGTCACTTAGGAAGTCTGGGAGAAGACCAGCACTAATAATCCTGTGTGGATGGGTGGTGAGGGCCCAGTCCAGGATGGAGTGGTTCTGCATTTTATGGTTTAGATGGGTGGGGTGAGAAATTAGCTGGGAGAGGTTTAGAGCATTTATTTTGGTTCTCAACTTAGCACTGTCTTTAGCGAGCCAGTTGAAATTGAAGTCACCGAGGATGTGGAGCTCTCCAGTTGAGGCTGATGACTTTAGTGTGTCCAGATGGTCTAGGACGCTAGGCAGGGGGGTGCTGGGGCACAATAGTGTCCAATAATTGTCAGTGTCAGTGGCTCAGTAGGTAGCACACTTGCCTCTGAGGCCGGGAGATCAGAGGGCTGTGGGTTCAGTTCCCAAATCTAGCACTTGGGTTAATATCCCAGTACTGGCACCGTAGTGCAGCAGGGAAGGGGTGCTGCACTTCTGAGGTGCCGTCTTTTGGATAAGACGTTAAACCGAGGTCCCATCTGCCTGGATTGGTGGTAGTTCAGGTGGATGTTAAAGATCCCATGGCACTTATCGAAAAGAGTTGGGGAATTTTTTATTTAATCATGAAAAGAATATATACATATCAGTATTTTTGTCATACAAAATCATTGAGAGAAAAAAATCAAACATAAACAAGTATTGATAAACATTATATACAAATTACACAACTTAAAAACACCCTTCCCCCCTTCACCCCACTATAATAGTGGGGGAATTTATTATTGAAATCTGCACAAATTCAAAGCAAAATATTTCAAATCAATATTACGTCATACTGAACTTTAAAAGATGAAAAAAAAACATAATTAAGTATTCATACATACAATAACCTTAAACATAAGAAAAATAGTATAAACCACCCTCTCTCCCTCCCCACTATTAATGTAGGGGAATTTGATTAAAATCAAAGTCAAAAATGAAAAAAAAGTTGTTTTTTTTCCCCAAAATTAATGTTCCCTCCAACCCATCATAACTGGTAAGAAAAGCAAAACTTACATAGATAATATTCCATACCATTAACTAAAATTACCTTTTAACCCAAGAACTCTTACCCCTTCCTACTACAGGAACGGGGAAAAGGGACTTCCCCTTTTTTTCCTAAAGCAAAAGAAAATCAGAAACAGAGTCCATATACTTTAAAGAAATAATATTAAACATCACTTAAAGGTAAATTAGTATTAGGGACATACAGTCACTAAACCATTGAATTGCTTAAATAGGTACTTATGAACCAAGGATCTGTGGTAAGGATTAAACGTCCCCCACACACTCTTCCTTCTTAATTTCCAATTTCCCCCAGAATATTCTTAATTTACCATGCAACTGGGGTCCCCTATGTGCCTTTCATAGATTTTGTGAAAAAATATTAAACGGTTCAAAACTTATTCAAAAAACAAGTTTCCCATTATAGTCAATGGGAAAAGTTAACAAAAAGTTTGACAGTGTCGCAAATGCAGTTTTTAGTGTTGCAAATGACCCCTGCAGTGTCTCAAATCCAACATCTTGTTTTCAGTTGGTGGTCACAGAAATGCTTGACGTTTAAATTTGGGACCCTCTAGGGACACAATTCTTGCTGCATTTACCTAGTTGAGTCCTGGGGATGATAGCCATGTCTTTTTTGGGGGGTTAAACACCCCAGAAATATGTTTTTGAAATTTTTGTAAACAGTAGTGTCGCAAAGTAGTGTCGCACATTCAACACTTTTGTGATTTTTTTTTGCAAAAGTGTCGCAAATCACGACACTATGCCCAAAAGAATAGAAAATCTTTGCCACCCTGCTGCAAAAGAACGGTTTGGTCTTTTGGGCTGAAATTTGAAGGGAAGAAAGCCAAGATCCCACAGATGTGCCTTTCGGTAGTTTGGTGACCAAATATTAGAGGGCTGCAAAGTTACATCACTCCAAATTTGACAATGTTTCCTATAGGCTAACATTATGGCTTCCGCCGCACCTTTTGGGGACCATATCTCGAAAACTCTTCGAGATACAGACTTTTCATTGGAAAAATATTTAGCAAACCTAGCCAGGAAAGTGATAAATAATATGACATTTTAATTTTTTTTCTACATTGTACAGTACCAGCCATATAAACAATTTAGCATTCCAAGTGTTCATTTTCTGCTCCGAGGCCCATTATTATGCATACATTCTTTGTATTCACTGTGCTTCTGAATGCATCTTTTGGGGAAAAAATAGGGTGTGCGTTTCCCTTACTGTTACAGTCAGTGTTTCCACTTGTGTTTCCATTACCAATGGCATTAGCATTTATGTTTACGTCACCGTTACCATTTGTGTTTCCATTAATGTTTTTATTTGCATTTTCTTTTGCATCACCATGTGCATTACCATTTGCATTTGTATATGCATTTCCATTTGCATTTCCGTTTGCATTCCTGTTTCCTTTGGCATCATCATTGATGTTACCGTAAGCAGTAGCATTTCCAATTGCGTTACTGTGACCGTGCATGTTATGATTTGCATTTGCGTATGCACTTGCGTTTGCACTTCTGTTTCTGTTACTGTTCCGTTTTGGTGTCATCGTTGGTGTTACCATAACTGTTTCTGTTTCCAGTTGCGTTACCATTACTCTTTGTGTGTTCGTTACCATTTGCATTTCTGTTAGCCTTAGCGTTTGCATTTTCGGTAGCTTTCCCGTTGTCGATTGTGTTACTGTTTCCTTCTGCATCGCCGTTGCCATTACCATTTTCATTTCTGTTTGCGTACCCAATTTTCATTTCATTCGGTTATACAGTTTTTGTGCAGCGAATTGACAAAAAATCACATGGTGGCCCCATGCTCCCACCACCACATTCCATTCACAATTTATAGTGCACATTCTCAAAAAGAAGGGAAATTCATGGCAAAAAAATCAGTTTAATGCATCTGTTAGAGTTGTTCCACAGTGACAAAAGTGATGAAATTCGGCGTTAGGGTTGAAAACCCTAACTGCACATTCCCCCCCAACCCCACCCCCACCACACACACATACATGCAAGTAAGGGAAGGATCAAGGCAACACAACCAATCACACACAACCACCAGCAGGTAACAGGAATAACATACAACTATGTAAACCACAAAACCACACACCCATGCTCCCATCGGGCTGTCGCATGGGGTCATCACTGCTAACTCTCATCCCGGACATTCCAAACACTGCTAAACACATATCACTACAGACAACTGGATATCTTGGGCCACACACAGCCACCAAGACATAACACACACTACACATATGTTATTTTGGGGTTTGCAAGATCCAAAACAGGATTTTGCACAATCTCTAAAATATTTTCAAAAATCACTTCCTCAAATGTGAAAGTGTCATGCTTTGACACTTTCGTGTTTTCCAAAGTATTTTGTGAAAGTATGCTCCTAATGACTGCACATCTTTGCCATCATCCTGCAAGCAAATGGTCGGGTCCTTTGGCCTAAAATTTGCAGGATGGCAAGACCTGGTCCCACAGATGTGCTTTTTCATGCTATTGTGCTAAAATACTGAAGGATTACAAGGTTACACTGTTCCAAAATTGAGCAATTTGCCATAGACTAACATTGTGGCTCCCATCACATCTTTTGCCACCTATGTGTTAAAAACGAACCGAGGTACACCATTTTCACTACTGCCAGCTTGGTTCACCTTTATGTGAACTAACCTTGAAGAACAACTTTGTAAATACTGTATACTATCTGGAGTTGGATTTCTCCACTTCCTACAGTAACACAGGTATATACCTCCTGCTGGATGTGTGTGATTGGTTGTGTTGCCTTGGTCCTTCCCCTACTTGCCTGTATTTGTGTGTGGGGTGGTGGGGTGGGAGGGGGAATGTGCAGTTAGGGTTTTCAACCCTAACACTGAATTTTCTCACCTTTGATACTGTGGAACAACCCTAACTGATGCATTAAATGGATTTTTTTTCCATGAATAAATATATATATAGAGCGAGAGTGTGTGACTGTAAGCTGTGACATCTGTCTTACTCGAGGGGGATCACTTAATGTTTTCAAGAGAGTGTCTGGAGAACTAGGTTGAGTGATTCTTTAGACCTGAGTTATAAAGATAATCCCAACTTCCAGCCATAGGCCACAGCAGCCTCAGGACATGGTGAAGGCAGCACCCTCAGATTATTGGTGAGGTTCTTGCCTTCCCAGCTTTATCAGTGCCTAAGGGACTGGTATCAAAAAGATATCCAGCATTACAGGGGTCCGAGTGTTCTAATAATTGAATCAGTGGATCAATCACAAAAACATAAAGTAGGGGGCTTAGGAGGCAACCCTGAAGAACCACCCTTCTTATCCAATATGGTGCTCCACAATTTCCATTTTCATACGGGATCACATAAGCTAGGTTACAGCACAGTTTCACGCACTCTATAAATTTGTTAGGAATATCATAAGAGGCTAAGCAGTGCCACAAAAAGGCATGTGAAACTTTATCAAAGGCTTGGACTGGTCTAAGCTCACCATAAACCCTGTATTTGTCCCACCCAAGCTAGCTTCCACCACTTCTCTAATAAAAATGAATGCTTCTGTAATCCGTCTCTTAGATACAGAACAGTATTGTTGTGGGCTTATTAATTCTCCCATTAGTCGTGTAAAACTTATTGCCCAATAATTTCGCAAAAAGCTTAAAATCCATATTGTGTAGCGTAATAGGTTGCCAATTATTAATTTCTGTCTTCTCCACAGTTTTATACAGAAAAAGCATCAAACCTTCATACATTGAAGTTGGCACCTAACAATCCTGAAGAAAATAATTGTATACTAACAGAATTTCATTTGGAATAACCCCCCACAAGAGTTTATAAATTTCCCCTGGTAGGCCATCTGAGTCAGGGGATATATCATTCTGTAGTCCCTGTTCCACTAATTTAAATTCCATCTCTGTAAAAGGGACAATCATAGGATTACCTTATTGCACGGTCAACTGGGGAGGTGCTGCTGCTTTTACAACTGGACAGTAAAAGGACTATCCTCCACCGAAGTTTCAAATATACCTTGTACATGTCTTCCTATCATTTCTAATATTCCCTCATTATCTTCTTCCATTGTCCCACTTAAGGAACGAAGTCCCATCATTTGTTTCCTTTTCCTTCTTTGCGAACAGCTGTCAAAAGGGTTAATACTTTCTGTATTCCCCCGAATTCCTTAAGTCTGCTCTCTTTGCAGAGAACTAAAATGATCATATTGATATTTCCTCATTTTATACTTAATTTAAGCAATTTCCTCAGTCAAGTCTATTTTCTCAAAGCTTTGTTTCGTCAAAAACTGTCCTAATTTGTCCCTTAAAAGCAAATATTCCTTATAAGATGTCCTTACCTTATCCCTCCCTATATATTGAAAATAATTTCTAATAATATCTTTCAAATCTTTCCACCACTGATCAATATTGTCATATAAAACCAGAGCAGATGCTTTATCCAACACTATTTCCTTAAAGGTTTCAACTATATCTGCATTTTCCAAAAGATCTACGTTTAGTCTCCAGAAACCTCGGCCTGCTTCTCGTTTAATAGGTACTGTTATATGTATACCTATTAATTTATGGTCGGACATTTCCATTGGTATATTAAATGTTCCTGTGACCGGTAAGGTATTTTTTTACAAAAAGAAAATCTATTCTTGAGGATAAAACTCCCCTGTAATATATGGGCATCTTTGCCCTTTTCCCACTCTCAAATGCATCTTTTAAACCAGCTAAATTCAACATTTGTTTCAAGAAGCTCTTATCACAATACTGTTTCCACCCCTTCAATACCCTGTTTGAAATTAATATTGAAATCTCCTCCCAAAAAAATCTGCCTACTTCTGTATAAGTAGGGTTGTACCAACTTCAATAAGGCAATCCTCAATGCCTTTGTTTGTGGTCCACAAATATTTAACAAACGGTAGACTGATATATCTATTTGAACATCTAACATAAAGGCCCGACCAGGGTCAGTATCCACTAGTCATAACACTGTGAGTTCTTCTGATCGAAAACAGAAGTCCACTCCACTGCATGTTTTGGTACCCGCTGACCAATATGAAACCCCCAATTTCCAATCATTTATTTCCTGTGTTATTTCTGTATTTGTATGTAATCTTGTATCAGGAAAACATCAAAATTAGCTGCTGCAATATTCCAAAGGTTGTCAAATGTTTACCAGATGACTTAATACTGTTGACATTTATACTGGCAACTTTTAAATTCAGCAAACTCAGGGAGGAGGTTTAATGATTTTGGAACTTGACCTCGTCATCCTTTTCTGAGGGCCTTCCAACACACTTTTTGAGTCAATTACTTTGTGTGGTTGTGATAAGGGCACCTCGCTTTCTTCCATGGGATGTTCTAGATCGACCCGCTCTCCCCAATTGGTGAACATAGCAAACCGATTCGAAAGTGGGAGAGGGGATAACAGAAGGTCTGCACTAAGCTTATCAACACTTATTTCTTGCTCAGCAGAAATTATTGGGCTCGTTATCTCTGCTGATGTACTAGGATGTATGTCTGTCTCAAAATCATTTGAGTCACTCACATCCTGTGCATCCAAAATTGACTCAATCTGGGTTGTTGCTCATTTTGGTGAACCTAGAGGGGTAGCATATGGGGTCTCTACTGGTTCTTCTGTAAACTCAGGGGCCTCAGTCTGAGGTTTGGAGAATTGAGAATTCTGGTTTACTATTGTACCCTTCCTAATATTCTGTTCTCCCATTCTACTGACTGAAGAAAAGCCTCGTCCCCTACCCCGCCTCCTCGGCTGGAGAGGAGGGGACCTCTCTGACCATGTTCCCTGCCCTCTTAGTTGTCTTACTTGAGTCAGAAGAGCATCATGGTTGGATACCTCAGTAGAATTATGAGCTGCCTATGGACAATTCTGAAAAGCAAGGTAATCATCTCCACATAAATTACACACAGGGGAAGCTGTACACTGTGTCACTGAATGCCCCAATACCCCACATTGGAAACATTTTATGCAGTCACAATCATTATTCAAATGATTTAAGGACCCACACTTATAACAACTTTTTGGTTGTCCCACGTAAAACAATATACCCCTATCTTGCCCCCCCAAAAAAGGAACTTAACAGATGTTGAATCCCAGTCTCTGTTTGTTTTAGTTGTAAATGAAAGTGCCAACCCCCAGTCCAAAATCCATTTTAATCCATGATAGGTATCAGGATGATCAAATATTGTACATCTTTTCTCTAACCAATAAATAATATTGGAAACATCTACACCCTCGTTACGAAACAGCACTGTCACAGTTTTAATTGTAGGCTTCATAATAGGTATTGCTATAAAGTCACTCCAGCTTTCTTGATGTTTCACCTCATAATAGATTTTCCAGAACTTATCCAGTAACATCATTGAACAAAAAGCTTATATCACACATTCTGTCCCCAGGATCATGTATGAAGGCATAGATCTCCGTTGGATTAAAACCCAAAGACTCCTTAATTAATGTTTTCCCCACCCACAGTCTGTCAGGGGGAATCGGGACCTGACCTTTATATCTTAATCATACTAAGTACCATCTTTTTGCTGCTTCAGCTGGTTTATGAAAGAGGCCTGCATAAGTACTAGGCCTATGAAAGTCCGTCTTGGGAGGGGCTGGCGTTTTATTTGTAGACGGCGTCTGTCCTTCATAAGTCCCCAAATCATTTCAAGTACCTCAAGGGAATCAACAAAGTCCAAGAGGGTAGCATCTTTCAAAAAAAGAGGTGTGCAAGAACAAGGGGGCACAATTTGAAGAGGGGGGGGCGGCTCAGAGGTAATGTAAGTAAGTATTTTTTCACAGAGAGGGTTGTGGATGCATGGAATGGCCTTCCGGAAGAGGTTGTGGAGTCAAAAACAGTGGTTGAATTCAAGCATGCATGGGACAGCCATAAGGCAATTCTAGGGGGGTGGGGGTAGAAAGAAGTAGGTTGCTGGTTAACTAGGATCTGCAGCTTATCCATCAGGTAGGGAAATGGGCAGACTGGGTGGGCCAAGCGATCCATATCTGCCGTCAAATTCTATGTTTCTATGTTTCTATTATCCATAACATTTTCTCCTACCTTCGTAACAGTGTCATCTGATCCCAAGACCTTAAGCACTCCATTAAAGGTACCAGCTGTTTTTGTTTTCGTTATACCATCGTTGCTATTTTGTTTAATCATTTCTGTTATATCATCTTGAACTGAAGCCTCTAAACCATCCTGCGCTGCTGCTATCAGTATGCCAAGAGCCTCTAAAACTGAATCATGTTCGGGTATCATTACATACTGTGGAGAGGAAATTCTGGTAGTCAGAGAACCAGGGAGTGGAATCAAAGGATCCGGGACCCATTCCTCCTTTCTCATAATCTATCCCTCACACTGTAATGCTGTTTCAGGAGCCCAGTCAGTTTGATTCTCACTAGTTGTATCTTCCATTAACTCTTTAACCATAGATTCAGTTGATAATTGTTCTATATTTGCAGATTGATTAGGTAATTCTATAGGCATTCTTTTGTGCTTACTTTGCAAAGGGCTTACACCAGTTTGTTTGCGCTTTTTTTTCTCCTCATCCAACATTGTCCTGCTTATCTTGAATTCCCTTTCTGCCACCGAAATTAAGGACAACAATTGTTGTTTCTTTATTTCTAAGTCCATTTTTAGCCATTCCTCCTCATCTTCAGTACATACTTCCATACTAGAAGTATTAAAAAGTTTGACATTTGTCTCACTCTGTTCATCCGAAGACTGGTCGATACTATGGGCTGAAACTTCTGCATTCTGCTCTAAAGGTTCTTCTTGAGCTCCTAAAACATGACCATCCCCAACACCTTCTCGAGATCTACTGAGATCCTCCATCTCTGCAGACAGACAGACAGCGCCCCCCCATCTACACAGTAGGGGAATTTCCCTGGTGTCCTGGTCAAATTTCCCTCATTCACTAAAAATATACCACCAACCACTTAATCTGATTCAAGGTCAGTTGGCATTCATCTGTATCCCTTCCCCAAGGTCGTGCCTGAAAATAGACAGGATTTATTTAGTGCATTTACATGGTCAACAAAAACGAAATAAAATAAAAAACAAAATAGGAACCGGCAACATACACTGGGGTGGAGTAAAGGAGTGATAGTTTGATTAGTAGTTAGTCTATTTCTGGCAAAAGTGTGGGGCTTTGTACTAAGGTGAACTGTAGCCTGGTGGAGATAAACATGGCAATGCCGCCGCCTCTTTTCTTGTCCTGGAGGTCTTGCCTAATAATTGAGTAGCCGGGGATGGTTAATTCAGAGTCTGTGTGGTGGGGCTTTAGCCATGTCTCAGATATGATCAGGACATCTGGACTTAGAGATAGGACAGTGAGTTGCAGCAATATACACCCTCCCAGTTCCTATTCAGCTTTGTAAGGAGGACACAGTATAACTTAGAAATGGAATGAGGGCATGACCTTAGAGATTTCAAGGAAAGGAAAAAAAGGAATGGACGTAAAATACCACAGAGAGGGACTCATTTGTTGTACTACTGCATGATTAAGTTGAAAATATTTAAAAACCATAGTTGGAGATACAGCAAGGTGGTCCTTAACCTGATCAAAAGAAAGAAAACATCTCTCCAAAGGAAGGACAGAAAGAGAAATAGAATGAATATTCGTGAGCCAGCCTGAAGGAATAGGTTTATCCCCAATTTTAAAATTGGGGTTCCAAATTTTGGTCTGAGCTATATCTATAGAAAAATTAAGTGACAGGGTGGCGGACAATTGTTTATGTATTAAAAGTGAGGTGCCAATTATGGAATAGTGAAGGGTGGGTGGAAGTAATTTGTATTTCATATACAATAATGAATCTGAGGAAAACCCATATAAATTGATCAGCTCCAATTTGATAAGAAGCCACAGATTTAAAAGTCATTGCTTCCTGTGGACGTAAACATTGTAAATATTTATTCAAATGACTGGTCCAATAGCAAAGATGAAGATCTGGAAGTTGCAAGCCATCTAAATAATCCGGTGCAGCCAATTTGTTATACAGCCAATGTGAGGATCTCCCAGCCCAGAGAAACCTAGAAATTATAGAATGTAACATTGTAAACCACTTTAAGGGGACATAAATGTTTAACATTTGTAGGGGTAGAAAAGTTTGGAAAAGATATTCATTTTAATTATATTTATTCTGCCTCAAATAGTAAGAGGCAGAGTGGTCCAGCACTCCAGGTCCACTTTTCTGTAGCTACTAAGGTGTCCAAGTTAAAGTTTTTTAAGTTGAATGGGATCTGCCATGAGTTCGATCCCTAAATATATCAAAGTATGAGAGGTCCAAACAAGACCAAAGGAGGCAATATCTGCCTAGGTAAGAAATTTATTCAGCGGCATTATTACAGTTTTATTAGTGTTCAGTTTATAGCTAGAGATCCAAAACTACTAATGGTATCTAAAAAAGCAGGGATAGCTACTGCTGGCTGGTTCACATGAAGTAATATATCATCCCTATACACAGACAACTGATATTGAGCTGAACCTAAGGGAATATCGATGATAAGGGGGTTACATTTTAATTTTAATTACAGGGCTTCTAAGTAAAAATTAAAAAAAAAGTGTGGACAGTGGACAACCCTGCCTTGTGCCACTATATAAAACAAAAGCAGGTGAAAAACCACCATTGCAATATATCCTGGCACTAATATGGCATACAATACCTGAAGTCAAGCTATAAATTTCTGCAGGAACCCAAACCTTTCTAGAGTGGCAAACAAAAAAGGGCCATGAGACCCTGTCAAATGGTTTCTCAACGTCCAGGGATACAAACCCTGCTGGTTGGTTGAAGTCCCCGGTTGCTGAGAAAATATGAACAAACTTATGCAGGTGGTCTGAGGCAGACTGGGTAGGAATAAACCCAACCTGCTCCGGACTTATTAGGTGACTCCATACTTAATTAATGTGCAAAGCAAGAATCTTACATAACATTTCCAGGTCCTGATTAATAAGGGAGATGGGGCGAAAACTCAAAACATATTCTGGGTCATTACCCGGTTTGGGTATCAAAACAATGAGGGCCTCTGCAAGCATAGGATCAGAAATACTGTGTTCAAAGATGTCTGTATAGATCTGGGTTAAATTGGGGGATAACTCTGACATGTATGTCTTATAAAAATTAGAAGTGAACCAGTTTGGTCCAGGAGCTTTATCTAATGACAGCAACAATATAACCAAGGCTGAATCAAAGCTGATTCCTGGGCATCAGTTAGCTTTGAGAAAGGGATCATGTACAGGTAATGAGCAATGAATTCTGGAGACAGAAGAGAAGGCAGGGGCCCATATAAAGATTTATAGTAGGTATAAAATACATGAGCAATGTCTCTTGGTTGGGACTGCAAAGCCTGCCCAGTAAGAGAACGAACAGATAGAATAAGCCAAGAACTTTCTTGTTTAGAGAGACAAAGTGCCATGAGCTTTCCTACATTTTCTCCTTGGTCTACATATTTGGATCTCATCTTATATATGGCATACTCAGCCTGTTCCAACAAGAGTTCTGCATATTGATCTCTCACAGCCTCCAGGTCTAGACTATGAGCTTCAGGGGAAGTTGAAATAGAATCCCTTTCTAGATGCCTAATTTGAGATAGTAAGGAAGACAACTTTTCCTTACAGATTATCTTACGCTTAGTCGCCACGCAGATAAACTCCCCCTTAGCATCACTTTACATGTGGCCCATTCCAAGTCTCTATGTGTAATAGAGCCCCAGTTGTCCTGGAAAAAGGTTTTTAAGAACCCTTCTGATGTGTTCCACAATATAATTATGTTTTAGTATCTGATTGTTAAGTTTCCAAATAGTGTATTTTTCCATATTAGAATCCTGCACTAGTATAACCATACTATAGAATGGTCTGACAGTACACGAGGGGCAATGTCACATAAATGAAGGCCAGATAGGCTAGAATGGCTCAAAAAAAATAGTCAAGTCTAGAATAAGAATGGTGAGATGAAGAAAAAAAAAGTATATTTTATAGAGGATGGATAAAGGACCCTCCAAGCGTCACATAAGCTGAGGGAGTCCATTAAGTCAGAAATACACGTTGTGCTGGAGAGAAACCCAATGGGTTTTGCGGGACCTATTAAGGTCACGTATAAGAGTGAGATTTCACTCATCCCCTTAAAGACTTGATAAGTGGACAAACAGAGCAAGGGACATTGCCAGGTTCTTAAAAAAAGGAAGGAGAAAAGAGGTTAGGGCCAAAAATACTGCCCAATAAAATTTCTGTCTGGTCCAGCTTCCTATGTATGAGAAGAAAATGACCAGATGGGTCAACAACCATGGTAATAAGGGTAAAAGTAACTGATTTGGCCATCAAAATGATGACCACTCTCTGTCGAGTGCTATCACCCACCCCATAGGCTTGCCCAATATAATCCCTGTGAAGCAGATTACATTCAGCAGTCAACAGGTGTGTTTCTTGTAAAAGGGCAATCGGAAGTCCAAAATTAGCTAAATGCTTGGCAATATGATAATGTTTGGTTTTAGATTGTGCCCCTTTCATATTCCAGGTAACAAATTTCACTCTACTTGACATCAAATCCATTGGGATAAAGCAACTCTGCCCAGAAAAAGGAACCAATCAGATAACTCATGCAAACTGTGAAATGCACTCATTTAACCCCCCCCCCACCCATCCATCCTCCCAACAAATTCATATCCGAACCAACCCAATAAAAGATAACTATTACAACTGATGGCAACCCACACAGTTGCCAAATTCTACCACTTGACCCAAGACTGCACTCCTGCAGTCAGGTCCATGTAAGGTCATTTACAGGGGCTCCCAGCTAACCCCTGGAGGGCGTAGAGCAGCTACAAAGGGGAGACACAGCATCTGAAGGTATCAAGGGGGATAAAACACTAATATAAAATATACCACACAAGAAAAACATTACAACTAAGGAACTACACCATGCAAACCAAATAGTCCCCTCAGACAGTATCAACACACTCAAGCACTCCTGAAAGTGGTAAAAAGAAGGCAGCAAATCACCCTAAAAGCTCCAGACCACAAAATATCACAAAAAAGACTAAATGATAGGACAAATCAAGAAAAACAACCAAAGTAAATAAGAACAAAAGAGAACAAATATGCATACACAAGTTAAAAGCAGATAACAATAAAATTAAACGGCCAAAGGAAAACCAGCCATAAAAAGAATAATAATTCCAGAAAAGAAAAGTGCCATGATAAGGAGCCCGAATGAAATGACTCAGGAACATAAGAAGAGAGAGGTCAAGAGGGGGATGCTATGATGTCTACACATCAAGAAACACACAATTTTCGATACAAGCAAATAGACACCAACCCAGAATAAACTCCTTAAGGGGAAACAGTGCATACCAGCTACATAACTTACAGCATAATGAAAAGGAAAACTGCATTGTGTAAGTTCAACATTTTAAATAAAATAGTCTGGACATCAAGAAAAAGAGAGATGCATAATGCAGCCTGCACTTCTGTGTCCCATGTCAGTCCGAACAGAATGTCCATTCAATACCGCAGGATATGTAAATCAATAAAGCTACAAGGCAACTTAACAAAATGCCTCCAGAGTAAGAGGGAACCCAATCTTATAGTGCTAGTTCATGTAAGTCTATAAAAAGAAAATGATCCAGCGCTGATCAGAGAAAATCACAGCAAGTCCACACTAAATCAACAAGCAGGGGTATGCTGCGGGGGAAACAAGTTCAGAAAAAAATTCTATAACTCACTCAGGGCCTCTACTGTTGACTGAAAATGCCTTTCTCCTGTTGCAGTGACCACATATAGCAGGGTAGCGAAGATGAAAATGAATTTCTGCAGCATACAGTGTACTCTTAATACCCCGGTAGGCTTGTTGTTTAGCTTGAATGCCTGGACTAAGATCACTAAAAATGAAAATCTGAGACCCTTCCCACCACAGTTGTTTTTGCTGATGGATTTTTGTGAGAATGTGTATCTTATCTCAAAAATTCAAAAGACAGAAAATCAGAATGTGTGGCTTTTCACCAAGATTAGGCATCAGCTTTAAAGAACTGTGGGCTCATTCTGTAACATAACTGGAGCCATATGGAGAGGGTCTAGCTAATTTTTCCAAAAGCTGTTGGCAAATAAAATAGGGTCATTACCCTCAGTGCATTCAGGAATGCCAGAGATAATTAAGTTGCTGCACCGACTTCTATCCACCCGATCATCTATTTTCTCCTCTAAAGATGACAGCCTACAGCATAATTCAATCAATTCAGGTTCCATTCTATATGCCTGATCTTCTAAAGAAGAAATACGAGCCTTTGAATCAATGATACAGTGACTGAGCAGTTCTAATGTAGGCATTATCATTTTAAATTCAGAGACCAAACTGAACGAGATCTCTTTAATGACATTTAGATCCTGAAAAAAGCATTCTGAGGAAGAGTGGTTGATCACTGGCTCTGGGGAAGCTGGGAGAAGAGGGATCCTCCTTAGGGCACTTAGATGGTGGAAACAGGGCCGTAGGAACCTCCAGTGGTGATGCCGTTTCCATTGCATACGATTCTCCTGCCATCCGAAATGCAACTACACCATGAACTGATTGAGGAGATCTACAAAAAAGGCAAGGCAGTAAGAAAAAAACAAAATTTTACACTGGGTGCCAGTCAAAATAATACTTTTAAAATGCCGCAGGGAGATTACTCAGGAATGTCCACTCACTAGCCTGCCATCTTGTGACCCCCATGGTTTAGTCCATTAATGAATGAAAGGATTAAAAATGCAGAGATTATAATGGGGATGGCAGGGGTGGATGGCTTTCATGCTCCCCAATTCTACATGGCCAGCTCCGGTCATCCTGCTGTCCCCCAACTCCACCACCACACTGGAATTTGGGGATGTATACCCACTATGGAGGAGAAGATCCAGAAAGTTTTGCTGAGCCCTTGCATCAGATGGATAGGTGTCAGGGCAGAAGTGGATACAGACTGAATTTGTAGGGCCACCCAAAAGGATAAAAAGTCTCAAATATAAAAAAAAAAAATAATGTGTGCTCTGGAGTGGAAAAGGGTCGGAGCCAAAACCAGCACCAGCATGTCTCACCAGCACCTACAGGAGCATGTCAGTGCAGGTGCCAGACACCCAGCACATGGATTGGCATGCCGCTAAAGTTGCCAGAAACCCAGCATGCTAGTGATGAAAAAATCCTTCTAAGATGCATTTGAATTATTTCTTTTACTGTCACATCCAGGGTGAATTGGTAAATCACCAATCATGTTTTTTAAAGGTCCATCATGACAGGTCCATGTTAATCATGTGTGCACGCCTCTGCTCCACGTACAACACATGTCATTTCACTCTCCTGGCACCCTATTCCACTCACCACTGCCACCTCTACCAGACTCTTGGCAGGCTCCCACTACACTGCAGATTTGATTACAGGCTTGGCTGCCTCCTAGACAGTGCCATCAGGCATGGTGAAGCCTCCCCTTATACGTCTCTCCTCAAGACCAGAACTCCCTTGAGGTGTCTGCGTGCATCCTCAGTCCCCCCATGGATATCCCAAAAGTCTCCTTGGCTATGGGCAGTAGAGCATTATCTGTAGCTGCTCTCACTCTGTGGAACAGAATCCCCATGCCCATCTGCTCTCTGGACTCCCATGCCACTTTCAAGACACATCTCAAATCCTGGTTGCTTGATGAGGCCACATGCCGTTGCTAGCTTGGATAACCCTCCCCCCTACCTTTCTGACTTTTCCCTCTTGGGCTGCTTTGGCCTCCCCTGCCCTCTTTCGTTTCTTTGGACTCCTGGCTTACAACCCTTGCTGCCTGCTTTTTCGGCTCTCCCACTTGGCTATTGTCTTGTTTTTTTTTTTTGTTTGTTTGTTTGTTTAATTCCCATCATGCATTAATTTGCACTGGCCACTTATATTTAATAAATAATTGTATAATAATAGTTGTTTGTCTTGATGTACTGATTGTTTTTTTCAGTCTGTCATTAATTTTACTTTCCTATGTCACTTTCATTGTTCACCATTGATGTCTGTAAATCCACTTTGTTCACCAATGATGTCTGTATATTCACATGGCTTCTACTCATTGTATAACGTGTCACTACCTCTGTAGCTGCCACCTGTGTGGCCCGGGTCATACCTGAAAATGGTCTCCTGGATCAGTGCACTTACCTGGTTACCAAAGACTTAAATAAAATAAAATAAAAAATAAAATCATCAAATGTTATCATATGATCATCAAGGCAGATTGTGATCTAAGCTCATCATCCAGATCATGATATAATCACCAAACATGTAACTTACCTGGAAGGAGCACAATCACAGTTTCCTCTTGTTGTTGGTCTGGGTGGGCTAGTTAAGTCACTGTACCCTTTTGAGTGAAAGCTCTGGATTTTTTTTCTGAATACAATTGATTATGGGGGCATGGGGGAGGGAGATAAGTTCAGCCACTTTGTGCCTTTGCACTATTAACTGTTGTATTTCTTACTTCCCTATGAAGGGAGAGGCTATACTGTTTCTCTGGTTTTCATTGCAGGTTCTGTTTAGAGTAATTTTTGAGCCTTTAGGAACATGGGTTCGATTCTGAGTTACACTGGTTGCCTGTATGCCAGGGACCCTATGCCACATTCCAGAAGTTGCAGAGTCCTGGCACTTGCAACATGCGAGATATGTCATGTGTGTGGCAGTGGCCCACATATGGCATATCAAAGCTGCATGTTGCAAACTGCAGTGAGTGACAGGTGGCCCCTCGAAGCCCCCCCAGCCCTGGGCCACCTCAGCAGACACCAGGGGGCCTGTGGGGCTGGACATACAGCACAGTTGTCCGGGGGACACACACCAATATCAGACCCCTCGGGGTCCCTTATGATTGGGGAGGTTGGAAGGCCAGGGTGTGTTGCAGGGGGCTAGAGGGTCCCTATGGCACCATCGATGGGGCTCTGCATGGTGGCATCCAACTGTGCCAGCAGTTGGTTGCCACTTAGGACAGCTTTGAGCTGTCAGAGTTTCCCTATGCCACTGCGGCTTTGGGAATTGCAACTGCAGGTTACAACATCCCCCCACCAGGAAATGGGCTATGTGCATGTTGTAACCTGCAGTTGCACCAGGCATTGCGGGCTGTGGCATAAGTGGTGTCTGAACTTGTGAGTGTTGCAGCCCACAGATGCACTGGCATATGGCACCTCTTGGAATGGCACAGGGTGTATCGCATGGCGTAAATTGAGGGATACGTCATGGAGAGTGGCATATCCCACCTTACGCCAGCATAGCCTGACTTGGAATCAGGCCCATGCTTTTCACTGTGTGTTTCTTTTCATTAGAGAAACATGGATGTGTTCTTAATGAACAATCATTATGGTATGGATTGTTAAAATGTGCTGGATTACATTTAGATAGTTTTACATGGACCATTTGGCTGTGTTATATGACTCCAGTACAAGTAAGCACTGAGTATAAATCGTATATGTGGTTCTCCCCACTGTGTTACATGGAGAGGCATGTTACACTTCTCCTGTATTGAATATTTATGTTTGATACATTGTTAAGTTATGCTGTCTCTTGAATGAATATATTTTATTTATATATGGCTTAAAATTACAGGAGCTCAGCTGCACCCCTATAGTTAGGGTTAAATCTTCACTTCTAAGATAAGCTAAAAGTTTTGCGCTTTAATAACTTTTCAACCCTTCAAGCGATTCGCATGAAATTTGTCATGCTCCTTGAGGATCATAGATCTCTTGATGCAGTAAATTTCATTCTGGTAGGATATGTGGGTGCGGAGATATGGAGTGCCAAAAACATGTAAATTACCACTTTTTGTCAATTTCTTTGTCACCACGTTATGCAAAAACTGTATGGAATTGTTGCCTGAAAGTTTTAGGGTATATAGGTCTTGGGTCACAGTGGTGCCTTATGAAGGTTTGGAGAAAAAATATTAATCAATTCCAAAGTTATTATATTTTAAATTTTCCCATTATTTCCTATGGGAAAAATTAGATGTGAGGCTCAAAATAGGATTCTTGATCACAAATATGGAATCATTGTTAGCAAATGCGGAATCCTGGTTCATGCTACTGCCATCTTGTTTTCGATCTGTGAGACAAACAAACTTACATTTTTAAAATTATACATGACCTTGGTAAACACCAACAGTTGTATTTACCTAATCAGGGCCCAAGGAATTCCATTCTGGGGTCAGTGTTTTGAAAAAAATGTGGAGGAACGTGTTTATTTTATCTGTGGAAATCCTTTTTTGCAAATCGCAGGAAACCTTTACTATGAAACTGGATCCTTTTCTGCAATTTGCAAAAAAGGATTTTCTTTTTCCACAAATTGTGAAAAAGGAAGCCCAGACAAGGATTTTGTTTTGCAATTTGTGATAAAAGAAATTTTATTTAGCTGTTTCTATCACTTCATTTGTCACTTCATAGCAAAGAAATGATTTGGAATTTTTGACTGAAATTTGTAGGGTACAAAGGGCTTGCTCTACATATGTGCCTTTTGCTGGTTTGGTGAGAATATATTGCTTTTTGCTCAGACTTTTGCAGATTTAAATTTTAATTGATTTCCCAAAGGATAACATTGTACTGGAAGGTTTATGGAGTAATTTCTTTGTCACTAAGCTGTTAAAAAATGGTTTGCAATTTTGCTCTGAAATTTCCAAAGTACAAGGTGTGTGTGCCACTGATTTGCCTTTTAGATGTTTAGAAAAAATATGTCAAATTACACTGCTTTCCAATTTTTATATGTTTCCTATAGGATAACATTGCAATGTGAGGTGTTATTGACGCTGTACACCATGAGATGGGAATGCAGGGCCCAGGGGGCCTTGCGCTCCCACGGGCAAATAAAGATACCACTATTCTATCTGAAAAATTATGCATGGGTTAGAGCACAGGGCCTGCACTCTCACATGTATATACGGATAGGATTATGGACTGATGGGAGTGCAGGGTCCAGATTGCCCTGCGCTCCCACAGGGAAGTAAGGATACAATTACAAGCTCTCCACTTTTTCAAACAATAAGGAAATTTCTTTGCAAAAAAAAGTTGTTAATGCATCAGTTAAGGTTAAAGCAACAAAAGTTTAGAAATGTGGTGTTAGGGTTTCCAACCCTAATACCCCACCCCACCCTACACCACCAACAGGCATCGGGGTTATCAGTCCTAATGCTTCCCCCATTCTCCTACACTGTACCCATCTTAGCTTACTTACTCATGGAATGGGGTGAGCTTTAGGGCAGACAGCCCCAAGGCACACCCCTGATGCCTGTTGGTGTGTGTAGAGTGGGGTGGGGTGTTAGGGTTGGAAACCCTAGGACCACATTACCAAACTTTTGTTGCTTTAACCATAGCTGATGCATTAACAATGTTTTTTGCAAAGAATATAATAAAATGAAAGTTAACAAAAGTCACTTTTAAATCACCAACTGATGACCATTGATTATTTTTGTAAGCTTAACTCAGCATGCTTATTTTTGATGATATGTGGATGATCAAGAAATAATCATCGATGATTATTGACAATTATAGTACTTCTGTATTACACAATTGTAAGTCACATTAGTAATACCTAACAACCTTTTGCTACTAATATGAAAATAGTAATATTTAACAAAGTTTTGCTACTAATATGAAAATATTAATGCGACCTATCAGTAGAAGCACAATATATTGTAAATCATCTGAAGTTAAATTTTAATCCCTTTAGGAAGAGTAAATGAGATGCCAGGTATAGTATGTACATTTACATAACTAATTTACATATTTCTTGCAAATCTCCAAAGCACAGTTTATGGACTAATACAATGGTAATGTCTATTGTTAAATTATTTTTGCCTTAACAGTATTAGTAAGTATAATTGAAAGTGGTGTGTTTGTGTAGAAGAAGTGTTATAACTAATGATTCCAATGGACATGTCTAATTAGAAGGCAATATGCATTCTGTGAGTATGGAAGAAAAATCAATTATTTTTCTTTTAATATATTGTAGCAATCTTGACCATAGCCAGTCATGAAAAATCATGATAATATGAAATCATAATTAAGCACAATCATTATTTCCATAACATTGTGGTTTTTGATTGGTGACCATTTAACGTTCATGTTTAATCATTGTTAGTCATGATCACAATGATGGTTTTTGAAGTTTGAACTTTATCTTTGAACATAATTGACAATCATCATTCATAACACATCATTATTAAATCATCATCTATTAGCTGGGACTGCAGCCTGTGGTTGGCTGGGGTGCGGTCAAACTCATGAGCCATACATCCCCTCTAATCACCCGATGCCTGACTGCAGAGCTAATTAAAGTTTCTTGTCAAGTGGTCCCACCTCCTTCACCCATTCTGCAACTGCTAAGCTAATTTGTTTCCCTCATGTCTGGTGGCCCCCCTCTCTCAACAATTCACAGCTATTTTCCCCAGTGTCTGGAGTTCCCACCCCTGATGAAGTAGCCCCCTGCCCCTTACACTCATCTCCTTGGCTGTCTGTCATCTGTTTCACAAACATGTGGTATTGCTATCATACAGTACTGTATAGCGATACAGGACATGGTCTGACAGTAGCTTAGTCTACTCGTGCATCCATATATGTGCACAGACTAAGTCATATGTCAGCAATGCTAAATCTCAGACCTGTATCCCTGCCATGGTACACTATTTTGTCCACGGACTTACATGCTACCTTCCAAACTGCCCCTCAAGGACACATTGGTGATGACTCGTACCCCCAAATGGATGTTCAAACACTAACTCTGCATGTCTTCATTAGGTAAAAATCTAATCCAGATGTTAGTGGCAGCATATAATCTGTACAAAAACGAACTTGGTAGATTATAACCACAGCATGGGTGGGAACATGGCATTGCACCAGGCACATAGTTTGCATGAGAAGATCCATGCAGCTGGCAATTGGTGCTAATGCCATAGTCATCAACACCCCCCCCCCCCCCCAAACACACACAAACACAAACCTGTACCTTTGTGCATGCTTCCCGTTAATATGCAGTCTGAATTTTATTGTACCGCTATGGTCTAACCTGGTGGTACAGTGGCCCTGTATCAATTGGTGGCAATTGTTTCCTTCCTGGTTTGCAGAGGATACTCCCTCCATAGCCCCATTCCTGAGCATTCCAATTTATGGCAGCTCTGTATACCACATAACTGTTCCTCTTGTGTTAATGGATGTTCAGGCTCGCAAGTTAGCAAACTCTTGTAAAAGTACTTACAGTACTTCTTATTATGGTCATGGTAACTCTGAGCCTTGGATACTGGGTAGTGAGACTACTGTGCAGCCACTGTGTAGGGCACATCATGGATTTGCATACTGGGACTTTTAATACCAGGGTCTTCTCCTGCTCCTTTGCCTGTACTGTCACACTGACCTGTGCAATAACATAAGTAAAGACTGGGTAACCTTTTGTGGTTTTATACAAGGGTGGAATACATGGGTTATGTAAACAAAATTAAAAAATGGCAAAGCGTATCCTGGCATTCTGATTGGCTATGAGACTAACATTAGTGGGTGGGTATTTTTTAATACAGCCCTCTTAAAAACAAATCCCAACTGCATGCATGGCATAGAAGTGGTATCCTTATGCCACTTGACAATTCAAAGTCAAATAGCCACCATTTGTTTCCCGGTAGCTAAGCAGACATCTAACAGAGGAAGGCCACCCCCAAGTGAGAGAATGCACGTCCTCCACATCCCCATATAGTCAAACCATCAGTTAAAAAAAGGTTCTAAAAAATAAAATAAAACACTTTTAAAGAGGGACACAGTTACTTGCAGCTCCCAGCTGCCCAAAAAACAGCTGTTCTAGTAGTCCTACCTAGCCGGTAAGGAGTCTGTACATCAAGGCAGCCACATGTAACAAAGTGCTGCCTGTGCTCCTTGGTCCATGTTCCTCTCAGCCAAACTAGCAGTATTGACCCTTTTTATCTAGCTCCTCTGCTCTGTTCACAAACAAATCATCCCAGTAATATTTAAAAAAAAACACATTTCCCACACATCTGTACAAAACATGGAACTACTCCCTTTTTTTTCCAGTACTGGAATAACTGTCCCGATCTCACCAGCAACATACATCGTTCTCCCAACCGAGGACTTCACTGCCGACAACCATTTCTTCTCTGGACAGCAACTGCATTAGCACTGTGTCTTGGTTTTTAAAACAAACTGCCATTTAAAAAAAGTATTGTCTCCCACCGTAGGCTCTGCCACTGACCACGCTCATGCCCTGTCTATTTCTTCCATCCCAATCACTATGGCAACAACTGCCAATTAAAAAAAAAAAAACTCCTATTGCTAGTGCAGGGTGGGGATAAACAAAAAGAAGAAGCAACAAAACAAAAAATTGGAATGGAGAAACAAAGCTGCTGCTTGACAATGGCCGGGGGGGGGGGTCTCAATCAACAAATATAAGCAGTCTGCTATGAGAGGTGTAACTACATACATCCAGCTTTGTTTATAATTATAATCCAGGCAGAGGAACTATTTTATTATAAAACTTCTGTTACAGTAATTTTTTCACTAACAGTTTTTTATTAAACTTTTTTTTTTACAGTGCCATTTTCTAAGCACAATAACACTCTCCAGGGTGGGTGGTATTAGGGCACACTGGACCTTCCAAAGGCTATATGGCTCTCCGCCTGTGGCATTGAGCCTCATTACACATCAGGGTGGTCTGGTATTCCAAATACTGCCCACCTTGTCAAATATTATTGCTTACACAATGACCTCAATCAATGTGAACACCCGCTGATTTGAGAGATGGTGGACATACCGTAGCTCCACTCTGGGTGGGTATTTCAATCCTACTGTTGCCATTATGGCACCCAGGTTCAATATTCCTCCCCTCTGGAAGGACACTGCTACTCTAGGTTAGGTATAATGATTCCCAGGGTGATCAGTCCTCAACTCTGAGAGGACATTCTGGCCACCACAGTGGTTACTGAGGCACAGAGGGTGAGCATTCCAGATACCAGTGCAGGCATTCCTGCCCTCAAGGTGGCCAGTTCATCCTATGGTGGGCATAGAGTTACAGAGGGTGATTATTCAAGTACCCAGGTTGGATGCTTTAGGGAGGGGAAAATGGTACAGGGGATTGAAGTGTGGTCAGCTGGGGGAATGTAGGATGGTCCTGAAAGGGTTGTCCAGCTGCAGGGAGGGTGGTTAGCTGGGGATCGGAGATAGAATGGTGGTTTAGCTGCTGAGAGCATGGCTGGCTGGAGGTCAGAGGCTGGTTTGGGGCTAGAAGTGTCTGGAAGGTACAGTGTTGGCAGTTCAATGGTGGAATGCTGGTCTGGGGATACAGCACCTTATAAACACTTTGGAGGTTCCCCATTGTCTTCATTAACCTAGTGCTGAAATCCGGAATAGACAGAATGGCAAGACCATGCATGTTGTTCCAGTCTGGCTGGTCTGTCCAAACCATGAAATCCAGATTTTACCATTGTGGTCTGGTCCTGGTCTTACCAATACACTTGGCACAGGACCAAAATAAACAAAAGCATTATTTACTGTAACATTGCCATTGGTGATACAAAATTAAACCGTAGTATAAAATTCACACACACACACACACACACACACACACACTGAATGCCAATTTATTTAATTGATGTTCTGGAGCACAGACCTCCACCATTTCACATGCACTGGTAGCAGCAGTAACAAAATGATATATTTAAGCAATAATGCCCAACAGGGTGTGTGTCGTGCTGGGATAATGTCACGCCTCAGGCCGCAGGCTGAGTGCATCCAACAACTGAGGCGTGACGTTATCCCAAACGACACACACCCTGGAGGGTATTATTGCTATTATACAATGGCTCGTTGTTATATACAAAATAAAAAAATAATTTTAAAGAATGGTTTTTAGTGTGGAAAAATATTTTTGTTTCTTAAGAGGAGATGCAAAAAAAGAGGTAATCTAGCTCATCATATAGCTCATCTACAGGTTAACAGTGAAGCTGAGACTAGACCCGTGATGTTGTTCTGGGATAACATTACGGGTCCAGCCCAAGATTGACCAATCAGAGACCAGGAAATGTTCTTACCATTGTATAATTAGTTTTGTTGATCCAGTACATTAACCCCCTCCCAGACGAGCCACGTTTTCATGGTATCAGCATGGCTCAATTGGTAGCACATCCATCTCTGGACCAGAAGGTCATAGATTCTAGTGCTGCACAGGGATTGGAATCCTACCATAAATGTCATCACCTAAGTGCAGTATAAGGGGGATGATGTACTGTCAGGATGTGGCATCCTTTGATTGAGGTGTTACACTCTGGTCGCATCCTCCCACAGCTGAGGCTATCCTGGTCAATGTCCAGGTAGCAGTAAAAGAACCAAAGGCACTTTTCACAAGCATAGGGGATTTTCCACAGTGTCCAGGCCTACATGCCTTTTCCCATAAAACCGGCTCTTGCAACTGTCCAAGGCTGTGTGGGGGTGTTGATGTGTCAATTGGCTGCCACTACAGATTTACAGTCACTGCACTACCAGTCTCTCATCACTTGTAAAGTGCTTTGAGATAGAATGTGTATCAAAAAGCAACTGATACAGTAAATACTGATTCTTTACACATGCAGGCGGCAATGTAAAAAAAAATGATTGCCCCCCCAGCACATTGGCAGCAACATTAACACAATGATATATTCGAATTCAGCAATCTAGAGCACCTCCCCCCCCCCCCCCATGCATGCTAGATGCTGTTTAGGGACACTATGCACCTTTTCAAGCATGTCACTGTAAAGGTGGCATGCTGAAGTGCAGGAGATGCTGATCAATAACTGAACACTCAGCACACCTTTTTCCAGCACGCCGGCATCTTGGCAGAGTGGAGTGCCAGACCACAATTGAACATTCTACCCCCACCCATTTTCAGGTACATTGGCATCTGAGCAGAGCAGCACTCTGTCATGCTGGAATGAGCTCAAACCCTACAGCATTTTCAGCAGCCTGAGTATGAAGCATGTGATGTCCAGCTCATTGACTCTCTTGCACTAACGTCATGAAGCAGAATGCTGCTTTCATGCAGGGCAGGACAGGGATACTGAACACCCCTTCCCCTTTCCATGCACACCAGCAGTGATCCAGAGCCCCTACAGCAGCAACAATCTAGAGCACGTGCACCCCCCCTCATGCACATTGGCTGGAAATGACACAATAGTGAAATTCTGTTTTTTTAATCAGTGCTGTCTGAACAATCCAGAGACTACCCTTCCAGCAAAAGCATTCCAAGGCACACATACACCCCCACATGCACACTGACTGTAAATGGCAAAACATTCAAATTCTGAAATGAATTATCAATACTGTCATACTGTCTAAATGATCCGGAGGCCTCCCCCCATCAAAAGTGATCCAGGGCTTGCACACACAGACACACACACACACACACACACACACACACACACACACACACACTCACAGGAAATGACACAAGTCCTATTCTGCTCTTTTTGTAAGCAACCCTGTCTTAGGGATATAAAGCCCCCCTCCCCCATAAGTTATCTGAGCACACGCATCCCCCCCAATACTGACTTGAAATAAAACAAAAGTCTTTTTTTTCTGTTTATTTGTTAATCAATACTGCTCATTTCTCTGCACCCAGAGTTCTCCCTTTGATGTACACTGACTTGAAATAAAAAGTCAGATTCTTGGGAACAGTAGATACAGTACATTCAGTACATAAAATATATCAGGAGACACTTGTAAGGGGAGCATTCTGGGACAGATAATTTGACAGGGAATACAGTATAGCACAGAAACCAATGTTCACTGACAGCCACATAAAATATTTAGTAATCAAATACATCTGATTAACTCCAGTGTGTTCCTTTCTATACAGTGTTGTTATACACACAAATGATATTCTACTGTACATGTAAGCTTTGAAAAATTACATCAATCACTATTTCTAAATATTTGTGCATAAACACTTCATTTAATTTTTTCTAAAAGGTAACGCTAATCAACAAACAAATAATACAAATCATGTTAAAGAACAAAAGTAATAAGTTCCCAAAAGTAACCCCAAGTCTAAAGAACATTTAACAGTAAAAGTGGATAGCTTGAATTAAACCTCAACACTATCATACTATGTCAGAAAGAGAAAAGAAAACACCCAGGATAATATTTCATAAAAGAAGCAATGCTAATTTACATGACACATAGCAGAACTAAACCAGTAAAGAACGAAAAACATGGCAACACCTTTACAAAATCACAAAGCACAAGATCCAGAAAAAACGAAAACTTATTATATATCCAAAGGTAACCAAAAAGAAAAGAACTATCACCCTAAAATCACCCCACTTGTAGATTAGGGTTGAGTTGCAAAAGTCTGCCAACCCCCAAACAAGGGACCCCAGGTTGACAGAAGAACCACAGACTTTCTCTTCCTCCAAAATAGGACTCTCATATAGGAAGCTGCCCTTGTCATGGCTTGCTGCCAGTGTAAAAAAGATGGAACAAAGGCAGACCTCCAGTTTTTTAACAATAACCTCTTGGCTTCTAAGGCAGCAGAGTATAAAAGCAATTTATGTGTTCATGCTGCTGGATTAAGTAACTGGGGGCCCCTAAAATCCAAAATATGGAACAAGTGGGCAAAGGGGGCACCAAGGATACATTCCAAGCAACCAATAATGCCCTCCCACCATTGCTGTAATAAAACACAGTCCCATAAAATATGATACAGGGAACCTGGCCTTTTCAAACATCTCCAACAAGCATTGTCTGAGCAGAGTCCAATCAAAACTAAACAATCCAGTGTTCTATACCACCAGCTTAACACCTTTTTTTGAATAAGTTGTAGCCGTGGATCTGGTGATGCTTGATGATTCTCCACCCAACAGCTCTTCCAGACCTCACTAGATATAGGAGATTGTAAGTCTAATGACCATTTTGTCCGATGAGGCTTCCAATCAGGTATGTAGCACTCCAACAAAGCTTTGTATATGTAACTAACCTGTTCTCTAGGATGAAATATGTGTTGCAGTTGCAAAAATCTCCACAAATCTTTTGAGGGCAGTTCACAATCTTGTAGCAGTTGAGGAAACACCTTCAAAACTCCTGTTACTGCATCAAAAAAGATCACGAACAACAAAAATCCCCTTGGAGGCCTTTGCTATCCAGCATATCTGTTACCCCCCCCCCAACCTGAATCCTGGGGTTGTTCCACAAGATCTTAAATGGCCCAAATAATTGGAGTCCGATTTAAAATGCTTCCACACTTTCCTCCAGCACTGTAATGTATATTTAATAGGAAGCATAAGATTTTGTAATAAATGGTGGGCATCTCTAAGCAATAATAAAAGTGAGAAATCCCCCCACTGAAGCCTGTTTGATGTCTATCCACACTGGAGAACTGGTATGAGGGGAAATCAACCACTGAAGAGTGGACTTCATACAGTGTCTATCCCCAAGTGGTAATCCCAAGGCAATGGCATATTTCAGCCACCTTGTGGGCCCAAGACCCTTACAGTTTTCCTAGCAAACCTTGGAATTTAACCCTCCCATATAAAATTAAAAAGTACTCTATCAGTTTTGTTCCACGTTCCAAGTGAGATGGGAATGGGCAAATTACTGAAACATTAAAAAAGTTTGGGGAAAGCCATTAACTTCACAGCTGCTATCCTGCCTGGAAGTGGCAGATGTAGTTTCGTCCATCTATGAAAGTCTAAGGATAAAACGGCTAACACCGCAGTAATATTCTTACAGCTCATGTCAAACACATACTTGGAAATAATCATGCCCAAGTATCGAAGACCTCCTGGTGACCACTTCAACGATGCTGCATGCATAGTCGCCCACTTAGTGTTCTCCTTATAGAGAGGTAAGATCTCCGTTTTGGCCCAATTTACTTTGAGACCTGATATAGCACTAAACTTGTCCAGGACCTCCCAAACATTAGGTAAGGAGATTTCAACTTTAGAAAGAGTCAAAAGAAAATCATCAGCATATAGTAACATGGAAAATGTGTGGTTTTCAACCTGAATCCCATGAATACCAGAATGCTGTCTAATGGCTGCATTTAGGGCTTCCATAGCCAGCAGAAACAATAGGAGGCTCAATGGACACCACTGCCTAGTCCCACGAAACAAATGAAAAGAATCTGACAGTTACCACTGGCAATCATCCTGGCCTTAGGAGAACTATGAAGGCATCTGACCCATGATTGAAAAGCTGGGCCTACACCCAGCATGGAGAGGGTGTAGAAGTACTTCCACGCTATAGAATCAAATGCTTTCTCAGCATCTGTTGCTACTATGGCTGCCGAATTGGGGCCCTTAGTATCAATCTGAATAACATTTATCACCACCCAAAGGTTATCACTGCCTTGCCTACCTTTCATAAAACCGGCTTGAGACTTATGGACTAAAAAAGGAAGAGCTTTTTCTAGGCGCATTGCCAAAATTTTGGCAACAATTTTGCAATCCACATTAAGTAATGATATTGGCCTATAACTGGAATATATAGTCAGATCTTTGTTAGGTTAAGTCAAAACAGTGATAGCAGCCTCCTATGTAGATGGAGAAACAGAGCTGACTTTTTTGACATGTTGAAAGACGTCTAAAAGGTGAGGTGTAAGTTCCTCTTGAAAAGCCTGGTAAAAATCAGTACTGAAGCCATCCGGTCTCAGTAAGAGAAATATCCTCGTCCAAGGCCAGGGCAACATCCAAGGTAATTAAGGTACTGTAGCTGAAAACCAGAAAAAGAGGTCAAAATCCCTCTAAGAGGGAGAGATAGTAGATGCATAAAGAGATTGATTATACTCTTTGAACATATTGAAGATTTGGAGTGGGTCTGCTACTACATTATCCCTTTCATCTTTTAAAACAGCAATATGAGTTTCCATCATTTTCTTCCTCAACTGGTGGGCCAACAATTTTGCTGCCTTGTGCCCTGATTCCCAGTAGGACTGTTTAATAACAAAACAGGCTTGTGAAGCTTACTGTTGATATATAGTATTCAACTGATATTTTAGATCTAACAAGTCTTGAATTCACTGTAAATGTTCTAGGGGATTTTGATAAATGGTTATCTCAAAGGCCTTAATCGAGACCACTAAGGTAGATACTTCATCCTTCTGCATTTTATTCTACTGAGATGCATATGCAATAACCCAGCCTCTAAGAAAAGCTTTGAAGGCATCCCAGATAGGAAAAGGGGAAACATCTGAAGAGGTATTAGTCTGAAAGCACAAAACAATTTCTACCTTTAACCATTCTTGGAATCCCTCAGAACACAGCAATGCGGGATTAAACCGCCACCGAGGGGACTTTAAAATATCACCTTGATGTGTCCAAATTAACTGAACAGGGGCATGGTCTGAAATGATTATGGGAGAAAGAACCACATTTAAGACATATAAAAACAAGGGGGAGCTCCCTAGGAAAAAATCTAGCCTGCTACATGTGGAGAATCTATTAGAATGAAAAGTAGGGGCCTGTCCTTTAGGGTAAAAAACTCTCCAGAAGTCCACTAAAATAAACTCTAAGCACATTTGTAACAATAAAGCCCTAGAGCGCTGGTGTGAAGGGGTGCAATGTATCTTTGGAACCCTGTCCATAAATGGGTCCATCACAAGACTGAGATCACCTCCCATTATAATGTACATATGCGGTTGATACCATTCAGACAGAAACTGAGCAAGTTGGGCAAAAAAGTCAGGAGTATAATCTACATTAGGAGCATAAATATTGGCCAATAAATAACTAACACCAAAAAGAGTTCCCAAAAGAGGGACACTACGCCCTTCCCCATCAAATGCCATCCTCTCCATGTAGAAAGGAAAGCCTTGTTTAAATAAAATAGATACTCCATGCCTTTTAGCCAAGTACGTACTAGAAAAGGCTGCTCCCAACCAGTCCCTAACTAACTTAGATACATCTGCCCAAAGGAGATGCATCTCCTGGAGGAAAGCAACATCACACTTAGTTGACCCTAGGTAAGAGAACACCTTTTTTTCTCTTGGATGATGTAGCCCCTGAACATTCCATGTGACTAATCAAATGTCCATCATGCAAAAATAAGGTACTGAAACTGGTCAACAAATAACAGAAACAACCACAGGAAAGTTGCCACAAGAGAATAAAATAAAAAAAGTGGTGCCATGTTTACAACCAGAAAAACAGGTGACAGTATAAACAACCAATCCATATAAAAATAATTAGTAAACAAGAAACTATAAAGTATATGAGTGGAGTGACTAAAAACATTGAAAAAGAAAACACATCTTACCAATGCTGATGTGCAGTGGATCTTCCCCTGGGTCAGAAGATACCTAACTGTCCTATCAACTACAATCCCCCATGAACTATAATGGGGGGAGAGGGGTAGCACTATAAGTAAATAGCCAAAATGACCTAAAATGTATATAAAATACTTCACAGTGTTGAACAAAATATAAAAGAAAAAGAGGAAATATTACTATGTATAATGCAACACCCCATACAAAACAAAAAATGACAAACTGGGGAGATGCGGTACTAGGAGCCAATGTTAAAAACACATCCATGCCCTTCCATTTCCTGGCAGGCATATTTATAGGCATACCTGCCCACATTGAAGCAGTTCTCCTTATTTGGTTGCCCGATATGCAACTGCCCAAACTCTAAAACATCATATTTGAACAGTGGCTGTAAATTAAAAAGAATGAAAAACAAAGAAACAAAAAAGAAATAGAGCCAAATTCTACCCACAAAGTGCATGTCACATCTATAAAATAATTTCTATTAACTTTTACAGCCCATCCAGACATCACAATATCTAACCCATTCCACATCAAAGCACTACTTAAAAGCAGAACCATAAAATTTCTGTAAACAAAATGAGGGGAGAAGAAAATACTTCAATACAGCTTTACAATCTTATTGAAACCCTGAACAGTGTGCATAGATAAGTTCTTAATGATCGAAGATCCCTCTCCACCCACCATGACCCATAACTATTAACATAAGATCGCAAATACATAGTCCTCCACAGTCTGACTCACCCCTTCAAGGGCAAAAATAACATCAAAATAGTCTGAACTTAGTGGCTCGTGATCATTCATTAGTAGTTGTATCGTCTGCAGCAGCATCCTTACTTGATAGACTAGCAGACACGGAGCTGACACTGGCTTCATTGGATGCATCTGCAGAATCTGTGTTAGTCGCTATTTCATTAGATATAGATGCAGAGTGACCAGGAGATAGACAGGCAAAGAATTCATCATCAGCATAATCAGCTCAATCCATATTACCATTATAGAGATCCTCTGAACTTGGCATTCGAGACAGCCACTGGTGCTTAGGTTCTGGCTCGGCAGACCATTGCAAGGAGGTTGACTCTGTCTGCAATTGTAATAAGGTATTTCTTGATGCTGAATCTTCTTCTCCATCCCAATGATGAGAAGCTTGGGGGTTCAAAGAGTTGCAATCCCTCTGCCTTTTTGAGTTCAGTCCCAGATTTCCTTCTCGTGTTCCTGAACTGGAGACAGATGATTTAATATGAGATTTCAAGGGACAGCCAGATGCAGAACAGAGACCTGAGGATGAACACCTTTATTAACAGTTCCATTCCACAAAAGCACTATTTTCCTGGTGTAACAGATCTTTCTGCAGGAGTATGGGAGGAAGGGAAAGCTTTTCTAATATCTTTGAGAAACATTTGCACAACATGAGGGGAGTCAAAATTATGCCATCAGCCTTCCCATAACACTGTAAGAACAGCGGGATATTTTTGGGAATATTGAAACGTCCATTGAACAAGTTCCTTCCTGATGGGAGTAAACGCCTTATGCCAGGATGCAACCTCATTGAGTAAAACCGAAAAATATGAACAGAATGACCATTCCATTTAAGAGCCCCCTTCTTTCTAGCCAATGTAAGAATATGTTCCTTTATGGAGTAGCGCAAGAAGTAAGCTATAATAGGGCATGGAGGAATGCATCTCGTGGGTATGGGGCCCAACGACCTATGGGCTCTTTCAGTCTCCAGTGGTGAGTCTCAGTAAAAGTCAAGTGCCAGTGGTATCATACTCTGCAAGAACTCTGGATTACTTGGGCCCTCAGCTCCCTCGGGGACACCAACTATCCACAAATTATTGCTGTGCCCTCTGTTCTCTAGGTCTTCAGTCTTGGCCTATGCAAACTGTAATTGCTGTTCAAGTCAGCTGATACGATCCACATGCTTTGCTGTATTTGATTTGACTTGCATAAAGAAAAGCTCATTCTCAGCAATTCTTTGCTCCACCACTTAAACTCAGTCATTAAGTTGAGAAATGGAGATTTTTATATTAGGAATATCCTGGGTCAATGCTTGCAGCATGACACGTATATCCGAAAGATCTTCTAACCCCACAGTCATAGGGGTTCCCGAAGTCGCCATAACTGGAAAACCTCGAGGGCAGTCTCACAGGTGCAATGGTGCAGCACTCCACAAAATCAGACCGGTAAGTGATTCTAATCTGGTAAATGTTTCAAAGTGCAGCGGGTACTTACAAATGCTGGTATAGTGCGAGTCGGGTTAAAAAAGTTCATCCATCCAGTCTGAAAGTGAAAGTAACTGCCAGATTCAAAAACACAGTAGCAAGGCAGGGTTGTTGGGGTAGAGTCAGGAAACACTGGGTGCATCGTGAAAGTTGCAGTTGAGATTATTTTAAAGAGACAGAGCAGATTTTTATTTCGTGTCCAAAACTATTGCAGAAATTCAAGTGAAAGCCTCAGGCATGCTTATGACCCACTGCAGTAAACTCTTCTCTGCAGGTGATCAAAAAGAAATACAGACATTTCTTGCTATCAGTTGGCAGTGTTACGTAAGTTACTTTTTCTATTACTTTCTATTATGTTCGGAAACTTGTTCCAGGAAGTTTGTAGTCACTTCAGCAAGTATGGGAGAGGTACTAGAAAAAGTAATACACCTTACAGTTATAGTTACTTATTTCTTTTTATACAAAACAATACAAAAATAATAAATAACTATAACAGATTACATTTTGTGAAAGTAATAGGTTAGTTACTAGTTACTTTCAAATAAATGTAATCAATTACAGTTATGTATTTCTTTTGTATAAAAAGACATAATTAATTGTAACTGTAAGGTGCATTACTTTTCCAGTACTTCTCCTCCTTGTAATGACTGTACTAAGCTTTCACAAACAATTCAAAGTAATAAAATTGAAAAAAGTAACTTACCCAACACTGTCAGTTGGTGACTAGGAAAGACATACTGAGCCAAGAAAAAATATACTCCAAGAAATGCCATATCCTTAAAGGGGTCCACTCATTTAAAAGCAAAAAAAAAATGGCAATTGGGGTGTGCGAGTAATAACATTTCCCAAATGTCATACATAATACACTATTCTTGCCTAATCCATTTGAGAAATGCAAAAACAAAAGAGACAGTTCCTACCCTATTTCCTGTAAGTAGTACAACCTCCATCCTCCAACTTCTGTTAGAATCCATCTCCCATCCACCCCCCAGCACCCACAATTTCCATTACATTGGCTATATTTAAAAAATCTTCCATGATGGGAAGCTAGCACAACCCACCTCCACAGTCAGCTGCCATCTTTCTGCACTTATTTGTGCTTAATCAAATATGACTCCCACCCCCCTACAATGGCAATACCCTCTTCCCAATCCCAACCACCTTGCAGCACTCAAAAGCTGGCAAGTGGCAACTATAAAGAAGATTAAGGCCACTGACACAACCCACCCTCCTCTATGGCCAATCACCTTCTTCTGAATGAAAGTACTTGCATGCTTGTTAATAGTTAAACCAGCTGATCATGCGGACCACTGAATGTATGTGCAGTGGGTAATCACTCGGCTTTGTTTTAGGGAAGAGCAGCTGGGCTGGGCTCAGGTAAAAGAAGGGTCCAAAGCATTGGGCTCAGATACCAAGGAGGACCAACTGGCCTGGCCCTAGGTGAAAGGGAAGACAGATCAGGCAGGGCTTGGTTGCAAGGGAGGACCCCCTAGATGGCTTGGGTACAGAAAGTGAAGCAAATGAGTTGGGCTTGTGTACAGGAGGTTGGCCCAGAGGACTGGTTGTGTGAGTAGGAGGGGACCCAATGGGCTAGTTTTGAGTGCAGGAGGGGGTCCCAGAAGGCATGACTTACTTTATTTATTTATTGAATTTTGTTGATCAAGTGGGCCCACTGAGGCCAGCAGTCTCTTTTCAGGGGCGACCGGGGGTGGGGATATTGATGGTAACCAACTGAAATTGAACCAGATTAAGTTGTTGGTAGTATTTTTAGTAAATGGGGGAAATCTGGCCAGGACACCAGGAAACTCCCCTACTCTTCCAGTAGGGGGAACCTCTGAGCGTGTGGGTTGGCAAGAAGGCCGATCCAGGCAAAGGTGGAGGAGGAGGAGGAGGGATGGCAGCATATCGACAGTCTCATAGTCACCAAAAACCCATATGGACAATGCAACTTCAGTGGAAATACCTGAATTTTCAGGACATCAGTCTGAATCTGAGTCTGCATCATGAGTTTGTATGAATGAAAAAGAAGAAATTATACAATTTTAAACACAAACAGCCATTGCTCTGGTACAAAGGATAGCTACCACTGATGCATTAAGAATTACCAGTCATCAAGATGCTACATCGCTATCAGACCAAGAAGACGTGCTTCATGGAATCTAGGAAAGGAAAACAAAATTATTGCAACTGCTGGCAGACGAAGATGTTGCCCTGCAAGCATACACCATTCAACAACAAAATACTGATGCCAAGAATATGCACATGGATAAACTTACAGAAACTGCAGTGCACTTGCCAATAAGACCAGCTACAAAAAGACGTGGAAACCCAGACCAAACTGAAAATACTCCTTGGAGCCCTGAAAAAGCCTTGCTTGCTGCCAGATGGTCAACAACGGCAGACAGCAAGGCTTGGGATGCAGGAGCATCGCCGACTGCATGGGACATCCAGGCTCTGACATGGAAGATAAAAGACTCAAGAGGTGAAGAAAAAAAATTGTTTTCTGGCACTAAAACTGTAAGGCCCACTGACAGCCCTATGGAGGTTGCTATGGCAGCTACTCAGACTGGGGAAACCCTGATTATTGAAACAGAGGCTCACACTGACTCTCAAAATAAAGCTGCAATACCAAACACTGAAACGATGACTACTGTCAATGGAATCTCTTTAAATGTATCCCAGGTTACAAAAGAATCCAGCTGTAATTTGTCTAGCATGAAGGAAGCACTTTTCATTTCCTCCAATTTGCAAACTAATATTATAGATATTGTGCCAGCTGGACTAAACTGCACAAAGACAAAAAGCACAGCCCTCTACTTCTTGGTCAGACATCACGGAAGAGACAAAACTACATACTAATGTATCCATACAAACATCTGTAATTGTCTCTCCCCCTCCCCCAGGAGGTCAGTATAGCAAAGATAGAGAAACATCAAATCCTAATTATCAGCAAAAAGAAAAAGACAGACCACAAGGAAACTTTAGAATGGCAGATCTTTTCGCCAATGTGGGGAAACCTGCTAAAAGAAGGAACACAGTTCATTTGAAATATAAAGGGGGGTTAGAAGACACCCAAGATAGAATATATGTTGCCAGGCATCTGTTAAAAGAACACCTGCAATTTCTGGCTACAGAAATATTTGCATTAATCCATACCTCAGGAGAGTCTCAGTTTGATATTAATTTTAAAACACCAATGTTGCTAGAACACTTTTGGCTAAAATACCATACTGGGAAAACCTCACCAGTATGGACTCCTTTTGTGGTCATCCCCATTAGCAAACCTACATTAAAAACAATAAGCATCTTACTGTATTTGAGAATGAAGGTGTACACATATTTGACATCCTATATTGGGTCAAACAAAAAGTGGATGTTACAGATAGACCACTTCCTATAATTGATTCTCAGAATATATGGACTGGGGTATGAAAAATAAAAGTTAAACTACGGACTTCTGCAACTGGGCCCCAACACCTTCCTAGCAGTTTTTATGTAGGCATAGAAACATAGACTTTGATGGCAGATAAGGACCACTTGACCCACCCAGTCTGCTCATTTCTCTACCTATTGGATAAGCTGCAGATCCTAGTTTTACCAACAGCCTACTTCCTCCTACCCCCACTAGAATTGCCTTATGTCGGTCCCATGCATTATTAAATTCCCCCACTGTTTATGACCCCATGACCTGCTCAGGAAGGCAGTTCCATGCGTCCAACTCCCTCTCCGTGAAAAAATATTTCCTCACGTTGCCCATGAATCATTCCCCTTCTACCTTCAGATTGTGCCCCCTTGTTCTTGCACATCTCTTTTTCTGAAAGATGCCACCCTCTTGGACTTTGTTAATTCCCTTGAGGTACTTGAAAGTTTCTATCATGTCCCCCCATCCCTCCTTTCCTCAAGGGTATACATATTAAGCTATTTTAGTCTCTCTTCATATGGCTTCTGATCCAGACCCTGCACCATTTTAGTTGCCCTCCTCTGGACTACCTCCATCATGTCTATGTCCTTGTGGAGATGAGGTCTCCAGAATTGAATGCAGTACTCCAGATTGGGTCTCACCAACTATCTGTACAGAGGGATAACAACTTCCTGTTTTCTACTGGTGATGCCTCTCCCTATGCATCCCAATATCCCCCAGCCCTCCCTACTGCCTTCCCACATTGCTTGCCTACTTTTACAGTAGGTCATATGCTATAACTACCTCCATGTCCCTTTCCATTTTTGTTGTCATTAATACCCCTACCCCGATTGTGTACTCTTTCCTTTATATTTTTGTTTCCCAGGTGCATTACTTGGCACTTCTTTGTATTGAATCTATGCTGCCATACTTTTGACCATTCCTCCAACCTTGCCAAGTCCCTTCTCATCCTTTCCACCTCCCCTTGTGTATCAACTCTGTTGCAGATCTTTGTGTCGTCTGCAAAGAAGCATACTTTTCCTTCCAGTGCCTCCACAATGTTACATATAAAGACATTAAAGAGGACAAATCCCAATACTGAACCCTGCGGTACACCGCTAGTAGCCCCCCTTTCTTCTGAGTGGGCTTCGTTTACAATAACCCTCTGTGTCCTGTTGTCCAGCCAATTTTTTACCCAGGTTACCACCATGGGACCCACTCCCAGTCTGGCTAACTTATTTATTAATCTTTTGTGTGGGACTGTGTCAAATGCCTTGCTATGTCTAGGTAGGCCACGTCCACAGCCCACCCCTGGTCTACTACTTTGGTCACCCAGTCAAAGAAATCGATTAAATTAATCTGAAATGACCTTCCAGCTGTGAATCCATGCTGCCTTGGGTCCTGCGCCCTGCTGGCCTCTAGGTACTCAACAATTCTTTCTTTCAGAAGTGATTTCATCATTTTCCCTGCCACTGAGGTCAAACTAATAGATCTGTAGTTTTCTGCCACTGCTTTGCTCCCACTTTCATAAAGAGGAATGTCATCTGCCCTCCTTCAGTCTTCAAGTACCACACCATCCTCCCATGATTTGTTAAAAAGTGCAGTCAGTGGTGCCACTAGTTCTCCCCTTAGTTCTTTTAGAATTCTGGGATAAATCCCATCAGGCCCCATTGTTTTGTCCACCTTCAGTTTTAGGAGTTCTTTCAGAATCTTTTCTTCTGTGAATGGACTGATATCGACCCCCTATCCAGTGTGCTTCAATTATTTAATTTAGGTACCTCCCCCTCCACTTCTTTTGTGAATATTGAGCAGAGGTATTCGTTCAGTATCTCTGCTTTGTCACTGTCACCATCTGCCCACCCCCCCTTTATTAAGCCTCTCTATCCCACCCCTGGTCTTTCTTCACTCCCTAATGTACCTATAAATGGTTTTATCCCCTTTCTTAACTGAGTTGGCTATCTTTTCCTCTGTTTGAGTGTTTGCTATTCTGACTGCCCGCTTTATTCTACTTTAACTGGTACAGTTCTCTGTTCTGCTCCTTCTGTGTTTCCTTATACTTCCTGAATGCTGTTTTTTTCGCTCTTTTCTTCCCCATCACCTCTTTTGAGAACCATAGTGGGTTTTTTTTCTTCATTTTGTTTGTTTATTTGCTTCACACAAAGGCTTTTTGCCTCTGTGATGGCAGCTTTGATTTTTCCCCATTGTCCTTCACCTCACCTTCTTGCCCATTTGCTAGTGCTTTTCTGAGGCACTCCCCCATTTTGCCAAAGTCAGCCCTCCTAAAGTCCAATACTCCCACCTTTGTGTGTCTTGACTCTATGGTTGTGTCTATTTTGAACCACACTGTTTGGTGGTCACTAGTTCCCAGGTGGCTACCCACTTCTAAATCTGAGATCCTCTCTCTGTCCCTGTTTGAGAGTACCAGATCAAAGATTGCTCCCTCACGAGTGGGTTCCAGTAATAGCTGTCTGAGGCATGCCCCCTGTAGGGCATTGAGAATTACCCTACTCTTAGATGCAGCTGCAGCAAAGGTGTTCCAGTTAACATCTGGCATATTCAGGTCCCCATCAACAATAACTCCCCCTTTTCTGCCATTCTGAGGATGCCTTCTATCATTTCCTTGTCCTTTTCCTCACCCTGAGGTGGGGGTCTGTACACGTCCCCCATACGGATTGTGGTGCAATTTTCTGTCTCCAGGGTGACCCACTGTGCCTCCTCTCCTCCCTGTTTACCCTTTAGTTCCATTGCTTTGATCCCTTCCCTTATGTAGAGAATTACTCCTCCTCTTCTTTTACCCTCCCTGTCCCTCCTGTAGATTGTGTACCCTGGTATGTTGATACTCCAGTCATGGTTCTCTGTGTACCAGGCAGGGATAGAGGTTTCTGTTTTTTGCAGGACAACCTAAGACATGACATCACTGTGGTTCTTTATCACATTTTAGCAATGCCTGTGATGCAAGAGTTCATGAATAATGTTTAAATATCAGTTATTCCAGCCATTTCTGCCACAACCCTGTATGCTGTAACCTCTGTGATAAACCTGGACATTCCTGTAAATCATGTCCCTGGGCAGCACACAACAAAGGTTCATATTATGATCAAGAAGACCTGTCTTAGGAGTACAAAAAAAAAAAAGAACAGCAAGAAAAAAAACACAGTGCTCCTTAGCACATAGCAGATGCAGAACGATTGGTTATGGACTTGGAGCAGCCTAGTGCCATTAACCTGGCCACTCGAAATGAGGGTGCATCCATGGAAGCAGGGGATACTAGCACCCCCCAAAAAGGACTACCATGCCCACAGCAAGAGGGGATTTCCCAGGTTACCACTACACCTGTACCTCCAAATAACTTCCATAAACCAGCACACAGAAATGCAATCCCCAGCCAAACCTAATGAGGGTTTTAAACTGGTAGGAAGTAATAGAGGTACCAAGAGTACACTTCCTACATCTAAACTATTAAGCAGAGAAACTATGACTACTAGGGGCAGCTATGCAACTTTACAGGAAGACTCTGAGGAAGATGAATAGAACTCAGAGGTCTCACCTATTGTCTCTTCACAGAAGGATTTTTCTGATACAGATGGTGATATCACTAAACCAAAGAAAGCCTACAAAAGAACATAAAAAAAAAGAATCCTAGGAAGTACAGTATGGATATTGGAGTTGGAAGGGGAGAACCTATCAAGGATGCTATGGAACAGGAGCTGCTCTTTTTGACTGAATTGGATCTACTTGAAATAGATTTTCAATCCACAGAACTGCCTGAAGGAGATGACTTAGACTTTCAGTCTAACTCTGAAGAAATAATAAATCAACTTTTGCATGATATTTCTGCTGACACTGAATTGCTACCCACTGCAGAAACAACTACAAATAATGAATTGAAAGCATAGGAGAAATTTCTTCGCACCACAGTCCAGACAAAGAAAGACTGGATCTTGTGTTTCTTACAAATTAAATTAGCTGCATCTATGTCTCACACACAGATCTTCTCTGAAGTTCTGGAAGCCATTTGTACTCCTAGTGAAGATTCCATACCCTCACAACTTTCATCTGCAGCTGTCCGGGACAAAGCTAGTGATGCTAAGACTCCTGGTTCAGCAGGCTTACTTGCTGCCATTGAAATTCATGAGTCCTCATTGCAGCAAGTCAGACTCCAGCACGGACTGCCAGATGCTGCATCCACCTCAAACTGGAGTGTGGACAGTGCCTTGTGAGCTGCGGGTTGGATTAACATGGATACTGGTGCAGGGTGGAAATCCCCAGGGCTTGTGATAGCTGCAGAGATAATTGCTCAGAGTGCTAAACCTAATACGCACTACACTGAAATGGCTTTAACCCCATGACATGTCTAGAAAAGGCACCACACCATGCACAAAGTCACTCATTTGCCTTAAGTTGTCACTCCTGGTGAAAAATTTCCCAATGCTATCATAGATGGGGCATCCATTGTACAATCTCCTGCCATATTCCATAGCCCTTCCGAAGACCTGCATATGGGTGCTATGGCTGCAGAGCCTCAGTTTGGCATTAAGATTATTGAGGCTCTACAATCAAACACAGGGGCCCCTACAACTAGATCTGGGAAAGCCAGAGCAGGCTTGAGCCTGGCTTGAGCTTAGTGCCTGATTTGGCATGGCTTGATCTCTATAAGCAGTTGAGGGCCAAGGTCAAGTCAAGCCAGTCATGGTCAAAGTATGCAGTTTTGTCAGCCAGAGTAGTTCATGTAGTGTCTGAAACATTCAACTCTTATGTAGAAAATTACCTGCAGTAGCCAGGGCTTGGCTTGTGTTTTGGCTTGTAGAGCCTAGCCAGATCCCTGGCTTGACTCTGGCTTGGCTCTGGGTGAAAAAATCCTGGCTTTGCCCACCTCTACATACAATGCGAAATACATATGCTTCAGAACATTGAGAGCAGAAACTTCTGTTTCTGCTCCACAACCTACAACCTTTGGGATGACTGACTTATTTACAAAAGTGAGCGAACCACCACAAAGAAGGAATGCTGTCTGCCTCAAGTATAATGGGGAACCTTCTGAAGTCCCAGACCACAAAACAGTTAATGCTTATTGCTACCATGGGGATAATGGCCAATGATTTATTTGCATTTATGCATGTAAGGAGTGAGGCCACTTATGATATCAGTTTTAAACTTGCACAAACTCTGGAAAGGTTTTGGTTAAAATATCAGTTAGTTACGGAGGTTCTATGTGATAATGGCGAAAGCCTAAAGGTGATCGCCATTATCACACAGTCAGAGTGCTTAAAGAAACATTTTCGGCACTACTGACATCGAGCGCACAGGACAATGGCGCCACAGACATAACTTTCAATGCTTTCTGTGGACTGTTTCACCCCACTTCCCCATTAAGGGATTCTCAACCCAGGGGCATGTCAGGGGTGGAAAGTATGTAAAAAGAAAGGTGTGGTCTGGGCACAATAAAATCACACCAGTGCCCGGACCCGGTATCTCACCTACCCTAACCACAGGCCAACCCCCAATGCCATGATGCAGCTCGGCCACCCACAGCAGCACCACCCCCTACAGCTCCTCTGCCCCTCCCAGCCCATGCTCGTTGTGCTCACTCCCCCCACGCATGCGTACATATAGTGACATCCTGTTGCCCATTTCAGCCACCCCTCATCCAGTTGTCCTACCCTCCTATCACTGTGAGGGATTTTGCCGAGGAGGAGTTGCCGTTATGGACAGCACCCTTCCCCATGAACCCTCCTCATGGACTACCGTTAAGGATACACCCTTATGGAAGCCTTTTTTTCCTGTTCCCCTCACCAAACCTCTAGTTAAAAACATCACATCACTAGTTCAGAATGAGGTGATTAACATCACTGATGTCCAGCATTGGCTCAGACAAAGGTGCGAAATTCTAGCTCATCTAAGTCCAATTCTGGACAAAGATCTCATTTGGACAGGGGCCTGGAAGGTCAAAGTTCAACTTAATCAAACAGACCTAGGGAATGACCACCATCCAGGCAGCTTTTTTATAGGCAGAGATAGGGGGTTATGCTTCTATTCAGGGCGACCAAGAACATGCCACAAATGTGGAGCAAGAACACATCTCAGTTCAGCCTGCAACAAACCATGCTGTAATCTCTGTCTAGAATACCACCACATTAGCCTGGGCTGCCCAAACCCATTAAAGTGCAATCTCTGTGATGAAACAGGGCATTCTTACAGGCAATGCTCTTGGGCAGAACACAATAGAATGGACAAAACTCCCCTGAACCAAGAGAAATTAATCAGTGAGGTCCAGGTCCGAATCATACAAGGCCAGGCCTCCACTTCTCTAGCCACAACACTTGTGCCAGAACTGACACAGATAGCAGAAGAACAGGATGTATGCTCAGACCTAACACAAGACCAACAGCCTCCCATAGGGATAGAGACTGACCAAACACAAACTTCATCACAAACTGTAAAGACTGTTGGAAGGGCTGAGTCCCAATCTGTTATGTGCACCCCCCCACCCGGAGGACAAATTCCCTCTAGTAAAATCCCACAGGGACCATAGGGAGAAAAGAAAACCTGAGGCTAAAGATTCACACTTTCCGGTTCTTACTAGAAATTGGTTCAATCTTTTGGCAAAAAGGAAGTAGTGGGGTGACACTGAGGAAGACGATGAGGACTCGGATGCTTCCTCCATTGTCTCTTCTGACACATGTATAGACTCCACAGTTCCCAAGAAGATAAGAGGCTGCTTGAAATCCCCTATGTGAATACTACCCTCACCACCATTTTGGATATGACTATGAACATCTTGATCACACCCCTCACAAATAATGTCAACAATATTAAAAACTATATGAAATGACTGACCACACTTCAAATTTTGAAAGATTTCCCAAACAACATCCTTTTTCTTCAGGATATCAGAATCAAGACCAGACATGAGCTTAAGTAAGCACAGAATATCTGGAATATTGGAAGTTCCTTTTGGTCACAAGGTGCGTGTATGTGTGATGGGAGTGGGGATCTATATATTTATATGTCCCAAGGAGTCAGTCATTGCTGGATAAGAGTGGTTTCATGTGCGTTCTGCTCGTGAGAGAACAGCAAAGCAAAGCTGATCTGTTCTGACATGAGCAGGACGTGAGTGAAACCACTCTTATTCAGCAACGAGAGGCAACGTGGGACATATAAATATATTACAGATCCTTCAAGTTTCAAAATGAAATCTTGATGTACAGTGAAAAACAAAATTTTCTTACTGCCCAACTCTCATGAATGACTACTTACTGTGGTAATGGTGCAACCGATCAAGGTAGATTGGCGGCTTCTTTTTTTTTTTCTTTTTGTCTGGCTGTACTGTGTCCGATCGTGCAGATGATGAGTTGCCGGGGGTTGATTTAAGGTGCCGGATGCATTTCTTGCTGTTATTTTTGTTGTATTTTAATAATAAGGTTTCTTGCTGTCATTCACTAGGAGGTAGGGGTCGATGGTCAGTAAAGGCAAGGCCCTGTTGTGTGACGGCTAATACCTATGCATGCGCTCAGTGCTAAATAAACCAAAAACAAACATACTCGATCGTGAGCCTTGTGAGTTAAAAATGTAAGGCGGCATTAGGAACAGTTCGCAAAGTATAAAGTTGAGGTCTTCTTTTTGCACACATGATATCGGGGGGGGGGGTCCTTTCTACAACTCAAGGAACTATGATCTCTTATATGTCCCACAGAGCCACTCATTGCTGGATAAGGAATGAGTGGCTCTGTTGCACATATGAATATGCAACAAACATTTTGATTAAGGAATTTTCACTTATTCAGCATTACAGTGCATGATTTCACTACAGCCTTAGGTGTAGCTATATGTTCATATTTAAACTTCACTGTCGGTATTTCATGAACAACTCTAGTAGGGGGTAATGGAAAGAATTGCTTATGCCTGGTGACTATAACTGGGTTAAACACCTTCTTTTATTTTGTTGGCTTTGTGTTGTTTATTTACTACAATGTTGTCTTTTGATGCTTTAGAGCTCTGTACTGGTTGATGACAGCTGTGTTTTAAGAGTGTGCTGAGCAAATGAACTTAAGGAATTTTGATTTTTGAGTGTTCAGCTTTACTTTATGTAGCTCGTGAAGCACTAGTAAGTCTATAAGAGTACTTCACTAGCTATGTAAAGAAATACACTGATTGGCTAATTGATCTTACAGGACCTATAATTATTTAAATCCTTTTCCTACCACATTGTGAGAATAGTGGACATACACCATGGCAGAGCCTTGCATTTGGACTTGACCCACAATAAATAGAAATTCAGGTTAATTAATCATAGAATCATAGAATGCTGTTGGCAGAAAAGGACCATTCAGCCCATCGAGTCTGCCCGTAATAGATAGCTCATCCCCTCCTGTCATTTACCTCCCACTCCACTGTCCTTTACACCTTCCTTGCCCAGTCCCATGCAGTTGTTCCATGCCCTTTGGAATTTCTCTAGCATATCCACCCCCACTACCCATTCCAGTAACCTATTCCATGGCCCTACATCTGTTTGTGTGAAGTACCTCCCCATTACATTCCCCCGAAATCTACCCCCTCCAGCTTGAGTGCAAATGTATATGCTCCTCAAGGAATAGCATCCCAAATCAAATTATTCACCAAAATAAGACCTCACTTGTACACAAATAAACATCTCATTTTGGGGAAGGGGATTTCAATTGCGGGCTCCCCAAACAAGATCGAGGAGGCTGCACAGAAAAATAATTTAATAATATGAAATAGTTCCACATGCTTATTCAATCAGCTAATTTGCAAGATGGATACCATGTGGTTCACACCACTGGGGATAAAACTTATTTTAGAGGGCTTCTGAGCACCAGAATAGATTATTTTTTTTCCAAAACAATTCAGGTTAAATTGGCCCATCCAGTACCCACAGAGACCTCAGACCATTTGGCAGTACACTGTCACTACACTATAGGTGGAGATAAAATGTAAAATGCAAAAATAACACCAAGGTGGAAGCTGAATGCCACTTTAGTACAAGATGTCACTTTAATGACTCAGTGGAAAGAATTATTTAAGGCTAGAGTCTCTATAATTGAAGCTTATGACTCGGTGGGAGTTTGGTGGGCAAATTTTAAACTGGAATTTAAAAAATGTTTATCTCAAAAGAGGCATGGAAGAAATGAGTGGATTACTTCCAATACCTCCAGTTGTGGAAAAAGTTGTTTTTACTAATTGCCAGGGCTCAAGAAGAAAAAATTATTTATCTTCTACTATAATTGAGTATTTATGTATGTCTTTTGTAATGTACGTAGTGGAACTGTTTGTTATACATGTAAGATTTGTTCCTGTAATATAATATTACATGATGCTTCTGTCCTTTGAAACTGTATTCTTAAAACAGGACAACTTTGATAAACAGGGCCATTGGTCCTAAAAGTTATTATCCTGTCAAAAAACAAAAGTTTTTATCTATCTATCTATCTATCTATCTATCTATCTATCTATCTATCTATCTATCTATCTATCTATCTATCTATCTATAAAACAAATTAAGGAACATATGTTTATATTGCAATATAAGAGAGCAGAGTACTTGAAGATGGAAACCCAGCGTGGCACTCAAGGAAATAAATAAGGATTAGACATTTATAGAAGTTGTACAGACAGACTTAAGATTTCCTATATAGACAAACTTATTGACGACCAGAATAGTAATACAATTACTTCAGACACTCAGATATTAGAGATGACACAGAACCATTTTGGGAATTTATTTAATCCTCAAACTACAGCGGTTTTGGATGAGCTTTTTTTCCTAACCTTTCCATTTCAGATACTGCCAAGAGAAAAACAACATGCCGTAGTGGCAGATATTACCTCGGCAGAAGTGGAACAGGCTATAAAGAACTGAAAACAAATATTTCACCATGGCCAGATGGCCTCACAGCTGAATTTTGTGTTTTTCAGCTGGAATTCCTCTCCACAGCCTTAGTATTGGTGTTTAATGAAATTATCTCCATGGGGAATACTCCCAAGGGACATGGCACAAGTCATTATGGTCTAGCTGCATAAGAAGGGAGACACAACCTCTCTCAAAAACTGGAGACCAATCAGCATTTTAAATACTAATTACAAAATTTTAGCTTTTATCCTGCAACAAAGGATATCACAGATAGCAGAGGAAGCAATTTCCCCAGTCCATTTGTGTGCCCTTTCCCACAGATCCATTTTTGATAACTTAATGTATATAAGAGACATTATCATGGCTGGTAAATCAAATAAAGCCTCTGGTTATTTTTTATCCCTCAATCCAGAGAAAGCATTTGATAGAGCTGACCACAATTATTTATTTGAAGTCTTAGAAATCTATTACATCATGCTGAAACTTATTCAATGGATATGGATACTATTCAACCACAGTATTATTCTACCCTAAATTAATGGAAGGCCAGTACAACCTTTTGCAGAGAACAAAGGTGTAGAGCAAGGCTGTCCACTAAGTCCCCTTCTTTACGTTTTTTTCACATACCCATTACTCTGAAGAATTCTATCTAGTCCTCTGATTCCTAACATTAGAACACTGAATGACCTTATGAGGCCAAAAGCATGTGCTTGTGCTGATGGCATTTGCATAAGTATTGGTAACACAGCAGCCAGACCAAACATGAAGAAGAAATAAACTATTTTTGAGTCTATCTCAAGAGCAAAATGAAACTACAACAAAAGTCTAGGGATAGCCATACACACTACTCCCGATGATAGCATAGTTCTGACGTACCCATCACACATGACCCAATTAAAATGTTGGGCCTTAAATTTGGTAGTATAGATGATGCTGCATTAAATTGGAATGATAAACTACACATAGCCTCTTTATTGACTTGTTCTTGGAAAGTCAAGATGATCTCAAAGTGGAAAAGAGTGTATGTTTTGAAAACATTGGTTCTCCCAACTTTCTTATTTATTTCAAACATATTTCCTCCACCATCAGATAAAGTAGCAGCAATGAATTACCTTTTCTCCGGGGGGCTCTGGGGCAGTTGTTTAAACCCCATTAAGCAGAATCTTACCTAGCAAGACTATGGGCAGGGAGGCATCAGAATGATGCACCCAGTAGTATTCTTCATTAGTTTATTTCTTTACACCAGTTTGATACCTATAATGCCAAGGAAAATCACACCCTGGAATACTCTTCTCTTGGATTGGGTACAGAATTTATATACATTATGGGGTATACCTCCTCACCGAATTCTCCCTAAAGCAAGATCGTGGACTGTACCCCACACACTTTATCCAGTAGTCTTAAGACTTAAACAATGGAAGGTATCCCACACATTCTTGACAACTCAAACAAAAAACAGTTCTATCACACAATTATAAATACCTGTTTTTTTGAGATCCCAAGCATGGAACATTGTCCCCCAGAACAGGTAAGCTCAGTTTTTCTTCAACTATCAGATGAGAGAATCCCACTGCAATTCTAAGAAGTTAGCTGGATATCATGTCATGGCAGACTTGGAGTCAGGAATGCACATAAACATAAAGCACTAGAAGAACACATGTGTCCCAGGCCCTCTTGTGCACAACTACTTGAAACTCAAGAACATTTTTATCTCACCTACCCACACATCGAAGAATTTTGGGCAGTAGTTGCTGAGAACTGGACAGACAGGTTGATTAACCCAAGCACCTATGAAATTATCATTTTAGGGCTATACCCCCCCCATTCAAGAAATGTCATCCCAGTACCCTTAGATTAATATTCTCAGTGATTTGATATTATGTTTGGCAGGCCAGACGTTGGTTTCTTCTACAGCAGAAGGACTGCACTGCTAGATAGATCATCCAGCAGATTAAAACATGGTTATGTAGCAGGTATGTAAAGGAACAAACAAAACTTTCAATACAGCAACATAGCTCATATTGCAGGAATTGCACATGGTTCTTAACATAACATAACATAACATAACATAACATAACATAACATAACATAACATAACATAACATAACATAACATAACATAACATAACATTACATAACATAACATGGGTCTTATGTTATAAGGGTGATCATCAAAAGGCGATCATCATTATGGCTAGTGTACATTGCCGAAATTTACACTCCCAGTGACAAACAAAATGACACAAAGGGCTCTAAATTTTAATATATCCTCCCGCACCCCCTGCTATTAGATTCTTAACTCAGGGAGGTGCATTTTGGGGGGGGGGGTTGCACTGTAAAATAAAAATAAAAAATACAGGGCCGAGGCAACAAACATACCTGCACCGGACCTGAACTCTGCATCCCAACCAACCCAGGCCAGCACCCACCCACCATACCACGGAGCCAGCTCCGCAGCTCACTGCGGCACCGCCCCTCACAAATCCTCCTGCCCCTCGCTCAGCATGCTTGCCCTCCCACATGTGTACATATAGCGACATCCTGTCACTATTCATTAACCCCCCCAATCCAGTCATCCTCCTTATTCCCTCACCCTGTCGACATGCACCATAAGTGGGTGACCGTTTCAGTAGGTACCCACTTGTGATGAGTGCATATCACAGGATACCCATGACATGAGGTGTTACTGCTATGCTTTCATAAGAGTGTTGACTTCTTTTAGGTATTTAGAATTGGAAGTGCCTGTTATTTATGCTCTTTTAGTTTTTTTTCCTTTCCTGGATTATGTATCAGTATGTTCTCTTTTTTCTTTTTTGGGGTTATTTGAAATGAGTTTGACCAGGCTTTGCATATATTTGAGTTTTTCTTGTTGTTCCCTTTTACATTTTTTTTAATGTATTCTTTCAATAAAATTCTCCTACTCTTTTCAAGACGTGCCATGGGTTCTTTAACGCCCAACTGAGCAACCACCAAAACAGACAGATGGGACCTCGGTTTAATGTCTCATCATAATGACAGCACCTCAGAAGTGCAGCATCTCCCTCATGATGTACTACAGTGTCAGTACTGGGATTTTATCCCATGTGCCTGGTATGGGGCTAGAACCAACAACCTTTAGATCTTTCAGCCTCAATGTGTAATCCGTTGAGCCACTGACACTGCTTAGCTGCAGGAGGGGAACTAGAGGGCTGGGTGTGTGTGCTAGAAGGGGTACTGTGGGTTGGGCTTGGGTGCAGGAGGGAACTCAGAGAGCTGGAGTTGGGTGAGTAGGAGACCCAGTTAGCTGAGCTTGTGTGCAAGAGGAGACCTAGTGGGCTGGATTTATGTACAGGAGGGGGTCCAGTGGTCTGGGCCTATGAGTAGGAAGGTGCCCAGGAAGCTGGACTTGGGTGCAGGAGGGGACCTAGTAAACTGGGCTTGTGTACCAGATGGGACCCAGAGGGCTGGTCATGGGCCCTGGAGACAGCCTAGGTGAGTCAAAGGGTTGTTACACTGCATTACAGGTTACATACCTTCTGACAGCAAAAGCACATAAATAGCATTGATGTACAGTACAAAACATTCCATGTGCAAACCATTGCATTCTAGTATATTCCATGTGCAATCATAATAGCGCAAAATGTAGCTATACAATTAATAGGCTGAATAGCAGGATTGTACCCTCCTAGGATAAAAGAACTGCAACCCACACATAAAAGCAATTTACTCAAGGTTCATATGGTTGAATTTGAAAGCATGACTTTCACTTCATTTCAATAGTGCTCATGCTGAATTTTGCTATTACAAAAGTCAGGCCTGCATTGAAATGATAAAGGACATGTGGACATATGAAGATGCCAGCAGAGTAGGCCTAACAGTCTATAGCATCTGCTCCAGATGCAGCTCACAGCAGAACCATGTGGTAACAGCCCCACCAAAAACAGCGGTGAACTAAATGGTGACTACATTTTGGCGACAGCAATAAAAGTCATGGACACCACAGCAGCCTACAATATAAACGATCAAAACTTACTTTTTACAAAATAAACTCAAAACATAATTTTCTGTGGGGGGGCTATGCCCTGCATCCCTCACTCCCCTAACTAATATAATCAACTCCAGTGGTGGTGACACTAGGGGAAAGAGGACATCGTGGAAGGGGAATTATACCACGGGGGGGCTACATGAGCACAAGGAGAGAATGTTGGGGGGTGGGCAACAAACTCAGCAGGAATGGAACTCCTCTAGGAAGCAAAAAAAAAAACTACAACAACTGAAAACCACAAAAAAAAAAACAGAAGTACCACACCAGTCCTGAACCCAGGTCTACCATCATCAAAAGCCATCACCTAACCCTTCATGCCAGACAGAGAGCTGGAAGCAACCTTCCAAAACACACCCTCTTTCCTTCATATCATGCCTCTGCCTGGCTATTCAATACATAGCTGTCTTTCACATTCTCTGTAAGTCCTTTCACTCTTTACTAATACTTGCTGTCTCCGCAGTCATTCAAATTGAGTTGCTCATATTGAGTCACTCAGTTTGAGTAGCTCATATCATGGGTTACATCTCACAGCACAGCCGCTGCTGCTGACCCCTTCCCCTTTCCCTTCCATTGCTCCAAGTCTCCACCCCCCAAGTTCCCTTACCAGTCACACTCACTTCTCTCCTGACCTGTATCTTGTCCATATAACTATCTCATCCCTTCTTGAAACTTTGCACTGATTCCATTGAAATCAATTCCTCTGGTAGCACTTTCCAAGTTGCCACCTCCCTCTCTGTGAATTTGTGTTTCCTCAGTTCTCTTCTGTGCTTTCCCCCATCCAGTTTTAGGCTATGACCCCTCATGTTCCTTTCCCCCTTTAATTTGAACAAACCCTCAGTGTTCACTCTGTTGATCCCCTTCAAGTATTTAAAGATCTCAATCATATCCCCTCTGTCCCTTCTGTCCTCCAGGGAGTACTTGTTTAACTCCCTAAGTCTCTCATAGGACTTTTCCCCCATTCTGTGGATCATCTTAGATGTCCTCCTCTGGACTCTCTCCTTGAAGTGATCCCCCCAGCAATGCAATGCATGAGATGTAGGTATTACTTGGTATGAAAGAACAGTAGAAGGCCAGAGCCCATCGAGACTGTTCCCCACACTATGTGGGACATTATTTATCTATTAGTTAGGTAGTGTCAGTTACCAATGTTTTTGCCAAAAATATTAATACATAGGGTTACTTTCACTTTATTACAAATGTTTGTGGATCCCTTAATAACTATCATTATGTGCAATTCTGATTTATGTGCATTTTTAAGAAAATCAGAAATATCACTTAAATGAACAATCAGACAAATACATAACCCAACGGAGTGTGTTTCAAAGAGACAACATGGCAGTAAAGTGAAACTCTTATGTTATAGAGAGAGGCTAGACAGCCTTCATTTTAGAAAAGGGTCCAGTTTGAAATCTTCATTTAGTCCAGGTGGTTCTGTAGCTTTCACTTTGAAGATCCACCATGTTTCCTCCCTAAGTAACTTATCTAAGTCGTCCCCTCTTGATCCTAGACTAGGATTTTCTATGCCCTGAAAGGAAAAACGGTGTTCCTCCCACTTTACCTTTTGACATAATTTGCTACAGTATAGAAAAAACTAGGCTAGAATGAAAGATCTCTCTCCTCTATCTAGATAAGTGTTTCACTTTGCTGCCATTTCATATATTTAAAACACACTCCAATGGGTTATGCATGTGCCTGAGTATACCTTAAAGTGATACTTCTGGTTTTCTTTAACATGCACATAAATCAGAATTGTACAAAATGATGGTTATTAAGGGATCTACAATTATTTGCAATCAAGTGAAATGAACTTAATGCACTAATATCTTTATCAAAAACATTAGTGGCTCTTACACTGTCTACATCTTCTTTATCTTTTCAATACAGACCTGACTTCTATAATAGCAAAATTCAGCATGAGCCCAAGTGAAATGAAGTGAAAGTCATGTCTTCAAATTCAAGCAACATGAATATGAAGCAATATGAATCAAAAACAAACTGTTGCCCTCAGGTTCCAGCAATGTGTCAGCACCTTCACATTAGTTCAATAAATACTCTGTAGCAATTTTAAGTTTCTACAAAAAGCTTGCATAGTTTATTTATTCAAAATGATTTTATGTTTAAAGGCATACCGCTCCAGTTCATATAGTACACAACAGGCAAGGCTCTCCAAACAGGTTTCAAGACAGGTACAGCTCATGTCTCAGCACTTCACACAGAAAGTTATCATTTGAATATCCAAAGCTATGTGGTAGCAGTTACAGGAAAATGTTTGCAGATAAACCTCGCCAACCTACCCCGCTTGCCCAGAGTACACTATTTTATGGAAAGGGTGGTGGAGATATGGAACAGTCTGCCAGCAAAGATGGTGGGCACCAAAACCATTAATGATTTCAAGCATGGCTGAGACAGTGTGAAGGGTTTGATTGTTGCTCAGATTGGTAGCAGTGGGGAGGGGGGTAGCAGGGAATGGACTGGGGGGAGGATAAAACCCCTTGACAATAGGTCATGGGGCACTTAGGGAACTCTGGGTAGACTGCATGGACCTTTGGTCTTTTTCTGCCATCATTGTCCATGTCTGTATGTTTCTACTCCATCAAAGCCTGTCACTTACTTCAAAATATACAGGAGAAGCACAAATAACCTTTGCACAGACTGATCCAACACATTTCTACTTGGTGCAGTTTGACCTTTCTTATGTTCCAAAGGCTGCTAGGACAGAAGAAAGCTGTCAGACAGTACACCTTGGCAAAATAAATTGGTGATGCAGATCAGGGTTGTAGCTGGTGGAGGGTCCCCCAGCTTAAGATGCACAACTTCCATCCAGCTCTTCAAACCACTGGTACAGTAGTAACCACAGACATTGGCAGTTATTTCCACATATTTCACGAAATTTCTGAAGAGTTCCTCTCTGCTGCCCCTACTGTGGAAATGCAGAAACCAGCAGATTTCTCCAGAAATATCACAGAAATTTCGGGAAATAGCTGCCAATGTCTGTGGCTGCCACTGTACTACCAGTGAGAACTGAGAGCAGGGAGCCATTAGTGGGTGCTAGTGATGGTTGCTGTTTAAACTCTGCCATGATATCCATTTGCTCTTCAGTTAACCATGGATAAGATGGCACACTGGAATAAGGAGTCACTCTCAAGCCTCTACTTTTGCTGCAGGGCTTTTTAATTTCTCATTACAGTCTGTCACCTTTGTCCAGTTTTGTTTTGGTGCCTGTGTGAAACCAAGATTGCAGCTTCATCTATTGCTCAGGAGAAGTGGTGCTGTTAGATGGAGTTTGGGAAAGGTCAGTGTGGTGCATTGGGTTGAGTTGTGATGAAGGCAGCAGTGGAGAAGTGGTGCCACTTGCTTTCTGAGTCTTTTGGTAGTTCTGGTTCAGAAGCAGCAGTGGCACATTCTGTCACGTTTTCTGAATGAAGGCAGTTGCATCTCTTACTGTGTCAGAAGCACATCTTTTCCTCATTTCTCTCAATTTTCGGGACCATGGGAATGTCTAGCCAGTATTTTTGCCCTAGACTGTGCAGTGTTTAACTGTTATAAAGATTTTCCAAGGCTTGACTAATTTCCTTGTGGAGTCCTGAAATGTAGACATTTTTTGGCCTTGAAGGCCCCTTTTCTCAGGACAGCTGGAGGCATTTCTCCCTGATGCTGTGGGAGAGAAGATAGGCCAGTATGTGGCAAGGGTACTAATCGGGTTTGGGATTGGGGTCCAGCGTTCTGTCAGTGCACTCTATTTCCAGCAGGGCTAACACATAGCCAAGATGTTCTGAAGCCCTAATTGTAAAAAAGTCACAAACATCCTTACTTTCAGCTCCTTCAGGAAAGCTGAAAATCTGTATATTCCTGCGGCAGCCTCTGCATTCCAAGTTACTCAGTTTGTCCCAAAGAAGTTTCAATTCTGTTTAAAGCTTGGCTTCAGTGAGGTCTCTGTTGTTGAACAGGTTGTCCGTTGGGTGGAGGATGATTCTTTGTCTGGGACCCACCGTGTGATTAAGTCTATCTAGTTTTATTAAGAAGACAACGTAATTCGAACCCCAGCTTTCTCATTGAGTTTCCTGGCAAACTCATTGGATTCAATACAATGTTTACCAAGTGTTGCTTGGGAGATTGTGGCACCATGACACATTGTGGCTACCAAAGCAAAGCATTGCTGGCCACAAACTTTGATCACAAAAACCAAAGAACCAGAAAGGTAAAAGTTATTTTAATTATTAACCCTAGATTAATAGTTGAAATCTCATCAAGCCTGCTAACACCACTGTCCTTAATATTTAATAAATCAATTTATATGGGTGAGGTTCCATTAGACTGAAAAAACTCAATAGCCATCCCCTTATTCAAGAAGGGATCCAGAAGTTCAATTGCAAATTATCGACCTATCAGTTTGACCTTCATCATCAGCAAAACTATGGAGGGTCTAGTAAAAATCAAAATTGAGGAAGAATAGGTATCATAGGGATTTAAGGATGTTAATCAACATGGATTCACTGCAGGACATTCTTGCACTACTAATCTGATCACCTTTTATAATCTGGTGGGGGCTAACCTCAATAATAAAATATCTGTTGACGTCATATTGCTCGACTGTGGAAAAGTATTTGACAAGGTACCTCATCTGGATCTGGAAAGATAAACTTAAAGATCCCGGTCTGAGCACTTCCTTAGTAACATGGCTACAAAATTGGCAAAAGAACCAAAAGGGTCAGAATTGGAGATCAGCTTTCTACATCCGGGTCAGTGAGCAGTGGAGTTCCTCAAGGATCAGTCCTGGGCCCAACCCTGTTCAATTTATTTATTCATGATATCGATCAAAGCTTCAACAATGTGACAACCAAGTTTGCAGATGATACAAAGATAGAAAAGGAGGTTGATACATTTGAGAAACATATAACCTTGACTGAACACCTTAAAAAAATTGAACAATGGACAAATAAAAACAAAATGATACTAAACACTGATAAATGCATAGTAATCCACTTACTGTCAGAAGAAATAACCTAAACTATAATTATCTTTTAAATAATACTCCCATAAATGCTGTCCCGATGGCTCTTAATGTTGAGGTGCTGGATGCCACACTTCGCGCTGCTCTGGCGACCCGGGTTCAGGAATGAGCCAGGGTTGTCAGGGGTCAGCCTGGGGGGTGAGTAGTGAGATCGAGTCACCTCAAGGCAGCCCTCTTCTCCTGGGAGGGACTGGAGGCTCCCTGATTACTGGCCACCACCCAGTAGAGGACTGATGGCAGTGCCAGCCTAGAGAGCTCTGGCATTAGCCATGGGAAGGGGCAGAAGAGGCTGACCTGGCATCATGGGGCATACATGCACATCACCTGTGTGCTGGGGCCCTGGGGCTAGGGGAGAAAATGGGCAAAAAAAACCCCAAATAAAATATAAATAAAAAAAAGTATTCCAATAAAAACTTCAGTAAAAGAAAGTGACCTTGGAGTAATTATAAATAATAACTTAAAAGCCTCTGATCACTGTAAAAAAAATTATCCAAAAGGCAAATATATTATTAAATAATATCAAATGATCCTTCATCAACAAAAGTGAATATTGTATAATCCTATTATATTGAACATATATTAAGCCTCATCTTGACTTTTGCTCTCCTTTCTGGAGCCCATATCTTACATTCGAACATACTGTATGAACATATAAAACTGCCAGCAGAAACAGACCTCGTGGTCTATCAAAGTCTGCTCGAGTGTGCAGGTAGCACCCCTAGATTGCAGCTGCCCCAACCCCCTCCCTCATCTTCAGGACAATCTCGGCACTATTTCCCCAGTTCACAGCACTATTCACCCAGACCCTCCCTCGTTCCCTGTCCCATGCCCTTTAAAAATGTCCCACCATCTTACATGATATTGCCCCCTCTGGTAGGGTGTTCCACTTCAACACCACTCCCTCCATGAAGTAATGTCTCCTCATCTCTCTCTCCTAAATCTTCCACCCTCTAATCTTAGCCCATGCCCCCTTGTGTCCCTACCTTTCCTCAGCTTGAACAGCCTGTTAGCACCATCTTTGTTTATCCCCTTCAAATACTTGAATGTTTCAGTCATATCCCCCATCCCTCCTTTCTTCCAGGGTGTACATATTCAGCTCACTTAGCCTGTCCTCATAGGCTTTGCCCTCCATCCCCCATAACATTTTTGTTGCCTTCCGCTGCACCCCCAACAGCAGTTTAATGTCCTTCTTCAGATACAGATGCCAGTACTGCACACAGTACTCCAAGTGTGGCCTGACCAATGACCTGTAGAGGAGCAGGATCACTTTCCTATGCTTGAACAAGAATCCCCTTGCAATACACCCCAGCATCTTGTTAGCCTTAGCTGTGGCTTTCCTGCATTAAGCAGAGTTGTTCATGCTCCGTGTTATCAACACCCCAAGTTCTTTCTCTTCCTCAGTGTCCCTCAGCCCCATCGCACCCAACCAATAGTCCCAATTCAGGTTCTTTGCCCCGAAGTGCATAACCTTGCATTTCTTTGCATTGAAGCCCAGCTGCCACATCCCTAACCACTCCTCCGGTTTGGTTAGGTCCCCCTGAAGTTGTTTCCACCCGTCAATTACCACCTCCATTTTATTATCATCTGTGAACAGACTAATCCTGCTCCCAAAGCAGTATGAGATATCCAAAATGAATAGCCCAAACAGCATCAGAGCCAGCACAGAGCCCTGAGGTACTCCATTTGTCACTGGCCTAGGTGCCAAGAGTTAAACACAATATTAATTTATTAGAAAAAATTCAATGTAGGGTTACCTAAATTATACCTAACATAAGACATCTATCATAGCAGCATAGACTGGTTAAAACTGTCTTGGTTAGTTTAGAAAATAGGAGATTTAGCGGTGATCTTTTCCAGCTTTCCAAGATTCTACAAAACCCAGATTTAACATTACAGTGTGGTTTTCAATATGCAGAAAGAAGAGTAAATACAAGGAGCCACACTTTTCAACTTGTAGTCCCAAGGGCTACCGCCAATAAAAGAGAACACGGTTTCGCTATAAGGGTCATCAATGCGTGGTATAAATTACCACAGGAAGTGATTGAAGTCAGGGAATTTGCATCTTTTAAAACTCAGCATGAAAACCATCTAAATTGGTTAAATGGTACAAATGGTACAAATTTATATGCCCACACATCTGTGGGAAACATTTTTGATGGGTGCATGCCTTCTTATGTCTAATCAAAACCTAGTAAACTGAATAGAGTGAAAGACTGACTTCTTAGGAACAGCCTCTCTAATAGGCTCACTCTGCGTGTTCTAAGTGGACATTGCAATGGCATTCTGTTGTGGTTCCAGGTTGAACTTATGACTACAGCACACTGAGGAGTCTGAAAAAGGATGAAACATGAATCTTATCATTGGAAAGTTGCTATCCCTTGGGTTAAAAAGCAACCACTACTGGCATTAAAAGCCCCTGGACTGTAAGTTGAAGAATTATAACTCACTGTCAGAAACATTTTCACCTTTGGGGTAGTAGTTTTCCATTATAAGCTCCAACTCCAGTTTATACTTTTGTAAGGTTATACAGGCACATCTGTTCTTGTATGTTAGGGTTAAGTTAGTGTTTGTGTCAAAAATGGGGTTTTGATAGCCTATATATTGATGGTCTTAATACCTAAGACAGCCTAAGAGGATTCTGGAAGTTCAGAACTAGCAGCTGTGCCTTTACTTTACAACAGGTATGCCACCACTGCCTGAACTTTAACAACCAAGCCAGGTTGGAACTTGTTTTTGTAGGGTAAAGAGATCCTGCGGTAGCAGATTACTCATTCAGCACCCTCACCAGTACCAGATCTTCTTGTGCTGCAGGATTTTTCTCCAGCTCTCCTTCCTGCACCAGTGTACCACCTCTGGAGCTTGGTGTCCATTGCGGTTGAGGAGCCTGCTCCTGTGGTGGTAACACCAGGGTGACACCGCAGGGGGTCAGTCACTTCAAGGACCAGATGAAGTTTAAAAGATTTCCTTTGTTCCACCCTGTTACCTTCGGATATTCATAGGAACACTGCCTTGGGACATTGGTACTAATGTTTTATTGGTTTTAAACAATTTTAAACTGTTTTTATATTTTTTATTTTTGTACTCTGTATTATATTATATTGAGCATTGTATTGCATATTCCTTGTGGCATATTTGGTGTTCATTTGGCGTTTGCACATTCTGAAAATACAGTTCTTAGCTTGCTGTTTTGAGGGACCAATCTGAAACCAATTTAGAGGTTTAATGACAATTTTTTAATTCCCTTATATTCTATTTTATTTTAAAACACTTGATCAACTACTGACTATTGATTACACATTCACCCTTTTAATTACTCATAAAACACAACAACACTAATACTTTAATTTGTGCAGTTAGGTGTCAATGCTTATTGGCAATCAGGTGTAAACATAGGCAGATACAAGATACAGGTTTCGCCTGATTTTGGATTAACCGGATTATGTTAAACTGCCCAAAGTGCATAAAGTGTCTGAACTAATAATTGGCTAAATTGACTGACCTGGCCATAACCATATTAAGACTGATATGAGACAGACTACACATGTGTGGTGTTTTTTCTAGCTGATGTGCCATTTTAAAGAAAAAGCATAAAGTGTGGTCAGCTCTTCTGTGCACAGGCAGCACACCACAAACTGCTGCTTAAGTCTTTTAAACCTTTTAAGCCTAACTAAGCTAAAATTCTACTTAGCCTATATATTTTTTGGCTTTTAGGCTTACTAGCCATTGCTGCCTGTTGTTGACTGGAACCTTGAGATGCCAGCCAGTTTGCAAATAATTACCAGTTATATTTTCTGGGATACCATTCATTATGATTTATTATTTATTATTAAATGGCGGGGGTGCAGGCAACAGAAGCCTGCACCAAAGCACAGAGTAAAAGAAGCAGAGCAAGAAAGCCATGCTGGTTGAACAGCGAAGTTGTGGAGGTGGTGAGGGCAAAACGAGTGGCTCACCAGAGGGTTAGGAGGACAGGGAATGAAGTGGACAGGGAGAAATATGCAAGATGGTCCAGGGAGGTGACCAGAAAAGTGAGAGAAGCCAAGGCCCAGAGGGAGCTGAGATTAGCACAGGGAATTAATGTGGGGGGGGGGGACTTCTTCAGATACATCAGGGAGAAAAGAAAGTGCAAGGAGACAATAGTGAGAATAAAAAGGGGTGGGGAGTGAATGGAAAAGGGGAGGAGCAGGCAGAAGCACTGAATAAATACTTTTGTTCCGTGTTCACAGAAGAAAAGGGGGGACCACTACCAGCATGGGCTGGGAGGGTGGGGACAGGAGGACAGGAGGTGGCAGTTGGAAGAATTGAGGCAAGTAGAGTCCTAGAGGGACTGAGGGCACTGAAGGTAGACAAGGCACCAGAGCTGGATGGTATCCACCCCAGGGTGCTAAGGGAGATGGCGGAGGTGTTGGCGGAGCTGCTGGCACATCTGTACAGTACCTCCCTGGAGTCGGGATGTGTGCCAATGGACTGGAGGATGGCACATGTAGCACCATTACACAAGAGCTGGCCAAGGGATGAACCGGGTAATTATTATCCGGTAAGTCTCACATCCATAGTGTGCAAACTCATGGCAATTACACTAAAGGAAGGACTGGTGTCATACCTGGAGGACAATGGCCTCCAGGATGTGAGGCAACATGGGTTTGTTTCAGGGGAAGTCTTGTCAAACCAACCTGATACAATATTATGACTGGGTGACAGGTGAACTGGATAAGGGACATGTGGTGGATGTTCTTTACTTGGACTTCAGCAAGGCCCTCAATTCGGTGTCTCATGGGTGGCTTGGGGGAAGCTAACTGGTGTAGGACTAGGGGCAAAAATGATAAACTGGATTACAAGCTGGCTGAGTGGAAGGCTGCAATGGGTGGTGGTGAGAGGGGAGCTCTCAACTCCAAGGTGGGTGACAAGTGGGGTGCCACAGGGCTCTGTGTTGGGGCCAGCATTGTTTGGGCTCTTCATTTCAGACATTGAACATGGGGTGGTGAGCAAAGTAAGTCTGTTTGCTGACGACACCAAAATCAGAGCAGTAGTGGATGGAGAGGAGGGGTGGAAGCAGCTGCGGGGGGACCTAAGTAAGCTAGAGGCGTGGTCAGAGAGGTGGCAGCTGGGGTTCAATGCAAAGAAGTGTAAGGTCATGCACTTTGGGGTGAAGAACCCAAAGAGAGAATACTCGCTGGGGTAGGGGGTTAAGCTGGGGATCACAGAGGAGGAGAAGGACTTTGGGGTAATGATAATGGGGACCATGAACAACACCTGCCCAGTGCAGGAGAGTGGCTGCAAAAGTGAACAAAATGCTGGGGTGCATAGCAAGGGGTTTTTTGTCCAGGTGAAGTGATGTGATCTTGCCCCTCTACTGATCACTGGTAAGGCCGCAGTTAGAGTATTGTGTGCAGTTTTGGAGGCCATACCTAAAGCATGATATCAGACTGCTGGAGGGGGTGCAGAGGAGACAACAAAGATGATATGTGGAATGGAGGGGAGAGACTATGACAGTAGGCTGGCAGACCTCAATATGTACACCCTGGAGGACAGAAGGGACAGGGTGGACATGATAGAGACGTTCAAGTATCTGAGGGAAAGAAATAAAGATGGGGCAGATGGGGTCTTTAAGTTAAGAAGGGGAGGGTTACCAGGGGGCATGGGCTAAGAATAGAGGGGGGAAGATTTGGGAAGGAAATGAGGAGACACTATTTCACAGAGAGGTTAGTAGTAAAATGGAACACCCTACCAAAATGGGTGGTATCATGTAAATCTGTGAACAGCTTCAACTGGGCATGGGACAGGGAACAGGGGAGCATGAGGGTGGGGGTGGCAGTGGGATGACAAAAGGGAGGGGGTTGGGGCAGCTGCAAACTAGGGGTGTTGGCTGCACACTCAAGCAGACTTAGATAGACTGGGTAGTCTGTTTCTGCTGGCACATTCGTATGTTCATTCAGGAACCAAGCTGTTCCTTAAATAATAATAAATAATAATCTTTTTTTAATCTGGCAAGTAAAATCTGCGAGTGCATAGTACTTGAGGCTAGCTATATCCCTGGGACATTCTCGGGATGCCTAACCTGTAAATCAGAAACCTCCAAGGTAAACGCACTAAAATAAAAAAGCAGAACCTGTTAGAAAACGAAAGAGAGACTCTGCTGGGTACCTTTTGAGCCATCTAAAAGTGTCAGTGGCTCAGTAGGTAGCACACTCACTGCTGAGGCCGGGAGATCAGAGGGCTATGGGTTCAGTTCCCACATCTGGCACTTAGGTTAATATCCCAGTACTGACACTGTAGTGCAGCATGAGAGGGGTGCTGCACTTCTGAGGTGCCATCTTTCGGATGAGACGTTAAACCGAGGTCCCATTTGCTTGGATTGGTGGTAGTTCAGGTGGATGTGAAAGATCCCATGGCACTTATCGAAAAGAGTAGGGAAATTTCCCCGGTGCCCTGGCTAAATTTCCCTCATTCACTAAAAATACCACCAAAAGCTTAATCTGGTTTAAGGTCAGTTGGCATTCATCTGTATCCCCCTCCCCTTGGTTGTGCCTGAAAATAGGCAGGATTTGTCTAGTGCACTTACCCGGTCAACAAAAACTAAATAAATAAATAAATAAAATAAAAGTAGGTAAAATTTTAACTTACTTACTTCCATTTTACAATCTGCACCTCTGTATTTTTGCAGTTTTGATGCTTTGCAGTTGTTGTCTCAAAAGCCCAAGCAGCTCCAGCAGTCTTTTTCTGGACATTCTGTCTGCTTGTACTTGGGTCTCTATATTGTCTGTATATTATAATTATGTCATGAGGCTCTGATAATTTAACACTCCTAGGATTTTTAGCACCCATCATCAACAACATCTGTATAATTACAACCATAATTAAACTAGAATAAATTATATAAATTACATAGTATAAATATTAATCATAAATACATTTTCCTTTAATCTATATATTTCATAGGAATGCCTAAAAGCACCCAAAGAAGGTGCCTTTTGCCATTTGATTTGATTAAAGATTGGTAAATGACACAACAGTGCCTTCTGCCTTGAGTGAGCTTAGACACTGTTAAAAAAATTGCATTGTATATAACAACACTTTATTTATTATTTATTTATTTAGATTTTGTTAACCAGGTAAAACCCACTGAGACCAGAGGTCCCTTTTTCAGGGGTGACCCGGGGTGAGTACACCAACTACTTTACATTAGGTACAGTATGCAGCTTAAAAATACATATACAGTTTGTACAGAAGGCTAGGTAACAGTAAGGCAGAGACAGAGAGCATACAGCAAGTAACAGAGTCAGAGAACACGCATTGTCAGTGGGGTACATTAGTCCACAGTCTAAAATACATACTCAGTTTGTACAGGAGGCAAGGGGACGGTAAGCCAGTGTAGGAGCAAGTTCAGTAAAAACACCAGAGCAGAGTACGTACCTAGCCAGTGGGGCATGTGAGCCTACAGAGGTAACAGTCTATAGGGGTTAGCTAGTCCAATAGGGAGCGAAGAGTTTGTCGGTAGCCAAATATGGTAAGGGAGGTAGGGTGTATTGTCTAGTGGTTGCAGCAGCAGAGGCTCAGTTCCAGGAGGTAGACTTAAGACCAGCCTTAAACGAGGAGAGGGAGGGTTTGTCAAGCAGGAAGAGGGAGCGAGTTCCAGAAATGAGGGCAGTGAACTGGAAGGAGCATTTTCCTTGATTTGTAATGGATGCGGGTATGTTTAGGAGCCGGAATGGAAGTAGACCGAGGTTACGGAGGGAGACTTTGGGGGTAAGCAGGTCACTAAGGTGAGGTGGGTGGTGAATGGAGAGGAGTTTGTAGGTAAGACAGGCAGGGGAAAAGGATATTTTATGCTTGAGTGTCGGCCAGTGAAGGTCCATGAGAGCCTCGCAGTGATGTCTCCTAGGGGAGGAGTGGGTTGCAAAGTGAGCAATGCGGTAGTAAAGGGTGGAGAGCTTGGTTAGCTTGGTCTCTCTGAGGGACTGTAGTAGAGGAGAGCCATACAGTAATGAGGGGAGGAGGCTGCAGTTGGCAATGGCTCTACGTGCTTCTCCAGAGAGGGAGTTTCCAAGGCGGTATAGTAGGCCCAGTCTCTGGTGGATGGACTTTGTTAAGACATCTATGTGGAGTTTGAAGGTTAGCTCCTGGTCAAGGGTAACCCCAAGATACTTAAACTAGTCGGCGACCTCAACACACTTTCCTTGGGCTGATGATATCCGGAGAAGACCGCTACGGTCTTTACCCAGTCGCCGGGTCCCAAAAAGGACTGCTTTTGTTTTTTCCTCATTTAGCTTTAGGTGGTTGGCAGTGAACCATGTTTCAAGTTTTGTCAGGCAAGCTTGAAGTTCGGTTGCAATGACAGAGGTTTGGGGGTCACTGTGGTAGATTACAGTGTCATCTGCGTAGAGTATTAGGTTGCAGGGTGCACACTCCTCTTCTATGTCGTTCACAAACAGAGAGAATAGCAGGGGGCCTAGGATGGAGCCCTGGGGTATCCCAGAGATCACTGGCTTAGGGGTTGATTGGACTCCATGCCAGCGGGCTGTTTTTTTCTGGGACACTACTTCTTCTTTTTTCTGGCCTCTCTGTTTTTTCATCCCTAAATATTAACGGGTTGTGACCAGTTTAAGAACAGAAATAGGAGAACCAAGAGAAGCGGGAAAAGTAATTGGACATCTGAGACACTGACAAATATAAGGAAGGGTCCTGATTGAGTAGTCCAATGGAAGCACTGGAGACCATCCACAGAAGTTATTCTGGACTTGTTTTGAAGCTTCTTGCTGACTGGAAGCTTGACACCTCTTCAGAGCATGAACTTTCAGACCAGTGTTGGTCAGCCATGGTGAGATCTGGTCTGTATTTTTCTTCTCCATTCATTTATTATACAGTAAGAACTCATTGGAAAAGCTGATTCAGACTTACTGGGAAACATCTGTGGAACTTTCCAGCTGTCTCAAACCAGTAAAGTCAAAAAGACATAAGGAAACTGGGTTCTCCTTTGACTTCTGTGATTGACTAAACTGGGTGTACTAAGAGCTGAGCTCATCCCAGAAATAACTTCTTTCTGATACAGGATATAGTCATTGCAACTTATCTGCGTATTGGGCATAGCAAAGACACTAAGCACTAGCACTGGCACTCGCACTTTGTGTATTTGTACTTTACTGTACTAGTTGCATTTTATTTTTACTGTGATATAGTTAGTATTTAATATTCATATACCAGCAGCATTAATAGGGAATTTGTTTATTGAATGTTGATTCTGTTCTCAAAATAAGGTATTTCTCAAGCTGATACAGAATTGCATTAGCTGTACTATAACAAGATGGTTGCAACTAGAAGTGGAAGAAACTGCTCAATGGGAAATGAGAAAAATTAGTCTAACTCTCCCATAACTGTTGATAAGATTAAAAAGGGTGGCCCTGTTAAATGAGCAAATATAATCAGAAATGAAAGCAAAAGAGAACAAAGGGCCAATTTGGATGAAACTAAAGAAACAAAACAGCTGAAAATTACAGCAATTCGGAGAGGAAATGTTAAACCATTACATCTCTCCACCCCCAATTCCCTACTTCACCCACAATTACATGTGGGTGTGGGGAGCAGGGGGTCAGAGAGAAAAAACAGATGAGTCTAAAACTCCAAATACTAACACTATTTTTATCCCCACCCATGCATCAGAAGGAATCTCATTAGGAGCTTATGGATGGGACACATTTGGCTCTGATTATTCCCTGGCTTCTTTTGAAATTACAGAGCACCCTGAACCATCTGGGTTCTATGAGAGTTTTGATGAATCCTTAAATTAAACAGGGGTTTTTACACCCTTAACTTTTTCACCATGTAGTAACATCACTGATCCAAAAAAGGTTCAATGATACTTAACCCCACAATATTAAGATCCCTCACCATTGCTAAGGATGGGGACCTGAAGGAGCAAAAGGATCAGAAAGATCAGAAGACCCAAGGCCAAATAGTGAAAGTGGAGCTAGTCTCTATTTTGCAGAAATTAAATAACACCATAGAGGGTCTAAAGAAGCTGGACACTTTACAGAATGAGGAAAGTGTTATGGATATTATAGGGAATAGACATGAGACAAAGACCAAGATTGATACCAACTTACAAAATACAGATAATTTGATAAATTGCAGCTAGCAAGCAAAAAACAGAAGAGTTACTTTATTGTTCTGAGCGTGCATTAACCTGTACAGAGAGATGCTCACATTTCAATGAATTATAGCATCTTTATTCACATGTATGGACACACAGACTAAAGGGGGGGTATCTCTTTTGGGTAGCCTGGATGGGCAGAATGGTCTTTTTCTGCTGACAGGTTTCTATAATTCTGTGATAAGTGTGGGCATCCCTCTGTAGAGGTTAGTGTGTGCTCAGAACAATAAGATAACTGTTCTATGTTTTGTTCTTTGTAGCACCACATTCTGAGTGTGCTCTTTGGTTTGTTTAAAAAACAAAACACCAAACAAAATATTAAATATATTATGGAACATGTCACAGATGAGGTGGATTTCACTGTCTGATATTCCATTTCCAAGCAAATGCTTGAAATTATTAAGAATCTGTACTATGCAGACATTGTTATACTAGAAAATATGGCAATAATTATGGAGTAAATATCTAACCTAAGAATACATGTGTTCCATTATAGGATCCTTTTAGATAGATTACTAGAGCAAACTCAAAATTGTAATAGCTAAATATCCATACAGGTGGAACAAGGGAGAAATGAACCAGCCTTAGTGGAAAACAAGGCAACATAGGCTAATCTTCCTCCTCCATTCCATAAGGACATGATTTGTGAATATTTTATGGATCTACCTGGTAAACCACAACCTAAAGAGAAAAGAGATGAAATGACTAAAAAAGGGAAAGGAAGTATGATAGACAAGATAATAAACCTTGTCACCCCAACAAAGGGGAAAGGCCCCCCAGGACCCATTAATACAAATGTAAAGCACCCCAGAGAAGAGAAAATTGAACTGAAGGGGATCAATTCTGTAGAGAACCAACATAATATACTCACAAAGGAGCTGGCGACTACTTCAAAGGAAAGATCTGATAGAATATCAGGGGATAAAGGGGAAGTAGGATCAATAGGGAGGGAGATCAAGACCACCCTTATGATGTAATCCACTAAATCCACCCAGGGAAGGACATTTGATGGGGATCATCCCAGGCAGTGCCTTGGCTGAATCTAAAGATTCTGAAAAGGTTGAATATTTAATAGAGATTCATGGTGTACAAAACTATATTCAAAAAACAGTGAGAAACAACACAATTGGATGACTCACCTTCTTTATCTCTCTATCAATGATGGAAGTGAAGTTTTCATGACCAGACCCCCAAATATCAGATTCAATGACTGCAACTTATTATATACACAGTCCGAGAGACTGGCACGGGAAATTTGGGAAAAACAACAAACTATGAGGATACAGAATATTATAATAATGCCCCCATAAACTGTCCCTGTTTTCAATAATGTACAAAAAAACACTAAAACAGCCCATAAAGAGGGTATACAAGAGACTGAAAAGGAAAATGTGAAGTCTAAGGAAAACAAGAAGCAAAGGGAAAACTCCAGTAGGAAGGATTTAGATAAAATCATTAAAATAATAAAAAACTATGAAGTTAAGCAGCAAGAAGAGTGGGAATGTAAGACAGTTTCAGTCTTCAGCTGGGAAACAACAAAAAATGATTCCCTAAGAACAGTCAAGAGGGAAATATCATACTTCACTGCAAGATCCCTGCGACTTAATATTACCAAAAATTTGATAACCTCAATTAGGACATACAGACAATCAGGTAATGCCTCTCAGATAGATGTCTCATTTACAAATGCAGCAATGGCTAAAACCTTATTGGAGAATGGACGTAAACTACAGTACAAGTCACACTAAACTGTTCCGTCAATGAGTTGCTTTAACATTTTTGACTGAGTTGCATAAGTGTTGCTGGATTTAGTACAAAGCCTTGCACAAACTGTTTCTTAAGAGTTACATCTTAGTTTTACATTGCTTTGTGATTGGGCTTAATTTGCATCCCAACCGAGTAGCAAAAACATTTGACAAACATTGATCTTGAGCTAGATAAGCTTTAAAAAACAATGCTGTATGAGTTGCCAGTGCATTGCCAACTGTAAAAAGCAATGCTAAACCAACTCATTGGTGGGACAGTTTAATACGATTTGTACTGTAGATGCCCTTGGTATTTACATTATATTTGCCTAGGGCTGGGATAATATGACTATATTAAGAGAAATGCATGAAGGAACCCAATCACAAGGAAATCCTGACAATTTATCTCCAACCACCCATGAAAACCCATTTAGGCCTAACAGATTCTCATTACTAGAACATATACAGTGAAACTAACTGGAAATAAAATGAGGTAATGTAACAGGAGACCTCCTTACTGGAGGTCAAAATACTTTCATGGAATATAGAAGGCCTCCACATTAAACTGGCAGATCCAGAAGTCAAAAGCTATTTAGAATCCTTTGATATATTGTGCCTAGAAGAAACCTGGTATAATGATGATAAGACACAAGATTTATCAGAATATGCCTAATACTCCAAATTGGCAATTAAGGAAATGAAATATGACAGATATAAAGGGTGCTTAGTTTTATATATATATATATATATATATATATATATATATATATATATCAAAATCTCCCTGAATTACAAGGTCGACAGCCTTAATATACCCTCCAGCAATATTTTGACTATAAAAGCTGACTGTGAATATACACAAATACAAATGTTAATTTTAAATGTGTATCAACCACCTAAAATAGGGACACAAGATAATGTAATCAGCCAGCTCAGACATTTGTTAGAAATGGTCAGTGAGGAAACAAACGACAATGCTATATTTTTGTGTAGGAGATTTGAATGCAAGAATCCCAGGGGAATTTAAATGTGGGAAAGACCACCTGATTTAAACTCTTTCATTCCCATTATAAGTTCAAGGGCAACTAGATACAGGGCATTGAAGGATACCAAATGTAACATCAGAGGAAAAGAGGTCCAAAAAATGTTCCGTGAATTAAATATGTGCATCCTCAATGATCTCTTCCCATGTGATAGTGAAGGGGAAATTAACTTATACTGGACCTCTTGGTTCATCTACTATTGATTTGGTTTAGTTCAACATAGAAGCTTTAAAGGTAGTATGTGATATAGAAATTACAGACCATTCAGAGTCCACCCATCTCCCGGTGGAAGTCCATGTGCACATGAAACAAATTCAGGGAAAGCCCCAAGAAAGACACATCAAGGAAGTACTAGAGATAGCAAATCAGAAAAGAATTAAGTAGGATGAGAGCACTGTAAAGTAGTTCAATGATTTACTTCATGTAGGATTATTATATAACTTACAGATTCAAATTATGGAGAATATGAACCCTGATGAAGTACTTAAAATTTGGTATGAGAGTAACACATTATTTAAACCTCACTGTACTGAAAACATCATTATCAGACATAATAACCAAGGCAAATCCTGATTTAATCAAAAATGCAGGAAAGCCAAATTAGAACTTAATCATAAACTTAGACATCACAAATAAATCAAACACAAAATAAGTTGCACATTCAAAACATTAATTAAGACAGACAGATGTACTGTATAAGAAAATATTGGAAGAGGAACGACAGAAATATACCATTGAAATCTGGGAAAAAACTAAAGAAGGCAACAATATCAAGAGATGGTAAACAATTCTGGAGATTAGTAAGACAGAGATATAATAAATATTCAAAACAAGTGGAACCTTATATCACACCTGATACATGGATGGCTTTCTTCTCCAAACTTCATTATTCTCAGGAAGAAGCTGCCCTTGTTGAATCAAAGAAAATAGAATGGAGTCACCTAGTCTACCCTCTACCTATATACAGTACATAACAGATGCAGAAGTTTTTGTGGCTGTCACCAAACTGGCAGCTAACAAAGCACCAATGCCAGATTACATAATAATACAAATACTTCTTTGACTGGTGGGTACCCATCCTTAAGAGAGTATACAACATATTTTTACAAGGACATACATGCCCTAAAAAATGGCAAGGTAGTATAATCTTTCCCATATTTTAAAAATATAATCCACAAGATCCTAAGATGTACAGACAAATTAGTCTGATAGATATTTCCCAAAAAATATTTACAAAAATAATTCTGACCCAACTGCAGATATGACATAATTAGAAAGACACAAAATGGTTTCTGGAGTGAAAGATCAACAATCCAACACTGCTATGTGTGGAAACATCTAATATGGAAGTACGCAAAAGTTAGGAAAAGGAAGCTTTACTGCTGTTTTGCGAACTTTTCGTCTGCCTTCGACAATATACAGTAAGTCACTATTTACTATGGCAGAAGCTGAATAACCTGGGTATACCACAGAAATTACTTAGCATCCAAATAAGATTCAATGAAAATACATGGGCTAAAGTCCAATATGACCAATTTGGACATACAACTGCTGATTTCCAAACTAACATAGTGGTCAGACAGGGATGCCTGTTGACACCCACATTATTTAATATTTACATAAATGATATCCTGAAAAATCTAGATTATCCAGCATTTCAGTCCCCCAAAAGAGTTGATACTAGAGTTGATTGTTTTGCATATGCTGATGACTTAGTTCTCTTCTCACTCTCAGCAGTGGCACTCAGAAGCAAATTGGAAGTATTTGCTATTTTGTGTGCTTCCCATAAACTAAAGATCAACAGAGATAAAACTAGGATTATAATATTCAGAAACAGAATAAAAAAAAAAACAAGTTTCTGGATTAAAAAAAAGATAAAATTGAAGTGGTCAAATTCTACGACTACCCAGGATTGAGATTTGAACAAAATCAAGGCTGGAAAGAACATTTAAAACAATTACAAAACAAGAGAAAAACTGCAAGCAATGGATTCAAAATTTGTAATGCCAAAATGGGGCAGGGATATTAAGGGTTCTTAATGCAAAAATCAAAACCAGTGAACTTTAAGTTGTGGACATTTTGGGAAATACTAACTTAGAGAAACTTGAAATAATTTTTAACACACTATAGAGATATATTTTAATGGTACTGTACCACAAGCCGTTCTTGATGCCATCCTTAAATTAGAATTGGGACAGTTCTCATTTTAGGCTTTGGTGGCAGAGAGACAATTTCTTTTTATATTAAAACTTTGCCTTCTTCAGGAAAACTGCCAATGTAGGATTGTCTAGAATAGGAGATAAATTACTCCTCATTGGGGTTTGAGGCTCCAACTATACAATTAATTAGGATATCACTTTTCCCTATTTTACTGTGGCATGTGCTCTGGGAAATGTATCTTAGACCATGGGTGGATATAGTTACCATGATTAAAATGAGACTTAGCAATTTGGACATAGCCAGGAACTATAGTCACTCAGGGGAAACCAAATTTCCAAATTGTTCAAACAAATACAATTCCATCATGTTCTGGAACAATATTTGACTAAAATTATGAATCCAAAATTAAGAAGGCTTATAACCAAATTTAGGTTAGAAATTTATGATGCACAATATATTCACGTCAGACAAAAGAGACCAGGCATTACCACTCATTCTGTAAATGTGAGAATAACACTGAGGATGACTTAAAACATGTCATTGATGTGTTCCCTCTACAAATCACAGAGAACAAAGTGGTTGGTTGACATCAAGAGTGGCCTTGACCTTCTTCTTGAGAAAATGATGACATTTTTTCTCTGTTCAGACAACAAACAGATTCTAGACAAAATAGCAGGTTTTTTAATACTATACACCTATAAATTAAAATAGGGTTCCTTTGACTGATTATGTACAAGCTCTTGACCTACTACTATTAGTAGTTGTAAGATGATAAATATGCTGCTAAAATGTATTAAATATGTAATTAAAACAAAGTTAAGCCTTGAACTGCAATGAATTATGTAAGATTGTTAAAACTGCATGTACTAGCTGTACTGGAAACATGTTTTCATGTATATTGGATGTATGCACATATTAAAGTATATTTTAAATTGATTTTCATTATTGTAATGGCTTGTAGCTGATCAATAAAAATCCTTGAACTAATACCTAAGACTAATCACACACTCTCAGTCTCAGGGACAAATGTTCTTGCAAATGTGATGACTAATGGTTTGAAGGTTTAAAAGTTATTATTTTGTGAATTTACATGACAATCCCCTATTTTTGTTTTTATGTTTGCTCATGGGATAATTAAATTATTAAATGTAAAAGTTTATTAGAGTTTGTTCAAAGAAAATGTTGGGGATGTAAAATAAAATGTTATTTCATTTTACAGTTATAGGGCTTTAAAGTTCAAGAATGCATGGGCCACTAGAAAGAAATTGCTGAAAAAATGTAATTTTTTTCTGAGTTAATATTTAGTAAGAAAATAAAATGTAAAAGCTAAGAATACAACAAATACTTAACTTTAAATGTTTTCAGTTGTGTGGTTTGTCGGAAGGCAGGCTAATGAAAAGTCTGAACTGACTTTCACAATAACGTATTACACGTAGCATTCTAATTAGAAAAAAGATTGTGATTGCCTTCAAATAACATCAGACCAAACTTACTTGAACTCAGTGCATGCACGCATACTAGATAGCAGGTGTGCTTTGTAACTCAAGACAAAAAAAAGGGAAAGAAGTTGAGAACATGACTGAAAAATAGAAAAGTGCATACATTTTCTTCAGTTCATGAGTTACTTATTGAACTGTAAAAGCAGTTGCAAAAAATGCAAGAAAAATTCTACACAAGCAAACAGGTTAAAGTCACAAAACATGAAAAATAGTTGAGAACATGACCCAAAACCCTCACACATATGCCTACAATTAAATGCATACATGGAAAACAAATACTGTAGAACTGTTTATTCTTGTGCAAGTTATATTTAGTGCATGGCACAAGTCAGCCATAATTGCACACATTTAATTTCATGCTCTGCAAATAGCTTCTAATTTATAGACATTAAAATTATGCAATTTTGGCCAATTAGTGCCATTTTATTTTAGCGCAATTATCACTCAATCAAATATAACCTGTTCTACAGTATTAAAAAATGTAGGACTCATCTCCTGCAGGCCCTGACTAATGAGAGTCATGATTTATCTTTTGCATGAAAGCAGTTATACATCTGGCACTATAATGTACTTTCTCAAAAAGTAAGGACATTCATTTAAAAAAAAAAAAAAAACAATGTTAATGTATATGTTATGGTTACAGAGCCGCAAAAGAAAGAGAATGTTGCATTCAGGGTTTTCAACCCTAGCAACAACACACCTCCTCATCCCTAACCTCATCACTCATGGCCAATCTATAGGTCCAGGGCCATGGCTGTGCCTGTGCTCTGTGGGAATGCTGCTTCAACCTCGAGGCCTGGCCTAGCACAAAGAAAGTTATCACTCATATCCTGCTTTCTGCAGCATCTGAAGACAATTATGACTGATCCTGCTGACTACATGACGTATCAGACTTGTGGCGCACATCTCTGGACCTGTAGTTTGAAGCAGTAGAACCATGGGGCATAGCCCCATGCCTGTAACTTGGCCTTGGATCATGAAGCTAAGAGATGGGGGAAGACATGAGGATTAAGACTGAAAATCCTTACACCCCTTTTCCCTCCTTTTGTGGCTTTGTAACTGTAACACATGCAATAACATTTTTTACAATGAAGATATATATGTGTATATATATACATATGTAAGGGATGTGCCATAGACCTAAGAAAAATATCCCTGATTTTTCACAAGTGCTGTTTGACCTTATGGCATCAGGAATGGCAGAGCCATGAGTGATGCCAAAGATCAAACAGCACAAATGAGAAATATGTATATTTCCCTGTCGACCTCGGCATAGTTCCTTTATTCAATGCTTGTTCATTTTGTATGATTTTACTTTTTTGTATTGTGACATTTTATACTGCCGCTTTTATTCTTCTGTTGTTGGATGGTGAGGGGGCACGTGCCGAATAACATACATGATGACTTTGCATGTGTCGGTGCATCAGCACGCTTATGAAGGGTGCAGCAGGTCTGGAGGAGTAAGCCAGCAGTTTGTGGGAGCAGGTGCAGTGTTGAGGGAAACCATGCAGTGGAACAAGCAATGGTAAGGAGAATTGTATTCAGAAATGGCAAAGCAGGCCTTCTATGGGTGGCATTTATTCAAAATAAGTGTTATTGGTGATCTCTTTAAAATGCTGATAGAGAGGGAGCTCAAAGGGGAGAAAACAAAAGTAATCAGTCTAAGTATCGGGCAGAAGTGAAACCAGTATGTGGGAGGCAGCACACAAGTGACTTTTTCAGTTCTAACATTAGAACTGCGCTGCACATGTTGCTGGTTTCCACCCATCAGGACCTACAGTGAGAATATTTTTGTTCCCGGGGACCTAGGCTGAGGATATTTCAATATTCTCACTTTAGGTCCAGAGGAAGAAAAAATCAAAACTAGTATGTGCCAGAAAATATCCTCACACACACTGGATAAAAATATTTATACATCTAGTGTGGGACTGGATTGGCCAAGGTGATTATTCAAAAGGAAAACAGAAGTTAAAACTAGAGGCCGTAATTTAAGATTGGAAGGGGAAGATTTAAAGAGCAATGTAAGGAGATGTGATTTCACTGAGAGGGTATTGTAAAACTGGAACAGATTACCTAATGAGGTGGTGTGTGTGCAGAAACAGTGGAGGAATTCAAGAGGGCATGGGACAGACACAAGAGGTTGGCTGGCGGCAAAGGAAAATATCCCTGGGAAGTGGAGACAAGTAGGAGCGGGTGGCAAATGAACAGACTAGATGGACCAGGATGGTCTTTTTCTGCTGACTCATTACTATGATACTATGACCAATTTTCAAAATAGTACTACTAACTTGCAAATCTGTGTATGGCATAATGGAATACGTGATCAACTTGCAATATAGTATTACTGTCTTGCAAAGCTGGGTGTGCCACAGTGGAATACTAAACCAATCAGAGAACAGCTTTAACAATGCTGATGACATCACAATAGCAATGTGCAGCATACAGACAGAATATATGAGATGCTTTGTAGACTTAGGTACTTTCTACTATGCATCTCTTTTGATTGTTTTACTTGTGCTGCATTGAATGTACTGATTTGCTTCTCTTGTGCTGGGCCATTGATCAGAAAGGTACAGCTTTACATTTTATACTTTTTTATCGTAACGTTTGGTCCCTTCTATCACAAAACCACTTAAATACCTTTTATACAAATTAAATATGACATGGGTGAGAGTGATGTTATAGGAAAATCTTCACTCGCCATACTTGACCTCACTCATAGCTTTGCCATGTGTGAGGTCTGGAAGTCAAGTAAAGCTCATGATATACAGTTCATATTTAATTGTTCTAGAAACCTGATTTATTAAAATGCCTCTTGAACTGTTTGTCTAAAACAGTATATAATTACAGTTGTGAACTTGTTTCATTGAACTGTACTGCGTAAAAGTACATTGTAAATGTTTAGTTCTAGACTACCTGTCCAGTCATTTTATTACCTCAGCACCCCATTTCGCATCACTAATTGCAAGGGAAAAAAATGAAATTCAAATTCCCACCTTTCTTTGCTGAAACAATCACCTAGAGCAGTAAAAAGTTATAATTCATCTTTCAAATGTATTTGTGTTTCCTTCCTGAGAAATGTTTATACCCTTACAAAACCAATGTTGAATCCCAACAGCTCAAATACCAGATGGGGGGATATATTTATTCCTAATCCTGTTAACTAGACTGTGAGAAGAATTATGAAATGGGTAGAAAGAATGAAGTGTTCTGATTGGCTAAGCGCTGCTTTGAGTTGGGCCATTATCCCAGCACAACAACCCAGCTGAAAGTATTGTGTTTAAAAATGCATAAAATTTACTAAAAATAACCCATTTATTAATTGCAATAAGGCACTCCAGGGGGTATGTTTTGGTGGGCTAACAGCCCTTCTCAGGTGGTGGAAGCCCTCGGCTATGCCTCGTGCTTCAACCCACCCCGAGCTGGGCCATTATCCCACCATAACACACACCCTGTTATGCCTTATTGCTTAATTATCATATGTTCATAAGTAGCACAGACAAAAGTAGACAATTTCCATTCTAGTTTGTTTGCTGTCTTCTCGGCAGTTTACATTTGTGACATTCCTTCCATATCCCGATCAACATTCCTTATATTTATTTATTTTTATTTGAATTTTGGTAACCGGGTAGGTCCACTGATACCATTCAGTCCCTTTTTCAGTGATGACTTGGGGGATACAAACAGCAAAATATAATTAACACTAACCTCAGATATAGTAATGTACAAAGGTAAAATAGGAGTAAAATGGCAATACAGGGACAATATTTAGCTTATTGAGACTAGTAACCATAATAAGTACAGTAAGAATAACATAGGTGATAAAATACTTAGAGATTAATATCCTGAGCTACAGTATCATATTTACAGGTCCAAAAGAGAGACATTGTTTCCAGACATATATATCTTAAAGCTTCAGGAATAACATACACTTAGGGAAAGGCTGTACAATGTGACAGGGATTAGCGAAGGCAGAAACAATTAGGGAGTTTATGTAGGAGAGAAGCAAGTTCTTGTTTGAAAAGTGACAGAGTAGGGCAGGAGAGTATAGCAGACAGAAGGGAGTTCCAGGCCAAGGTGGCAGAGTAGGCAAAGGAATGTTTACCTGCAAGACAGTAGGGTTTCCAAATAGCTAATAGTGCAAGGGAAGTAGATCTGAGAGGACGAGCACTTGTTTTACTGTATACGATACCCCTTAAGCAGGGTGGGTTAAAGAGATTCAATAGTTTGCAAACAAAGAATAGTGTGAGGTACTGTAATCTGGAGTTGTGGTCTGGCAAATTTAGAGAAGCAAAGATGTCACAATGGTGCCTTCTAGGGTCAGCCCCTAGGGCAAAACACCCAATCCTAAAATATAATTACTGCAGCCAGGCGAGAGAAGAAGGTTGAGCAGATAGCAAGAGTGGAGCACCGTAGAATGACATGGGGAGAAAGGATGTGGAAGCAATTTTATGACAGGCGGAAGATGGTCAAAGGGGGTGTAGAAGGTACAAGAGACTTAACTTCTGGTTTAAGGTTTTAGTTAGTTGGTTAATGTGGGACTGTAATGAGAAGGAGGCATCAAGATGCATCCCAAGGTATTTAAAAGTTTTATCTACCTCAATAGTAGCGCCTGACTGTGTGCAGATTTGAAGAGAATGCAGAGAGACAGAGTTGGATAGTTCAGGGGAGGGATTGTGGAAAATCATAGCTTTAGTTTCCTTTGTATTCAGAATTACGAAGTTAGCTGTAAACCATGATTCGAGCATGTTGAAATCAGAGTTGAGACATTGGTTAAGCCAACCCATGTTTCCAGAAGAACAGTATAGGATAGCATCATCCACATAAAGTTGCACTGATGTGTCACCACAGATGTTTGGAATCTCATTAATAAAGACCAAGAACAGCAACGGATCAAGTATTGAACCCTGGAGTATGCCGTGCACAATAGGCCTGAGGGAGGAGACATTCAGATAATTTCACGCTTTGTGATCTCCCCATTGGATAGCTTTGAAGCCATGTTAGTGCAAGGTGATCAGGGCCTATATGATTCAATTTACTGAGTAAAAGGTGATGGTTGATGAGGTCAAGGGCCTTCATCAGATCTTCTAATACTGCACCAGTAACGAGGCCTGCATCCCTAGCTTCAAGGATGTCAGTTAAGACCTTGATCAGGGCAGTGGTAGTGCTATGACCCCTCCTAAAACCATCTGGGCTCCATCAGAACCCGGGGCCAATAGGCCATCTAGATCCAATGCTATACAGAAACACTCTGGAGATGAGAGAAGTTCTGCATGGCCTACAGGCCTTTGCTGTTGTACTTCGAGGAAATTAGCTGTTGATCCAAACAGGCACTGTGTTGGTGATTTACTTCATCAAGCGTTAGGATGGAGTCCATTCGTACACTCTGCTGGGACTAAAGTAGAAGAACTTTTGTACTTGGACCTTTAATTTAGGGTAAAAAAACTAACATACAAAACCAAAAAAGTGTGTGTTTGGGTTAACTGAACTGAATGGGTATCTGAAGAGTTATCTAGGTGTAAATCTCAGGTGACTGAAAGGACTTAACTGTTGTGAGGTTTAAATTACTTGTAGAAAGATCTGGTAAGTAGGGGGGGAGTGGCTTAGCTAGAAGGAAGCTACATTTAAAGACTGCCTTAGAAAGATTCTGCTAATAGCTTGGCAGAAGACACCAGGAGAAAGGACTGCTGTGTGACTGAACTACTCTGCTGGGACTATATTGCCCTTCTTCCCCCCTCCACCCCCACCCAAAGCTAGTTCTATTTTTATAGGCACAGGATTTGACTGACAACAGGAACTTCCTGTTTAGGGGCAGGAAGTGAGTGATCACAGAACCAACAAGGATCCACCATCCTAGAAGGGCAAGAGTAGCTCTCCGGTCCCCTCTAGCTGCTGGAGCTCTGCCTCTGAGCAAGTAAGTGGTCTACTGAGAAATATAGGATATTCTTGTCTCAGAACAGGACAATCAGGAGCTTAAAGGGCACATAGGCAGAAAGTAAGGAGAGAGAGAAAAAAACAGAGGAAAGAGTAAGGATTGCAAACAGTTAAGGGGCCAGAAATAAGACATGATTGGAGTGGTGCAGTGCAGTGGCTGTGGAGCAGCAGTCTTCTGGGAGATGTTCTGGAGGATGCAGTGTTGTCTCATCTGCAGGCACCTCTCTGGGCTGAGGGAGGAGGTTGCTCATCTCCAGGCTGAGTTGGCCAGGATTTGTGGGACCTCTTCTTCCATCCAGGGACCACCAGTGCCACTGCCGTTGCCTCAGAGGTTGCCAAGAAAGAGGAGTGGTTGGACCACAGTGGGCTCAGGAGGTGAGGGTGGTGGAACAGAGGCACATCCCTCCAGTTGTACCTCTCTCCACAATTCCTATGCCATTCTGGCAAAGTGTGGTTCCTCATGGAGGCACCCACAGTGGAGACCAAGGAGTATGTTGGGAACCTCCACAAAGGAGAGACCCACGGGAGGGTGGCAGGGGACCCTGCAGGGAAGAAAACAACTCCTTGTGGGGACTCCATTGTTAGGAAGGTAGAACTGGGGGAGGAAGGGGAGAGGGAGGTAAGGTGCCTGCCTGGCACCATGGCTTGGAGGGACAGGGAGTGAATCCTCAGGATTGCCAGAGCAGCTGCACAGAGGAGGGAGCTGGATGTCATTGTCCACCTAGGGACAAATGACCTGGCTAAGAAAGGGATTTGAGAGTGCAGGAAGAGTTTGTGGAATTGGGGAGGGGCCTTAGTCAAGTAGCATGCACGGTAACCTTCTCGGAGGTGCTACCCATCTATGGCATAGGAGAGGCTAGGTGTTCCGCACTCATGGGATTCAATCAGTGGTTGAAAACTGGTGTGGAGCTGAGGGATTTGGCTTCATTGGGGACTGGGGGTCCACCTGGAGTAATGCAAGCCTATACTGGCATGATGGGCTGCATCTGTCCGGGAGGGGAACCAGGATCTTAGGTGATAGGTTTAAATGCTTCATTGGCAAGCTTTTAAACTAGCCAAGGGGGGAGGCACTGGAAAGGAGCAGGAAAATCCTAGGACCCCCAAATAATCACGGTAGTAAGTGCGGCAAACTCCAACATAGAGGTTTCAATAGGGAGAAGGGCTGGGGTAAATGGAGAAAGTGACAAAGGCAAGAAGGACAGAGATAGGGCAAAAGGGAATAAGGCCATCAGGAAATGGAGGGTAATGAGTACCAATGCCCGTAGTCTGGGCATCAAGTTCCCTGAGCTGATGGCCTTAATGGAAAAAGGATGCCTGGATATCGTAGCAGCCACAGAAACATGGTACACAGAGAACCATGACTGGGATGTTAACATACCAGGGTACATAACCTACAGGAGAGACAGGCAGGGGAGAAGAGGGGGAGGAGTAGCTCTCTATGTAAAGGAAGGGATAAAAGCAACTGAACAAAAGAGTAAACAGGGAGGAGAGGAGGCACTGTGGGTCACCTTGGAGACTGGAAAGGGCGCCACAATCCGCACAGGGCTTGTGTACAGACCCCCATGTCAGGGGAAGGAATGGACAAGGATATGATAGAAGGCATTCTTAGAATGGCAGAGAAAGGGGAGATACTGTTGATGGGAGACCTGAATATGCCAGATGTTAACAGGAGCACATTTGCTGCAGCCACATCCAAGAGCAGGGCCATTCTTGATGCCCTGCAGGTGGCAGGCATTAGACAGCTAGTTTCAGAACCCACTCGTGAGGGAGCAATCTTGGACCTTGTACTCTCAAACAGGGGCAGTGAGAGGATCTCAGATCTAGAAGCGGGTTGCGATCTGGGGACAAGTGACCATCAAACAGTGTGGTTCACGTTAAACTCAGCTACAGAGTCAAGCCATACAAAAGTGAGGGTACTGGACTTTAGGAGGGCTGACTTTGGCAAGATGGGAGAGTGCCTCAGAAAAGCACTAGCAAACAGGCTAGAAAGAGGTGTGGAGTAACAATGGGGAATTATCAAAACTGCCATCACAGAGGCAACAAGCCTTTGTGTGAGCAAATAAACAAATCAAAACGAAAGAAAAGCCACTATGGTTCTCAAAAGAGGTGGCTGTGAAAGTCAGGAAGAAAAAGATAGCATTTCAGAAGTATAAGGAAACACAGAAAGAGCAGGACAGAGAGCTGTACCAGTTAAGGCAAAAGGAAGCAGGAGGGAAGTCAGAATAGCAAAGGCCCAAACTGAGGAAAAGATAGCCAACTCAGTTAAGAAGGGGATAAAACCTTTATAGGTACATCACGAGCGTAGAAAAGACAAAGGGAGGATAGTGAGGCTGAATAGAATGAATGGTGGTGGGCAGAGGGGGACAGTGAAAAGCAGGAATACTGAACTAATATTTCTGCTCAGTATTCACAAAAGAGGAGGGGAAGTGCCTAATCCAATTAACAGAAGCACTCTTGATAGGGGGTCGATCCCAGTCCTTTCACAGAAGAAAGGGTTCTGCAAGAACTCCTAAAACTGAAGGTGGACAAAGCAATGGGTCCTGATGGAATTCACCCCAGAATTCTAAAAGAATTAAGGAGGAACTAGTGAAACCACTGGCTACTCTTTTAATAAATCATGGGAGGATGGTGTGGTACCGAGGACTGGAGGAAGGCGGATGTGATTCCCCTTCACAAAAGTGGGACAAAGACAGAGGCAGGAAACTACAGACCTGTCAGTCTGACCTCTGTGGTAGGGAACGTTATGGAGTCACTTCTGAAGGAAAGAATAGTTGAGTACCTAGAGGCCAGTGGAGCACAGGACCCAAGGCAGCATGGGTTCACAGCTGGAAGGTCATGTCAGACGAATCTAATAGATTTCTTTGACTGGGTGACCAAAGTAGTAGACCAGGGAGGGGCTGTGGACATGGCCTACCTAGACTTTAGCAAGGCATTTGACACAGTCCCACACAAAAGATTAATAGTCAAATTAACCAGCCTGGGAGTGGGACCCAGGGTGGTAGCCTGGGTAAAACATTGGCTGGACAACAGGACACAGAAGGTAATTGTAAATGGAGTCCACTCTGAAGAAAAGAGGGTTACTAGTGGGGTACCACAGGGTTCAGTATTGGGTCCAGTCCTTTTTAATGTCTTGATCAGTGACATTGTAGAGGGACTGGAAGGAAAAGTATGCCTTTTTTGCAGATAACACAAAGATCTGCAACAGGGTTGATACACAAGGAGGCATGGAATGGATGAAAAGGGACTTGGCAAGGTTGGAGGAATGGTCAGAAGTATGGCAGCTAGGATTCAATGCAAAGAAGTGCAAAATAATGCACCTGGGAAACAAGAACCCAGGGGAAGAATACACAATGGGTGGGGAGGTAGTAACAATAACAAAAAATGAAAGGGACCTGGGGGTAATCATATCAGATGACCTTAAGGTTAGCAAGCAATGTGAGAAGGTAGTAGGGAGGGCTAGGGGTATACTGGGATGTATAGGGAGAGGCATCATCAGCAGAAAACAGGAAGTTGTTATCCCCTCTGTACAGACAGTTGGTAAGACCCCATCTGGAGTACTGTGTCCAGTTCTGGAGACCCCATCTCCGCAAGGACATAGACAGGATAGAGGCAGTCCAGAGGAGGGCAACTAAAATGATGCAGGGTCTGCAAGAGAAGCCGTATGAGGAGAGACTAAAGGAGCTTAATATGTATACCCTTGAGGAAAGAAGGGAGAGGGGGGACATGATAGTAACTTTTAAGTACCTCAGTGGAATCAACAAAGTCCAAGAGGGTAGCATCTTTCAGAAAAAAGAGACTTGCAAGAACAAGGGGACACAATTTAAAGATAGAAGGAGGGCGGCTCAGGGACAATGTGAGGAAGTATTATTTCACAGAGAGGGTAGTGGATGCATGGAACAGCCTTCCTGAGGAGGTTGTGGGGTCTAAAACTGTGGGAGAATTCAAGAATGCATGGGACAGACATAAGGCAATTCTTGTGGGGAGTAGGAAGAAATAGGCTGTTGGTTAACTAGGATCTGTGGCCTATCCTGTAGGTAGGGAAATGGGCAGACTAGATGGGCCTAGCGGTCCTTATCTGCCATCAAAGTCTATGTTTCTGTGTCGAAAAACAATGACAGCATGACACTGGGCAGTGGAACCTGACCTATTCCTGTCCGCTGTGTTCTTCCTGGTTTCCCTGAATGTACTGGCGGATCACCTCAGTCAGTCCCGTATGCTGTGTCCTGAATGGGAACTCTTAGACTCCATTATGGCTGACACATTTGAAAAATGGGGTCCTCTGGACATAGATTTGTTTGTGCCTCCATACAATGCAAAACTGCCATGTTTTTGCTTGCTTACTCCAGGGCCTGGAGTTTTCTGGTAAGACACATTGTCCCTCTCTTGGAAAGGGGGGCTTCTGCATAGCATTCCCCTATTCCCACTCATACAGAGGGTTCTGGTAAAACTGTAGGCTGAGCCTGCCTCTCTGATTTTGGTGGCTCCTCAGTGGTCCAAAGAAATCTGGTTTTCACTTCTCAAGCAATTCATCATGGAACCTCCTATTCCACTCCCCCTGCAAGCAGGACTTCTGACACAGGAGCAGAGGACTCTAGTGCACCCATATCTTCGATCCCTGCACCTTCACATCTAACTCCTAAGGACATAGAGCTCTCCCACTTCAGGGTTTCCCTGGCAGTTGCAGATATTCCCTTGGTGGCTAGAAAGCCATCTACCAGTACACTTATTCAGAAAAATGGGAACATTTTACAGTGTGGTGTACTTGGCATGCCCTAGATCCCTTTACATGGGCAGTTCCTAAAGTGCTGGATTACTTCTTGTCTCTTAAGGACTCATGACTTGGAGATTCCTCTATTAAGGTCCACATAGTTCTGTATCAACTTTTTATGCCGTGACAGAGGGTAAGACAGTAGCCCAGCTGGAAGCTTCCCATAGATTTCTAAAGGTATTCTCCTTTTGTACGGACTAGTCCAAGATTCCATTCCAGTGTACTACTTTAATTTGGTCCTGGAGACCCTGACTGCATCTCCCTTTGAGCCTAATGCTATTTGTTAGCTATGCTTCCTGTTTTGGAAGACAGTGCTCCTGGGGCAATGACATCAGCTAGGCACATTTCTGAATTACAGGATCCAGTTGCAGAACCTCCTTTTCTTATTTTCCACAAGGATAGGTTTTTTATTTATTTATTTATTTATTTATTTGAGAGACCCACTAAGCTGAAAGCTTGTTTATAGGCGTGACCTGGGAGCACAAGTAAGTTAAGTGACTTGCCCAGGGTCACACAGTATGTCAGTGGGAGCTGTGGGATTCAAACCTAGGTCTCCAGGTTTGCAGCTCAGAGCTTTAAACCACTGCACTATACTGCCTCCTACATTACATTATGTACCAGTCCTCATTTTCATCCAAATATACTGTCTAAAAGAACATTAAATCTGATCACAGAGGTTCCTGTTTAATTTTTGTCACCCACAAAGAGCGGGAATGTCATTTACATATATTTGATGTCTATAGCACACTGCATTGGTATGTGGATCATACAAAGGATTGTAGAAAATCCTCTCAACTGTTTCTTGCTTTGCTCTGTAAATGGCTTGCTCCCCAATTTTTAAATGGGGACTGTCCAATTGACTGTCCCATTGTATTATGTTCTGTTACCTGAAGCACAGGAAGCAGCTTCCAGGTGCCATTCATGCTCATTTCACATGTAAGGTGGCTTCCTCAATGGCTTATTTTCAGAATGTGTCCACTGCTGATATTTATGCTACTGCCACTTGGAGTACTGTTCGTACATTCACTAAACACTACAGTCTGGACATCATCTGTGATGACTTTGGCCTCAATATTCTGCAAAGGCTACATGTTAAGGATAATTAGGTCCTGCCTTAATACCTATGTACACGGCATTGCTTAGGAGTCATTCTATGATGTGGCTAAGCAGAGGGAGATATCCTCATAGAAGATAGAATAGTTACACACTGTAACAGTAGATCTTCGAGAGAATCTCCTTCATTGAGCAACAGCTCTCCTTCCCGCCTTCCCTCTTGTCAGGCGATGAGTGACCATCCTACCTGCCTCACAAGCTGGTTCTCCTCTAATGCCTCCTATGGTATCTTTACTCAGTTTCCATATTCTGTCTTGTGTGCCTAGTTTGGTCCTGGTTGCCTTGGTCCATGACAGTCTGTTGATTTTCCAAGCTTGTCTCTGGTGGGGAACTGAAGCATACTGTGGATGCTCACGTTATATAGGTGCTGATGAAGTGCATTCTACATTTTATTTATTTATTTTATTTTAGTTTTTGGTAACTGGTTAAGGCCCACTAGGCTCAAGTGCCTATTTCCAGGGGCGACCTGGGAGCACTGGGTGGTTAAGTTACTTCTTCAGAGTCACACACTTATGCAAGTGGAGGTTGTGTGAATCAAACCAAGGTCTGGTCTGCTGGATGTACCAAGCTCATTCACAGCTCATTACTATAACCTATAGGCCATACTGCCAGCCCAACATGGGTGGCCCCAGCCTACAAAGGTTTCGAGGTGGTCCTGACATCAACAGCTTATGCATTATTTATAATTCCATATCCCTATATGACCAATAAACCAGTATCATCTTTTCCTTCTTCTCTTCATTTAGAATAAGTTTAGGTTTTTCATCTTTGATTTATAATCTCTTTGAGGTCCAGTTTCATTCTGGTAGCTCTTCTCTGAACAGCCCTTCATACTTATTATATCTGACCTGTTCTGGGGACTCCAACATTGGCCGCAGTACTCCATGTCCGGTCTAACCAGTGTTTTGTACAATGGCACAAATACTCTCCTGTCTCTGCTAATGAAGTTTCTTCTTATGCAGTCAATAATTCTATTACTCTTTTTTATTACACTGTCACACTACTGTCTCTGTTTAAGTGTCTGAAACCAGAAGTCCCAGATCTTTCTCAAGGCTGCTCTCCTTTAATCTATTTTTATTTACTGTACGCACAGCTTGGGGATTATTTGTTCCAAAACGTAAAACTGAATTTGTCAGGATTAAAAGACAGCTTTGCCTTTTGTTCTTAATTGAATAACATATCCATTTAATGCTGTAGTTTCTGAATAATGAAACAGGGTGATTACACTGTAGTTTCATGTTTGTTGCATGCAACTACATTGCAGTTGCAATGCAGTTACAGTGTAGTTTACTGACACTTAAAGTGTAACCTTGAATACCTTCATCTGAGTCTACCTCATAGCCATTTTTTTGTCATCCGCAAATTTTGACATCCACCCTCCTTTAATACATTGCATGCTATTTACATAGACATTAAAGAGAGTTGGGCTCAATACAGAACTCAGGGCAGCTCTGCTGGTCACTTACCCCTCACTAAGCCGTATATCTATTTACCCTGACCCATTGATGTCCTTCAGTGAGCCAGCTGTTAATCCAACTAGTTATATTTTTGCTGATACCAAGTTTATCTAATTTATGAGTCAGCTCGTACTAAGGGACAATATCAAAGACCTTTCTAAGGTTCATATACACCACATCCACTGATACTTATTGACTGGTTCTAAAAATTAAATCTGATTGCTTAGGTAAGCTCCCCCTTATCCACCAAGTTATTTTGATCTAGTTATTTCTCTTTCTCATCTCTGAGGACTGCTTCTAAGATTTTACTCACCACAGATGAGAGACTCACTGGTTTGTACTTCATCTTTTACCTTTCTGTGCCTTTGTCTGTTTGTGCACTCTAAATTGGATTCAAATGTTCATATTGAAAGGTATTTTTACATATTGCAGCAGTAGTAGTTTAACTGAGAGTAGGTATTTGAGAGGCTGGGTATGGCGTGAATTTTTAAAGGGTAGATATATTCTGGAAGGGCTGGGTGAAGGAAAGGGGGGTGGTATGTTTTTATATAATGATAAAAAAGAAAAGAATGAAATTTGGTTTTGTGTGGTGCCTTTCAGGCAAATTGCACCCAAAGTATTTTCCGATGCAGGAGAGGGATAAGAAAGAATGTTACTGTCGAGAGAGAGAGCGAGATACAGAGAGAGAGACTGATTGTGATTGGTTGACCATCCATGGCACTCCAGACCTTACATCATGGGTTTTAGCCCACCTGATAGGCTAATGATACACATGACCTAAGATCAAATCTCTAGACCCCAGGTCCCAGAAGTCCCTGCTCTCCAGTTCTAATTGTGTATCTGATCAGGCTACAAGCACCCCAGGAGTCCCTGTACTGTGCAAGGAAAGGTAGGCCTGTGGAATTTACAGAATATGTTTTTCTGCTGTAATTTAACTGATAATTGTGCCTTTTTTTCTAAGCCTGCCTATACATATGTAGATATTAAATGCTGAAGTCTTCAGAACGTTAGAGATTTTGCAAACATTTGTGACTGTGTCATTGTGGCATTTGCAGTAGCCACAGTATCAACTGCTTAACGTCTGCAGAGAAGAGAAGCCTGGGTTTGGAGCAGATTGTGCTGCCCCATGTTTTTATGGTGTTTTTGAAATGTTATTCTCTGCTGTTGGTTATATTTGCCTCGGGAGGTCTAGCGAGGAACAGATCTGCCTATGCCTGTCGCCTGTGGCCCCCGAGAATACAGTCCAATGTTCATCATGCCATTTCTTGGGCGATACTGAGCTAGGAGCAGTGCAGATCTCTGTTTAATGCTTAATTGTGTTGTTTTCTGATGCCCTTGGTGGCTAGTTCAGTGGTTCAGCCACCCCAATAGGCCCAACGAAGCATGCCACAACTGCGTGGTTCCCCCCCGCCTGCACCCGAGGACTTGTTTGTTACTTTTTTAGCCTGTGCGGCCTTGGCCCTCTCCCCTAAACAGGGAAGCTCTCTTCCCCTGAACCATTTGATTTGCGCAATGCACACGTCTTATTCTCAAGCATTTGGCTGATGCGAATAGGCCCTGCCACCGCACCCAGACCTTCCAGCCTCCTCACCTTTTCTCTCCATTCCTTCCTCTGTGGAGGCCATCCAATCCCACTGCTCTCTGCTACTGTCTGTCTGCAGTAGGGAGAGCAGGGAGATGAGGGATAAAAGCGAAAGGTCCTCTCCCACCTGGAAACATTTTTTTTCTCCCAGGGAGACTGATCAGCTGCATCACTGCTGCACGAAGGGGGAAGGGAAGGACAGCCTCCAATTCTGGTCCAGATCTGAGGCTTCCCACACATCAGTAAAGGGGGGGGGACAAATTAACATTAGATTTCGGAACAGAAGCCTTTTAACCAGGGGCCAGTATCTTCTCTCCTCCCAAGTGGAGACTGATGGGCCCTGATAGAGCACCTTTTTTTTAAAAAAAGGAATCAAATAAACTCACTAACTCTAAGGAAACAAAAAGACCGCCCAAACAGGAGCCAGTATCATCTCCCCTCCCAAGCGGAGACTACTAGGCCCTGATAGAACAACATGGACTGTGATACTGAGGGGAGACTCATCAGGCAAGCCCCTTCCTCAGCGGCCTACCTGACTGAGTTGTTAGTCACCCCCATGATCACATTTTTCTTGTTCTTCCCACGATCCCTTCAGTCTGGGGGTACCTTACCATAGCGGCCCCCTGACAGTGGTAGTTCAGGAGATGTACCTATCTCTCTCTGGCAGCAATGTTATTCAAAATCGCATAGGCCTTCCTTTGCTTGTAGGGGAGAGCAAATAGGGACGATCAACCATTGAAGCCTCTCATATCCTGGTCACTACACAACTGTAGATGACGAAGTTATCATTTTGGGGCCATCCAGATTATCCCTTGATGGCCCATCATTTACCTGTCCTAACCTACAACATTCTTTTCTCTCTCTTTCTCTTTCTCCCCAGATGGTGAAAGTGAGAAAGTGCACTACTTGTAGCGCCACCCTAGTGCCCCACAACATGGGACCTTTATGCCCCACGTGCCTCCATGATCAGGATGAATCATCCCTAGACCCCTCTCCAGTGATGGGTTCAGATGCCCCTGGAACCAGCAGAACCTCTTGGATGGACACAGGGACTATACTCCAACAAAACCAGCAAGCAGCGGTGGCCATGATGGAGAGTCAACAAAATTTTATGTTGAAGATCATGGAGAAATTGGGAGCTAAGATGCAGTCCAGATTGGCACTGGCCCCAAAACCACTGCTGGAGCCAGAGAACCTAAGGGGGGATGTCCGGGATCTGGATGGAACTGGCTGATCCACCCCTGAGTCCCACAGCACCAGTCAATTGGGATGATGCTGGAGATAAGGAGCCCCTCGAGGATGAGGAGCCTGTACCATCCGATGAAGAAGAGATGGAGACACAGTCAGTCCCATCTCTCACATCCAAACTGTGCTCCTTTGATTTAATCCCAGGTCTTATGAGGATAATTAAAGCCACTATGGGATTCGAGCTTGAGGAGGGACAACCTGAGTTGAAGCTCGATCCCATGAGTCAGCAAAAGAAAGCCTCCAAGGAAACCTTCCCAATCTGTCCAGCGATTGATGACATATTCATTAAAGAGTGGGAGTCTACAGAGCCGGGCAGGATGTCAGATAAGAGGAACCTAGACTGTATGTATCCGGTCCAGGAAGACAAAGCCAGCGCATGGTGCATGGCACCCATGATTGACCCCCAAGTAGCTGCACTCAGAAAGAAGACGGTCCTACTATGCGGGGCCATATCATTGAAGTACCTGGCAGACAAAAAGGTAGAGGACATGTTAAAGAAGCTGTTCAAGATAGAGGGCACAGCTGCTAAGGCCTTCACTACTGCCATCTACACAGCGTGCGCCCAAATCCGCTGGCTTGAGGATCTCCTAGACAAAGCAGCTCCCAAGACCAGGGAGGCTGAGCTATTGGAATGCACTCTAGACTCTAAGTACCTGGTGGATATGGCAGTAGATTCTCTGAAATTGAATACCAGGGCCACAGCCCTAACTAACTGGGCAAGAAGAGTGTTATAGTTAAAGCTATGGGACCAGACAAAGAGTCTAAGACACTACTTTAGAACCTACCCATGAAGGGTAAACACGTCTTTGGCGAAGGGCTACAAGACTACCTAAAACAAAAGGAAGAAGGGAAGGATCTGCTCAAGCACAAGAACAGACCAACCTATCTGCCCATTGGACAATGGAGATTTCAGGGGGGAAACAAGCATCAGGCCCGTATAGACATGTACTACCAGAGTAATTCATTTTGAGGAAGAGGGGTCCAAGGGGGACACCATATTTCTTTCACCCCTAATTACTAATTCTCAAACTTCAGGGGCTATGGCTCCAAGTTCAGAGGCAGAGGAAGAGGCAACAAAAAATAAGCAACAATGACTACAGACTCTCTCCTCTCAAGAAGACACCCACGCAGGGCTCTTGCCAACCTGTGGGAAAAAGACTCATGTTCTTCCACCAACAGTGGTGCAGCACAATCACAGACAGATGGGTACTAGAAGTAGTGTCAAGGGGGTATTCTATAGACCTGACCAACTCTCAGATACCACACAGGTTCTTAAGCTCCCCCCATATCAAAGAAAAGGGCTTCACCTCATCAGGTACAACAAATACTACAGGACCTGATGCAGAACAAAGCATTCCAGTTAGTTCCCCCCACGAGCAAGAACAGGAAGTATACTCCATATTTTTCCTCGTTCCCAAAAAGACAGTGGAACTTCATCCCATCCTAGACCTCAAACACCTCAACAAGTTTGTGGTCACTCAGAAGTTCAAGATGGAGACACTGAGGTCAACTCTCTGCAGCATCCGGAGAGGCGACTATCTCACGTTCACAGATTTAAAAGATGCATACCTTCACATCCTCATTCATCACTGCCACAGAAAATACCTGCAGTTCCTCATTCTCGGTGAGCATTTTCAGTGCCAAACCTTACCATTCGGTCTTACCTCGGCACCAAAGGTCTTCACCAAGGTGTCCGTAGTCCTCGTTGTCAGGTTGAGAGAGCAGGGAGTGGATAGTGTTTTCTATCTGGATAACTGGCTAATTTGATCATGGTCCAGGGAACAATCTCTCACAGCCACCAAGATGGCACTAAGGGCACTGGAAGATCATGGTTGGGTAGTGAACCAGGCCAAGAGCCACCTGGTGTCCACACAACAACTGGAGCACCTGGGAGCAGAGGTGAACACGTCCCAAGGGTGGGCCAGACTGTCCCAGAACAGGGTACAAACAGTGATGTCACTAGCACATCAAATAAGGGACAACAACATGCTGACCATTTGTCAGATAGCTCAGATGCTAGGCTGCATGGCTTCCTGCATCAACCTGGTGCCTTGGGCCAGATGACATATGAGACCCCTACAGAACCACATGTTGTCACAGAGATCACCCAATGAGCGGAAGCTGAAAGTCAGGATACCACTACCTGTCATAGTGAGATGCTCCCTAAGCTGGTAGACAACACGGCAATCCCTCATGTGAGGGGGTCCCACTAGAGACAACCTGCGATGTCACCAGCAAGATGGATGCAAATTTCCTAGGATGGGGGGCATGCTTGGGTCCTCAGTCAGCTCACACCTTCATATCCTTTCAAATGACCATCTCCAGCCAGACAGTGTTGATTCGCTCCAACAACCAGGTTACCGTGGCCTACATCGCCAAGCAGGAGGGAACCAGAAGCAAAGCCATGCAGAGAGAAGTGACAAGGGTACTGGACTGGGCTCAGGTCCACCTTGTCCACACTGGCATGGTTCACTTAGTCGGCAAGCTCAACATCCAAGTGGATTGGCTCAGCCATCAACAGGTGCACCCAGGAGAGTGGCACCTACACACCGACCTATTTTGGCTGATACAGGAGTCATGGGGTCCTATTTCCATGGATCTCATGGCAATGGCAGACAACACTCAAGTGAAACAGTTCTTCTCCAGATACAGGGAGCACTGCTCCCAAGGAGTCGATGCACCGTCACAGACCTGGTCTCGGGATCAAGCATATATGTTTCCCTCATCCCCCTCCTACTGCAGGTCCTAGTGAAGATATGCCAGTCACAGAAGACCATTATCCTGGTAGCACCATACTGGCCCCGGAGAGCCTGGTTATCATCAGTGGTAGCCATGGCACTGGACAAGTGCAGGCTCCCATACAGACCCGATATGTTAACACAAGGGCCTCTAGTCCACCCCGCACCAGGAACCCTGAAACTAATGGCCTGGTTCCTGAAAGGCAGAGACTGCTGAGAACAGGCTATCATGCGTCAGTCATATCCATATTGCTGCAGTCCAGATAGCAATCAACCACCACTACCTATGGCAGGCAGTGGTCTCTCTTCGCGGCATGGCGCAGGAACAGAGGCAAAGGCCCAGAACAAGCAGACATGTCAACCATACTACTGTACCTGCAGCAGGGGGTAGAGAAAGGACTTTCTCATTCTTCTCTCAGGGTGCAGCTGTTGGCCATCAGTGCTGCCATCGGTCCTATAGGCTGACATAGCCCGGGAGCCCATCTGGATGCGGTACGCTTCCTCAAGGCAGTAGAGGTCAGAAATCTGATTTCCCCCAGGACCTGACCTTAGTCTTAGATGCCCTCAGCACCACACCCTTTGAGCCGTTTCAGAAAGTAGACCTATTGTGGGCAGGCCTAAAGATCTGTGTCCTGGTGGCTGTGTGCTCAGCTAGAAGGACTAGGGAGCTGGGGGCACTGTCATGTAGGGAACCCTACACCATGTTCACCACCCAAGGGGTACAATTACGTATGGTCCCAGCTTTTAAGCCAAAGGTCATGGCACTTTTCCACAGAGAACAGCCCACTGAGTTACTGACATTCTCAGATACATCACAGACAGGGGATATAAGAATACCTCATCATCTGGATGGGGGGGTACACTAGCCAAGTACATAGCTAGAGCACAACAGATACATAAAACCAAGATATTGTTCATAGTTTCAAAAGGGCAATGACAGAGTAAAGCAGCATCAAAGACCACTATAGTGGGCTGGCTCAGGAGGACCATCCAAGAGGCTTACAAGGTGAAGGATACAACAACCCCAGAGGACATTAAAGCTCACTCAACCAGGGCTGTGCCCACCTCCTGGGCAGAAAGAGCCAATGTGGCTACAGAGGATATTTGCAGAGCAGCCACTTGAACCTCCATCCATACATTTGCCAGGCACTACAGATTGGATCACCTGTGCAAGCTACAGGCTCCATTCACCACTCTGATGCTCTTGGTGGCCAGCTCGCACTCCCCTCACTCTTTGACCACTCTGTCCCACCTGAATGGGTACAGTATTGCTTCTTAGCAACCCATGATGTAAGGTCTGGAGTGCCATGGAACGTCAACCAATCACAATGGGTGTTTACTCAACTGGTAAAGGTAATTGTGTTGGTTGACATCCATGGCACTCCACGGCCCACCCTACAGAGCGATCAGAGTGGCTGGGAGTATGCCTGAATAATGCCAGCTAGATAAGGGAATCCTCATTAGGAAAATGCCAGCATCTAGGATGCCCACCGTTGGCCAGTAAGCAGGCCGAGAACTAGTATTGTATCAATAGGAAAATAAAATGGGCCTCACCAGCCATATTCAGAAGGCTTCTCAGTGTGACTGTGTATTGTTATCTCAAAGCATTTTGTGGTGTTACTAACCTTATATTTCAGCTATGGAAAATTCGAACTGGAAAGCAGGGGCTTCTGGGACCTGGGGTCTAGAAATTTGATCCTAGGTCATGTGCATCATTAGCCAATCAGGTGTGCTAAAACCATGATGTAAGGTCTGGCGTGCCATGGATGTCAACCAACACAATCACCTTTACCAGGTAAGTAAACACCCATTGCAGGGAGGTGAAGTAGAAGGAGATTAGATTACTGTCTCAGGGCCAGATATTCAAAGGTTTGCCCCTGGGCTAAATTAGCACTGCCCAGCGGGCAAACTTAGCCTGGAGCACAAAGCAAGCTATATTCAAAAGGAATAGCCCAGGGCAAACAGCTTCTGAATATAGCATGGGAATGAGGCCGTGCAAACTGGGCTGGGAGTGCAGGGCAAACGTAGCCCTGGAATAAGACAGCACTGAATACAGCAACCAGGAAGTGCAAAACACAACAACACAGTGCACAGAGACGTGAGGGTAGGTAGAGAGGAACTATGTGGCCAAAGTGTGTTCTGGCAAATGCAGGGACCCAGTACAGCTGCAGGCAGCAGCACACATGAAAAAACAGTGATCAAAACTGTATAATATTCCCTGAACCGTTAGCGCTGTGCTAACACATTAGCACGGCTTTAGCGCGGAGCTAAGCGGTTTGCCCGGTGCAAACACATTAGCCCCACGCTAAACTTTGCCAGATTCAAAAGTGACATGCAAATGAGCCTACTTAGATAGTCTGTAGGCAAACAGCCACATTAGCATCTCATTATGCCCTGATTTGCATGCGGTTTGCACAGCGTTACTGCAGGGTCCCACAGCTCCACCTGTAGGTCAGTCTGGAGGTATAGGTGCTGGCCAGGTCCGACCGCAGCTCCACCTGTAGGTCAGTCAGGCAGTGCATGATGATAGCTGCAGGCTTCATGTAAACAGTACAGCACAGCATAGCATATTGTACCCCAGGGGACAACACAGCATAGGCACAGGTGGTGGTAGTGCTGCATGCAGCCTTCACACTGTAAGTCATACTACAGTGCACAACAGACACTACAGTAGCAAGAGGGCTGGTAGTGTGAGGGACATGACACTGCCTATGGTATGTAGGGCAGTGATGACCACTGCACTGTACACAGTGCCAGACACAGCTTGCAGGTAATTACTGACAGTGGACAGTACTATCACGCTGTTGTGTGATCCACAGATGCTGCACCTGTGACATGGGATGCACACAGTGTCATGTACATGGCTGGCAGTGTGTGCTGTGACATCTGTACAGTTGTGTGGTAGGTGGCTCGGGGGTCATGTGGGATCTGACAGGCACACAGGTGGTGGCGTAATCCCACTACTGGCCCATGTGCACTGAGCGAGGTGGTGTCCCAGCCTTGTGGCCTCATGTGGGCTGTGGTGAGGTCTGGCCACCCATACACCCTCCCCTCACTGGCCACCATGCCCACAGTACTGGATGTGCTGCGTGTGTGCTGGCATCTGTTACACACCACAGACGTATGGTCTGCAGGTGTATGCTATATGGCCACACTACCATGCTGTCCCCTGTGGGTCAGATCACCCATCACTGTCTGTGCTTGGCTCAGACTGGTGGCAGCTGATGGCATCATAGCAGTGCCATCAGTGAGCAGCATGTGTCCTCTGTCTGGCAGTATCTAAGTGTCATACTGATATGTTACGGCCGCGCAAGCCGTGCTAATGATGAGATAGCACCGCGCAAAGCGCACGAAGCTGTTTGCCCAGGGTTAAGACCAGCTTTTCTTAGGCGGTAATTTGTGCCGCTTATGGGTCACTGGTCGCGCTTAACAACTTAGCGCAGTGCTAGTCGCTGAATATCTCATTGCACATGTATTCATGTTCACTTTGCCCCTTGCATATAATTATTGTTTGCCTTGCGCTAATGTAGTTTGCCTGCACTATTCAGCCTTTTGAATATAGCAGACCCGCGCTAATCCCACGCTAACCCCGCGCAAACGTTTTATATATATATAAAAATATTATTTATTTAGTTTTTGTTGACTGGGTAAGTGCACCAGACAAATTCTGCCTATTTTCAGATACGACCCAGGGTGGGGGATACAGATGAATGCCAACTGACTTTGAACCAGATTAAGCTGTTGGTGGTATTTTTAATGAATGTGGGGAGATTTGGCCAAGGCACTGGGGAAATTTCCCTACTCTTGCAGTAGAGGGAGCTAGTTCCTCATTCAATGGAAGATGCCAGTAGTGCACCGGATATGGAGAGAGACAGACATGCTGCAATGGCAGCAGCCACAGGTGCTGTTGACACTGACATTCGAGCAGATTTACAGGCTAGAAGCACAAATACCCAGGGGAATGATACTAATTCAAGTACACACAGGATGGAGGTGGCTGGAGGACACTCGAGCGAGACCCAGCATATAGCCTCAAAAGAGGAAACTCCTACAACAATTTGTAACATCAGCACAGCACTCCAGATGGATAATTCTTATGACCCTCATTTACAACCACAGTTGACATGGAAGCTGACCTTATCTACAGAAACAGAGCCTCACGGAGAGGTTGTACACTCTTCTCAGATGCAACATGTTCCCACAGGTGATTCTGGCCACGATACCTCCACTGGAAGTATGGAGGAAGAAGAGAACTGTAAATGAGCTGGAAATAGCTCACCCGATGCAGTAACCCCAAAAATTCTGGACGTTTTTGTGCCTACCACACCAACAAATCAGGCTGATGGCAGTGTAAACCTACAGGAACTGGAGGAGGGTCCTTGGTCAGTGGATGCACATGAACCATGGTCACCAGAATGAGGCTTTCATGGTGCCGGATGGCTACAGTGGAGCAACAGGTCTTGGTATCCAGACCCTGCTACATCCATTCCAGGAGAGGAAGTGTATCAAGATGCAGAACCCTTGGTGTTACCCAACCCATTGGCTATAAAAGGTAATATCAATTATTCCCCTCTGGACTCAGATGTTGCTGTAATCCCTGATATTCTAGTCTCTGATATTGAGAATGATGACATTGTATTGTACTTGGGGCAGGGGGGTAGCGATGCAGAGGTTCTCCCCTTCTTATCAGTCCCCCTCAGTCTGTGGCACCTACAAATGCTAGCTTATTACAAAAACCAATGGAACTGGCCAAAAGATGCAACACAGTGTGTTTGCGGAACCTGGGGAATCAGGATGGCACATCTGACCACTTTTATGTGGGGAAAGTACTATTAAAGCAGTCATTGGGATTCTTCCCATCTGAAGTGTATGCCCTGATACATACCTTTGGAGAAGCTACATTTGACATCATTTTTCGATCATCAGGTATATTCGATCATTTTTGGATTAAGTACACTGTGCTGAAAACCTCTCCAATTTGGGCACAGTTTCAGGCTATTCTGTTAGTTAAGCAAACCTCTAAGGTGGTTAACATTATTTTCCACAATGAGGGGGTCAATATTACTAACATTTTTTACTGGATAGAACAATGCTGTACAGTGAAGGGCAACCCCGGAACCAACACTAGATGATGAGAGGTTCCGGAACGGGTGGTGGTGGTTTTAGGTTCATCTAGCCCAAGATGACAGTGGCATACACCACCTCCCTAATTGCTTTTTCATTGGAAGGGGTAAAGGGTTCATCTTTTATCCTGGTCAACTAAGGCATTGTTATAAATGTTAATCCCCGAGACACCTGAGTAGAACATGTGACATTCCTAAGTGTGCACATTGTGGAGAAATGGGATACTCAATGTTCCATTGTAGGAGTCCCCCCAAATGTAACCTGTGTGATGAGGACCATTCCTTTGCTGACTGCCCATGGGCAGCCCATGACACCGGTAACAATGATTATGCTATATAGGACTTTTATCTTAACACAGCTGCTAATCTTGCCAGATCGACCCCCCCCCACCAGACATACAGAGCCCAATCCCATGGTAATAGTAGTACCAACTACTCCAGTAGCCTTGGACAAACAAATACCTGCAACAAATATGGACACTGGCTGGATACCAGCTGCTGCTACATGGCCACTTGTTAGAGCTCCACAGTTTTCCATGGTACAACCAGTGGAGGATGTAGCTTGTATGTTACCTCCACCAGCCCCCCCCCCCCCCTTGAAGAACAGTTTCAGACTTTAAAACCTCACAGAAGCCTGAGTTCTAGAGGCAGAGGGAAAGGAAAAACTGTACCCCCAGTGGTGCGGTTACAAAATAAATATGCAGCTTTTCAAGAGGGGAGAGGAGGATAGTGGGTCAGAATCTGACTCTTTATCACTTTCTTCTTCCCAGACGGAGGGAGGGTCAGACATGGACCTAGATGCTGAATACCCTGTAAAAATGTCTAGAAAGGAAAGAAAAGAATGGGGCCTAGAGCACGTTTGAAAAAAAAATGAGTAACCTCATAACTTTGTGTCATCATGTTGCAGCAACTTTATGGTTTCTCTGTAGCCTCATTGAATACTAACAGCATTCAGTCAGAAAGGAAGAGAACGTTAAGTTTTGCTCACTTTACCTTTCTTGTCTATGATGTTGTTTTGTTACAGGACACCAGGATGCATACTGTCTGGGAGATGCAAGAGGCTAGCAGTGCTTGGATTGAGGAGAGACCTATTGGTCTACGGGTGAAGATTTGTGCAGTAGGGTGGGCATCCGAATACATAATTAAACAGCTAACGTACTGCATGTGATTGATATCATCCCAGGAAGGATGTTGCTGTTCAATGTTTCTTTTCACTCTATGAATTTTCACTTCATTTATGTATATGCCCCTCAAACAAAGGTTTTGAGGATTGACTTGTTACAGCAACTATGACCCTATTTGTTTTCCTCACGGTACAGCCTATTGGGGGGGGGTGATTTTAATTGTAGTAGACTTGCAGCAGATAAAGGGTCTGCTACTGGTAAAACCTATTGTGATGTTACTTGTTTGAACCAATTGATCTCTCAAGCAGGTTTGGTTGATGCTTTCGCATCAAGGTGTAGAATCCCCTAAAAACCTTTTTTTGTGGACCGCTAGTGACTAGAATTGATTATTGTTTCATCTCAGGGAGTGTAGGTATCAGTGAAGATAAGGTGATACCTGTGGCCTCTTCAGACCATGCTTTTGTTAAGTTTGACTATTTTGAATGTGGGAAAAATGGATAGAGGCCCAGGGTACTGGAGGATGAACTTAGGTCTCCTCCAAGATCCTGTAATACAACAAGGATTGCACCACACATTAGAAACTATGAAGTCAGTTTATTGTATGACACCCCACAAGACTGGTGAGAAGACACAAAAAAAGATAAACAGGACTACTTCAAAAATGTAGGGAAACTCAAAGGGAAATTTCAGATGGAACAGTACAATGCCATTAGGTCCCAGTTATATAATTTGATGTCATTACAGTATGAAAAGGGAGAGGATCACGCCACTCAAATTAGAGAATTAAAAACAAAATTAGCTGATATTCAATATAATTCACTAAAAATACCACCAACAGCTTAATCTGATTCAAGGTCAGTTGGCATTCATCTGTATCCCCCTCCCCCGGGTCGTGCCTGAAAATAGGCAGGATTTGCCTAGTGCACTTACCTGGTCAACAATAAATAAATAAATAGATAGATAAAAAGTATTTAGAATTTGAGCAATGTTTTGCGACCCAGGGTCACCAATATTTTGTGAACCCATTTGAGTTCTGTCGCAGACAACAACAATAAAAATGTATTACTCATGTCCGCCTAGTGGATGGCTCTATTATTACACAAAAATCAAAACTTCTATCTGAGTTTGACTATTATATTGAAACATTGTTCCATGACCATCAGCCATCCCTGCCTTCTAGACAACAATGGCTAGGGGCGTGTGATCTCCCACAAATACCAGCACATTCAGCACACTTATTATCTCAATCCATTAATAAACTGGAAGTGCAGATAGTCCTGAATGCCTTAAAATCTGTGTCTGCTCCAGGACAAGATGGCCTACCATATGAAATGTACAAATTAATTGCTGGCTCATTATTGGATGAATTTTCTTTTGTGTTTAATACTATATTGCACACAAAACACTTAACATTCAGTATGACTAAAGGTCTGGTGGTTTTATTTTGTAAATCAGGGGCCGGGGGATCTGTCAAACTGGACACCAATTACACTTTTGAAAGTGGACTTCAAAATTCGAAATAAAATTTTAAGCAACAGAATAGTCTTAGTAGCAGGTGATATTATTCATCCTTCGCAAAGGTTGTGCGGTCTCAGGGAGAACTATCATTAATAATGTGACTTTATTTGGGAAATTTTTGAAAGGGGACAGGATTGAGAGCTCACAGGTGTTGTATTGCATATAGATCAAACAAAAGCCTTTGAAAGGGTATATGGCAGCCTATGGATTTCCTTGAGACTACATAGGTTGGGTTTAGCCATGTTATGCTAGTCACCCCATATTGTTATGGTTGGATGGGACGGGAATGCAAAGTGAGTCAAGGTGTATATCGGGGTACCCATTGAGCCCCTTGCTGTACATTTTAATGATTGACCCTCTATTACATAGAATACATAGTGCCCAGGCCTTGACAAGACTTTCTTTCTCGAGTATGGATTCAGAAATTAGAACACTTGCCTGTGCAGATGATCTTTGTATTCTGTTAGTGGATGTTTCTTCTTGTTTGGTGGCTGAGGATATATTACAAGACTTCACAGAAACCACAGGTTCAATAGTTAATCATGCTAAGAGTAAATATCTTATATTGGGGAAAGTGATTGTGATAGGGGTTCGGTGATCGATATTCCCATTAGAACAGAACCATGTTCCATTCTAGGGATACATTTTGGGGATGAAGACTTGGTCTCCCTGAATTGGTGGACAGTGTTAGGTAAAGCTCACAATAAGGTACAGTTATGGAACAAGTGGAGAAAGGCCAAACATAAACTTGTTTATATGGTCAAAACCTATTTGCTCTCCCTCTTCTTGCGCATCAGTGTTGTTTTCCCTTTGCCTCAACATATGGAAACATTGGTCTATAGTTGTTTTTTTAGTTGTATATGGGGTAGCAGGCTGAACCCTATTAAATGGGGCATTCTGTACCGTGAAATTCGTCATGGTGGACTAAACATGGTCAACTGCATTCCCTTTTTCTTTTCTATGTTTTTATACTCCAACATATACCCAGTTCTTATGAAAAAAAGTCATGTTGTGGTCACAGTGGGCTGGGGATAGAATTGCTGATTTTTTTCAGTTCTGGCCAGCTGATTCAGGGATTCCTAAGCAGCGGTCCTTGAGCTAGCTCCCACCTAATTTCCGGATGTGTTTTAGCAAAATTAAATTATGAGCCATCACAAAGTCTCAGATATGTTCTAGCACCAGGAAAGATCTTTATAAACATATTTTGGCTACTTTTTTTGAGCAAGATATGAATTTCGCAAGTAGATCTATGAGAGAAAAGGATAGTATAGGTAAAATGTTGTCCACCTGTATTCCCACCTTGATGTGGGCTGTGTTATGGCTTACAGTGCTTGAAAAGCTGAATGGTAAGGGGAATCTGAAACATAAGGAGACAGAGGATAGATACTGCCCTAGGCCCTCTTGCATCACTATGATAGAATCCATGCATCATCTATATTTCAAATGACCTTATATAATACGCTTTTGGAAATTATTGCATAATAAATGGCCCACATCCCCATTTTATAACCTTGATCCTGAAATTTTGTTTTTGGGTATTTTACCCTTCTAATAGACTAAACATGATACACAAACAATGTGGTTGTTTTTGGTTTGTTTTAAATACTTTGTATGGAGTGTTTGATGTCGCATTTCTCTACAATAGGCCTTTTTATCTGAAGAACAACTATTTAATACAATAGCAGATACAGTTGTTAATTTAAGACATATGGATAAACTTGCTGTTCTGTTTCAGGTATATCAAGCACAATGGGGGACTATCACATGGCTTTAATGGATCCCATGGATGATTTCCACAACATATCACGCATGGTGGGGGTCCACCACATGGCCTTAGTGGAGTCACAGGAAGGTTTCCTCAGTGAGTGACAACTTACTGTTATGCCTTGACAAAAAGAGGATGTCAGTAAGTTTTAATTTATTTGGCCCACAATTACAAAATACATCTAATAGCCATGTTGGTACCTCTGTAGTAAAGAGATATAGCATTAGATACTGTAAAATACTTTAGGACTTCAGCAGAGAGTAGCATGTCTTATATTGTGATTTGCAAATTGTTCCCTATTTAGAGGGATGGGGCAGAATGTTTATGTTTATGTGGTTTGAATCAAGATGCGGTCTTTCCTTTTCCAGTAGGGAATTTTGTTTTATGTGCACAGCTTAAATATGTCTTATTATCTTTCAGAAGGGAACATATGTATAAATATATTTTAGATTTTCTGTTTTCAGATTTGTTTATATGGTTTCCGGATATACTTCAGTGGGGGTGGGGGGGACCTTTTGGGGGAATTGTTTGTATCATTGCTTGGGATTATATGAGTGGCATTACATGAAGGGAGAACATTATCAATGTTTTTCCTTTTTTCTTTTTACTTTGTTTTGTTATTATGTTCTTATCTTATTTGGAGTGATGTAACTCCTGTTGTGTATATTTGCTTTCCAGTTATAATAAAAAATTCCCCTTCTCTTTTCGAGAAGTGCCATGGGATCTTTAACATCCACCTGAACTACCACCAGAACAGGCAGATGGGACCCAGTTGAAGGTCTCATCTGAATATATATATATGGAGAACAGCGACCGTCAGTACAGCAAGACACAACACTGCCAACTGGTGTTGTGCTGTCGCTGGAGAAAAGTGTGTTTTCTGTTGGGAGTGCTGCCCCTGCACCCCTCACACTTCAGATTACCAACTCCGGAGCTGGAGTTCAGAGTTGGTTCGCGAAGGGGGCAAACACCCAGGAGGCAGCAGCATCAGGAACCTAGTGGACCATCGCAGTGAACTGCCGAAAATGTTGCTGTGATGGTGCTCACTGTATTCCTGTCACTTTTGCAGTATGATACTATATATATATATATATCCATTCATTGCAAAAAACTCTTAAAGCATACGTTAGGGTTGATTCCACACCAACAAAAGTCTGGAAATTTGATGTTAGGGTTACCAACACTACCCCCACACCCCCCACACCCTTCATAGACCATTAGATGCCAGGGAGTGCTTTCAGGTCATCAGTCCTAACTCTCACCCCATTCCATGTGTAAACAAGCTGAGATGGTACAGTATAGGAGAAAAAAGGGGTGAGAGTTAGGCTCAAAAACCTCAAGGCACACCTTGGCACCTGATGGTATGTGGAGAGTGGTGGAGTGGGGGGGAGGGTTGGTAACCCTAACATTGAATTTCCAGACTTTAGTTGGTGTGGAATCAACACCAACTGATGCATTAACAGAGTTCTTCTGCAATGAATGTCCCTTCTTTTTGAGAAAGTGAAATGTTGCTCATATGATATCCATAGGTGGGAGTGTGGACCCTCTGGTCCCTGTGCTCCCACCCACCCATCAGTGTAGAGGCATAGTGCAGGAGGACCCAGTGCTTCCAGTTTTGCAAAATGGGATGCATATTTTGCAGCGCAGGCCCTCTGGGACCTTTGCTCCCACCCACCCATAAATGTAGAGACATAGCAGCTGAGGGCCCTGTGTTCCCAGTATTGCAAGATGATATCCTTGGGTGGGACCATGGTCCCTCTTGGCCCTGCACTCCCACCTACCTATAAGTATAGAGACATAGCACAGGAGAATCCTGTGCTTTTAGTTTTGCATAATTGTATCCATAGGTGGGAGTGTGGGCTCTCTGGGCCCTGTGCTCCCACCCAGCCATGAGTGTAGAGTCATAGCGTAGGAGGGCCCAGTGCTCCCAGTTCAGCATATATAGTATGCATAGGGCCCTGCGCTCCCACCTACCCATTAGTACAGACACATAGCACAGGCCTAGAGACATTGCAAGTAACCCTTGTAATGCTTATTTGGGAATATCTCAGTAACCATAGCAACCTTGGAAAAAAATTCCTTTGCAGTTGTATTCATGACCTGTCTCCCTCCACGTGTACTTAGTACATCTAAAGCTGTATGGTGTACTAAGCTGCGCTTAGCGAAAAACCCGTATCTCAAACCATTTTTTTTTTGCAATTTAATAAACTTTATTGAAAAGGTTTTGACATGATACAGCACATAAGTCACATGGGACACAATCAAAATTTACATTTAGCTAAAAAATTGAGCAAATGAATTCCATTGTTCCCAAAATGCTAGCAAAGAATGGTATTGTACCACAATGGATATTTCTGCATTAATATGAATATCCTGAAACCATTCACTTATAGTTGAAGGGGAGTCTGAAAACCAGTGTCTCATTATAAGAAGCTTTGCCACTGCTGATATTAAAGCCATATAAGCTTTATGGGTCGGAGATTGAATAGCTGAATATTTCCCCACCATACAGAGGTGAACCATAAAATAAGCAGTATGACCGAAGAAGGGGCAGAAAGTTTGTTTAATAGCCTGCCAGAAGGCATTCACCTCTGGACAGACCCAAATCATATGTAACATGGAGCCATCATCTTGGAAGCATTTATGGCATTTGGCATCATGCCGCTTACCCATTCGATACAACTTGAGTGTAGTATAATATAAGTTGTGAAGAACATTAAACTTAATAAGCCTTAATCTGTCCTGTTTAACATATTTATAAATATCTGCCCAAATGACTTTCCATTGGGCCGAGTCATGGAACAGGTTAACAGCATGTTGCCAGTAAAAGGCGGCTGGAGAAATATCTTTCCAGATACAGGTGCTCAGAGATCGGTACAGTGTTGAAATTGGTCTGGGTTGTACAACCAGGCCAATTAATTCTAATAAGTGCTGAAATGCATCAGAATACCAGGGGGGTACCCCTGGAACCGACTACATATAGTGCTTAATCTGCATATACTTAAAAGTGGGAAAAATCCGGGAGGTGAAAAGATTCTCTAAATTCCAAAAATGACATCAGATTACCGCCTTTAATAAGGTCAGACAAAGATGACTATGGTAAGTCTTTCCAATTCGCAGGTTTAACCACCTTGTTGCCAATTAACACATTTGGATTATTGAAGAATGGCTGTCTGGGATCCTGTGTGCAGCACAGATTAAAAAAATTACACATTTGTAAATGTACCCTTACAGACCATCCAATGGGTGAATGTCGTAATTGCACTGGTAGTTTGCTGAAAGGTATATAAAGAAGGGAAAGCAAAGACATATTTAATCTCTCCACTTCAAATCTTTCAATATTTATTCACATCTTCGATGAAGGCCCTCCTTCCAAGTCACCAAGCCAGTGCAGGTACTTACTTTTTCACTGAAAAGCAAAATAGTATAAAAGTAAGTGAGGAACCTTGCGGCCTCCAATTTATCTTGGTCTACATAATTTGTCAAGTGTCCTCCTAGGACGCTTTCCTAACCAAAGGAAAGCTGAACAGATAGTGTTGATCTTTTTAAACCACATTCCTGGAAGAGTGAGGTTCAGTATAGATAGTAGGTACATTAATTTAGGGGAAAATAACCATTTTCAATATACTCACCCTCCCCAGAGTGTAAGAGGTAGGTGCTGCCACCTATTTAAATTCTGCTGCATTTGCTGTACTACCAGGTCTAAATTCAGGGTTTTTATTTTATTTAAATCCAGGGCAATTCCCATACTCAAAAAAGTAATTGAGTGTGGTGCCCACTTTAAGCCCAATTCTGCTACGTCTTCCCTCAAGCAGGAGGATTAAAGAGATAGTACAGTTGTTTTATTCTGGTTCAGTTTACAACTGGCAAAGACACTAAAGTCTGATATGATCCTTAAAATGGCTGGGAGAGACTCCCTCCAATGTGAGAGATGTAAAAAGCAAATCATCTGCGAACATTGACAGTTTGCATTCGTAAGGTCCCACACATATCCCGTTTAGTATAGAAGAGCCAAAAACCTTCCTGGCCAGTGGTTTGATATATGAATTAAATAGCGTCGGTGAAATGGGACAACCTTGATGTGTGATCCTGGTCATGGGGAAACCGGAGAAAGAGCCCCATTACACATAACCGAGCAGTTGGGCATGTGTATAGTGTAGTAATCCATCTGATAAACTCTTCCAGAAATCCATACTGAGGTAGCATATCGAATAGATATTTCCAGGACACTCTATCAAAGGCTTTTTTCACATCTAGGGAGACGAGCACCTTATCAGCGCCCCTCTCCCCAGATGCGGACAAAAGATGGAAAATCTTTCTAAAATGGTTACTGGATTGTCTCCCAGCTACAAAGCCCACTTGCTCCAGACCTATCAAGTCCTTCTAAACCTGTTTAGGACAAAAGACTAGAATGCTAGCTGACAGTTTCACTTCTATATTTAACAGGGAGATGAGCCTGTAGTTATCTAGAACAGTGGGGTCCCTTCTAGGTTTGGGCAAAACTATTATACGAGCTTCAAACAGGGCAGTTTCTCTTACGGGGTCATAAAGAAGGTAATTAAACAACTTACTCAAAATAAGGGAGGAATGCCATCTGGTCTCAGAGCTTTATCAGTGGGCAGTCGCTCAATAGCCACTGTAACCTCAAGAATGGGTATATCACCCTTCAAGATCACCTGTTGAGAGTTCACAAATTGTGGAACATCCATCTCTTGCAAAAACTCCTCTAGGAGAGTAGGGTAATCTTTGTCTGGGAGGTGGGGGAGCCGTATAGAGGGACTGATAAAATCCCTTGAAAATGTTTACAGTCTTAGAGGGCTCAGATGATGTTATACTCAACCTGAACTCAGGCTCTACTAGAGCAGTTACCCATCTTGATTCTTTCTGTTGTTTTAGTCTATTAGCCAAGAGTTTTCCTGCCTTCTCCCCTGACTTATATAGGCCACCTTCCACTGGGAAGCTGAATGCAGGGAAAGTTCTAATAGGTGTGCAGAATATTTAGCTCTCAGGGAAAACAATTCTAACCATGACTGTTTTTCAGAGGACTTGGTCAGTTTCACTTCCAATACTTTACTGTGAGAGAGCCACTCTTCAACCTGAGGTGCCACCTTGCATTTCCACACCATGGCTAGCCTAATAAATTCTCCTCACCATACCGCCTTAAGCGAACCCCAAAATACATCCAAAGATGTAACTGACATCTTGTTTTCTTCCCAAGTAAACAAAATAAAAGTTTTTCATATGTTCTAAAATATGCTCATCTGCCAGTAATTGGATATTAAGGGACCAAGTGCCAGTTCCATGGGAGTGAGGCATCACCACTAAGGAAAGCCAAATGTGACAGTGGTCTTATATTACTCTAGAGTGTATACCCACAGCTTCAACCCCCTTCAGGAGAGACCAAGCTGAGAAAGAAATAGCCAATTATTGAATAAACCTCGTGAGGTGGGGAGTAAAAAGTATATTCCCTCTTGCCTGGGTGAAGAATTCTCCAGGGATCTATTAATTCCAGGTCATATATAAATTTCCATAAAGCTTGTTGTGCTGGGGAAAGTCCAGCCATTCTATGGGAGGACCTATCTACATCATTCAAAAATACTAAATTCTAGTCACCTCCGAGGAGACAGGGAATGCTTTGAAATTATGCCAATAAAGTTGCCAGAGGGGGACAAAAGGAGGGAGAGTCCAAAATTAGATCCATAAATAGAACCAAGGACTATCTCCACATTGGCTAACAGACAATGTACTAAGACATATCAACTGTCTGGATCACTCCATGCCATTAGTTCCCTGAAGGGGACTGATTTATGGAATAGTAATGCCACACCCCCTCTTCTGGCACTTGACACTGCCCCAAAAACCTGCCCCACACACATTTTCTTTAACTTCTCCAACTGGTTTGATGGAATGTGTGTTTCCTGCATCATGTGCAGATGATATCAGTTCAAATGTTTTAATATATGGTACAATATTTTTTTAAGTTAGCTCTTCCTTCTTGAATGTTCCACAACACTATATTCTAACTCCCCATACTGAAAACAAAACTGTTGATGCCAGTGAAAAAGAGTCCTTTAAGGTAGCCCACTGCACCCCTTGTATCCTAATGTCCTCCCCCCTGTATAACCCCCCTCCCACCTGCCAAAAGCTACCCACCCAGGTCCCTCTACCCTAACATCCCTTCAAATGGAACCCCTCCACTTACCTCACAGGCCAAACACCTTTTCGTAGGTGCTAAGGCCATGACACCCAAGGAGCAGCAGCCTCCACCAAAAGTAAATAAACCCACACTTATATCTTCCCTGAATCCCTTGTTATCCAAGCTAGCTTATCCAATGCCCTAGGTGCAAAATGTGTTGTCAAATGGACCAATGGGATAAAATCCTGAAAATTAAAAGAAAAAAATGAGAATGGGGTTGCCCTTACCTAGATAAGTGTCTTATAGTGTACAAATATTATGGGAAACAGGTACCCTACTCTTATTCACTTGTTGAAATATATAACATAAATTAGTTGCTCACTACAGGTCTCTAGTCATTTCAGAAGCTGCATCATAAAATAAATCCATTAGTACCAGAGCCTTTGGTAAACTAACTCAACAATAAACTACAAGTTGAGAGTCTAACATCTAAATCAGAGCTAAATAAAAATAGACTCTTTGAGTCTGGGATGACAATGAAGATATTTCGTATACTCAACCAAACTTTATGTATTGAAAGATCTCGTAAATCTTGGACATTCTTAAAAGATAGGAACTCTTAACTATAAATTAGTGCTAACATACTAACCCCTGAAACTGTAACTTTTCCCCTCCCACTTGTAGTACAATCTTCAAAAAGGATCACTATTGAAGAACAAGGAAATAGTGAGATTTCCCATATTTCAATAAAATTATAACTATAAGGTTGAACAGATAGTATTGGACAGGTTGAAATCTTGTTATATGCCCCACTATAAAATGCCATTTAGATAAACTCCACCAATGAGGCTAAACCATTGGCAAAATATACCATAACCCATTGAAAAAACTGTGCCTTTCCAGAGAAACAAATGAAATATTGTGTAGTTAAATTTAGCTTGCACAAGTTTTCAGCTGGGATATGTCCCTTCTAACTTAAAGTCTCAAGAACTGAATAATCTATTGTTCATGGATTACTGTGCCATTGGTCAGTCCCAGGATGTCCTTCTCCCGAATTAACACAGAGCATGTTTTATGTACTTTGCTGTCCTAGATGAGAAAAAATGAGAAAGTATACAAAATACTTAGTTTATACTGGTCTGGGATAGCCATAAATGCTGCACTGCCTGCTGAGCTCTGGCTGAAATTAACCTGATAAGCAAATAACCCGTGTGTAAAAGTCTTTCATCATTCTTAACAGGAAAACTGGAGGAGTACAAGGAGTCTGAGACCTTTCAGCAATGTCACCAAGCCAGGGCTCAGCTTTGCAAACATATACCCTCGTGAGCACTAAAGTATGTTCTAGAGACAGACAAACCTTGTCCTCCAAGTGCTAGCTTCTGTCTCCTCATGCTCACACAGTAGAGTAGCCCTTTGTAGTCTGAATGAGGCAGTGAAAAAAAATAAATAACCAACTTAAAGGATAGGAGTACATTTTCTAACTGAAGCTCTGGTGTCCATTATTTCTTTATCCCAGTCTTAACTAATGCAGGTCACTGAAGTGCCCACACTAACACCAGTGCAATAAACCATAAATCCAAGTGGTTAGAACCAAAACACAGATCAAGCACTCTATATTCCAATGAAAAGCAGCTCTACCATAACAGAGACCAGTTATTGGGCCATATTGTAAATGTATTTACTGTGGAGACACTTAAACAAAAAGAGCCGTAGACAGTCTTACTCTACTTTAAGCTCAACCTCCCTTACTGAAGAGGTCCGGTAGCTTATTTGCCAACTCAGCCACTGTCTGGGGTGCAGAGTCATATCAAAACACTCCTGTTGACAGAGATACTTCTAGCCTGGAAGGATACAATATCCAATGTTTAATCGTGGCAGCCCAGAGCTCTGTCTGAATAGGCAAAGTGTAACTCTTTCTTGTTGAACCTTGTACGTTAGGTCTGGAACCAAACACAGCTTTTTTCCCTCCCATTCAATTCTCTCCTTACTTCTAGCAGCTTTAAGCAGGTAATCCCTATCCAAATAATTCATAAATAAAAAAAAAATAGGTAGAGGTGGTTGGTCATGATCGGGCTTTGGCCTGATTGAGCGATGGGCTCTCTCAATAATATAGTCTGGAAAATTAGGTGAGGAACCTGCTATATGGGCATAGAGCTTCTGAATGAACATGATAGTATTTGAGCACTCTTCACCCTTGGGGAGGCCCGGGACAGCTAGATTGTTTCTCCTGGAGCATCCCTTCAGATCATTGACTTTGTCCTCTAGTTTTTTGATCATCTTCTTTAGGCTGACTAACTTCAGTTCCATCTTGACAACCTTATCCTCCACAGAGGAAATCCTCACCTCAGAGTCCAAGACCCACTCCTCTAGGTCTGATAGGGTTATTTTCCAGTCTTGGAACTCAGAAATTAAGACAAGAAGAGTGCTGTCTTAATGATCTATATGCTGTCAAACACTTGCTCCTGAGTCACACCGCTGGAAGGAACCTGTGCCGTCTGGATAGACGAGTTACTTCTCCTGGGCCTCTTCACTTCTGGCCCCACCGCAGCTTCTTGTTCACCCTCCAAGTCATCTAGCTACAAAAACCCTAATTCTTGTGGCTCTTCCACCAGTCATGGTGCCATTGGATCACTGATCAGGTACAGCAAAAAAAAATGTCCAACTGTAATAATGAAATTATAGTGAAAACTGGGGAAACATATAAGAAATTATCAAGGTATTTGGTGGAACTCCTCTAATGTGCTTCTCACTTCTTAAGAGGCATCATGTGATCTATCTCAAATCATTTTCAAGATATAGCCACTGAAAGGCCTCATGCCTCACACCTCCCACAATGTTATCCTCTGGAAAAATATGCAACTTCAGAGTGCTGTAACTATGGAACTTGTGTAATTTTGTTTTGCCAAACCAGCAAAAGACACATCTAGGGGGCAAGGGCTTGCCACCCTGAAAATTTCAGCCAAAAAGTCCTAACCATTAGTTTGCTATGAAGTGGCAAAGCAACTGTTTTTTGGGGGCTATTTACTCCTGGAACTTTCCCAAAAGTTAGTGGACTTTCACAAAATTACCATTGGTTTACATGTGGAGAATTTCTTGAAAGTCTGAGGGACTTTCAAAAAGTTCCATGGATTTTTGCAAAAAAACCCCCCATGTAAATCAATGGTACTTTCACAAAAGTTCCATGGTACTTTCATGAAAGTAAGACGTTCTTTCACAGGGAACATATATTTTTTTCACATAGGCTATAATGGGAAAATTAAACATTTAATAACTTTGGGATGGATTAATATTATTTCAATAAACCTTTAAAAGTCACATCTGTGAGGCAAAGGCTTTCTACCCTGAAAATGTTAGACCACAACCTAAATCCATTTCTTAGATCCAGGTGGACAAAAAAAAAATGACCAAAAAACCCCAGAGATTTGTCTGTTTTTTTCAACACTCTGTATCTCAGACACCACTTAATGGATTTGCAAGCAATTTTGTAAAGTCAACAGGCATGCCCCTAGAGATTATGCATGCAAAATTGCATGGAAATCCATTGAACAGTTCCCAAGTTATTAAGGTTACAAATCTAAGTTTAAAATAGAAGTTACCTTTCACTCTACCTATACTGGCACTACCGTGCCAGTATAATATATAACAGTCTTCCAGTGCTGCATACTTTGCACTTTAATAACTTTCCAACCCTTCAATATATCAGCACCTAATTGTGCAAGTCAGCATCACCTATGCTGGCAGTTATGCACGCCAAATGTTATGTAAATCCATTGAATGGTACCAGAGTTATTATGGTTCAAAAATTTTGATTTATTTTTAGCAAAACATCAGTATTTTATGAAATATAGTATTTTCCAAAAATTACTAACTTTTGTGCCTGACGTATAGATTTTCCCATAGGAAATAATGGGCAAATTAAAAATGTAATACCTTTTGAATGGATTACTTTTTTTTCTCCAAACCTTTAAAAGGCACATCTGTGAGGCAAAAGTTTTCTACCCTGGAAATGTTAGACTTCAACCTAAGGCCGTTTCTGAGATCCAAGTGGACAAGGAAATGGCAAAAACACAGATTTTTCAGTTTTTGTTGCACTCTGTATCGCAGGAACCACTCAATAGATTTGCAAGAAATGTGGCAAGTCAAGAGACCTGCACCTAGAGGTGATGCATGCTAAATTTCATGGAAATCTGTTGAACAGTTCCAAAGTTATCATGGTTACAAATTCAGGTTTAACAGAGAAGTTACCTTTCACCCTAACTATGCTGGCACTACCATGCCAGTATAATATGTAACAGTCTTCTAGTGCTGCATACTTTGTACCTTAATAACTTAGCAACCCTTTAATATATCAGCACAAAAATTAATATGCTTAGTCTTGTAGTGCAGGTCTATCAATGTGACTAATGTCATCTGAATAGCTTGTGTGGTTTCTGAGATACTGTGTCTCAAACAACTTCACATTTATGTTTTTATTTTCAGTCTTCCAGTTTTTTTATGCATCTTTGAACCTTAATAACATTGGTACTGTCCAACAGATGTGCACAGCAATTGAAATGCATAATCTCTTAGGGCAAGACTCTTGATGGTCCAAATTTCGTGAAACTCTGGTTTGTGGTTTCTGAGAAACAGTGTTTCAAAACATCCTTAAATGTACCTGTTTTTTTGTAAATTTCAGTCTTCCAGTTTTGCATAATTTGCACCTTAATAACTTTGCAACCCTTGAACATATCTGCACAGATGCAAGTGAACAGCCCTATCCCTGGCCGTTATGCATTCCAAATGTCATGCAAGTCCATTGAAAGGTTTCAGAGTTTTTAAGGTTCAAATATTGATGTTTTTTTGAGCAAAATACATCAGTATTTTTTGAAAATGTCTAACTTTCATGCCTGACATATAAATGTTTTCATAGGAAATAATGGGAATATTAAAAATGTAATACCTTTTGAACGGATTAATATTTTTTTCACCAGACCTTTAAAGGCACATCTGGGAGGCAAATGCATTCTAGCCTGAACATTTTAGAACACAACCTAGAGCTGTTTCTGAGATCCAGGTGGACAAAGAAATGGCAAAAAGACACAGATTGTTCTGCTTTTTTAACACTCTGTGTCTTGGAAATCACTCAATGGATTCACATGAAATGTGGCAGTTTAAGAGACCTACTCCTAGAGATTAAGCCTGCCAGATTTCATGCAAATCTGTTGAATGGTTCTAAAGTTATTAAGGTTCACAAATGTAAGTTTAACATAGAAGTTACCTTTCACCCTATGTTGTCACTACCGTGCCGGTATAATATATAACAGTCTTCCAGTTTTGCATAATTTGCACCTTAATAACTTTGCAACCCTTCAATATATCTGCATGACATTTCGTATGTATAGTCTTGGAGCCCGATTCTCAAAAGCATACGCCTGGTGAAACTTGATTTGCACCAAAATAAATGGTGCAAGTAGCAAGTTATGTCAGCAGTTGTGACATATGGTATTCTGCAAAGCAGTCTGTGACATGTTGCAGGCTGTTTGTGCCAAAGTGGACTTACACCACCAGTTACACCACAAACCCCCTGCGACATGGCATTAGTGGATTTATGGCATTAGTTGTGCCCTATTCTGGAAGGGCAGCCTCCAAGTCCCCAAAATTGCTATTCTAAAACAACCCCTGGAAGAGATCCATCAAAGTACAGTTACACCAGTTGGTGTAAGTGCACTTTGCATCCACCGGGGATTGTGCCAATGTGCCGCCAGCCTGATCCCCCAGTGTATGCAAACCCCTCAGTCCCATCCCCTAACCAGTTGAAAATGCCCTGCAGGGCTATTGAACCCCCCTGCCCCATCCCCCAATACAGTGTGCATAAAAGCCCCACAGGGCTAGCATACCCCCTCCATGCCTAATCTCCCGAACACATGCCCTATGCCCAGCAGGGCTAGTACACCCCCCTCAATGCCCATTCCACACATGAATAGTAAATGCCCACAGGGCTAGTGCCTCCACTTCACAATACCTGGAATTGTGATATGCACAGAAAAGAATTAACATAGCCCCTGATCTCCTTGGTAGTCTAGTGGCCCCCCACCTGGCAGTGCCGGACCACCCTGCACCCCCTCACCCATTCCCAATCAGTGACTGGCACAGACCACCTCTCACCACCACGGCCAGCCACTGACTGAGCCCTGTATGAGTGCTTACTACTGTAAATAGTACATGCTCAATGAATGACAGCTCATTTTTTGAGCATGTACTATTTACAGTAGTACTCACTCATACCATGCTCAGTAGTGGCTGACCATGGTGGTCAGAGTTGGGCTGTGCCAGTCACCAGCTGGGGACAGGTGAGGGGTGTGGGGTGGACTGGCACTGCTGGGAGGGTGGGGGCCACTAGACTACCAGGGAGATCGGGGGCTATCTTAATTATTTTCTCTGCATATCACAATTTCAGGGATCAGGGAGTGGAGGTGCTTGACCTGTGGGGCATTTACTATTCATGCAGGGAATGGGCATGGAGGAGGTGCTAGCCCTGTGGGGCAATTGTGGTACTTGGAGTGGGAGGGGCAGACAGCCCTGTGGGGCACCTACTATGTAGTTACTGGGAGCGGGAGGGGGTCCAATAGCCCTGCAGGGCACTTACTGTTTATGTACTGGGCACGGGACTGGTGGAGCACTTATGCCCTTTCCCTGGGCAATGTGCAGCTTATGCCAACCTGTTCAGGTACGACCTTTGTTCGGCATACTGATCTGGTTCACAAACATCATGGGACTTAGTCGCGGGGACCCTGCCCATTACAGAATCTGGCGCAGGGTCCTTGGTGCAACTCAACCCCTAGCATGTCACAATTTGTGACGCATAGGGGTGCTTATAGAATCAGACCCTTGTAGTGCAGGTCTGTTGATGTGGCTAATTTCATCTGAATAGCTTTTTGTGGTTTCTTAGATACTATGTCTCAAACATCTTTACATTTACATGTTTTTATTAATTTTTGCAGTTTTCTAGTTTTTTTTTGCATTTTTGAACCTTAATAACATTGGCATTGTTCAACAGATGCACACACAAATTCGAATAGATAATCTCTAAGGCCAGATCTTTTGATGGTCAAATTTTTTTGAATTTGTTTTGTGGTTTCTGAGATATAATGTCTCAAACATCCTTAAATGTACCTGTTTTTTTGCAAATTTCACTGTCTTTCAGTTTTGCATTCTTTGCACCTTAATAACTTTGCAACCCTTCAACATATCTGCATGAAATGTTGTATGCATACTCTTGTGCTGCACTTCTATAGACATGGCTCATTTCATCTGAACAGCTTGTGTTATTTCTGAGACACTGTCTCAAACATCTTTACATTTACATGTTTTTATTAATTTTCAGTCTTTGTTTTTTTTTTTGCATCTTTTAACCTTAACCCTTAGGCTGCTGACAGAATTAAAACGAATAGGAATTTAGGACAGATATATCAGTCTGTGGCCCTGCAAGGGTAAATAATATTGGCACCATTCAATAGATGTGCACAAAAGTTGAACCACATAATCTACTGGGGTAGGTCTCTTGATTGTCCACATTTCATGTGAATCTGTTTTGTGGTTTCTGAGATACAGTCTCTCAAACATCCTTACATGTACCTATTTTGTTGCAAATTTTGCAGTCTTCTAGTTTTGCATACTTTGCACCCTAATACCATTGCAACCCTTCAACATATCTACACCTAACTGGGCAAGTCAACAGTACCTATGCTGGCCATTATGCATGCCAAACGTTATGTAAATCCATTGAACGGTACCAGAGTTGTTATGGTTCAAAAATTCAGATTTATTTTGAGCAAAATACCAGTATTTTTTAAAAAAATTGTATTTTTCTAAAATTACTAACTTTCCTGCCTGACATATAAATTTTCCCATAGGAAATAATAGGAAAATTAAAAATGTAGTACCTCTTGAATGGATTAATATTTTTTTCACCAAATCTTTAAAAGACACATGTGTGAGGCAAATGCTTTCTACCCTAAACATTTTAGACTTTAATCTAAAGCCATTCCTGAGATCCAGCTGGACAAGGAAATGGCAAAAACATAGATTTTTCAGTCTTTGTAACACTCTGTGTCTCAGAAACCATTTAACATATTTACACAAAATGTGGCAAGTCAAGAGACCTACACGTAGAGATTATGCATGCCCAATTTCATGCAAATCCATTGAACAGTTTTAAAGTTATTAAGGTTCAAACATTCAAGTTTAACATCGGAGTTACCTTTCACCGTAACTATACTGGCACTACCATGCCAGTATAACATATAATAGTCTTCCAGTTTTGCATAATTTACACCTTAATAACTTTGCAACCCTTCAATATTTCTGCACAAAATGTTGTATGCATAGTCTTGTCATACAGGCCTATCAATGTGGCTAATGCCGTCTGAATAGCTTGTGAGGTTTCTGAGACACTGTGTCTCAAACATCTTTACATTTATATGTTATTAATTTTTGCAGTCTTTCAGTTTATTTTGAATTTTTGAACCTTAATAACATTGGCACTGTTAAACAGATGTGCACACAAACTGGCATGGATAATGTCTTAGGGCAGGTCTCTTGATAGTCCAAATTTTGTGTAAATCTGTTTTGGGATTTCTGAGATACAGTGTTTCAAACATCCTTAAATGTACCCATTTTTTGTAAATTTCACAGTCTTCCAGTTTTGCATAATTTGCACTTTAATATCTTTGCCACCCTTCAACATATCTGCACAAATGTTGGAAAGTCAACAGCCCTAACCATAGTCAGTATGTATGCCAAATGTCATGCAAATTCATTTGAAAGGTTCCAGAGTTTTTAACATTCAAATATTTGGGTGTTTTTGAGCAAAATATATCAGTAGTTTTCAAAAATGATGTCATTTGCTTTTTGAAAATTAGTTATTTCTGAAAATTTCTAACTTTCATGCCTGACATATACATTGTTTCATAGGAAATAATTGGAATATTAAAAATGTAATACCTTTTGAATGGATTAAAATTTTTTTCACTAAACCTTTAAAAGGCACATCTGTGAAGCAAAGGTATTCTACCGTGAAAATTTTAGAGCACCATCTAAAGCTGTTTCTGAGATCCGGGTAGACAAAAAAATGGCAAAAAAAACACAAACATAGATTGTTCTGTTTTTTTTGCCACTCTCTGTCTCAGAAACTACTTAACGGATTTGCACAAAATGTGGCATGTCAAGAGACCTACCCCTAGATACAGTATAATGCATGCCAGATTTCATGCAAATCCTTTGAATAGTTCTAAAGTCATTAAGGTTCAAAAATTTAAGTTTAACATAGAAGTTACTTTTCACTCTAACTATGCTGGCATGGTAGTGCCAGTATAGTATGTAACAGTCTTTCAGTTTTGCATAATTTGCACCTTAATAACTTTGCAACCCTTCTATATATTGGCATGACCTTTTGTATGTAGAGTCTTATAGTGCAGGTCTATTGATGTGGCTAATTTCTTCTGAACAGTTTTTGTGGTTTCTGAGATACTGTGTCTCAAACATCTTTACATGTTTTTATTAATTTTTATTAAGTTTTCCAGTTTTTTTTTTTTTTGCATTTTTGAACCTTAACAGCATTGGCACTGTTCAAAAGATGCACACAAACATTTGAACACATAATCTCACAGATGCACACAAACATTTGAACACTGGGGCCTGGATATTCAAACTGCACAGGCTGTGGTGCAAGCCTGGGCGCAGCTCAACTTTGTTGTGCAGTGGTGTGGCCTGGGCAATATTCAACGGAGCTGAGCTATGGTGCAGCAGCTTTGAATATCGCACCCTGGCCACCCCCACTGTGCATGGTGCAGTGGCACTGTGCCAGCGCAAGTGGCCAGAGTGGAGCATGGAGATGCACTAGTGCAAGTGCCATTGCACCATGCACAGCACCTGCGATATTCAAAAGGGGACATGCAAATGGGACCATAATTTATGCAAGGAGCACAGGGGGCCCTTTGCATCTCATTATGGCCCCATTTGCATACCATTACCATGCAGATGCACCGATCCCTGATGACTTGCACCTGGTGCACTGCCAGGCAGCAGCCGTCGGGGACCGATGCCCCCTGCAGCCCGAGCGCGGGCATTTGTGTAAAAGAAAAAAAAAAATCCAATATCCCTGGTGGTCCAGTGGACCACTATGTGCGATCGCGGGCATCAGTATAGTACCCCCCCACATCCAATATCACTGGTGGTCCAGTGGAATGATTGCCGCCGATTGCGGGCATCTGTAACACATAACATCCCCTACTACCTAATGGTCTAGTGTACCCCTCCCACCCACCCCTGGCCCCACCACCCCGCTCCCCATTAGCCAGCGGGCGGCAGCACCTCACCTGCCTGCTGCCCGCCGCCCACTGACTGACAGTTCTGTAGGGCATGCATCCCATACCGTACTACTCATTCCAGATATGTGATCATTCACATATCTGGACTGAGTAGTACGGTATGGGCTGCACGCCCATTGGCTCATGCTGTGAACCAATGGGCATGAAGCCCTACTGAGCTGTCAGTCAGCTTACGGTGGGCTGGCAGGCAGGTGGGGTGCTGCTGCCCGCCGGCTGATGGGGGGAGCGGGGTGGTGGGGCTCAGTGGGCAGGTGGGGAGGGGGGTACACTAGACCACCAGGGTAGTAGAGGTATGTTATGTATTACAGATGCCCATGATAGGGCTGCAATTGGTCCACTGGACCACCAGGGATATTGGACGTAGGGTGGTACTATACCGATGCCCGCGATCAGGCACATAGAGGTCCACTGGGCCACCAGGGATATTGGATGGGGGGATTTCACTCCAGGGATGCCCATGATGGGGCATGGGGGGGTGCCACCAGGTGCGGCAGGAACTCAGGTGGCCACCCACAGGTGGCAGCTGCCATGTTGCACCCTGCAATGCAGCAGCTCACCTGTGGGTGGCCATCACTTTTTCCTTTTTTTTTAGCTTAACTTTGTGCAGGCACAGGTAGGGGTTGCACATGTATGACCCTGCACATCCCCGGCTGAATATCGGGCTGTGCAGGTTATGCATGGGCATGCCCCCCCACCTGTGCCTGCATACATTACTGATGCGCTCCGGGGCATCGGGATTTGTGTGGTGCACTTTTCCCTTTTGAATATCACACCGGGGTGCAACCCTTTTGAATATCTGGGCCATAATCTCTATGGAGAGGTCTCTTGATGGTCCATATTTTGGGCAAATTAATTTTGCGGTTTCTGAGATACAGTGTCTCAAGCATCCTTAAATAAACCTTTTTTTTGTAAATTGTGCAGTCTTTCAGTTTTGCATACTGTGCACCTAATAACTTTGCATCCTTTTAACATATCTGCATGTAATTTTGCATGCAGTCTTGTGGTGCAGTTCTATCAATGTGGCTAATTTCATCTGAACAGCTTGTGTTGTTTCTGAGACACTGTGTCTCAAACATCTTTACATTTAAATGTTTGTATTAATTTTCACAATCTTCCCATTTTTTTTGCATCTTTGAACCTTAATAGTATTGGCAATGTTCAATAGATGTGCACAAAAGTTGGACCACATAATCTCCTGGAGTAGGTCTCTTGATGGTCCACATTTTGTGTGAATCTGTTTTGTGGTTTCTGAGATACAGTCTCTCAAACATCCTTATATGTACCTATTTTTTTGTAAATTTTTCAGTCTTCCAGTTTTGCATAATTAGCACCTTAATACCATTGCAACCAATGTATCTGCACCTAATTGAGCAAGTCAACAGCACCTATGCTGGGCATTATGCATGCCACATGTTATGCAAATCCATTGAATGGTACCAGAGTTGTCATGGTTGAAAACTTCAGATTTATTTTTAGCAAAACATCAGTATTTTTTGAAAATTAGTATTTTCCAAAAATTACTAACTTTCCTGCCTGACATATAAATTTTCCCATAGAAAATAATGGGCAAATTAAAAATGTAATACCATTTGAACGTATTAATGTTTTTTCACCAAACCTTTAAAAGGCACATCTGGGAGGCAAACCATTTGACACAGTCCTGCACAAAAGATTAATAAACAAATTAGCCCACCTGAGAGTGGGTCCCAGGGTGGTAACCTTTAAAAACATTGGCTGGACAACAGGATGCAAAGGGTAATAGTAAACAGAGTCCATAGTGAAGAAAGGAGAGTTACAAGTAGGGTACTGCATGGTTCAGTACTGTGTCCGGCCCTTTTTAATGTCTTTATAAGTGACATTGCAGAGGGACTGGAAGGAAAAGTATGTCTCTTTGCAGATGGCACAAAGATGTGCAACAGGGTTGATACACAAGGTGGAGTGGAAAGGATGAGAAGGGACTTGGCAAGGTTTGAGAAATGGTCAATTGTATGGCAGCTTAGATTCAACACAAAGAAGTGCAAAGTAATGCACCTGGGAAACAAAAATTCAGAGGAAGAGTACACAATGGGGGGTGAGATACTGACAACAACAAAAATGGAAAGGGACCTGGGGTAGTTATATCAGATGACCTAAAGGTGAGCAAACAATGTAAGAAGGTAGTAAGGAGGGCTGGGGGGATACTGGTATGCATAGGGTGAGGCATCACCAGTAGAAAACAGGAAGTTGTTATCCCTCTGTACATAGTTGTGAGACACCACCTGGAGCACTGTGTGCAGTTCTGGAGACCCCATCTCCACAAAGACATAGACAGGGTGGAGACTGTCCAGAGGAGGGGAACCAAAATGGTGCAGGGTCTGCGCCAGAAGACATACGAAGAGAGACTAAAGGAGCTTAATATGTATACCCTTGAGGAAAGGAGGTGGGGGGACATAATAGAAACTTTCAAGTACCTTAAGGGAATCAACAAAGTCCAAGAGGGTAATATCTTTCAGAAAAAGAGATGTGCCAGAACAAGGGGGCATAATTTGAAGATAGAGGGGGGATGTCTCAGAGGTAGTGTGAGGAAGTATTTTTTCACAGACAGGGTTATGGATGCATGGAACAGCCTTCCTGAGGAGGTTGTGGGGTCAAAAACAGTGAGAGAATTCAAGAATGCATGGGACAGATATAAAGCAATTCTAGTGGGGGTTGAAGGAATTAGGCAGTTGGTTAACTAGGATTTGCAGCTTATCCATTAGCTAGAGAAATGGAAAGACTAGGTAGGCCAAGCAGTCCTTATCTGCCATCAAATTCTATGTTTTTATGTTTCTAGTCTTGTAGTGCAGTTCTATTGAGGTGGCTGATTTCATTTGAATAGCTTTTGTGGTTTCTGAGATACTGTGTCTCAAACATCTGTACATTTACATGTTTTCATTAATTTTCACAGTCTTCCAGTGTTTTTTGCATCTTTGAACCTTAAAAACATTGGCACCATTAAACAAATGTACACAAAAAGTTGAACACATAGGCCAGGATATTCAAAGGGGTTGTGCATGGCACAGCAGTGTTGCACCATGTGCAACCCACTGATGCTCCTTGGCACAATTTTCAAAAGGGAGTGTTGTGCTGCACAAATCCCGATGCGCCAGGGTGCACCAGTAATGTATGTGGTGAAAGTGCAGGGGGCGGGCCCATGCATATGCTGTACATCCCGATATTCAGCCCAGGATGTGCAGTGCTTATGCAGGCACACACCCGCCTTGTGATGCACAGGGGGGCACAAAGATCCTCCCAAAAAGAATAGGAGCAAGCACTGGCCACCCACAGGTGAGCCGCCTTAATGAAGGGTGCAACATGGCAGCCGCCTGCTGTGGGTGGCCACTCGACCTTCCGAGACACAGGCCAGGTGTCACCCCCCCCACGCCTGATCACGGGCATCATAAAATAAAGACATTCCCTGGTGGTCCACAGAACCCTACCCCTTCACCCAATCGCGGGTGTATTTCAATTGATTCAGTCCCTGATGGTCCAGTGGACCTGCTCCCCAGCCCAATTGCGGGTGTAGTTAAAATAATAGTATCCCTGGTGGTCCACTAGACCTAATCCAGTCCGATCATGGGCTTTGTGAAGTAAAATGTATCCCTGGTGGTCCAGTGGATCCACTGCCAAGCCTGATCGTGGGCATTATAGAAGAGAAAACCCTGGTGGTCCATCGCTACTCCCCCTCCTCACCCACCCACCCACTTAGACCTGCCACCCCGCTCTCCCCCCAGTCAGTGGTGGGCAGCAGCTCCCCAACCGTAAGCTGTCCAGCCGCCCGCTGACTGACAGTGTACAGAATGGCTGTACGCCCATTGGTCCACAGCATTGGCCAAAGGGCGTGCAGACAGAGTTAGATACACAGTCCTGATATGTGAATGAAATCCATTCACATATCAGGACTGTGTAGATACAGTCTGCACGCTCATTTGCCCACGCCAGACCAATGGGCGACAGCCATACCATACGCTGTCAGTCAGCAGGAGTCCAGTGGGCTTGCAGGTGGGGAGATGCCACCTGCCACTGACCGGGAGGAGGGTGGTGGTCTTGAGTGGCGGTGGGGAGGGGGGTACCGCTGACCACCAGGGTTTTCTCTTCTACAAAGCCCACGATTGGACTTGGCAGTTGGTCCACTGGACCACCAGGGATGCATTTTATTTCACAAAGCCTGCGATCAGGCTGGTTTCGATCCACTGGACCACCAGGGATACTATTATTTTAACTACACCCATGATCGGGCAGGGGAGCTGGTCCACTGGACCACCAGGGAGAAGTTTATTTTTAATAAGCCTGTGATTGGGCTGGGAGTGGTACACTGGACACCAGGGAGAAATTTATTTGTATTGGCCTATGACAGCTGGGAGCGGCTACTGGACCACCAAGGAGACTTTAGGTTTAATAAGCCTGTGATCGGGCTTGGGAACAGGTCCACTGGACCACCAGGGAGTCTACCTTTTTACAAAGCCTGCGATCGGGCATTGGGGCGCTTTGCCGCTGAAGTGCAGGGGGCGTCGATCCCCGATGGCTGCAGCCTGGCAGGACGCCAGGTGCAAGTCACTGGGGATCGGTGTACATGCATGCAAATGGGGCCATACTGACATGCAAATGGCCCCATTTACGCCTTGCATGCATAATGGCCCCATTTGTGTACTGACCGCTGAATATCGCAGTTCCTGTGCCTAGCGCAACTGCACTTACACTGGCACATCCCCCTGCTCCTCACTTGCCATTTGCACTGGTGCAGTGCCACTGCACCATGTGCAATGTGGGCTGCCACAGTGCTATATTCAATGGTGCTGATCCTTGGCACAGCACCATTGAATATCACCCAGATCATGCTGTGGCGCATTCCAGTTGCGCTGAGCCCAGGCTTGCGCCCCAGCCTGGCGCAGTCTGAATATCCTGGCCATAATCTCTCTGGGGAGGTCTCTCGATGGTCCAAATTGTGTGTAGATTTGTTCTGTGGTTTCTGAGTTAGTGTCTCAAACATCCTTTAATGTACCTGTTTTTTTTTATTTTTGTAAATTGTGCAGTCTCAGTTTTGCATACTTTGCACCTTAATAACTTTGCAACCTTTTAACATATCTGCATGTAATTTTGTATGCATAGTCTTGTGGTGCATTTCCATTGATGTGGCTAATTTCATCTGAACATTTTGTGTTGTTTCTGAGACACTGTGTCTCAAACTTCTTTACATGTTTTTATTAATTTTTGCAGTCTTCCATTTTTTTTGCATTTTTGAACCATAATAATATTGGCACCATTCAGCATATGTGCACATAAGTTACAACACATAATCTCCTCAGGCAGGTCTCTTGATGGTACACATTTTGTGTGAATCTGTTTTGTGATTTCTGAGATACAGTCTCTCAAACATCCTTACAATTACCTTTTTATTTTTGTAAATTTCGCAGTCTTGCAGTTTTGCATAATTTGCACCTTAATACCATAGCAACCCTTCAACATATCTATACCAAACTGGGCAAGTCAACAGCCCCTCTGCTGGCTATTATGCATGTCAATTTTTGTGAAAATCCATTGAACAGTACCAGAGTTATTATGGTTCAAAAATTCTGATTTTTGTTTAGCAAAACAGTATTTTCCAAAAATTACTTACTTTAGTGCCTGACATATAAATTTTCCCATAGGAAATAATCAATAATTAAAAATGTATTATCTTTTGAATGAATTAATATTTTTTCACCAAATCTTTAAAAGACACATCTGTGAGGCAAAAGCTTTCCACCCTGAAACTTTTAGATCACAACCTAAAGCCGTTTTTGAGATCCAGATGGACAAAGAAATGGTAGAAATCATGGATTTTTCTATTTTTTCAACACTTAGTATCTCAGAAACCACTCAATGGCTTCAAACAAAATTTAGCATGTCAAGGGACCTACCCTTAGAGATAATGCATGCCACATTTTATATAAATCCGTTGAACAGTTCTAAAGCTATTAAGGTTCAAATATTTGAGTTTAACATAGAAGTTACCTTTCACCCTAACTATACTCATGGCCCCGATTTTTCTGCGGCACGTAGGAGCAAAGTTCTGTGGCAGGGTTCCCATTTGCAGCATAACGTCTGCGGCTCTAGACACCTATTTCTTTGGCAATTCTGCGGCACACTTTTACTCTTAATTTTATACTTTTTTTTCCCACCATATATGACATTTTCCTAATGAAGTCAAGAGCTTGTTGGACACTGGAGAGCCAAGATTTAAATTTTAATAGAAGCCTCCATGTCCCTGCAGGGGCTGGAAACAACCACAGCCAAAAAATTAAGAAATCCGGTTGTCTCCTTCCTGGCACAGGACATATTTGGGTAAATAACATTGTTGCCTGATTGAATTGTTCTAAAAATAAATTTGACCACCTGGCCAGAGAACAGTTTCAAGCAGCACTTTTTTAATTTCATTTTAGCCCTGGTATGGTTTTTTGGGGGGGGCAGAGAGCCATGGAGTAAAACATAATTAATATATACATACATCAGTGATATAATGGTAGGACTGAAGGGAAGGGTAGCCCTATGAAAATCTGTAAAAGGGTAGATTCTGCAGAGGGTGTTAAGGACATGAGGCAAGACCTGAGAGCACTGGAGGGGTAGGTAGAGACCAGTCAACTTTAATTCAGTGTCAAGAAGTGTGCAGTCATGCACCTGGTGCATGGAAACCTGAAGGCAGGGTACACACTTTGGGGGGAGAGAGGAAGTCAGGGTTACGAGCAGGAGAGGGGTCTGGGTATAGTGGTGACAAACAACCTTAAGGTGGGAAATCAGTGTAGCAGGGCAGTGGAGTGAGCTTAAAGGGTGCTGGCATGTAAAGGCAGGGGAATCACTAGCAGAAGGACAGAGGTCCTGATGCCCCTGTACCAAGCCATGGTAATGCCACACCTTGAGTATGGAGTCCAATTCTGGATGCAACACCTGCATAAAGACATAGATATGATTGAAAGGGTACAGAGAAGACTGACAAAGATGTTTGGGGGTTGAAGGGCAAACCGTCCAAACAGAGGTGTGGAGAATTGTGGCTCTATACATTGGAGACTAGAAGGGAGGGGGGGACATGATAGAGATCTTTAAATATGTCAAAGAGATAAACAGAGTGTGTTCAGGACATTTATTTCACAGGAAGGAAGGAAGGCACTAAAATGAGAGGGTATGGGTTGAGACTACAGAGCGGGAATTACAGAGGTAATATGAGAGGATGGTTCTTCACTGAGAAGATGGTGGAGGCATGGGACAAGCTGCCGGAGAAGGTTGTGGAGTCCAGAACAGTGTTGAGTATCAAGAAAGTGTGGGACAGGTACATGGGACTGCAGGGTGAGGGAGATGAGGGATCACGGGGGGGGAGGGAGGAATAGTGGGAGAGAAAAGGGGTAGACTAGATGGGCCAGACGGTCCTTTTCTACCATTAAGTTCTATGATTTCTATGATTTAACAGAAGCCTCCAGGTTCCTGCTTGATTAATGTTAATATTTATGTATTTATTTACCGCAATGTTTTTTTTTGGGGGGGTGCAGAGCAGTAAAAACTGTAATTTGGATTTACCCTCCATGGTTCTCCAGGGCTGGGTCCAGTATTGGCACCAAAAAATGTATGTTTTTATTTTAAATGAAGCCGCCCAACAACTGCTTTGTGGGGTATTTATTTATTTATTTGCATCAACTGGATCCAGCCCCGGACAGTCATGGAGGCTTCATTCTATTTTTTTTAAATATTTTAATTTATTAACATGAAGGCTCGGTGGATCTCTAACATTACAAAACATTATTTTACTTACCATTGGTAAAACTGTTAGCAACCTCTACAATAAAATTCAGCATAGTGGGTTGCCACAGTCTTAGGGCAATGGACACAAGTTATAATTTATAGGGTCAGGGAGGTTTATGAATGGATTAATGTCTTTATTTATTAATATTGTATGAGCTAGGGAAGGAATTTGGCAACTCCAGTGCTCATCATTTTTTCTGTGACCTGAAGCCTCCTTTGCTCTCCATGGGCTCTGACAGGGGAATCTGGGGGGGGGTATAATTTTATTAATTTTATTGGGGATGTCTGGAACTGGGAAACTGAAGCAACCCTGGCACTTTCCGCTTTCCAGCATAATTCAGGGGCTTATTTTATTTATTTATTATTATTATTCTAGGATCTGTTATAACTTCTTATTGTGCTCATTGAGCTAGGGAGGGAACGCGGCTACTCCAGTGTGTAAAATGTTTTCTGTGACCTGTTTTCTTTGTAAAAAAAATCAATTAAACAAAACAAACACAAAAAAAAATAACAAAAAGCAGAGGCACTTGGACAGTACTGTAATTTTTAGTCTTTTTCTGCCCATGTCATGGACAGCCACCTGGGTTGGTCCCTGATAGGAGGGTGGGTGATAGTTGCATTTTGCATTTTGTCCTGAATGAGGAGCAATGTTTTATTCTGTTACATTAAAGAAAACATCTTGCCCACTGGAGAGCAGGGACCAGGGTGGCTGTAAGTGTCATGGGCAGAACATTTCTAAAACTTACAGTACATCCCAAGTACCTCAGGTTTTTGTTATTTTTTCTGTCCTAAACTAATGTTCTGTTTTCAAAGAAAACATCTTGCCTACTGGAGAGCCCCTGAGGGGCTAACAGGCTCAGCCATTACTCACAAGTTCACTCCCAAGCACAGCAGAAAGAATATGAATAAATAAATACAGTATGAATACCGAACTGTTCTCCATGGTGACGGGAAATTGTATTTTTTCCTCTGTTATTCCTTTTTGCCCCACACAAATCAGCAGTTTCACTCCACAGTTTTATATTTATTTATTAAGTCATTAATGAATGTATCTATTTGTCAGATAATATAGACATAACTTGGGATTGAAGCAAGTTGAGCAGATCTGTATTTATTAATTAACTTGCTTTAGTTATTTAATATTGTGCTTAGTGCTATATGGACACAAGTTAAAGTGATGTGAGCACAGACAGGGCTCTCCAGTATCCTGGTATTGGCATTTGCGGTGGAAAAAAATTAAATCAAATGAAGCACCCCTGGCTGTTCCCAGGCTCCGACATGCTACAGGGGCTGCTGGTTGTGCATCTTTTATTAATAGCTGCATGGAGAGAGAGTTAATTTTAATGCTAGCCTTGCCTTTATTGCATTTACTAATGTTCTTTGTGCTTGGGAGGGCATTTCTTTCTAATAATTGACAAATTTCCCTCCACCAAGTAAGCACAGTTTGGTATTTATTTATTCTCACACTCCAGGCATGTCATTAAAATAGAAACAACAAAGACAACGTAGCCCCTCCTCCAGGTAGCTAATAACTGATGATGGGTATCCACCCCAGTGAATCCTGATGTGCACGAACCGCAACTATCAAGAAAACAGCTGCCCCCAGAACTAAAACAGTCCAAACTGGTTCTATGTCATAAGGGCGATTGGCAAAAGGCGATCATCCTTATGGCAAGTGTACATTGCCGAAATCCAGTTTTGGCAATGTACAACCCCGGCAACAGAGAAAACAGCGCAAGGGATTGTAATTTTACTTTATGGGATAGCCCCTTGCACCCCTACTTTTTAGATTCTCAACTCCAGGGAGGTGCATGTTGGGGGGGATGCAACAGTGAAAACAAAAATTTCATCTACTCAGGCCAGGCGCAACAAAACATACCTGCACCTGGACCCAAACCCTGCATCCCAGCCACCCCAGACCAGCACCCACCCCACCATGCCATGGTGCCCGCTTGGTGGCTGACCGCAGCACCACTTCTCACAAACCCTCCCGCCCCTCACTCAGCATGCTCACCCTCCCCCGCATGTGTGTATGTATAGTGACATCCCGTTGCCATTTGTGAACCCTCCCCATCCGGTCACCCTCACTTCTCCCTCGCTATCTGGGCATGCGCCGCAAGTGGGTCTCCATTTCGGTAGGTGCCCACTTGTGATGTGCCCAACTCACAGGATACCATTCCAAACTCTTCCCATAGAATATTGATATGCAGTCTGTCAAGGCAGATTAGGAACCTAGAAAAATATGATACTGCTCCTGCATCAAACTTCATGCAAAAAGTGGAAAAACTCCATCAGTAAGACTCTGATCACTTTGCCACAAACAGGTCTGGAAAAATTTTAGAGAGCTCCTTGGCCGCTTGCACAGGTGAATAAAAACAACAGATACAAGCAGACGATGTAACTTCCAGATGGGCCAGGTATAATATTTGGTGACTTATTTGCGATGCCCAGAGTTTGTATTCTGCCCATTGTTGATGGACCTTATTAGTTAAATCTTGAACCAAAAGTAAGCACCATCCCTCCCATTGCAAGGTTCAGACCTGACGTGCTGCCTGAATGATGTGATCTCGATCTATGTAATTCAGCAAATGAAAAATAAGAGATATAGGAATTTCCCCGAGAGTCGGCTTATGGCATAAGGTCTGGTGGTCATGCTCAATAATATAGTTAGGGTCATTGGGAGAGGGACCAGGAATCTTAGTACAGAATGTTTGCAGGAATCCAGTAGGGTCAGGACCCTCATCATCTTCAACAACTTTTTCATCTGATTCTGGCCCTCCAAATCATCCAGCTTATCCTGGAGTCATACTACTGTCCACTGCAGCAGCACTATCTTGGTCTCCATGCATTTCTGTCGGTCCTTGATCAATGAAAGATATGCTTTGGAGTCAGAGACCCTCCTTGGCAAGTCCTGTAAGGCAGGTTTAAATTCCCAAAAGTCAGCAATCAGTGAGAGAACTGCCTCCTTGATTCAAGGACCTTGATAGAGTTTAAGTCTAAGAAGAATTTTTTGGAGGTCAGTTCAGAGACGGGGCATGGTGCCTGAGGAGATGGGGAAGAGCAGTGGCATGGCCTCTTCAGTTTCAGAGCCAGGGCCTATAACTTTCCAGTGAGTATAGTCCGTTGTTAAGATCTCTGCCTTGGGTTGTGTCTCTATCACAAAAGTGGCCGTCATGGTGACAGTGACACAAAAAGCACAATTCCACACAAAAAACAAGGTAATAATAGGCCAGAAGATAGGGGAAAAATAGTTTAATTACTGTGGGCCTGACGGAGCTAACATCAACATTCAACAATAAAATAAAATAATGCAGCACTGTGGGGAATTTGATTATGAGAGACGCCTCAGTGTGGTACTTGCATTACATCCTGGCTGGTAGTTTTTGCAGGGTGTTTGTTCTTCAGCATAGAGATATATAAACAGGTGTGGGATAGATAACACGGACTTAGTATTTAGGCTTTAAAACACACCTCGGTGTGATATTTATTTACAAGGGGACACAATTTAAAGATGGGGGGGCAGTTCAGGGGCAATAAGAGGAAGTATTTTTTTCACAGAGAGGGTAGTGGATGCATGGAACAGCCTTCCTGAGGAGGTTGTGGAGTCTAAAACTGTGGGAGAATTCAAGAATACATGGGACAGAGACAAAGCAAGTGGGGGGGGTAGGAAGAAATAGGCTGTTGGTTGACTAGGATCTGCGGCTTATCCTGTAGGTAGGGAAATGGGCAGACTAGGTGGGCCAAGCAGTCCTTATCTGCCGTAAAATTCTATGTTTCTACATTCCAAATAAGAAAGCAAACCAAAAAAAAATGCAAGATGTCCAGCTACAATTTTTTATTTAACCAGGAGTAGCACACTAAGCTGAAAGCTTTTTTACAGGTGCAACCTGGGAGCACAGGGAAGTTAAGTGACTTGCTCTGGGTCACACAGTATGCAAGTGGAAGCTGTGGGATTCAAACCCAGGTCTGGTTTACTGGATGTCACCAGATTTGCAGCTCAGAGCCTTAACCACTGCGCTATACTGCCTCCTTGGTAGCTTTCAAAGTCTTGATCTGTCAATACAGATCCTTTTAACCTCTGTGAACTATTTCTGGCTACTTCACTTAGGTAGCTCTTTACCTTACCTCTATCAAGGCTCAACTGAAGAAGTCCCCTCTAGGAGGAGTATTTATAAGGAACACATGGATCACATGACCTGGCCCTTAAGCTAGACATGCATGTAACTACTTCAACATTTAATAAATCAGGCAGGATGATCTGAAAATTAAACCATTCTAATGATATGCAGCAAATAAAACAACAATAACATAAATGTACTTTTCTGGAAGCCTACAAAGAGCTCTGCATTGATAATTGACCCCTAATGAGCTTCAAGCTCCTCCCACTTCTCTTTGAGAGGCAGCACTGTATAGTATAAAAACAGCCATGCGAGGGCGCTGTTTCCCCTATACTGACTAGTTATTCATGGATCCCAGATGTAAGTATGTGTGGAACAGGGAGTTTGGAAGGGCAAATTTGTCTAAATGTCCTCCCTTACAAGTAAGGTGCCTCTTTACCTGAGACTCAGTAAGGAGGTTTGACATGCAGGCCCAGATATTCAAAAGGGTTGCGCCATGCAAAACAGGGATGCGTCAGCGCAAGTCTGAAAATGTGCCATTTTGTGATATTCAGCGGGAGGCAGATGCGCCCCCCAAATCACAATGCACAAGAGCACAATGATAATGAATGCATGTGCAACTGAAGGGGGAGGAACCATGCATAAATGGCACAGTGCGATATTCAACAACATGCGCCATGCAAATAGGGGAGCAAATGGAAGTTGTGCGATAGCGGAAATGATCCAAAATAAAAAGGAACAAGAGAGAGGCGCAAGAACACTACAGGGAAGCCACATGTTGGTGAACTGCAGGCAGCCACACAGGCACACAGAAACTGGGAGCAGGACAGGGCAAGAGCAAGACATATCACCTGGAACCACCAGGAAGAGGGAAGGTGTGGGGAGCCTGTGCCACGGTGCAGGACAAAAGGGGGAAGTGCCACACAGCACTGAGGGCACAGATAGTGGGCAGTACGGCCACTACAGGGAGGTGTTCCCAGTGCAGGAGGATTAGCAGCAAGGACAGCAGGGTGAACAGAGAAACAGGTGCCGGGGGGGTTACACAAGCCAGGGACATGGCCAGTGCCACCATCCAGATGGAGGCAGTTATGAGGGGGTTGAGAAGGCAGGCAGCATGGGGGTGCGTCCGTGAAAGGGCCCATCGGCGTTATGCCCCCAACAGGCAGTACCAAGCCCGCACCAGCTTTGAGCTGTTCACTGATACTGAGATCGTGGGCTGGTACCACCTGAACCGGGTGATCCTGAGGTGGCTCTGTGAGCTATGCAGTGATGTGATGCAGGCAGCCACATGACGGAGCCATGCTCTGTCAGTGGAGACCAAAGTGACAGCTGTCATGTGCCTGCTCGCCACGGGTACCTTCCAGAGACCAACAGGAGACACAACAGGCATAACCCAGTCGGCCGCATCATGCCTACTCACCCAATTCCTCAGCATACTGCTGCTACATGCTGTGGAGTACATCCGTTTCCCCAGCACACCGGCGGAGTGCACAGCAAACATACAGGAGTTCCACAGGGTAGCATGTATGCCTGGCATGCTTAGGGCAATAGACTGCACCCATGTGGTCATCTGCACGCCACCTGGCCCCGAAGGGGCCACATACATGAATCGGAAGGGGTATGCAAGCATCAACTGCCAGGTGGTGTGCGATGCCAGGGGGTGCATAATCAATGTCTGTGCCATGCGCCCTGAGGGAGCACATGATGCCTTCATCTGGCACCAGTCCGCACTTTACCACAGGTTCGAGAGTGGGGACATCCCCACTGGCCACCTAGTGGGTGAATATGCAAATCACGCAGAAAGACATGGAGCTTGAGAGGGGCATAGTCAGAGGTGACATGGATATTGGCCTAGATGGCCCAAGACAGGGTGACGCTGATCACCAAACTAATGTCCACCCTCTACACACAGGTGACAGTGGATACCCACTCCGTCCCTGGCTGCTCACACCATATCGGTGGCCTCCGACCCCATCGCAGCAATGCTACAATGAGGCACATGCCACCACACGCAATGTCATCGAGCGGGTGTTTGGGATGCTGAAGGCACGTTTCCATTGCCTGGACGCGTCTGGCGGTGCCCTACAGTACAGCCCCTCAAAGGCCTGCAGGCTATTCCTGGCCTGTTGCATCCTGCACAACATGGCCAATGACTGAGGGATAGCCATACAGGTCGAAGAGGAGGACAGCGATGGGGACGATGAGGACGCTGGTGAAGATGGTGATGGGCAGCCTCCCCTTGGTTGAAGGGACCCCCGACTGATCCGGATGGCACAGCTGCACTGGGACACCATCACAGAGGAGCACTTCAACCAACCCAGCTAAGTCATGGAGCCATGTGCAACCACCAGTGGCAAGGGCACAACCCACAAACTTGCATGGACAAACCCCAGGGGTGCATGTCGGTAAGGGAATTGGCCGAGCATGGAACCGCACACGCCATCAGGGACAGGCAAGGTCTAACATGGCACGTGGTCACAAGCACACACACACCCCCCCCACAAGACATGCACAAAGGGTAGGAGGCATGCCGACCCCAACCGCCACCCCTAGCCATACACTCGTCCACAGACCACCACTCCCAGTGCCTGTCATTGTGTGTGTGTCAGACGCTGGGCACCATTGCACAGTGGTGGACAGTGCAACGCAAACATCATCATGCACACACCACAGTGGACAGCAGCAGGGAGGGTGTGCAGATGGAATGTGTGTATGTGTGCAGGGCCGGGTACCCCACCCATGCATTGCACGTTGAACAACACAATGCACACAGGGCAGCATCAGACAGTAGCCATGCTGGGAGACAGGTCAGTCATGCGCCACTGTGCCACTGCCACCATGGATGCATGAGCGGCCCTGCCGAGACCCGCCAGCAGTGACAGGCTGACCAATGGCCTCATGGGGTGGCACCGACGGTCCCCCAGGGGTTCCGCTGCATGAATGCGACCGTGCTTGTGCAGGGGTCTGCAGCACACTGAACATGTCTGTGCCAGGCATGCTCGGGATGCCCACAGCTGAACCCAGTGTCGACAAGGAGGGTGTTGCATGATGCTGGGAATGGTGGGTGGACATTGCATTGCGCGATGTCTGCGACGCATGGGCAAATAACTGTGTGCCCACTGTGGCCATGGCAGCTGTGATTGTCTGTGTCAACCTGTCAATGGCAGCAGTCACATCCTCCCACATCCGGTCCATCCCTGCCAGGAGCAGAGCAGTGTCTCTGCTGCGCCGCTCCTCTGTCTGGCGCAGAGCTGCACTTAGTGCATCCATCGCTGTCACAAGCCTCAACTGCTGATCGACTGATTCTAGGAGTATGGGGGTGTGCTCTTCTAAGAGGTCATCTGCCGGATCGGCATGCTGTCCCTCACGGTGTTTGCGGCCCTGATGGCAGCACCTCTTGAGGGTGGGTGCTGCACACCAGGGCCAGGCCTGGGCATGTCCACAGGTGGTGCACTGACGCTGCCCCCTGACACTGTACCCCCATGGCCATTGGCTGACTGCTGACACTGCCCCTCTGGCTGCCACTCTTCAGGGCTCAATAGTGCCGCCGCAGTGGCCGCAACAGCTCCACTGTCCTGGATACACACCAGTGCTGCCCCACTTGTGCAGACATCACAGGCTGGGACTGTGATGTCACGCAGGCCTCCGTGGTGGCACCACCCTTGGCCATGCCTGTGATGTCACCTGCTGTGTGGCCATCCTGCGGCCCAGACGTATCACTGTCCATGAAGTGAGCTCCATCATCATCAGTGATGGATCCAGCACCAGCCCGAGTCTCAGCATGCTGGCATCCATGGACACTGGCATGCTGGGACATGGGCAGGGCCTCCTCCGCACCTGCTCCACCAACAACAGTCTGGATGGCCAGGTGGGCCCACTGTCGCCCTGACCCTCGGATGCCTGTGGAGGTGGATGGACCCTCCTCTATGTCCATGGTATCACCATCAGTGGACAAGCCCACCACCGCTGACCCATGTAGACGCTCAGGAGCTGTAAGGGAACACAGTAGCATTAATGTATCTGCCCTACCCTGTCCCCCCCCATTGACAGACCGGGACCTACCATGCAGTGATGGGCTACCACCCATCTGGAATCCACCACCTGGAACACCCTCAATGGCACAACTCCACATGCTGCCAGCAACCAGCCCTTCTTGTGGGGTCAGGCGTTGCATGGCCGTCTGTCCCCCACCTGTCGCAGCCCGTGCTGCCCTGATGGCAGCCACCTTGTCCTTAATCCTCCGCCTGTCCATGCCCATCTTCTTTTTGCACTCCTGCATGGACCGCTGGTGGCTGCCATGCAGGTTGACGGCACGTGCCACCTCTTCCCATGAAGCAGCATGGGCCTGTGGTGTTCCCCGCCGTCCACTGAGCAGCGGCTCCTGGTCGACATAGGCCTCAAACAGGGCATCTGTTTCTGCCTTTGTGAAGTTAGGCCTCCTCTTCCTCCCACGTCTCTGTTCCTCTTCCTCCACCTCACAATCACTCATTCTTCATCCTGTGAGAATGACAGGTGTTACCTGTGACTGTGCAGTCCCATGCATGTCTCACACACCACAGTCCACACTCCCAAACAGCATGCAACTCACCACAATAGACTGCAATAACAGACTATGGCCACTGCAGCCCAATGTCGCATTTTTATAGTGCAATGCATGCAACTGAGGCAAGGCGCAATTATAAGTGGATGCAAATGCAGTATCTGCACCATTGAATGGCTGATTAGCTGATTTGCATATGCCGGCTGAATATCGTGCTATTGCGCTTTGCGCAGTTGTGTTGAATGTGCTCAGGCAAGGGTGCATTTCTGTGATATGCGCAGTAGACACCGAATGGCGCATGCCTGGGGTGATGATGCCAATGCCTGCCATGCTGCTGACGTGCTGTGAGCAGGAGGCAGTGCAGGGCACAGCCACCATTGTGCCAGTGGTGCTACTGCACTGTTCACATGTATGGTGCTCTGGCACTGGGGTGCCGTAGGCACACTGGGGCCACAGCATGGTAGGCCACTACAGGAAGTGGCACACAGGTGCCCTACCACACTACACACGGTGAGTACGGTGGCGGTCCGTGCACAAGAGACCCCTGACCCTGTGCTGACCTTTGCCCCCTAGGTGCCATGCAACCACATGGGTGCACCTCTATCTCACTGTTCAGTGACAGCGCGATAGGGAATGACAGCGCAGTACCGCGCAGTATCCGCACGTGGCAAACTTGTGCTACAGAGCACCATTTTGATACCAAAACTGGATAGGATGGCAAGGAGAAGGGCGCCCATCTGGAGCCAACTTGAACTGGCCAATCTGGTCCAGTTGGTGGAGCCCCATGTCACTGCCCTATTTGGGAAGGCACCTCTGGACAGGGCCAGGAATGTGGTGTGGGAGGAGGTGGCGGTGGCCCTGGAGGAGGCCACAGGAATGGAGAGGACAGCAGAGCAGTGCAGGTGCCACTATGGTGACCTGCAGTGGTGGGACCCAAACATGCTTGCCCACCTGCAGGCATGTGCCAGGAGTGGCATGGACAGGTAGGTGCCCCATCCATACACTGTTAACATCCATACGGGTATCACGGTGGCATGTGTCCAGCACATGGCGGAGGCAGTCCAGTGTTGGCCATGGTGGTGGTATCGGGGTGGGGGAAGGATGGGTATGGCTGTGTGGGATTGCACACACATGGGGGCAGGGGGACTTTGCTACCGGATTGTACTGATGTTCCTCTCTCCACGTTTGCACCCTAGGCCCAGAGGAGTGCCGCTGGGTGAGGGATTGGAGGCAGCGCCAAGATGACCAGCAGGCTGGGAGGGATGCCAGAACAGACAGGCGCAGGGACCAGCCTGATGATGGTGAGTGCCTTACATCCGTGATTACTATTGCATGCTGTGTAACAGGGCGGGCAGCGGGGCATGGCCACCATCCATTGACACCACTGCCATGCACGCAACCTGTTACAGTCAGCACTGTCCAGTGGCACTGCATGTCTGGGAGTGCGTCAATGGTGGTCCTTGCATGCACTGGGTACATGGCTGTGCCACTGCCATCACACCGCATAGCCATGCCACTGTACAGCCATGGTGGTGCTGTGCAGGATTTGGGTGGTGGGTATGTGCAGCGGTCCGCACGTCTGTGTGTGCCTGGGTAGGCAGGCCATGTGGACATGATCACTGTGGGTGGTCGCACACCATCACAGGGGCGTGTCCAATGGCTGTATGCCATGCACAATGGGTGGGCTGCAGGGGGATGGACATTCACACTTATTGACTCTGCTCCCTTGTCCTAGGTGGTTGGCGTTGGATCACTCTGGAGAGGGCCTTGCAGGAGTTGCTGCAGCTGTCAAGGGCATCCCTTGAAATACTCCAGCGGCTAGAGAGGCATGGTGTGTGGAGGCGGAGGTTGCACAGACATCCCCAGACCAAAGAGCGGTACAGACGTTAGGCTCTCAGTGCCCCCGGATGAATGTTACCTCCCTGGACCCACCCTCACACCCCTTCTTCCCTCTCCCAGTTGTTCACCCCTGCCCCTTACCTGCCCCCACCTGGTTTGTGGCCCTTCCCCCCAATCATGTATATATATATATATGTATATAGTTGTGGTTATTGGATATTTTATAATACATTTGTTTTGTTATGACTGCTGTGGTAGTCTATGATTTGCATCGGGCTACAGGTGCTCAGCTGCAGTGGTGTGCATGGCATCAGGGTTGTTGCAGGCATGGGCGTGTGCGTGTGTGTCCAGAGGGGAACTGCCTATGGTGTGGCTGGTGCAATCAGTCACTGTCTGTGGTTTGTATGTTGTTCTCTGTGTACTGGTTGCCTGTGCAGTGATCCACAGAGCATGCTCTGTGTGTTCATGGCACCCCTGTCAGACCATCCATGGGCTGTGCAGCTGACACCCTTGCACGTCTGTGATATGCACCATCTGCTGGCATGTCAGTTGTGGTTGTCCATGCTGGACAACCACTGTACCCAGCAGAATGCCAGGTTGCCTCCTGTCACTGGTGTGGTGTCCATCTGCCTCAGGTGGCACTGTGGCCTCCGCTGTTGTTGTCCCACCTCCATGATGTCATTTGTGTCTGTTGCAGGGGATGTGCTCCACTGTCTGTCACTTGTGCTCCAGCCACATGCTGGTGGCATACAGCTTCATGGTGCCTGCGCAGGGTGGCTGGCACACCTGTGCCATGTAGGGGTGCTGGCCATGTATACACGGCTGCCGTGGCCACACGCCAGTGGCTTGGTTTGACCCACTACTGTGTCCCTGTGTTGGTGTGCCCTTGGGTATGGGTGGGTGTTTGTCCATGCACTGTGTTGCATCCTGTGTGGTGCACGCTTCCATGCAACACTTTGTGTGTCTGTGCTGGCTGTGGTGGCCAGTGCTGGGATGGGATGTGTCCTTGGGAGGGTGTGCAGGGTGCTGTACCACTGGTGGTGGGGTCCAGGGCATGCTGTGTCACATGTGGGGTACCTCGTGTGCTGACGCATGGTCAGTCTCTCAGCTGTACCTTGGGGGGGACATGCAGGGTGGCATAGTATATGCAGTTGTTGCATCACTGTCTGCTGCCACCCACTGCAGGGTGCTCATGGTGGGGCTGCCTTGCATGGCTCCATGGTGCACAGGATTGCATTGTCACAGTGGGGGTAGTGGCATGCACGGGGTGTCCTGCACTGTTGGGTGCTACTCCTGGGCAGGGTGTATGAGGATCGTGGTACAGGGTGTGCTCTGCATTGGTGGGATGGTGTGGCACAGAGTGATTGGCCCTCCTTGTGTGCCAGTCACAGCTTGCTAGGGAGTGTTTTGGGGCACCATGCCCCGGCTCTAGGTTGGTTGCTGGTATCCATGGGCCATTGGTTATTCTGGCTCTCCACTGGTTGTGCAGTGCATGGGGTGTGGGGGGCGATGTCTGTTCTGCTGTGTGCTTCTCTGCCCATCTGTGGCATGGGTAGTGGGCCCCTGCATCCTGTCCCTGCGCATCCCTGATTGTGCTGTTGCACTGCTGCCCTGCTCCACGGGACATCCCTGTTTATGCTATGGCACATCTGGACTGCTCCACTGAGCATCCCTGGTTGCGCTATGGCGCATCTGAACTGCACAACTGCACTTCCCTGGTTGCGCTAAGGCGCAGGTGGCATGATATTCAGTCATGTGCCGCAGGTGCATCTTGACCTGTGCAGTTTTTGAATATCGCTCTTCTTGTGCATGGGCGCAGCGGACTTGGGCTTGCTCCTGCTGTTGCTCACTTTTAGGGTGCAGTTTGAATATCCGGGCCGCAGTGTTAAAAGTATCTTCCCAAAGTACATTTTAATTGTTTAGTTAAAACACGTGTGTGTTTTAATTCTATAAATATGGGGCTGAATTTGTTTTTGTAGTTGGTACTACTCCTTTTCTCTTCCACAGTCTAAAAGGGCTGGGGAGCTTTCTTGCTTAATTTCAGAACATGAATGCGGTGGCTAAAATTTGATTTGGCAGCCTGCCAGCCTTTGTAGCGTAGCATCTCCTTATGTGCAAGGAACTGTTTTATTTATTTATTTTTATGGATTGAGAGTACTTTCTCTCAATTGTCCTCAAAAGGAAGAATTAATTTGTCTTGTGGCAGGGAGCGGTGGCAGAAATAACTGAATTGGCATAATGCCAGCTGCTCGCTCCTGCCCATGACACGTCCCCCAAATATAAACCTAAATGGAGCTTTCTAGCCCCTTGTTCTAGCTCCTATTCCAATAGTTGGTTAACAAAAACAACTTTTTAGGAGGAAGGACAGCAAAACATTCAACAAAGAGCAAGTTGACCTTGTCCAATGTGAAGTGGTGTAAAGCGAAAGTTAAATTCACCGCTCCATTTCTGTCTCGCTTCTCCAGGGATATTTTGGACAAAACAAAATGAGGGTTTTACACAGACGAGAGTGGCGGGTTTTCTATCGCTACTGCTGGCTCTCGTATCTTAATTCTCTGATACAGGAGCATATTATGGGGCTTCCAACTGTTCCAAACCACCGGTTTCGGCTGTTGGGAATATATTTCAATTCTGCTTTTTACACAAACATGGAACTCTTCCCTCAAAGCAATTTAACAGAAAGGGTTTACATTTTATCAACTTTCTTGCAGCAAGTTGACCCCATTGCTGCTAGCTTGCCTGGTAGTATTGTTCCTTCTGGCCAAATACTATTAATACATCCTCTGGGCTTTACATTACACCTGCAATACAGAATTCCTATACTTTTACTGTGTTTTGGATCCATTTTAAAATGTCATTACCTGATACACCTCTAAATACATGGTTTAAGTCTTATTTCCTGATAGGCACCATTTCTTTTATTTCTATCTTTACATGAGTGCACTCATAATGTATACCATCTGTATTTATTTTGGCATAGTCACTAGTGCCTTACCATTGTCTTAGGCACATTACCTCTAGGGTCCCCAAGGAAGGAAAGGAAATCAGAAGGATACTAAAAATAGATAAGAATAAGTTAGAAGAGTATAGGACAGGGTTACAATAGGTGGCTAACCTATCATAACCTAAGAAAAGCATAGTTAAGAACAGAGATACTATTGTGCAGTAGATTTGTAGATATGAAAATATTAGAAGGCTAAATAGTTAGTTCCTGGGGTCCTTACTCAACAGAGGGGGAACACAGGTCCACAACAAGATACATGATATAAATGGTTGATCTGACATCGTGTTCTTATATGCTAATGCAGTTCTTATGGACAATGAGATTTCAACAACCATGAAATGGAGACCCTCAGGGTAGTCACAGGGGCTACCATGAGCAGCAAAAACAAACTAAAGGTAACACATATAGCCCTAACAGCTACAGGAAAGGAGTTGTCTGTTGACATGGAAACAAATACAATTTTAATGGAATGAGTGTGTAGTATTCCTTTAATCCTACAGAGGTGTTGCTTTTCTTCTTGTGTTACATGCTAAACTCCCTTGAAGAAATCCAAAGTAATAGTAAAGTGGCAACAAATGTGTTAGACTGAAATCCATGCAGCATGACATGTGCCCCCTAGATTTAAAATCAGCTTTCAAATCTTTTTACCAATATTTGTTAATAAGGGTTTACTTAAAGTTGCAGCTCAAACTTAAGCCTGAAGCATGACAAGCTCATAATGTTTACTATGATCAAGTTTTTTTTTCTTATACAGGAAGTTTCTAAACTGATTGTGCTCATCATTTTGAATTTTTATAAGGCAATGACAGTCAATGAAGTCAAGTATTCACTGGAGATTGTTAGCTTTGAAACATTTTAAAAAGTGTACATTGCATATTGTATTTGTCATTAGGCCTAATGACCTGAACTGCATTTTTACCACCCTTTCATGTCTCTGTACCATTGTCCCCTATATCTTTACACTTTTAAATAATTTGTATGTCACAGATGTCTGTTTTCAGTTCCTTAATGAGCTCTGATATCTAAAGGGAAACTGTAAAAGAAGTAACTTGCTGCACACTGATAGCATGACTGCAAGAGTTATAGCAGCGTGACTACCGATCACCTCAAATTTCTGTCTCTCAGCCTCTTCTATCAAAAATAAAAATTATAAAAAAACATATATAAGTCGTCTCTCAGATTTTATCTGTGCTTTGTTTGGGTACTAAGGACTGGTGGAATAGCTGTGGGAGGCAAAAAGTCATTCAGTATCTAGTTTCTATTAAAGTCCTCATAAGGACTCCTGAGGGCACTCTTAACAAAATACTGTAGCATTAGACAAAGGCAATCTCTCTTTTTTTTGTATCTAAACATTTTATTAAAGATCTTTCTGAGATACAGCAACATCATCAAACCTCCATCCAAAACCATAATGAGATCAACAAAGATAATCAAGATACACCTTCAACCTAGGTGCTATGTCATATCAATAAGGAGCTACCAAAGCCCCCCATAAACCAAGTATCCTTAATAACCATATATCTTTAAACATGCTAATCATAAACCAAGAGCTATTCTAGCAGACAATACGTACTGCAACATCTACAACAAATTAATAAGAAACCACCTGGAATTGCAGGAGTAAACAGTGTCACTTTACAGCATATAAATAGGTAAAATAAAGTAAAGTATCAGGGACATCCACCTTCCCCCCAAAGAAGCTAACCCTCAGAGTCAGAGTACACCCTGCTATGTCCCTGATGAAGAAGTACTGTGAGGTCATCCATTTATCCCACCCTCTGCAGAAGCACTTGAAGGCATTATGCTGCCAAAGGATTACCTTATGAAATGAAGCCACCCTATATAGAGCATGTCTCCAGCTTGAAATTGCAGGTACCAGGACTGACCTTCAGTGCAGCAGTAACAATTGTTTTGCCTCCAATGCAGCGTCAAAAAGAAACCCCTTGTACCCCAAGTCTTTTGAGCCTAATGTGTAAGGATCCCCCAGGATCCAAAAAAGAGGGGATCTCAGAAGATTTAGTTGCAGAGTGTCCTCCAGACAATGAATAACCTCCTTCCACCAGTCCCGTACTAAGGAACAATTCCACAAAATATGATATATTGTTCCAGATTCCTTAGAGCAGCACCAACATAAATCGGAGACCAGGACTCCCATCTTTACCAACTGTACTGGAGTATGATGCCATCTGCCCAATACCACCTTCTGCAACAACTGGAGTCTGGGATCAGGGAAAGCCCTATGTGCCTCCATCCAGTAGTGGCTCTACATGTCTGGATCTGGAACAATACCTAAGTCTTCCCCCCAACTTAAGATGATGAGAATCCCAATTCAGTAGAAACACCTGCTGCATTTCTTTATACAACAGACTTAGATGACCCCTTAACATTTTAAACCATCTATAAATATAATTCAGCATGGGGGCTTGTTCTAAACAGGAATCTTGAAAAAAAGTAGAGAATAACACAAGCCTTAATTGAAAATATTTCCTCAAATGCACGGAGGGAATATGATATCTTTCTTCAATTTTACAAATGAAAGCAAAACCCTTTTATTAGGATCAATCATATCCCAAATCACCTGAATTCCCTTTAGATCCCAACTATGCCACAAAATCATCTGACCATCCACCTGAATATTAGAATTATGCCACAAGGGTACATATCTGCCCCAAAAAGAAGAATCCCAGCCTAACAAAGTACAACACTTACCCCACACCCAACGGGAAAATTGCATAGGGAAAGAAGCTATATGAAATGAAATCTTAGGGGACATTAGGAAAACCACTAATGGAAAAGCAGCTGCCAGGTCCCATTCAATATTGACCCATACAGGAGAAGTCAATGGGGTAGAAGATACCGAAGCCAGCGCTTGCTTTTCCCCTAAATAAACATGATACACCCAGGGCCAAGGCAGGTTTCATCCGTCTGCTACCCTTGGAGCACGCAAAAGGTTTCTACTAAACCTCAGGGGGTGTCTTTCCCAGATTAAGTCTGAGAAAAGCTTATCCAACTTATCCCAGACCCCCTGAGGTATATGAAAGGGAAGATTACTGAGCTTAAAGAAAAGCTGAGGGAACACCATCATCTTGATGGTAGTGACTTTGCATGGAAGAGGCAGTCCTAGAATTTTGTGAACACATATTATGGAATTGGCTGGAAATAAACATACCCAGATATTTAACCCCATCTGGTGACCACTTCATAGAATATTGCCCTAGAGAGGCCCAACTGGGATCCACCTTGCACAGAGGAAAGATTTCAGTCTTGCCTGAGTTAATTCGTAAGCCGGATATATTGCTAAAGGCTCCTTTAACTTTCCAAGCCTCTGGGAGCAATGTCTCCACTTTTATAAGCATTAAAAAACATATCATCTGCATAAATCGGGTGGAATAGTACCTCCCTTCCACAGGGATGCCCAGTATCTTGGGGTTCTGGCAAACAACTAAATTTAATGGTTCCAGCACCAAAGGAAGCAAAATAGGCTTAGGGGCACCCCTGCCTATTACCTTGAAACAAATAGAAACTGTCAGAGAGTCCCCATTGACCAACACCGAGCTCTGTGGGAAGAATAGAGACAACCCACCCACCGCCGAAAATACAGGCCAAAGTCAAACTGAGAAAGAATGTACTGTAGATAGTGCCAGTCTATAGAGTCAAATGCCTTTTCGGCATCTAACCCTATAAGGGGCAGCAGTGTCTGGCTCACCCACCACCACCTGAATGAGGTTAATAACCACACGCAAATTATCACTGCCCTGCCTACCCTTCATGAAGCCCAGTTGTGACATACTAATCAAGGAGGGAAGGACTTGTTTTAAATGCATAGCTAAAATTTTGGCAAATACCTTGCAGTCTACATTCAGTAAGGAAATCAGTCGGTAATTACCACAGACTGCGGGCTCCTTCCCAGGTTTAGACAGGATAGTGATAGTTGCTTCTCTCATAGTCAGGTAGTGTGTCAAACTTCTCTATTTCAGACATAACCTCCACCAGACAGCTGGAAAGGGTAGGTTTGAACACTTGATAAAACTCAGTACTGAGCCCATCAGGGCCCAGGGCTTTGCCTTGTGACAAAGCCTTAATAGCCTGCTGTACCTCTGTTAAGGAGATATCCACCTCTAGGGAGGTACTCTCCTCCAGAGGAAGACTGGGCAAATTAAAAACAGAGAAAAGGTTTTCAAATTGCTCCAGTGTGGGATCGACCATGGAGGTATACAGACTGGCATAGTAACCCCTAAACTTCCTGGCCATCAACCTAGCATCAGAGATAAGTTCCCCATCCTTCCTATGTAAAAAAGGCACCTGGGCTTCCAGCATCTTTTTCCTGAGACGTTATGCTAAAAGTCTCCCCACCTGTTCACCAGACTACCTATATGCCTGTCTCATAAAAAGCAGTACCCTTGTGGCCTTTTGATGAAGGATCTCATTCAACCACTCCTTACATTGTGAAATCTCAGGGATAATTTTATCCTTATTCTCTGGGGTAACATAAAGTGACTCTACCAAAGCACTGATCCATGTTGAGAGGCCCTCTACCTCCCTATGACCCTGCCTATTTACATGTGAGGCATATGAGATGACCCGACCCCTAATGTAGGATTTAAAAGCATCCTACACTGTAAGGAGGAAAATCTCAGAAGAAATATTAGAAAGAAAATAGAAATCAATTTCCCCCTTAAGCCAAGTTTTAAAAACTTCTATACTTAAAAGGACTGGGTTAAACGGCCATCGTGGGGTGAGGATGATTGGATGGGACATCCAACCCAGAACTACCAGGGCATGATCCGATAACAATATAGGACAATGTCAGACCTCCCGTACATCTGACAGTATAGAGGCACTACAGAGGAAATAGTCTAATCTTGTAAATGTCCAAAATCTTGGGGATTGATAAGTATATTCTTTAGTTTTGGGATTCAGAATCCTCCGACAGTCAACCAGCCCTAACTCTAAGATGACCTGTGGGGAGGAGGGGAGTCAGGGGGGGGGTGCGATCAGTGGAGGGTGAATGAGTGGAGCCACCGTATTCCATGTCTGGTTTCCATACCCAAGGGCGCCACCAATTTTGGTGGGCAGGTGACTCAAATGGCCATGGAAGCCCATCTGACTCATGTGGTGGTGTGTAATTCCTGGTCCATTAAAAACAAGACTGCAATTATTGCAGATCTTGTTGATTCAGTGGACCTGGCATGCATGACCGAGACCTGGTTGGACAAGAACTCTGGCCCTGTATTGGAGGCTGCTACTCCGGCCAGGTACTCGGTTATTCACTGCTGGGGGGGTTGCGGTCTGTTTTAAGACCAAACTGGGCCTCATGAGTGTACCAACTGAGGAGACCCAGTCATTTGAATGTACTGTGGTAGCAGGTGTAGGTTGTAGAACTGCCCTCATTTACCATTCACCTAGAGATGAGAAGTGGTTCCTTCAGGAAGTGGCAGATTTTGTGATCGACATGGCATTTGAGTCGCCCAGGCTGATGGTCCTGGGCAACTTCAATGCCTGGGTTGATGACGAACTCTCACAATTTGGTCAACACTTCCTCCAGTTAATGTTATCTCAGGGCCTCACACAGATTGTTTCCACTGCTACCCATAAACACGGTCATTCTCTTGACTTAGTTTTCCTCCTGTGGGTCAAAGCCTCAGAATTGGGGGTGGAACCAGTCGGATGGTCCAACTACTACACCGTGCATTTCAGTTTTTGCACCCCCCTTCATAGGTCTGCTCCTGTGGAGATGATCAAGAAGAAGAATCAGCATTTATATAGCGCTTTGCATACACAGTGTATCCCAAAGTGCTTTACAAGCAATGCTAGACTGGTAGTGAAGTGACTGAATGTGTAGTGGCGGCCATATCACACATCATCACCCACACACAGCTTGGATTATAGCATGAACTGGTGTATGGGAATGTTGGCCAGGGCACTGGGAATGTTCCCTACTCTTTGCGGAGAGTGCCCTGGATTCCTTTACTTCCACCTGGACACCCACCAGGACAACACCAGGATGGGTATCAAGCCTATCAATCCACAATCACCTGTAAGAAGGCAGAGTTCCTGTCCAGGGAGACTGAGGCTGCTCGGAACTGACCAGCTCAACTCTTTCGAACCGTGGACAGACTGTGCAACCCAGCCTGTCTACAGGTCCAAAGAGCGTTTTTGCAAGTGGAGTGTGTGGAGCTTGCTCGATTCTTTGTGGCTAAGGTGGCTGACATCAGGGCGGAACTCCTACCAGCACACTCTGACACTGCTCTAGACCGGCATTTGGACACTGCGCCTCAGTTTTCCTGTAGTACCTTCGGCCGACTGGAGCTCAGGAACATCATAAGGATTGTCCAGGGTATGCACCCTACATGCTGTAGTTTGGATCCGGGTCCAACTACCCTGATTTTGGGTTGTAGTGACATTTTTGGCCCAATCCTAGCACGGCTAGTCTGGTGCTTCTTGGATACAAGTGAGTTTCCTAGCTCCCTGAAGGAGGCGGTGATTACTCCCCCCCTGAAGAAAGCTTCCTTGGACCCAGACTGCCATGCAAACTACAGACCAATCTCAAACCTCCTCTTTATGGGGAAGTTGATTGAGAAAGTAGTTGCCATACAACTGGAGGACCATTTGACTATCCATGATGTCTATGAGCCTCTCCAGTCTGGTTTTCGAAAGAGGCATAGTACTGAGACAGCGCTGGTTCAGGTGCTCAATGATCTCCTGATGGCTAGAGATCAGAAGAGTCATTCCATCTTGGTCCTTCTGGACCTCTCTTCAGCATTTGACACTGTGGACCATGGGGTCCTGCTTGATAGTTTGAGGTGCATCTGTGGCTTGTTGGGTATGGTCCTCAGGTGGTTTTCATCTTTCCTCATCGGAAGAACTCAAAGGGTAGTGTTGGGGACTTATTCCTCTGACCCAATCCCTTTGTCATGTGGGGTTCCTCAGGGATCGGTACTGTCCCCCATGTTGTTCGCAGTGTACATGCTACTCCTCGGAGACATTGTGAGAAAGTATGGACTTAGGTTTCATTGCTATGCTGATGACACCCAGCTCTACCTTTCTTTTGGGCCTGACCAGAATAGAGCTCTCTCAACATTTAATAACTGCCTCACAGAAATCCAGGAGTGGATGGATTTGAGCTGGCTGAAGTTGAACTCAGCAGAGACTAAGGTGTTGGTGGTGGACCCGGGTTGCCAGATAGAGGGGGTGGGGTTGGGGTCACCCTCAGGACTTTTTCTCGGGGTCTCCCACTCCTGACCTCCGAATAGGTGCAAAACCTGGGGTAATTCTGGATGAGGGCTTGACATTGCATTCGCAGGTGTCGGCTATTGTCAAATCCTCTTTTTATCACCTGAGGAATATGTCCAGAGTTAAGCACCAAGTTCCATCTGGTGACCTTCCTATGCTGGTCCATGCCTTTGTGTCCTCTTGCCTGGACTATTGCAATGCCTTTTACCTCGGGCTTCTAGGGGTGGATATTCACTGCCTGCAGCTGGTACAGAACACAGCAGCCTGGTTATTGACAGGAACCTCTTGGTCCTGTCATATTTCACAGGCGCTGCGCAAACTGCACTGACTGCCGGTTCAGTGGCGAATCACCTTTAAAGTCAGACTTCTGACTTATAAAGCCCTACACAGACTGGGTCTGGACTACATGAAAAAGCTCCTGGTCCCTTACTACCTTGGGTGATCTCTCCACTCAACAGACGAGGGGTTGCTAGAGATCCCAAGGGTTTGTTTAAAATCTTCTGGGGCCCATGCATTCATGCACGTGGCTCCTACCCTTTGAAATTCTCTACCCCATCAGGTACGTGAGTACCTGACCATGGAGGGATTTAAACAGGCACTAAAAACTGTTTTATGGAGCTGTGCTTTTGGGGATTAGCTTTAGATTTTTGATTGTCTATACATTTTTTATTCTATTTATAATTTATGTTATTTTATCTTAAAGTTGTGCAATTTTATGTAAGGCACCTTGGCATTTAAAAGCCACCATATAAATAAAAATGAATTGAATTAAATTGAATTGAAAACTGCTCTGGCCCGATGATGGGAAGGGGCCCCCTTTTCAATGGGATCTCTATCTATGATCAGATCTAGAATAAGATTAAAGTCTCCTCCAATCAACAAAACCATAGGCGGGGAGTAGCATTCAGTAATCTTATGAGCCAGAGAGGAGAAAAAATCAGGGGCCTCATCATTAGGGGCATATACATTAACTAATAAAATTGGAACTGCATCTAACTTGCCCCTAACCATAACCCACCAGCCCCCCACATCTGCTATCCATTGTTTCACTACTAAAGGGCACCCCCATATAATCAATATAGAAATACCCTTTTTGTTTTGAACTATGAAAGCTTGAAAAAGCTCTACTGAAACAACCCCAAACCAAAATCCCAACATCCTTTTTCACCATGTGAGTTTCTTGTAAAAATACCATGTCACAAGCAGATGACCTCAAAAAGGTCATAAAACCCTACAAAGTGTACCCATAAGCATACCAGTAGCTATATATATATATATATATATATATTATTATTATTATTAAAAACCAGACCCTGTTGAGCATAGATGAAGGTGAATGTCCCATAACAGCATAGAACCCTCAAACACCCCCACCCTCCTCACAATCCCACATAACTCCTAATATATAATTTATTTATTTATTTACGAAGTTTTCTACTAGAAGGTATATCATGAGGATGCTCTATGCCAGATGCGACTCTGGGGTCAAGACCCAATACAGTAGAAAGTACTAGTTACAAAGACAATTCAACAGTAAAATGGCTATCTGCCTTACAGACAATTGGCAGATAGCTACAGACAGGCAGATAGATACAGACAGTGGGATGTTTGAATTCATGATACAATTTAGAAGATGCAACTAAGCTTCAGGTCCACAGTAGTACATTGTTAGCTAAAGCAGGAGCAGCTGGAGGAGAAGTGTGTGCTGAGTAGTTGGTTGCGATGGCTGGGATTCGGTGTGTGCCTTATGGCAGCTGGCAGGGCGTTCCAAATCTGTGGGATTCGGTAATGGAAAGTGGCCTGACCTTTGGTTATGCACATAAAGGGGACATGGAGTAGCCTGGGGTCAGTGCGTCTGAGGGAGTAAGCAGGTGGGGGTAGTTGCGAGAGGGTAGAGGCCAGGTAGGGAGGTAGGGAGAGGGACCAAAATTTGGCTGCAAACCTAGCACAATGGATTAGTCTACGATCTTGGAGGGACGGCAGGGCTAGGGAGCTATATAAGGTGCAATGGTGGGTGGTTTGTGAGCAGTCTAGGATAAATCAACAAAATAAGTGGAACAGGGTGTCTAGGCTGGCCAAGGTGGAGGAGGGAGCGATAGTGTACACTATATCACCGTAGTCAAGAACTGGTAGTATCATCTTTTGGACAATAGCATGCCTCGTGGGTGAGGGGAGGCAGCTTTTGTTCCTGTATAGGGTGCCAAGTTTAGGGAGAAGCCTCTTATGTAAGGAGTCAATATGAGTGGCAAAATCGAGGTGCTGGTCGAGCCAGATGCCTAGGTATCTGAAGCTGGTGCATTGCTCCAGAAGGGTCCCGTCCAGGGTTTTGAAAGGGGGCAGGGGGCTTGGCGGGAGAGTCTTTGTTGTGATCCGAAGGTTAATGACATGTTTTTTTTAGGGTTTAGGAATAGCTGGTTTGACCGGAACCATTCCTGGATGGCGTTGAAATCCTCCTGCAGGAGAGTTGCCACACTGCTTGTGGTAGGGCCTGAGGTATACAGTACTGTGTCGTCCGCATACATTTGAAAGGAGGAGTGGCGACATGCTGATGGGAGGTCATTTAGAAATATGGAGAAGAGCAGTGGGCCCAAGACTGAACCTTGGGGGATGCCGGCGGTAACGGGCATAGGGTTTGAGGTGTGCGAGGCGACTTTAACAGCTTGGTGTCTGCCCACTAGGTATTCTTGGAACCATGTGGTGGCTGATTCGGAAAGCCCAGCTTCAGTTAGTTTGATGAGGAGCAGGGAGTGGGAGATGGTATCGAAAGCCTTGGCATTGGCAATAAAGATGGCAGAGGTGATGTGTCCATTGTCCATACCGGTGAGTATGTTGCCAGTGACTTGTAGAAGGGAGGTGATGGTTGAGTAAGAATTGCAAAAGCCCGATTGGAAAGGAGTGAAGAATGAGGAGGCGTCCAGATGGGGTGTGAGTTGGGTGAGGACAAGACGTTCCTGTAATTTGGCTAGAATTGGGAGTAGGGAGATGGGGCGATAGTTGCCTAGGGAGGAGGGGTCACTCCCTTTAGGTAGGGATATGATGGTGGCCTTTTTCCATTCTGTGGGTAACTTGCCCAGTGTGAAAAAGAGGTTGAAAAGTGCGGCAAGAGTGGCCGCAATGGCTGGGGCGGACAGGAATAGCATCTTGGCATCCAGGGATGTAGGGCATTTGCCTTTGTTGGGGTTCAGGGCACGTAGGGATTTGAGGACTTTGGCTTGGGATACAGGGTGGACAGAGAACTGTTGGACTGGTGGGAGTGCACTGGTTTGGTGGGGGGGACTGTGGAGGGCGGACACTGGAGGGACGATAGGAGTGAGTCGGCACAGCTGGAGAAGTAGGTATTGAAGGCCTCGGCTACCCCACAGGGATCGGTGATGAGGGTGCCCTGAACTGATAGTGTCGGGGGTGGAGGCTGGGTGGGGGGGGAGAGCAGGGATTTGAGCGATTTCCAGAAGTTTGTAGGGTGGTTTATGTTTGCGCTAAAAGCCGATAGAAAATAATTATTTTTTGCCTGGTGGATGGCGTTTGTGCAGGAGTTGCGAAGGGCTCTGTAGGTATGGAGGGAAGCCTGGGTGCCCAGTTTCTTGTGGGCTTTCCATGCGTGGTCCCTGGAGTGACATTTCCTGATTATATCAGCTGTGATCCAAGAAAGGTGGGTGCCTCTGACTCTTTTTGTGTGCAGGGGGGCATGTTTGTCCCAGACTTTAAGAAATTTGGTCTTGAACGCATCAAGCGCGACGTCAATAGATGTAGCCACAAAGATAAAGGACCAGTTTATATGTCCTAGGTCTGACAGGAGCGATGCTAGGTCCAGGGAATTATATGACCTGGGGTGCAGTGTCTTGGGGGGGGCAGTGGGCCTGTGCACTTTCCTGATCAGGAAAATCATGTGGTGGTCGCTTAGGGAGTCAGGGAGCAGGCCTGCACGTATGACCCTGTGTGGGTGGGAGGTGAGAGCCCAGTCCAGCAGTGAGTGGTTTTGCGACTTGTGATTGAGCCTGGTGGGGTCTGCAATCAGTTGAGTGAGGTTCAGGGCCTTGATCTTAGTCTTAAGGTGAGCTTTATTGTTGGCTAGCCAGTTGTTGTTATAGTCACCGATGGTGTGAAGCTCTCCACATGTAGCTAGGGACTGTAGGGTGACCAGGTGGGTAATGATGTCCATTGAGGGTGTACTGGAGGGCCAATAGGTGCCTGCCATGAACACTGGGGTGGAGCATGGGAGTGAGAGTTTGATTAGGAGGGAGTTGATGTAGGCTGGGAGTGAGGGAATTTGCACTATTGTGAACTGCAGACTATTGGCAATGTACATGGCAGTTCCTCTGCCTCTCTTTCTCCCTAGTAGGTCATGTCTGATGATTGTGTAACCTGGTATGGATACTTCATCATTGGTATGCTGGGGTTTTAGCCAGGTTTCAGAAATGATCAGGATATCAGGGTGCTGGGCTAGGGCAATTGGTTGCAGCAGAGAGATTTTAGATAGTAAGCTGCAGGTGTTGAGGTGCAGGAGCCTGAGTCCTTTGGGGAAAGAGAATGGGGTGTGGGCATTTGTGGTGTTGGGACCAGGGTTTGCCTCTATGTCCCCGGACAGGAGCAGTAGCAGAGAGATGAGTTGTTTGAATTTTAGCCAGAGGTATTTTGGGCAGGTGGTAGGAGTGTGAACTGTGGAAGTAAACGGTGGGCAGCATTGGGCTGGGGTGTGTAGAACAGAGGGCCCCGGGAGAAAGGAAGGTGGCAGGATGGTGGTGCTAATGTGCCAGTGGTGGAAATGTGCATAGGCACGGGCAAGCAGGAGGTGAGAGGCAGCATAGTAGGGCTGGGGGGGCAAGACAGGGGGGCAGCTGCGGGGGAGGTTCTCTGATTGGGAGGTCAGCTGGGGGCAGGGATGACAGAGTGGCCAGTGAGAGGAGAAGCAGGGGTGGAAAAGGCAGCATCTTGGTCAGAGTGAAAGTGGAATTGCAATGTCCTGGTGGAGCGACCTCTGGTGGTAGCAGCTGATAAGCTGCAAATGGGAGAGTAGGCTGATAGGTTTTTGAGATCACGTGACACAGCCTATGAAAGTAGGAGCTCACCAAGGGTGGTGGGGCCAGAAGCACAGAGAAGCCTAGGAGTCCCTGTGGCAGGCCGAAGCCCTTGCTGAATCCTATTGTTCGGAGTTCAAAAAAGGCGTAAAACTGCTATCTGGTTTCTCGGTGGGGTGGTCGTACCGGGAGCTTGGGGGTGGGGTCCTTGTGTCGGGTTGCTAGCTGGGAGGGCTGGGCTTCTGGACTGAGAGCCCTCTCGATCCGTTTCCTAACTGGGAGCTTGGGGTGGGGGTCTCGTGTGAGTTGCTGGCTGGGGAGGGCTGGACTTCTGGACTGGGAGCTCTCTCAACCTTTTTCCCATACTGGGAGCTTCGGGGGGGGGGTCCTCTTGTCGGTTGCTGGCTGGGGAGGACTGAGCTTCAGGACTGGGAGCCCTCTTGACCCGTTTCCCTACTTCGGAGAGAAGGAGAGGAATTTATGGTGAATTACAGTGGGAGGAGCAACACTGAGCATGAGGTAAATTTTAAACAGCTATTGGAGTGACACAGCAGCTTAGGTCAATTTTAACAAGGTAATTGAGTGGCACAACAGCTGCAGACTTGGGGGATTTGAATTTCAGTGAACGCAGTTTGCAGCACTGAGTTCAGTTCCTGGACCCAGACTCTGCTGGAAATGCTGTGGGAGCTGGGGGAGCTGCTAACAGCGCAGTTCACTCAGCAGTGCATTCTTGATTTGGGGGACAATTAATTCATTGCATAAAGCACATTGCAGAACATTTTTTGTTAGCAACTCTACAGAAATACAGTGTGCTCTAGGCATACAGGTAAAATCACACTATTAATGTTGGGCAAAGTTACTTGGAGTCACGGGGGAGAATCTAGGCACAGGTACATACAGATTAAACAGAATCTTTAAAGTCCCCGGGACAACACTGGAATTGAGCTGTGTGTTGCTAGTTTCTTAAAGTACCCCTGGGAATGTAGCAAACTCTAGGTCAGTACACGATTTATAATAATAAAAAACAATCAGTCGACGTCTGCCGACAGAGAAGCACAGAGAAGCCTAGGAGTCCTTGTGGCAGGCCGAAGCCCTTGCTGAATCCTATTGTTTGGAGTTCGAAAAAAGGCACAAAAACCACACTCTGGTTTCTCAGTGGGGTGGTCATACCTGGGAGCTTCAGGGGGTGGGGGTCCTCATGTCGGTTGCTGGCTGGGGAGGGCTGGGCTTCTGGACTGGGAGCCCTCTCGACCCGTTTTCCATACTGGGAGCTTCAGGGGCTGGGGGTCCTCATGTCGGTTGCTGGCTGGGGATGGCTGGGCTTCTGGACTGGGAGCCCTCTCGAATAAACCCCAACATATTCCTGGTGAACAAAAAAACAGGCTTTCTCAGGGATAAGTAACTAGTGAGCTCCCCCCTCCCCATAAGAAAACTCTCACCCCCACAATATGTCAACAGAAACAGAACAGATACAATACTAAAAACAAACCCCTTTTCTCCCCCACAGAGCAGACCCCTATCGAAGCTCAAGGAGTGAGCGTGAATGAGCAGACAGGCCACCACACCAATGCCCTCCCACTCCTCCGCTGGCGTAGAGGTGGGCATAACCACCCATACTAGCTGCCTAGTGACACTTAGTCCATCCCGCAGCCTGAGAAACTGTGCAAAACACCCCCTGTAAGTATTACATATAAATGCCCAAAATAAGAACCCCTTTGTCGCCCACATATATTAATACTGTCAACATACAGAAAGAAACCCCACTTTATGGAAAGCTACAGATTACAGCAACTCAGTCCCAAAAGATATCCATCCCAAGAGTCAAAAGTGAATAAGAAAAAGGTCCTAGGCTCCTGGGTATCCCTCAGTCCATTTAGATAAAGTCTATCCCCAGAATTAACTCCAGAAAACTGGGATATAGACAATCCCCAGCTTAGAGTCATGCCAGTCTGAATTAGTGCCACCTGGAGGGTAAACCCCCTTTACATAACTAATAGTCCCTATGTACCTGCATAAAATGGGCTTCTGCCCAGCCAATAGTGATATCTGGTCTCCACGTAGATAACATAGAGCGCCTCAAGTCAGAGGTGTAGATAGCAGATCAGCCAGGTCTGGAATAATGGCTTGCTGCAGCCCTATCTTTGTTGTGTCCACTTTGATGGCTACAGAGCCCGCCACTGCATGGGCATCTGGGAGTACTGAAGAATCCCCAGGTGCTGTCTGTGATACCTCCACAAGCTCTTCCTCCCCATAGTCTGATCAGTCCAAATCCCCATGGTCACCAACATGTCCCTGAGGTTCAGGAGAGCGGCAAGGGTGCTTCAAATCAGGTGTTAGAGGACACTCTACAGGAACCGATGAGGTGCAGGAGGCAGAGGTAGAAGAAGAATTGTCCAATTTGATTGCACCAGACCCAGATGAAGAAACGGATTATCTCGGTTCTCTTTGCCATTTTATGGGTCCGCCACTTGACAGTCTCCTCCTGGGTAGATCAATGGAATCTCATAAAGCTTGTGAGATTGTAGGGGTTATATTGCTTTGAGGTCCTATATCCTGTTTTGATTTGGAAGGGGGTCGCATATCCAATTCCTTGTTCGAAGAAGGACCAGACCAGCCACGATTTCTCCCCAGGGATCTAGTCAGTGATCAGATAAAGACTTGAGCCTCTAATGGGGACTTAGACCAGTGCCAGTGCTCCCCAACAGACATTCAAAGTAGCCGGGTACTGGAGATGAAATGTAAGTTTTTTAGCCACCAATTCCTTTTTAACTGTGGCAAAGGACTTGCGCTGCCTGTCACTAATTTAGAGAAATCCTGAAAAATAAATACTGAGTGGCCGTTCCACTTGAGTGGACCCCTGGCTCTAGCATGCCACAGTATCTGCTCCTTTATTGAAAATCTGAGCAAATAGACCAGTATTGGGTGGAGGGGTGAGCCCCAAGCTGGGTAGGGACCCAAGGAGTGGTGTGCCTGGTCTATTTCCAGAGGAGAGCCCCATTGATAATTAAGGACTTGGTGGGGAGAGGATTGCAGAAAAAGTCCCAGGTTGTCCCAATCGGTCCCCTCCGGCAGACCAGTGATGTGAACATTATTCCTGCAGCTTCAGTTTTTTAAATCGTCCATCTTCGGGTTGAGCTGGTGGACCTGTTCTTCCATAGTAGAAATTTTTTCTTGTTGCCGAGCCAAAGTGGAGTCCACCTGCATGTAATACAACTCTGCTCCAGCTATCATCTATTCATCCTCATCCATTCTTTCCTCCAGCTGGGCTACTGAGGATTTCAGTACCGGCATCTCCTGAACTAAAGTTTTCAGTACCTCCCGTATATCGGGGATATCTTTTTCATTGACCGTAACCTCTGAGGGCTCCATGGCTGCAAGTGGAAGGCCACAGTGTTCCCCCAACAGTGTGACGCAGAACTTCAGGGAGCAGAAACCAACTGCTGAAGCACCCAAATAAACCCTTCTTCTAGTTCTCTGGGGTCCGGGCGATACTTTAGAGTGAGTTTGGAAGCAATCCAAGGGTGCAATGTAACAATCTAAAACAGAAAATCCTTGGCAGTTGGTGGAGCTCTTGACCTAAGCCACCAGCACAGATCCCTCCACACCGGATGTCCAGCAAAGGCAATCTCATATCTGTAATAGCTTATTAAACCATAGAAGCTCACTACTGTCCAGTTTTAGGCACAGAAGTCATAGCGACCCCTCTGTACAACAAACATTAGTGAGAGCAAGGTGACTGTAAATTTTTAACATATGCAACAATAATGGAGATTTATGAAAGATGCAATATGTACCCTACAGTGGATATGGAAAGGGAGGGAAATATGTTAATTTGCAGTTAATGTAAACATATAGACGAACAGGAGAAACAGTCTCTTTGAAAGTTGTAGCAGCCAGAATGAAACAAATTCATGACTTGAGAAAATTGCTGAAAGAAGGAGATGGCTAAACAATACCAGGAAGAGCACATACAGAAATGAGTGCATATAATGAAACAGGGAATAAAGATGATCCACCAAAGTATTACAGAATTATGGGGAGTGGTTGGTGGGGGGGGGGGGGGAGACACCAAGGTTATGATAGTGATTGGGGTACTAGTGAAGCCAGTGATGAGGAATGGAGCAGGGTTCAAGGAAGGAGAGCTGCAAAATGGGAAAGGGTGGACTACTGTCACTTAGTGACATTATCAAACAGATATATTTCACTACACAATGAAACCCCCATAGATAATATATTACACCATCAACAATTAACAATCAAAACCTGAATATAACATCTAGCATGGAGGAAACATCATAATCAAGAATAATGGCCCACCAGAGCAGACCAAGGTGGCCAAAACAGCAGAAAAAAGAGATGTACAGTAGTACTGAGGTTGCAGTACAAAGGTTTACAGACAGAATGCTGTGCAAAGGAAACAAAAAGATTTTCTCAATGTGCTGCTTACCAAGTGTAAGAGTTAGGGACACTAGAAAAATCTTGGAAAGTGAAACTTTTCAGTATTGTGTTTTTATTTTTGTGCGTGTTATATTTTTAATGTTTTCAGTTAGTGTTGCTGATGCCTAACGTGCTTTTTTGTCTTGTGCTGACCTTACAGGATGTGCCATCTTCTACTGGCGTACCCATTTGCACATTCGATTTGCACTTGTCTCTGTTTTACAGAAATGTTGACAATTGCTTAAACCAGAATACAAAACTAGATGCAGCACAAGGAAGATCTCATAATTTTTTTTCCTCTGTGAGCTGCTTCTTTTACCACAGTACTTACTTTTCATTGTTTATAATAATGTTGACTGATCGATACTGCATTTGCAAAAAAAAAAGGAAATGAAGTGAAGCTTGTACTAAAGAACAGTGTACTGCACAATGTTGACTTGTAATGGAAAGCTTGCGGAAAGCATGGTTGCAAATCCCACCCCCCCAAAAAAAAACTAAACAAAAAAATAATAAATGGGAACTGATAGACCTCGATTATGGATGGTGCACTGCCCTGTGCCTCTGATGGGGAAAACCTGGTAGAAACCCTTCAGCTGATATCATGATTTCATTCAGTAGTTTCACTCTGGTTCAGCCCCCAGTATGATACTGGACCATATGCTCTAGCTGGAAAAGTTAGAGCAATGAGATAGTGGGATGCACAGTGATTAAAATAGGTCTAGTGTTATAAAGGGGGCACATTTTTACTTTCATACAAGGATAAATGTGTAGAACTGATTCAAATATGTGAATGAATTCATAAGCTGCAGGGCATTAGGACTGTACATTTACTGCTAGCCCCTTCATAATTATTGTCTCATAGTCCTGCCACAGAAAAAATGAATTTTTTTTATTCACTTATAATGAAAGCAGGCGAGAAGGTCAGGGCTTTTGAAATGTGTTCCATCATCTGTTAGCCAGTGCGAGAAGAGAAGATTGTTCCAGTGGTGATTTATCAGTCTATTGACATGTGGTGAGGGCAGCTGGTCAGGATGCAGGATTGGAGGTCTAGCAGAATGTAGCGTGATTGCTACTATTCCCACCCCACGCACAAACAGCACATGACCTTTACTCATGAAGAATGCAGTGCTCATGTACTGTAAGTTCTGACCAGATGTTAAGTGCCTGAATGAGTGAATTTTTCTGTGACAGGACCAAGTACACAGTGACGTCAAATTGTGATTGAGAGTTGAGAACTGTTAGTAAATAAAATAGCAGTTTAGCAACAACAACATATTGAAACTGACAAATATTAACAGTTCTGATAAGATGTACAGTATTAGCATGTAAAGAGCTGTATATGTCCTGCCTGCAATCATTACATGTCTAAATTATTAGAATGGGAAGGTTCATCAGGTGGGTACCTTTTGGTTATGGATAAATCCTGAAAGTTTATGTGGAGGGTTGGTAGAACGGATTCCAAGATGCAGAGAAAAAGTTTTATTATCCATCAACCAGCTACACTTGTTTTGTATAAAATCTTTTTCCTTTTATTTGTTGCTTTACTATGAACATAGCGATTCCCTGTGGCCAAGCATTTCACCCAACCCTGGCCTTCATCAGGGATAAGGATCTGCTGTTCAATCTCACATAAAAATCCTCTTTATGTTATTTGGTGACCATTTTTCATTTTTAGTTTTTCTTGTTTCTTATTGATTCATGTGAAGGGCCTCTTCATAGCATGCCAGTATCTTTTTACTAGGGCCTTTAACGTTCTTGTTATCCTTTTCAATGGGCTGTTTTTATGCAGAAGCTTGCTCCTATGTCCTGGGCCTTGTCTGGTACCATTTCAAAAAGTTCTAAGAGGTCCTAGCTACAAAGTGAAAAGATACTATCATGCTGGAGGTTTGGGGGCCACACAGACACCTAATTGGGGTCCATGGGTGAAACCCCTGGTGGGAGGTTGGGGGCAATGGCCCCCCCAAAGCCATTAAGGTTTCACTTACTGTAAAGGTGAAATCTGGGCTATCCTGAGCCCTCAAACATTACAAAAAGAGCTTAGAACAATGGGTAGTGTAATCCTTTTGCAAAAGGGGAAGGCTTGGAAACACTTCATGTAAAATGGGCTATTGGGCTGAAATGCACAAGGCAACATCCTACTGCATTTAGAAATGGATACATTTACACAGTGAGAGAGATGCAGAAAGTCAATAATTGATAATAGTAGTATGGTATGATTAGTAGGGGCTGTGCACACAGGTCAAGGCCCATGGATTCATTGTGAAGGAGATTTTGATTCTGTGCAAGTTTATAGGCACATAACACTGCACAGGACTTGTGAGGTGACAATACAGGTTGATCCTGCTTTGCTTACCACTGGTGGTGGATGCACCTTCCTTGTAATGCTTTGCACTTCAGGTCATGTTAATAATGAAATATAAAGGTTTGAGCTAAACTCTTGAGTCTCTATATGCTTGTTCTTAGTTTATCAGTGAAACAAACACAAACATGGAGCACAGATTTAATAGAAGAAAGATTAAGAGGGCACCACTAGTCTGGAATGAAACTGCAGGCCAGAAGGAGAACAGGTCATGCCCAGGTATTCTATATGAATGAGACTGTGATTATATGCAACTTTATATGCACATAACACTGCATTGGACTGGGTGGGGGGAGAGACACTTCTGGTTGGTCCTGCTTTGTTTTATGACTGGTAGAGGATGTACCTTCCTTGAAATGCTGTGTGAAATGGGTCATGGCAATCATGAAATATAGAAGTATGAGATAAATCTGCTTGATCCTGCCTTTTAAAACCAAACTAACTGCACCAATTTCAAAGAGGGGCACCACTGTTCTGGAGTGAGTTTGCAGGCCAAGAGGAGAACAGGTCATGCTAAGGTATTCAGCATGATCGAGACTGTGATTATGTTTATTTTATTTATTTAGTTCATAGATCGGATTTACAAACCTTTGAGTCAGAGACTCATTTACAAAGGTACCTCGTCGCAGGGAGGTGGGGGACAAACATATTTATGAGGCAAGACATTGGTTAACAATACAGGTGAAATATAAGATGTATACAGCAAGGCAATTGCAGTGACAAAAACAGGTGAGATACAGCAGAGGGGAGAACAAAAAAAATAATAATAATACAAAACAATAAAGCAAAACACGAAAAAATAACAATACAAGACTGATTAGTACCATGTGGCACCCTCAGGGTACTGTGCATGGCGTGCAGATAATAGAAACCAATTCTAAGTAAGCTAGGGTGTATGTAAGACTAGCGGGCAGATGGGTTCAGAGGGTGCTCTAGGAAAACACTATTATGGACAAGTACAGCTCCGATTGTCAGTGAGGTATTTGCATAGTGCTATTTTGAAGGGGCTGATTTTGGGGATGTTTGTGATGTGCGTGAGGGGGAGTTATACCAAGCGGGTGTTCTGTGGTGAAAGGACCTTTGGCTGAGTGAGGTCCTAGCTCTAGGCACCTGGAAGGTGGCTTTGGTGGCATTGTGGGTGAGTGCCAGGTGGGAGGCCTGTTGAAGGGGTGTAGTGACACCTGGGGGGCAAAGCCCAAGTAGAGCCTTTTTAGCTAATATACAGGTGTGGTATTGCAGCCGTTCATCAAAGGTGAGTATGTCAGAAGCAGAGTACAGTAGGCATGTGTGAGTTCTGCTGTGGGCACCGGTCAGGACCCTACAGGCTTTGTTGATAGAGGTCTGGACTTTGGTGAGGGCAGTGGGGTCGGCAGCTGCATAGGTAGGGAGTCCATAGTCCACCAAGGACAGAATGGATGAGGTGATAGCAAGTCTTAGGGCAAACTCAGGAAGGAAGTCTTTGTGGCAGTAGAGGAGACCATTCCGGGCATTCGTGGCCGATGACAAAGCGTTAAGATGGGTGTGGAAGGTGAATGCTGAGTCGAAGGTGATGCCCAGATATTTGTAAGTTGATACCTGTTCAAGGGGGTGGAGTGTGCTGGGGGAGATGTGAAGGGGAGCATTTCTGGAGTTACTTTGACGGTGTGCAAAAATCATAGATTTCATTTTTTTAAGGTTCAGAACCAGACGGTGATCGAGGAACCATTTTTCAGCTTGGCTGAAGGTGAGTTGCAGGGAGCTCTGGAGTGTGAGTGGGTCGGGGTGTGAGGCGACAAGGACTGCGTCATCAGCGTATAGAAGCATTTTGCCTGTGCAGGAGCTAGGGAGCATGTTTAGAAAGAGACTAAATAGGGTGGGGCCCAGGATGGAGCCTTGAGGGACCCCGGAGCGTACTGGTAGGGTTGTCGATAGGATACCATTTAATTTGACCCATTGGGATCTATTCTGGAGGTAGCTGGAGAATCAGTCCAGGGGGCCCGATGAAAATCCCAGCAGATGAAGGGAGTCAAGCATTAGTGGGTGACACACAGTATCAAAGGCCTTAGATAGGTTGATGAACACTGCCCTGGTGATCTCTCCCCAATATCAAGTGCAGAGTGTATTTGGTAGCAGAACTCCAAAAGGGCTGTGGAGGTGCTGTGACCAGGGCAGAAACCATGTTGCTCTGGGCATAGTATGTTGTATTTAGATAGGTAATCCATGAGTTGGGTGGATACTAACTTCTCTAGGGCTTTGGGGGGGGGAGGATGGAGAAGGGTCTGTAATTGTTTGGTAATGTTCGGTCTCCAGTTTTATGGATAGGGGTAATTTCAGCCAGTTTCCATGCACTTGGGAATTGGCCAAGGCATAGGGATTGGTTGAGGAGATCCGTGAGGGGGGCTAACATGACATCCAGTGTTAGGCGGAGTATCCTGGAGTCAAGGGGGTCTCCGCTCGGGTTGTTGGAGGAGAGGGCTTTTAGGAGGAGAGGTTTGGTGTCATGGGGGGAGATTATCCTGAAGAGGAATGGGGGCCGGGAGGTAGCAGAGTGGTTGAATGTAAGGATGGGGTCAAAGAAATGGGCAGAAAGAACCGCACTTCGGTCAGAAAATGTGTTGAGGCAGTCTGCAACACATGGTTGGTCAGTATTAATAGTGCCATTAATAACCATCTGGGGGGGAGTGGGTATTACCATTAAGCTCTTTTATGTTATCCCAGAAAGCTCGGGCAGAGCCCCACGATGAGGTCAAGGTGGTTTGGTAATAGCTGGCCTTTGCTTGTCTAATGGCCCAGGTGCATTGGTTGCGAGCAACTTTATAGGCTTGCCTGTCCGCTATCCTGCCGGACTCAACCACAATGTGCTATAGGTTATCCCTTTGCTTCAGTTGCTGGACCAAAGAGGGGGAAAACCAGGCAACATTCTGCCTCTTGGGGTAAGATTTGGTGATGGGGGCAAAGATGTCACAGGCCTTACAGAAGGCACTGGTGAGGAAGGCTAGGGCAGTATCTGTATCTGTTGCGAGGGTGATTGGGGACCAGTTGAGCTGGGCAAGGTGCCGCTTTAGCTTATTAAGGCCCCCAGGGTGGAAATGGCTACAGGGCGTGGTATTGTACACAGGACTGAGTGTGGGGGAGGACCAGAAACAGAGAAATGGTGAATGGTCACTAAGGGAGTCTGCTAGGACAGTAGCAGACTTGATTTTGTGTGGTCGGTTAGAGAGTACTATGTCTAGGAGGGAGCTGGTCCCCCTAGTTTGGTTAAATCTGGTGGGCCAAGTAACCAGTTGGGATAGATAAAGGGCTGTGAAGTTGTCCTTAATGTGCCCTGAAGTGGGGCTGAGCCAGTTGATATTGAGGTCTCCTAGAAAGAGCTGTTCAGCCTTGTGTGGCAGGGTGGAGAGATAATCTGTGAGAGAGTGGATAGCTAGACTTTGTGCCCATGGGGGTATGTAGGTGGTTGTGAGGTAAAGCGGGCCACGACCAGGGTGCGGGGTGATTTTCAGGGTGATGGCTTGTGCCCCATGGCCAAGCTCAGGGGGTCAGTAGTGCATGACTCAGGAGGGAGTCATGCAGGTAGATGGCACACCCGCTACCACATTTACCCACCTGATCTTCTCTGAAAAGAGTGAAGCCGGGGAGGCAGACAGCAGAGTCTGGAGTAGATTGGGAGAGCCAAGTTTCTACTATCACAAGAATGTCGGGTGTGTGCTGTGATACTCAGCACTGGAGCGCTGCAGTTTTCCTTGGGAGACTGCAGATATTCATAGAGGCAATGCAGAGGCCATGTCCAGTGGGGGGTGGTGGTGTTGTAGCGGGTCCTGGCCCAGGGTTAGGGTGGACATTCCCAGAGAGCATTAGGAGTAGGACAATAAGATGTAGGGAAAGACTGTGGCAGTTGTAATGTTGCTTGCATAGATGCCAGGATCTCAGAGGGGTTGTGCAGGGATGGGAAGTGAGTTGAGGGCAGATATGGCTAGGGTAGAGAGGGACCACCTACTATAGTGTGCAGGGGATGGGGGTGGGCATTGGTGGTGGGTGAGGGGGCAGTGGAGTGGTCCAGCATGTGAGGTATGTTAATGGGGAATGGTAATAAGATGGTCGAGTTATAAGTAATGGAGTGATGTGCCTGATAAGGCTGGGATTCTGGCAGGTGTCCATTTATAGATGAGCTGTAGAGATTTTCTGCAGTGGGTGGGGATAGTATCATGAGGAGTGAAGCAATTGTCCAGAGTACTATTGGAGGCATGGTTGTGTATGGGAATGTAGGAAAGGAGATAGAGTTTGTATGCAGGATCCCCCTAGTGTTGAGGAAATATAACCTGTAGGTGGAAAAGTGGGCTGATTGGTTCTGCACCATACGTGACTAACAGTATAAAACTGAGAGCCGACCAATGGTGGTGGTGGTGGTGGGGGCAGTGGGGAGCCGGCGTGCAGCCCTGGCAGGGCAAAACAACACACTTTGTTCAAAAGCCTGGCACTGCTCCTGAGCCTTACTGCGATCCCCTTAAGGCGAATGCATACCTATGCAGTCCGGGGGGGTGGGGGACGATTCCTCAGCTCGAGGTCCTGGGGAGGGCAGGCTCTCCAGCCCTCATGACCCGCAGTGGTGCCGAAATTCCCTGTAGGAACCCCTGGAAATGAGGAGAGAGGGGAGATTTTAAGCAATATCCAGAGGCGTGGTTACGGTAAGTACACAACAGCAGCATTTACTGACTGGTCTAACTCAGCTTCTATTTAGCAATGGGAGTCTAATTTCAATTCCGATGTTCAAGCGGGAGCTGCAGCAGTTCAAGCCCTTGTTCAGTTACAGAGATATTACAGTTTAGCAAGCACTGAATGAGGCTTACCGGCTGCACTGCTTTATTAAAGGGCCAAAAACAGATTACCAAGTTTAAATTTAAGCGGGAGTCACTGCGTTCGAGTCTCATTCAGGTTGCAGGTATTACTGTTTAGCAAGCACTGACTGAGGCTGACTGGCTGCACTGCTTTAAGAAAGGGGCTGAAGACCGATTACCAAGTTTAAATTTAAGCGGGGCAACACTGGTTCGAGACCTGTTTAGTCACTTAAGGCAATCTACCTGCTTAGTGTTCCTGCACTTGCAACTATAGGCTCGTAATACTTATACTACATTCTTAAGGTAACCTTGACTAACACACTAAACAGTATAGCCTGGCAGAAAAAAAGCACAATAAAAAAACAACTAACTTCAGTGTTGCGCCAACTCTTAAGGCGCATGGAGGATTTAAAAAAAAAATGTCCTTTGTTCAAGTCCAGGCTTGGCGCCAAACAACACGCTTTGTTCAAAAGCTTGCCGCTGCTCTTGAACCTTACTGCAATCCCCTTAAGGTGAATGCATACCTATGCAGTCCAGGGGGTGGGGGCGATTCCTCGGCTCGAGGTCCTGGGGAGGGCAGGCTCTCCAGCTCTCAAGACCCACAGTGGTGCTGAAATTCCCTGTAGGAACCCCTATGCAGCTCGGGGGTTGGGGGGTGATTCCTCGGCTCGAGGTCCTGGGGAGGGCAGGCTCTCCAGCCCTCGCGACCCGCAGTGGTGCCGAAATTCCCTGTAGGAACTCCTATGCAGTCTGGGGGGGGTGGGGGGCAATTCCTCGACTCGAGGTCCTGGGGAGGGAAGGCTCTCCAGCCCTCGCAACCCACAGTGGTGCTGAAATTCCCAGTAGGAACCCCTATGCAGTCCGGGGAATGGGGGGGTGATTCCGAAGCTCGAGGCCATAACACTGCACAGAAGGAGTAGGGGGGAGTGAATAGAGGCTGGCCCTGCTCTGCTTATGACTGGTGGATGATGTACCTTCCTTGAATGGAGGATGTACCTTCCTTGAAAAGCTTTGTGAAATGGGTCATGGCAATATTGAAACATAAAGGTATGAGGTAAACCTGGTTGATCCTGCCTTTCAAAACCAAATTGTTGCACAGATTTCAGAGAGGGGCACCATTGGTCTGGAGTGAGTTTGCAGACCAGGAGGAGAAACAGAACAAACAGGTCATGTCTTGGGTTTCAGTGTGACTGAGAATGTGATAAATTGTATCTTCCTATTGGTGTATAATACTTTATGAGAGCTGCAGATGTCATTTATTCTGCTGCGTTTATAAATGGACACATTGAAATGACTGAGAGAGAGTATTACATTTGTTTAACACTGGATCAACATGTTTTGCCAGTTGTTCTGCAGTTATGATCACTTGGCAGTGGTCCAAACTGGTAAGCCCATTAGATCACAATAGGGTTTGTGGGTTAATTGGTGTCATCTCTTTGCTATTGTTGCGGAACTGTCTATAATGATATCAGCAGACATTAACATTAATGTCTCTTGCTCAGTTGTCATAATTGCTATAGAAACATAGATTTTGATGGCAGATAAGGCCCACCTGGTTTGCCCATTTCCCTTCCTAGTTAACTCCTGATCCTAAATTATCAGCAGCTTACCTTCTCTTTCCTACCACTAGGGTTGCCTTCTGTCTATCACATGCATTCTTGAACTCACCAATCATTTTAGCCTGCACAATCTCTGCTGGGAGGCTGTTCCATGCATCCGCCATCCTTTCTGTGGAAAAATATTTCTTCACATTTCCCCTGAGTCTCCCCCCCCCAGCCTCATAGTGTGACCTATTTTTCTTGCGCATCTCTTTTTTTGAAAGATGCTGCCCTCCTGCACATTGTTGATTCCCCTGAGGTACTTGAACGTCTCTATCATATCTCCCCCTCTCCCCCCCTGCTAAATCATCAAGCCTCTCCTAGTACATTGTTGAATGAAGCCATCTCAGAACAACTAAATCCATGTTCACATGAATAACTTGTGACAGGGATAGTCGTGACTTTGACTAGTTTTTTCAGGGGAAGGAAACATTAGGATATCTAGTTTATTATTAAATGCTGTCATATCTTTCATTTCATTTGGAAAGTGCTTCACAAAGTTCTTTGCAACAACAACCTCTTCATATAAAATATTGATTCCATAATGATCAACTGCATGTTTCAGAAATTCAAAGCTTGGAACATTTGATGATGAAGGCGAACAAGATTGAATGCCAGTTAAAATTTCTTTGTTTACAGCAGAAAATCTTCTATCAAGTTCTGCAATCTTTCTGTCTAATCAAGGATAGCACAATTTGGATTGGATATTTTCTTCATTATGGATAACTTCATGTGAACCAGAGTCTGTTTCAACTAAGAAATCATCCAGCCTGGGATTTCTTTTAATCTTGCGATATGCTGAAATCTGAGCAATTTATAAATCAGGTCTCTCACAAAACTGACAGGCTTTATTATACATGTCATTGGCTGCTGCCTCATTTTGCATGTCTGACAGAGTAGTGGTAACAGCCTCAACAGCAGTTACAGCAGTTGACAAATCAAGTGATTCTTTCTACAGAAGATTAAACAACCCACTGGTTGTGTTCAGTAGTGTCTGAAACATGAAAAGACAGGAAACTGTTGCCCAGCTTGCAAGCTTCTTTCATAATCCCTGAGCAGTTGCATCAGACCCCATATCCAAACAACTTAAAAGTGCATCAAATGCTTTCAGCACAACACTGATAGATCACAGTCTGCAAGACCATCTACAGTAGTATCCAAGAGCGGATAAGTTCAGCTGTTGTTAAGCCAAGGTCCCCCTGTGCATTCATGAACTGCTGGTGCTGTTTCACCAAAACACTAAAAAAAGCATACTAAGACTCAAGAGTTTGAAAGAAGTTACAGGCCTCTGGCAACTCTTTGCATGCACTACAAAGCACACAATTTAGTTCATGGGCATAGCAATGTACATAAATTGCCTTGTCATGAAACATTCAAAATGTTTCTTGAACTCCACTTACATGACCACTCATCACAGAAGTCGTGTTGTAAGCCTGAGCAACACACAACAATTTGTCAATTGCATTTTTTTAAATGGTTGTCTAATACAGCAGTGAAATTGACAGCATCAAACTTATTCATTTTAGTAAACCCAAGAAACCTTTCCATTATCTGTTTTTCAGTGTTTACATAAGTGCACACAGACTTCTAGCTGTTCACATGTTTTACTATCTCTGGCTTCATCAATGATGATAGAAAACATTTCTGCAATATTATCTCCTAAATAATTACTGCAAGTGTTTCTTTTGAACAGCTGTTAATTAATTCAGTCAATAAATTTGGTGACATATAAATTGCATTATCTGGTGGTCTGTATTTTGCATGAAAGGGGTCACACTTCTGAATGCGATCTAGGAGTTTCAGAAAGTTTTCTTTGCTCATGCTATCTGGGCTCTCATTATGTCCCCAAAATGCCAGTCTCTGTATTTAGATATTTCCACGAGCCACTTCATGTACTCACTCCAATCATGGATGTCGTTGTCTCTTGCCCTGACTTGTTCTATAGTGCCAGTTTTCTTTGTACATTCAAATTCTGCCAAGACAGTCGTGCTACTCAAATGTGCAGCTGCAGAATCATGTTCCCTAAATGATTCAGTAGCTCTTTTCCAGTTTGTGAATCCTTTGCCAAGTAAAGAGTCTCCAAATGACCTAGCATTTCTAGTGCTAAATATTCTGCAAGGGAAACAATATGCTGCATTGGGTTGAACTGAGTATTCTAACCAATGGAATGTTTTAAAGTAATCTGCTTGAAATGACCATTTGCATACATTCATGTTTTTACTGAAACAAGTTGCTCGGAAGTTAGAATTCTGTGGCTGTACAGGACAAGAATCACCATTGCCAAGGTCACTTGGAGATTTGTTCTTTGTTGTATCAGATGATGCTGCAATTGGTAAAGGAGCAACAGTTTCTACCAGTTGACCCACCTGTGCTCTTCCATATATTGCTGTATATCGCCTTGGCTATGCCTGCTTCCTAAATCATGAAGAGATGCCACAGTGGAAAGTGACTGCTGTGCTGCTATATCTGTTAACATAATTCATGCTCCTTGACCTTCTGATTGAGACAGTGGCTGCAAATTATTAGTCTTTCTGAAAGATTTTCTTATATCCATAATATATTCTTGTGTTGGATTGTTTTTATGTTGTGATGTAGAATCTGTTGATGTGTCCATTTGTCCTTTTGAGTACCAGACTTTAGTCTCTTACTCTTTTTTTTGTGGGGGGGGGGCTAAGTATTAATGCCAGAAGAACAAAACATCAGTCCCTCTTTTCACAGCACAGGCAGGCACTGGCAGAGTGTGGCCACTTGTATTTTTTTTATTTGTTCTCAATTTTGAGTCAGAATGTTCACTAGTACCATAACAGCCCTTAAAAGGACTTTTCTAGTACAGTATAGGATAGACTCAGACTCTGGACTGTGTGGTCAATTGCAAATTGTTTTTTATTTAATTTTTGTTCACTTTTGGGCTGAACTGCCAACAAGTTATACGGTAGCCCTTAAAAAGGCTTCACTTTTGTAGTACATCACAGTATAGGATGGTTTGGTACTCTGGAGTGTGTGGCTGACTGGTCTATAAAGTACAACCTCAATTAACTGAACCCTGATTATCCAGATCTCCCTATAATCTGAACTCTGACACTAACCCCAACTCTCATTTGCCCAATGATAAGGCCCCTGATTATCTGAATTCTTGATTATCCAACCAAATCTCATGTCTCCCATAGCATTCGGATAATTGAGGTTGCACTGTATATTTTTTATGTGTTTGTAAATTTCAGGCCCAAAGTACCACAGTAGCCCTTAAAAGGGCATTTTCTAGTACAGTATAGAACAGATTGGGACTCTGGAGTGTATGCTGACTGTGGTCACCTGTATATTTTTTTATTTGTTTTTAATTGCAGGCCAACATGCCCACTAGTACCACACTAGCCCTTAAAAGGGCTTTTTTTGGTACAGTGTAGTATGGACTGGGACTCTGGACTGTGTGATCACCTGTAGGCTTTTTTTATTTGTTTTTAATTTTGGGCAAATTCATCCACAAGAAACATTTAAAAAGCCTTGCTTTTCTTGTACAGTATAGTATAGAATGGTCTGGGACACTGGAGTCTGTGGTTGACTGGCCTATATATATTTTTTTTAATTTTGGGCCAACTTGCCCACTAGTACCACAATAGCCCTTAAAAAGGCTTTTCTTTTCTAATATAGTACAGTATAGGACAATCTGGGACTATGGACTGTTTGGTTGCCTGTAGACTTTTTTATTTGTTTTTAATTTTGGGTCAGTATGCCCACTAGTACCATACTAGTACTAGGTCTATCCCTTAAAAAGTTAAAAGGGCTTGTTCTAATACAGTATAGGATGGCTGGGAGTGGGACTGTGTGGCCACCTGTGTTTTCTTTAAATCTTTTTAATTGGCCAGAATCAAATACCCATTGCCTGCTTCTAACACAGATCATGATAGCTCAGATCACAGCAGTCCTTAAAAGGGCTTTTTTCCTACAGTATGGGATGGCCTGAGGATGTGCACTGTGTGGCGCTGGCCACGTATATTTTTTTATTTGTTTTTAATTGACCAAAAACGCCCACTAGTATACTTACCTGCTACCACCAGGAAAGCACTTGGTATGTGCAGCCCAGCACTAGTACCTACTACCACTAAGCCCTCCCTCCCCTCCTTAAATGTACACACACTAGTGCTTGGTACCACTCACTACCACACTATTAGCCAAGCCCTTATTTCTCTAGTAAAGTAAGTATAGCCTACTTGTAGGCTACTTGTATAGCTTAGAATGGCCTGGGTAGGGCAGCAACTCACTCTGGACTGTGGCTTCTCTCCTCAATCTGTGGCCTGGCTGGCCTGCTCCAGCCAGGCTGGATGTATTATAAAATATTGAAACTTGGTTCCCTGAGTTTTACTAAGCTGAATACAGCAGCAAGAAACATGGTAGCCAGACATGTGGAGTTTTGCAAACTTTTCCTTTTTTCTGTACGTTGGGAGACTTTACTCCCCCACAACCCTTACTTTTCAGAACAAATTCCATTGTGGGCAATTTTCATGTGTGGGGCAACCGTATGTCAGCCTGCTGGATTTAGGATAATGAAATTCAGGGAACTGAGTTTCTAGAGTTCAAAATACTCCCATCAGGCCTCCTACGTCTATATATATTCATTTTTTGCCAATACTCTATACCAAAACCAAGACATGTGATGATACACTAGTCCTTAAAAGGACATTTTCATAGTAACAGATGGTATTTTTATTCCACTGCACTCTGAAAAGGCAGAACTTCAACTCTCTGTCCTTCCATCTCAGTCTCCTCACTCTCTCAGACAACTGTGACTTGACTGTAGTCTGTATATGGGCAGTACAATCTACAGTCACATTATAAGCCTAAGAGAGCAGGGCGGTGCACACATGGTGTGGTATAGGAGGAGTAGTTCAGAGGGAAGCAGAGTGACAGTCTGGCAGATGTCAGGGGACAGATTGCATTTGCTGCTGACTGTCTTCCACTGCCCAGGCAACATTCATTGCTTGCTGCTGCAGCAGTGCTGGCAAAGCCACTGCCGAGCTGAAGGAGACTGTAGTCAGAAGCCAATGAGGACAGTCAGGACTTTATGCCAGCCTGGCAGGACTTGGAGCTGGAGGAGTGGAGCCATGAGACAGGGGAGGAGCGCTGATCCACAGAAGGCAAGTGGGGCGGGTCCAGAATGATGATCATTCAAGATCATCAGGTGCTGGGGCTTTGTTTTTTTAAAAGGAGGATGCAAATAATGGGGGTAGGAACCAAACAACCAATTACTAGTGCCAGTTAGGGGGTGGGCAATGTAGGGTGACCATGGGTCAGCAGCAATCAAGCAAGCAAACCCCATTACACTCCATGCTCCAGAGCTCTGGTCCTGCAGTCCATCTGAAAAATAGCAAGAAGTTCATAACAACAACAAAAAAACTCATCTTGCAGCAGTTTAACCTGTGGCCATTTGCAAGACACCTGGGGCACTGGCCCCTCTGGCCCTGGGTTAACGACACCCCTTACTAAAAAGAGGGACTAAAATACACTGAGGGATTAGACTGCCAACTGGCACATGAACATCACTGTGGATATTGTAAATAAGAGGCCCTTCACTTTGGCCCAAATAAGTCAGGCTGGAGGTGTTATTTAAATAGAATGCAACTATAAGCAATGGATCATAAAAAAGACGTCTGGACCATCACTGTTCGGTGGCTGAAGCTGTCACTGCAATGTGAAGTGGCATTAGGTACTGTAAAGTGAATCACATTCAGGCTGCATTAAAACAGACACATAATGTGCAACTCAAGTGATTTCATTCAGCCCCTTTTTTGAGTACTGGTAAGGCTACATTTAGAGTACTTTGTATTGGTAGCCACAGTATAAAATGGTATTGTGAGAGTCAAAAAAGAGCAGGAGAGAGCAACTGAAATAGTTAAGGGAAATGTATATTTATTTATGTTTCTGTTAACTGGTGAGTTCACTAGTCTGCCATGGCCAATTTTCAGGCCTGACCTGGGTACATTGTAGTGTACAATAACAGTGTGATAAACAGGTAGGTTATACAGTAACACAATACAGTTATAAAGTGGTACAGAGCAATTTACAACAGCAGTGAGGCATCTGGACAGTTTATAGACCAACACAACTCAATTATACATCTATACAGCACAGATGAAGTACCAGGTGATAAAACACGGTAACAATGGTTGACTTGCAGTAGGAAATAAAAGGCTAAGCTGTGGGGGATATTGTGAATGAATGTAACAGACTGCCCAGAAAGATGGGTTAAGCTAAGAGTGTTTAAACTTGGGTGGGACAGATATAAGGGAATGATGGGACACATAGGCATACATGTGGAAGGGATAACTGGGGGTGGGTGGTGTTGATCAGCCATGAAGGCTATCATATATCTAAATTTAGCCTGGAAATGGGCCAAACATAGAGATTAGCAGGAAAATGGGCAGATTGGATTGACCTCTGAATCTTTTTCAGCCAACACAATCTGTGTTTTTCTGTTATTTAAGTAGGTTAGGTACGGCTAAGACAAAGATAGGATTTTCATTTTTGAAATTTTATTAAAAGTGACTGGATAAGGTGGCTCATGGGGACCCTTTTCAGCTTTGTCAAGGAAGAAGGGTTAGCAGGCATGCTGTGCACTTAAGCTATGGCTAGAGTTAGGAGTCATGTGAGAAAGCATATTTGTTATCCAGATGGGGGTAAACCTATGGGCCAAATTTACAAAGAAGTAGTGAAAATCAGTTCCTCATGGAGAAAAATGTTACTGAGTCCAATAAGTGGGGAAGGGAGGGTTCCCAAAGTGATTCCAATGCTCTTATACTATCTCAACATTATGTTTGCTTAAGTGGCATAAACAATTTGTTGCAAAAACACTACATTACGGCACCAGTTAGGGTGGCTTAATGCCGTAAAAGTCAGAAAATGGGGCATTGGGGTGTCCAACCGTAACTCTCCACCCCCACCATGTAGGCAACAGCAGGAAAAAACATTATGGTTTCATCTCTCTTGCTTCTTCGCAAATCAGGTGTGGAATGTGCCTTGGGGTTGTCAACCCTAATGGTCACCCCATTCCATCAGCAAATAAGCCAAGATGGATACAGTATATGAGAATGGGGTGAGCGATAGGGTTGACAACCCCAATGCTCACCTCATGCCTGATTTATGAAGACGCAAGAGACATGAAACCATAATAGTTTTTCCTGTTGCAGCCTGCAGGGTGGTGGTGGGTAGTTATGGTTGGAAACCCTAACACCCCATTTCCTGACTTTTGGGGCATTTAACCACCCTAACTGGTGCCTTAACATATTTTTTTTGCAAAGAATTTCCTTTCTTTTTGAGATACAGTAGTGGAATCCTATCCTCATTCGTACAGGGCCCTTTGGGACCTGCACATTTATCCTTGCTCAGCAGAGGTTTACTCATATTGTCATCAATGTTAGAGTCATTTCTGAACACGCAAACTATTAAATCATTGATCTAACTTGACAGAAACATTCCTTGACACTAAAAATGTGAGGTCCACTATTTAAAGACATATTATTCTTCAAAATAAGAAAGTGCTCCACATTCTCGCCATTTGCTCTGATTTTTGAGGGCCATTGCTGTGAATTTTAACGCCAAGAGGTTGAGAGGTATGGTCCTTCCCCCTCCCTGATCCCTGTCCCATTGAGTTTTTTTAATAATTTGCCTGGTTGTTTAGTGGTCCCTCGCACAATGCTGATCCCAGTCCTGTGATGTTGTTTAATTATTTCTCTGGTACTGTAGCGGTCCCTCCCCCCTCCCTGATGCTGCTCCCTGTCCCATCATGTTTTTTTCAATAATTTCCCTGGTAGTCTAGTGGTCCCCTTCCCCACTCCAATGCTGATCCCTGTCCTGTTATGTCCTTTAATAATTTCCCTGGTAGTTTAGTGGTTCCCTCCACCCTCCCCAATGCCAATCGCCGTCCCATTATGTATGTTTTTATAATATCCCTGGTTGTCTAGTAGTCCCTCCCCATTATCAATTCCCATCCCATAAAATACACATTAACATATCCCAGGTGGTCTAGTGGACCCCCCACCCTGTCAGATAGTGACCCACCACCCCGCTGTCCCCATTCCAATACCCAGCCATCAGCCAGCACAACCCTCCTTTGCCACCAGGGCTGGCCACGGACTGAGCTGTAAATAAGTGCATATTTTATACAATACACTCTAATTTACTGTGATTGGATGACTGCTTTATTTTGCCTTTAAACTGCTGCACCACCCAGTACGGAGCCAAGGTCTGAGTTTCAGCAGCATTGTGTTTTAGAGCTACAACATATTATTTGTAGATCAACAAGTCTGGTACATTTGTTTGGTAAAGAACAAAAAGAGGGGGTTGTGGTTTTTACATTGGGTTTGGGGAGTGCTGGTTTGTCTCTACCACTCAGGTGACTTTGAAAAGTTGCAGTTATGTTCCAACCACAGATCTACATGCTACATATACAGCATTTGCAGACTGCTGCTAACCATGTCTGGATTCAATCAACAACTAACTTTGATATACCTACTTATTCTGAGTTTTGCAAAAAAAAAAGTTTTGTATAAAAATAACTAACATTTACAGGAATTAAACAGTTAAACTGTTTCCAGATTTTGATTCCCACCCAGTAGGATTTCAGTTATGTAAACACACTTATGTATGTCCGATAGATTTCTGGTCGCAAGTTTGAAAGTCAGGATTCATTTTTGAATTCTTGATATGGGAGTTAGTATCCTAGGGGCTAAAGCACCAAGCTGCAAATGCAGAGACCCAGCAGCTAACATGGGGCAGGGACAATTATTAATTATTATTATAACAGGTACTATTGGGGGATCAGGAAGGGGGGACCACTAGAACACCAGGTCAGGGAAATTAATAAAGAATACGGAAATCGGTGCTATTGCAGGATTGGGGAGGGCCATTAGACCACCAGGACAGGGACTTAAATAAATGTTATAGAAATGGGTGCTCTCTGGGGATTGGGGAGGGTGGACCACTAGATCACCAGGTCAGGGGACTTATTAAATATTATTCTAATGGGTGCTATCAGGGATCAAGTATGGAGGGCCACAAGCCCACCAGGGAAGGGGGGCAAGGATGCTTGCCTTTGCCAGAGGAGCTTGCGGCACACCCCTCCCATCTGCCACATGTTTGTTGCACAGGAGTGATTGCCGCATGGGTGGGGACTTAGGAGCCAGGACCCCTCCTGTACCTGAATCTGGTGCAGGGTCCCTTGCACACCGGGCTTTGGCACAAGCTGCTGTTTACCGCAGCTTGCACCAATCTTAGCCCTTTTTGTGAATTTGGCCTTGCAAATTTTATCTTGATAAAAAACTGATGTTTTCCAGTGTTTCAGTTTCCCTTGAATCATTCACACAACTGCATTGCCTGTTTTCTGTTAATTCTGCAAAGACTAACAAATGTTGCACTAAGCCAGTAATCAAATTCTTATTTTAAGGTTTTCAGTATACTAGGTGGGGAATTGGCAATAGGATCATCTTGGTATAATTATGCATGTAAAATCTAAAACGCTCCAACTCCAACAAGGCATTTTTGCTCTTCTGTTACTGCCAAGATCTTTCTGATTCTTGGTAAATTAAAACTAGACATTACTTTGGGAAAGCATCACAGAAAAAAAAATAAACTGAAATAAACAGAGTTTCTAAATACAAATAAATACATTGCAGATACTTGTACAATATAGTGGAGATGCCCCATAAAAAGCAAGCCCTTCAGCCTGGAGTTCATTAGTTTGCTTAGGTAAATTATACACTTAGATAAAATGACAAGAACAGCATGCTGCTTGCTGACCTTTTGTCACCTTGATGAATAAACATGATCTGGCAGCATGGTAATGTGAATGCAGGTAGACCACCCCCCTCCACACACACCTACACTCTATAAGGCACATCATGATTGCAGTCCTTATCTGACACCTAGCTCATAATTTACCCTGTTTGTTGAATAGTGTGTCAGGTTTCAGCGTCAACTGAAAACTAGTAGCTGAAGTGCTAACGGAAATGTTATAAAGTGCAAATTCTTGCACAGTACAACTCTCCATTAGGTAGCATTTCTGACAGTACTGATCAGTTCCTAAGTGTAATTAAGAACTCAGTTATCTGTGTTACAAGGCAGCGATTTGTTAGGTAATGAAATAAACTGATTTGGCTGCACACTGCTGTGTACACTACCACAGAGGACCATTGCACTCATACAAAACATGATGATACACTGATGGGTGGGAGCATCTTTCCTGGGGGAAGGTAGGTGAAGCAGAGACTTGAATGCAGCTGAAAATACAGGGAGGATGGTGGACGGGAGATCAGTCTATTCATTATTGTAAATGCTACTGTGTTAAAAATTGTCCACAAACAAAACAGTCTAAAGCATTCTAAAAGGCAGTGGTAGACAGTTCATTCTCCCTGTCATTTTGACACCACTACACATCAAGATTGTGGAAAGCTTGCCAATTTCTTTGCCTGCTAAAGTGCATATTTTTTTTATATACATTTTATCACCTTTGCCACCCTCTGGCTGTCCCCTTCTGAACGACCCTCCAACCCTGTCACCCTGGTCTTGCTAGGACTTACCTTCTGCCCAGTTGCTGAGTGTGGAGACTGCAGAGGTTCACTCATCATCTGTGGCTAGAGGGTTTTTTTCCTCCATTTTCTCCCCCCATCCTTGTTGCTGGAATGCACATGCAGGATGTGTGTATGTGGAGGTGTGCACACATCCACTGAAGTCCCACAGCACCCTCCCTTCCTTGGCACCCATCAGTCCAGCACTACCCTCGGGCCACCACTCGAGGGCAATCATTTGAGGGGAGCACCAATCCTCCCTCAAAGGGAGAGGAGAGCAGTCCTTCAGACACTCAATCCTCTCCCTCTCCAGCTGACCCCCAGTGGCCCACTCGCACTGCGAACACGGGTAGCTGGCATGGCAGGAGGTATGGCACAGATGCATCAGCCCTCCATGCCATTGGGTTGGCCTTGCTAAGTGCATATTAACACATACTGCATATTCCTATTGGCAGAATCTGAATGTTTTAATGTGTTTATATCTATACTTTTATTTGGAATATTTGAAATATTGAAATACATTTTTATCTCTGTCTATGGCATTATTTTATTAAAACATTTGGGTTCTACAGCTGTTGGAGGGAGGGAGCTGTGAGTTTTTAATTAGGTTGCAGTGTGCTGGGAGGATGGGACCCAGTTTTCTGGGATTTATCTTTATAAATATGGGCTTTCCAATGCTGGAGACCTGAATGGGCTCAATGAACAGACTGACTATAAGCCATTTTTATAAAAAAATCTAAAGTGAATAAAAGTCCCCCCGACTATGATACTTGAGAAGACTTCTTACTGGAGTTAATGTTGAGTTATTTTTATAAGAAATGAAAAAATCTACGACTCCAAAATAGCTGGCTTTCACTTATTGTTTGGAATATGTATCCCCTCCTACTGTATGTAAGGGGGAGACTGATTGTGAACGCCACTTTAAAAAGAAACAAAAATGGATTATAAAATTGAATGGACTAGGGCTGAATGTGCTCGATTAACAAATCAACTATAAGCCATTTAAAAAAAAAATAAAGAGTGAATTAAAATCCCCCCTTCTGATTATGATCTTTGAGTAGACTTATTGCTGGAGTTAGTATTCAGAGTAAATGTAAGAAGGGTCTTCCCACTGTGTGTCACAGAGGAAAAATTGGTGATAGCAGCTTGCCTGTGTACACAACTAAATCAGAAATGTAGATTATATTCCCTTTTCTTTAGTGAGATAAACAGCAACATATGGGACATCGACACCTTGAGACTGAAACAGCTGAACTCACTTTGTTTAAATGTAGAGTGGTGTATTTGACTCCCACCAGAGCTACAATATATTTTCTGTTAACCACACTTCTTTCTTGTGAGACAAACAGCAACACATGGGATGCTGAAATATTTAGTCTGAACCTGTCGAGCTCACTGTGTTATGATGTGATGTATTCGATCCTGCTAGAGCCAATTTTGCAACAAAAAGGTATATGGGTAACAACTGTTTAGAAGGCCATCCACATAAGAAAAGAATAGTGCATTTACAATAAGTGGTTTAACAAAATATGAGATGCATTCCTGATTACTGTAACCCCACCATTTATTTGAAATTAAGTCTTGCTTTGCCTATTAGCCTCCAGCAATTAAATCATGTTTGCAACACTATAGGTGGATGGGAATTAATGTGATTAGATTAATTTGATGATTAGATGAGCATGAAGGATCAGTTGTACAGGAGTAGGAGAGGGTGGAGAGAAGGATTTTTAATAATAACTTCTCAGACGGGTCAGAGGATTTGCTTTATGCTCAACACAGTCTTACCTGAAGGACCATAGTCGCAACACTGTCACCCATATCCCCCCCACCCTCCAGTACCTCACTGCAGTGTCAGTCCAGTGTATCCATCCAAGTCCCTAGTGTGAGACATGAACCTGCAACCTTCTGGCAAATAGGAAAGTGTGCTAATGTACCAACTGAGCCCAGGTCACAAACTGTTTGTCACACTTGTTTACATGCTCTTTGATCAGGCCCTTTTATCATTGGAAAATATATATCTCCAGTGGCTAAATTAAGGGATATGACATGTGAAAGTGCTCTCAGCCTTTCATTTGGGAATACCATGCATACAAGCAGCCAAAGAGAAAACTTTTATTTCTTCCTAAAATTCATGTTTATTTCTGTCAAATGTGACAGGCATATACAGTGGGTGAATCTACACATAAAATATGGTGTGCCTATCATCTAGTAGTAATAATACTATGCTGCAGTCTCTGCATCACAGCTGTGGCTTCGGGATCGTAATGTCACAATCTTCTTGTGCCCATTTGAGGGGGGCAGGCACTAGTCCCCATTCAGTGCTTTGTGCATGCAGTACTTCACCTGCAGCTGAACTACTTTCACTTTCTTTTTTGTGTATGTGGTACAATATCTCAGACCTGATTTTGAGCAGACGGGGAAATCATAAATGCACAATTTTTCAAATGTAAATAGCTTAAAAATACAAAACCCACTAGCATCAACCCCCCTCCCCCCCAGGAAATTCTTCCCCACCAACCTCTACAGTCATACAAAATGTTGATAATTTAAAGATGTATAGCTTTTTATCTAAACGTGAGCAAAAATAAAAAAACACACCATTTAAGTCAATCGAAAAAACGGTATTATTTCACACTTCAATATCTCTAAAAATCCTGAACCGATTTACATGACACTTTTCAGGGATTGTAGACTCTGGACAGCTAACACATTCTGAGAGTTTCATGTAAATCTGTAAAACTATCTTTCTGCAAGCAACGAACAAAAAAAATGAGTTTAACGCAGAACTCACCTGCTCCCTAACTATAGGGGTGCTATCATGACCCTAAAATATAACAATAAACATGGAATTTCCACTTTGAATGGATCACAAAGAAACACTTAACCAATGGGAAAACAACTTGTACAAAGCCTGACAACATCACAAAGGCCCCTATTGCACTCAAAATAAAAGTTAAATGCTCATAAAAATAACTATTTTGCTTAATATTCTGGCTATATAACTTGTTTACTCATGGACAGTGGTTATCAATGAGTAGCAGAGAGAACAAATAGATTCTGAAGAAAGGGAAATATGTATTTTTTTAAAATGTATTATTACATACTCACTATGACTAGAAGTTGTACCAATGACAATCAAGAAAAAATAGACAGTTTGCAAAAGATATTCGCTGCATACAGATATTCCAAGAAAGCAGTTTCTTATAATGGGCCATAGAATTAATCTTTGTGGTGTTTCAAACTTTTTTGCAACTAAACCTGTTTAAGCACATTAAAGCACTTCTGTTCAATTCCGCATCTAGTGGTGTTGCTAAGAAATTGGTACTCAGTTTTAAATTGGCTTTAGACAAGGCCTGAGAATCTTTAACATTTCATGACTATGCAGTAAATATCTTACTTCGTTAATAAAATGTGTCACAGTATGTCACTGGGAAAAGCCCAGCAAAACTACTTTTAGACAGGTTTTCATGGGTTTGCCTCTGGTTAAACTTCACCTTCTTACAAAATAAGGAAACAGGCAGGTACTAGACAGCAAAGTAATAATTCTCAAGTTAAGCATAAGTGCATTCTCTCTTGAAATGTGTCCCAGGACAAAGTTGCTAGTTTGACTAACCAGGGAAGTAAATATGGACATAAATGGATACCTGGTATTGTAAAAAAAAAGTTGGTCCTTTAAAATAGTTGGTGGAATTACAGGACAGATACTGTGCAAAAAGGTGATGTAACTTAAATGAATGAGAACCTCTATACATTTGAGTCTACTGCAGAAGAGAATACACTGCACAGAATACAGTAATTCAGAAATGCCTGATTTCAGATAATGAAAATGTGCAGATAGAGGACACACAGATTCCTCCCAAAGTGTCTGAGGAACAAAAACAAACAAAGAAACAAAAACAGTGAGCATATACAGTCCCAGAACCTGAGTTAATTTATATAAGAACAAATCATTATCACATCAGACAACCACTAGACAGGCTTATCCCGTAAACAATACAGTAATTTAATAGAATATCTGGAATGCAGGTATGCTAAAGATGCTGTTCTCTGTATATACATTAGTTCAGACAAGATGAAAGTAATAAAACAATCATATTTGTAAGAATGGACTATGACTTTCATTACACACAACACGCATTGAAAAAATCATCAAAAGAGATAATTTGCCACATTCACAAAATGAACCTCTTATTGTGTATGCATTCTGTGTGACCATTCTTTGAAAATTTGCCGCTAAGTATATTGACGTATATGTATATAGTGGTAGTCATTGCCATCTGTAAATATATTGGATGTTATAATGCAATGTGGTGTGACTGGTCTCTGAATAGGTGTCTGAATGTCAGACCAGCAAATTATTTTTTTCTTTTTTCAACTCTCTTTCTGCTCTGCATCCCTGGAACTCTCTTGTGCATCCTTTCTCAGCACCCCAGCATACCACCTGCCTGAAGCCCCCATGCTGGTAAATTGGGGACAGACTCTCCCCTACCTTCCTGGTCCAGTGGGGCTCCAACTTTGAAGTCAAGACAGGCAGGGGAATCGGGAGAGTAAGCGTAGGAAACCCTGCAATGGGTGTGTTGCAGTGGGGCACTGGAGGTGCCATCACCTATCCGGGGAGTGGGGATTTTCCTTGTTGTTTTCCTCCCTGAACATGGGATATGCAAATACCATCCAGCCCACTGCATGAGTGCTCCCACTCATGTCCAGAAGACAGCGGCCCAATGTTCCCCTTCCATGGTCTCTGCAGCAGCAGTACATCAGGTTCCTACCAGGTGTCACTGTCTCTGTGAGACAGACCCCCCTCCCTCCCAGGAGAGGAGATCAGTCCTACTAATTCTCCATCCTCTCCTCTTCTCCCTGGCTGACCCCTGGTGTCCTGAGCTCATTTCTGAACCCGAGTCACCAGTGTGGCGGAGGCATGGTGACTTAGCGCCTCAACCCTCAGCAGCACCAGACTGGCAGACCAAAAAATCTGACATATGGAAATCTCATGCTTGAATCTAGGGGTGTGGTGCACTGCAATTCTGTTCTGGGGGCCATAGCCACACTAGCACTGCTGTCATTGGCAGAAACAGTCCTCATTGTATGCCCCTCATCCTAAACTCAAAGAGAATTTCTGGCATTCAGTGGTACCTCCTGTCTCACCCTGCCACAAAGAAAATCCCTAGCATCCATTGGTACCTGTCTTCCCTTATTCTGCACAAAGGATAATTCCTGGTGTCCACTGGTACCTCTTCCCTCACTTTGCTACATAGAAAGTGTCTGGGGTGTCAGGAGGGGAAGACGGGAAAAATGAGCAAGGTAAACTGCAACCTTTGAAATATTAGTTGACTTATAAAATAGCAGGTACAAAGAATGTGTATCATGGAAACTCTTTATAGGAAAAAATAGGATAGAGGTGATTGATACACAAAAGTGAGGCAGAGGGTGAGTAGATCCATACAGCTTGCAAACATAGTAATGGGATTCTGCCAGACATGAAGCAAGATCTGTTCCCATTGGAGGCTTCATACATCCTAGCTACCCACCCCACCCCGGTGTAGAAGTTAGAAAACACAAATTGCTGATCTTTTTAGAGGAGTGGGAACCTGTGTAACACACCAGAATCTCCTCTGAGGGAAACTCTCAAGGATAACATGAATTCCAACATAGTAAAATTAGAAAATGGGGAATTATGAATAAGATGCATTATGTGCAGGAAAATCAGTACTGAAGTCATAAATGAAGTATTAATTTATACTTGTGGTGAATGCAGATTGATAAGGGAATTGAAAAACAAAATGGTTCAACTATGAATGAATGAATTTTATTGTTGATCGATTATAAAAAAAAAGCATTACAGCATACAATTAAAAGGAATTAAAATACAATAGTATTGCCCACATCACTAACAATTACATACAATATCCAAGCGGATCATTATTGACAGGTACAAACCTTCTTTCAGCTTTCAACACTCCATAAACTAATAATAAAAGGTCATAGATAATACATCTGTCTCTATTTCATTGCATTAATTATCACACAAATCTTTCATAGACCCTTTCTCTCTGTTTTAAGCTCCTTGTTTAATTTACTTACAGGCTTTTTCAGCTGATTGCAGTATTTTAATAGACAGCCTAACCCGGCTCTCCCATAGAATTACACATTGCACTAACTGAAATATTTCTTCTTCAGGGGTCTGTCTGCTAGCCCAGCTGGAGATAAACTCAAGTCATGAAAATTAGGCCTTGTGTCGAAACTACTGGTTAGAGCACCAGTCTACTCTGTCTCATACATCTGTTAGTGGGTTTCTGTCTCATATCCCAAATTGAACCAACCTATACTGCCAGCTATTCCCATCCCTATGTCTCAAACAGAAAACTCCGCAGCGCAAGCTGCCTCGTATTCCACTTATGAGTCTTGAGTCAGGAATTTTCTGCCAGCCTATAATCTGGGTTGCAAATACTGGGTAGAAGAACTAAAGCCATAAACACATATCAGGTCATTTTGTTAAATGTACAAATCCATAGTTCAGTTGCAGGCACTATAACATGCCATAGTTACATTTCACTACTGTTTGGCCTGCAGTAGCCACTTACTTTAGAAGTCAACAGCCATCCAGGAGAAAATTACCATGGGCATTCTGGGAGGCTTCTCAATTTACCACAAATCTCCCATCCTTTGTTTCCATGTCAGCTATCAATTAGAGTGCCTGTCCCCTAAAATATAGTGGACTTATAATGCTACCAGTATCATAAAATTAAACATAGTCAAAAGACTATGTTAATCAATTATAAAACTACTGATATCATTTAAACATTTACAAAATTGTTAATGAAATATTAGAGATACTGAAAAAGGTGTTCCTAAAAAGGAGTCCTATTAAACACCAGAGAATAAATTTTATAATGCTCCAGTTGAATTTTAAATATAGGCCACAATACAAAAAATATATTTATGCACTTGAAAAAAGGATCCACGACTGGAGAGCGATAAAATTTTTGTCGAACTCCCCATCAGCGACACTGGCAGGTCGACTGCAGTCGGCTGCCGGTTCACACTGTCCATCCTTGTTTCCTTCGGGGGGCTTTGCCCCCTGCACCCCCCACTTAAAGATTATCAACTCTGAGTTGGAGCTGACTGGGGTGCAGGATCTCCAACAGACAGGGTGGGGTTCCAGCGGGTTTTCCACAGTAGCATGGTGCTGTAGTCACTGTGGGGGACCTCGCTGATGAAATGTCACTGTTGGGGGGTAACCGTTCAAAAAACAGCCTAAAGGGGCTAGTCCACTGTCACAGCAGTAGCACTAATGCTTGCGATGCCAGTGACTCATGTTTGGTAGTGAGCCCGAGTTGCTGGAGAGCCCACCGGGGGGAGGGAGAATTACTGAGTGCCTGACAGACTGCTGTACTTCTCCAGGAAGGGGTGGGCTTCAGTTCTCACTGTCATATTGCCACTTGAGTGACCACGGGTGGTAGTGCAGCAAAGGATGAAGAATGGCAGGGAGGGGCGGACATCAGCCATGTACCGGAGGGAAGGCACGAATCTGCATGCCTCCATCTCATTGATCATCCCCAAGTGCTGATGACTGCAGGGGGCAATGACCAGAACACAGGAAAAACCCACATCTGAGCCAGGCACCAGTGACCAGAGAAGCCAGGGCACAGCTCCAGGTGCACGCTCCCCTGACGTTTTGGAGGGGAAAGGGGGACACCTCCACCTCACCTAGGGCGTCATTTGGGATGATAAGAATACTGGAGCAGGGCACTAATGGAGCAAGTTTCTCTGGTCCTCACAACGCAGCCTGTGTGGTGCATTTGGAGACCCTGAGGGAAGGAACAGATGTGGCAATGAAGGGAGCATAAATAGAAAGCAAATGAACAAACAGAAAAGACTATAGAAGCTGTACATCAGTTTATAATGAGTTCTTTGGCACATTTTCCCTAATTACAATAAGCTCCTGAAAGAACTAGAACTAGAGTTAATATCTTCTTGAAGACGTTAGAGAACAGCTTTCAGCTGATTAAACATTTAGGGTGGGATATTCAAAAGGTTTGCGCCACGTGCAATAGGGTTGCGCATGCGCAAGTCCGAAATTGCGCCATTCTGCGATATTCAGCAGGAGGCAGTTGCGCCACTGAAAACAGGCTGAGCAACAGTGCAATGCAAATGAAGGCATGCGCAACTGAAGGGTGGACCCATGCATAAAGAGCTATGTGATATTCAAGACCTCGTAATGCGCAACAGCGGATGAGCTGGAAGGTCTTGCTCACGAAATGAGCCAAAATAAAAGGCTCAAGGAAGAGGCACAACGCCACAGGGAAGCCACATGAGGCAGGAGAAAGAGAGTGCGACAGTGGCAAAGAGTGCAGGCCAGGGAGTGCACAGGAGAGAAGAGGGACAAGGAAGGGTGTGTTGGGCCACAGACTGCAGAGGCCAGTAGGTGTACCTGGTGCAGTGGAAGTAGCAGTCAGGACAGCGGGAGTAACACAGCAAGAACAGCCAGGGGGGGAACACAAGCCAGGGACATGGACAGTGCCAGCTTCCTCATGGAAGCTGTAATGAGGTGGGTGAGATGGCATCCTGCAGGGGGACGTGGCCGAGGAAGGGCCTGTCGGCGGTACGCCCCCAACAGACAGTACCGTGCCCACGTCAGCTTTGAGCTGTACCTGGATGTAGAGATCATGGGCCAGTACCACCTGAACAGGGCAATACTGAGGCAGCTCTGTGAGCTGTGCAGTGATGTGATGGAGGCACCCTCACGATGGAGTCACGCTCTGTCAGTGGAGACAAAGGTAACAGCCTGCATGTGCCTGCTCACCACGGGTACCTTCCAGAAGCTGACAGGGGACACCATAGGCATAACACAGTCGGCCACATTACGCATCCTCACCCAATTCCTCAGCGCACTGCTGCCACATGCTGCGGAGTACATCCATTTCCCCAGCACCGCGGCAGAGCGTATAGCAAACATGCAGGAGTTCCACAGGGTAGCACGTATGCCTGGCATGCTAGGGGCAATAGACTGCACCCATGTGGCTATTCGCATGCCACCTGGCCCCGATGGGGCCACATACAGAAACAAGAAGGGTTTTTTGAGTGTCAACTGCCAGGTGGCGTGTGATGCCAGTGGGCGCATCATCAATGCCTGTGCCACACACCCTGGCGGAGCACATGATGCCTTCATATGGTACCAATCTGCACTGTGCCATCGATTCGAGAGTGGGGACATCCCCACAGGACATCTAGTGGGTGAGTATGCATGTAGGAATTGCAAGGTTGGGGCAAGGGTGGGAAAGGCACAGGTGCCATGGCAGTGGCACACAGGGATATGGGCAATATGGACCTGTACATGATACTAATCTCCACCATCTCCACACAGGTGACAGTGGATACCCACTCCATCCCTGACTGCTCACACCCTACCGGCACCCCATGACCCCATCGCAGCAATGCTATAATGAGGCACATGCTGCCACACGCAACATCATCGAGTGGATGTTTGGGATGCTTAAGGCATGCTTCCGATGCCTAGACACCTCCTGCGGTGCCCTACAGTACAGCCCCTCAAAGGCCTGTGGGATATTCCTGGCCTGTTGTATCCTGCACAACATGGCCAAAGACTGTGGGATAGCCATACAGGTCGAGGAGGGGGACAGCGATGGGGCCACCGGTGATGCCGGTGATGATGGGGATGAGCAGCCCCCTGGATGGTGGGACCCCGACTGATCCGGCAGGCCCAGCTGCACCAGGACACCATCACGGAGGAGCATTTTGCATGACACAGGTAAGTCAAGGGGCCATGTGCAACCAACACTGTCTAGGTGCAACCCACAGGCACACAGGGTAACACAGCAGGGGTGCATGATGGCAAGGGGAGTGTTAGGGTCCAGGCGCACAAACACACTATCAGGGAGGGGTGAATAATCATATGGACACACACACACACCAGGCACAAAGCGTACATGGGCAGATGCACAGCAGAGCAGGAACAGACATGGCAAACACACGGATCAACGGACCACCCCCACCACCTGTACTGTCAAAGTACGTGTGTCAGATGCTGGGCACCCTTGCACCTTGGTGTACAGTACAATACAGGCAGCATCATGCACACGCACCTGTGGACAGCAGTCGGTTGGGTGTGCAGGTGGTCCGTGTGTCGGCATGTTGGGCAGGGCACCCACCAGTGCACTGCCCACCATGACACACATTGCATACAGGGCAGCATCAGACAGGGCCCGCACTGGGAGACAGGTCACTCAGGTGGCACTGTGCCATGGCCACCTCGGATGTGTGGGTGGCCCCGCCGTGTCCCAGAAGCACTGGCAGGCTGATCATGGGCCACATGGAGTGGCACTGATGGACCACCAGGGGTCCCACTGCGAGATCGTGACCTTGTCCACACAGGGGTGTGCAGCATGCTGACCATACCTGCACCAGGTGTGCTCGGGATGCCCACAGCAGAACCCGGCATCGACAGTCTGGGTGTCATATGATGCAGGGAATGGGGTGTGGAGAGCGTACTGTGTGGGATGTGTGGTACAGGGGCACCTGACTGTGTGCCCAATGCGGCCACGACAGACACCACTGCCTGGGTCAGCCTGTCAATGGCAGCGGTCACATCCGTCCGCAGTCTGACCATCTCTACAAGGATCAATGCATTGTCCCTGCTGTTCCACTCCACAGCCATGCACAGTGCCTCCACACATGTTGCAACCCGCATCTGCTGCTCTACTGATGCCCGCAGCAGGCAGGTGTGCTCATCCAATGGGTCCTGTGCCACATCGGCATTCTGTCCCCCAGGGTATGGAAGGGCCTGATGCTCAACACCCCTTGAGGGTGAGCGCTGTTCACCAGGACCAGGCGTGGGCAAGTCAACAGGTGGTGTGCATGTGCCACCGCTGGACCCTGTACCCCCAGATCTGGTGGATGACTGCTGCTGCCCCTCCAACTGCTGTGCCCCAGGGACCACTCGTTCCACTGCTGTGGCTGCAACAGTGCCAGAGGCCTGCACAGCCACCAGTGCTGCCCCACCGGTGCTGACAGGCACAGCCTGGGACTGTGCTGACATGCTGGCACACACGTTGGAACCAGCTAGGTCCAAGGGCACGTGCTGGCCTGCTGTGTGTCTGTTATGAGACACATACGTGTCACTGCCCATTGCAGTCCTTGCATCATCAATGGTGCAGGTTCGTGCAACAGCCATAGTCACAGCGTGCTGGCATGCTCGCATGCCAGACTGCTGAGACACAGGCTGTGCACCCCGACACCTGACTCACCGACAACAGAGGTGGCAGCCAGGCGTGCATGTTGGTGCAGTGCATGCCGGCTGGCAGCAGAGGTGGATGGACCCTCCACCAACACTGGCAGGTCTTCCACACTGCATGGTCCCACCACCACCATCCCCTGCAGATGAACAGGATCTGTAACAAAAAGTGAGAACATGTTAGTGCATGTGATCAACCTCCCCCCCCAACACCACCACCATGTCATACCGTGCAGTGATGGGCTTCCACCGGTCTGGAATCCACCTTCTGGTACGCCCTCTATAGCACTATGCTGCATTGATGCAGCCAGACGGTCCTTCGCCGGGGTCAGCTCTGCCACCTCTGGCTGGCCACCACCTGTGGCAGCGCGTGCCGCCCTGAGGGCTGCCACCTTCTCTTCGACCCATCTCTGGTCTGTCCCCATCTTTTTCTTGCATTCCTGCACTGAGCACTGGTGGCTTCCGTGCAGGTTTACTGCACGGGCTACCCCGTCCCATGCAACAGCACGGGCCTGAGGGGTGCCCCGCCGTCCACTTAGTAGTGGCTCCTCTTCCAGGTAGGCCTGGAAGAGTGCCTCTGTCTTTGATTTGGTGAAGTTGGGCCTCCTCTTTTGCCCACCATCTTCATCCTCACCTGGTCTTTGCTTGGTCATGTCTGTCTGTATGGGTGGAAGTGGACACCTGTCACTGTGCAGTCTACAGCATTATCCCATGACCATTGCCCGGAACATCACACAGCTTGCAACTCACATCTCACCTGCAGTACCCAAATCTGGCCAGCACAGTCCACTGTCGCATATTTATAGCGCAAAGCATGCAAATTAGGAGTGGAGCAACTGTAATGAGATGCAAATCGCACCACTGCACCTTTGAATGGCTGATCAGATGATTTGCATGTGTCGGCTGAATATCGCGCCATTGCGAGTTGCGCAATACGGTTGAGCCAGTTGAGCCAATGGTGCTTTTCTGTGACTGCATAGTACACCGCATTGAGCATGCCCAGGTAGCTTACACAGGTGTCTGCCGTGCTGATGACGTGCTGTGCACGATCAGCAATTCCGGACATGGCCACCATTGTGCCAGTGGCGCTGCAGCGCTGGTCACCAAATGGCGCTGTGGCACAACTGCACAATAGTCCACTGTGGCACTGGCACGCAGGTGACCGATTGCGCAGGATGTGTAGACGTCCGATGGCACTGTGCATGGCCTTGCGCCACTGACCCATGACCTTGTGCCCGACCTTTGCCCCCTGGTGCTGTACGTCTGGCATGTGTATGGCTCTATTGCGCTGTTCGGTGACAGCGCCATGTGGACCGACGGCACTGTATGAACAGCGTGATAGGGACTCATTGACTTATACTGCACAACATTTCCACGTGGGGTTGCCGTGCTGCAGAGTGCCATATTGCTGCTGTATAACTCTAGAATGGCACGCAGGACAGCTCGACAGTGGGGGGCCTTGGAGCTGGCAAACCTGGTGGCTGTGGTGGAGCCACACCATGGAACACTGTTTGGGGGAGTGCCCCTGCAGATGGCATGCACCCATGTGTGGCAGCAGGTGGCAACTGCCCTAGAGCAGGCCACTGGGCAGAGGAGGACTCCTGAGCAGTGCAGGCACCACTATAGTGACCTGCAAAGGAGGGAGCATGCTCTGCTGGATCACCTCAGGGATCATGCTAGGAGGGGCATTGTGCCTAGGCCAGGTGGGTGTGCTGTGTATGCACTGGTATTGTCCGCATGGGTGACACTGTGTAATGTGACCTGCGCATGGGGGTGGGTTGGGCTATGGTTTGCTGTGAGGGTGTTTGCAGGTGTGTGCTGTTTGGGTCTGGTTGTGGGGGCAGGCACACTCAATGGGGCAAGGGTCTGTCTGCTTTGGGATCTCACTGATGTGTTTCTCTTCATTTGTCTCCCACAGGCATGGAGGAGCGGAGGCAGGCCCAGGCTGAGGCCTGGGATGGCGGTGCCAGGGTGGCTGGCGGAGGAGGTGTGCCACAGCCACAGCAGCAGCAGCCACAGCCACAGCAGCCACAGCCGCAGCAGCACCTGCAGCAGCGGCTTGATGAGGGTGAGTGTCATTACATCATGGATGCTATTGCATGCTGGGGGGGGCATGGCCACCTTCCATGGACGACACTACCATGCACGCAACATGTGACAGTCATCACTGTCCAGTGGCACTGCATGTGTGTGTGTGTGTCACTGGTGGTCCATGCATGCACTGGGCACATGGCTGTGGCACTAGCATCCCACCACGTAGCCATGTCACTGGGCAGCCTTGGTTGTGCTGTGATGGACATGGGCGGTGTGTGTGTGCAGTGGTACACATGGCTGTTGCTGCCTGCTTGGGCATGTCTTGTGCACGGTCACTGTGGGTGGGTGCAGTCCATCACAGGAGTGGGGCACTTGGCTGTATGCCATGCATGATGGGTGAGATTCAGGGATGTGGACAGTCACAGCCATTGACTCTGATCCCTTGTCCTAGGTATCTGGATCCTGCGCCAGATGGAGCGGGGACTGCGGAGGCTCACTCAGGTGGCCATCGACACCCACACCATACTTCTTGATTTGCAGCGGCATGGGATGCGGTGCCGGAGGAGGCCCCGGGCACAGCACCAGGCAGGAGGAGGGCAGGCTGCCAGGCGGTAGCGTTGGACATCAGCGCACCCCACCTTCCCTTTTCCTGGTTGTTCACTCCCTTGCCCCTTACTTCCATCTCTATCTCATACCCATACCCCCACCCCTGCTTTGTAAATATGTGGTTGATTTGTTGTTCTGGCCATTCATCTTCATAATACATTTATATTTTGATATGAATACTGTGGTGGTCTCTGATTTGCAGCTGGCTATTGGTGCTCAGTTGCAGTGGTATGCATGGCATCTGGGGTGGTATGGTCATGGGTATGTGTGTGCATGTGTGTGGGGTGGTGTCTCTGGTGTGGGTGTGGCTTCCACTCAGTATTGCCGTGTGTTGCCACCCACTGCTGGGTGCTCATGGTGGGTTTGGCTTGTATAGTTCTGTGGTTCACGAGGTTGCAGTGTGCCGAGGGGGGCCTGGGGATTCCTGCAGTGCTGGTCACTGCACATGGGTGGTGTCTTGGGGTCACAGTGCTGGGTGTGCTGTGCACATGGGGGGGCTGCTGGACACTGGGGTGGTCCTCCCCTTTGTGTGGCACTCTCAGCTTGCCAGTGAGTGTGCTGCAGTAACACGGTCAGGTCGTGCTTTCTTTGCTTGTCTCCATGGTCCGGTGGCTGCTCCATCCCTCCCCCAGTTATGCTGTGCTTGGGGTGTGGGGGTACATTGTTGGTTCTGCAGTGTGTCCCTGTGACCATCTGTGGCATGGGTGGTGGGCCCCTGCCTAACTCTCTGGTTGTGCAGTTCCATTGCTCTGCTACTGGGGGTCTCTTTGCTTGTGCTATGGCACCTCTGAACTGCTCAGCTGGGCTGCCTTTGTTGTACTATGGCGCATCATCTCTGCTCAGCTTCCCCCTTCCTGGTTGCGCTATGGCGCAGGTTATGTGATATTCAGACATTGGCTGCTTGCGCAATTTGTCTTGCTCCATGTTTGAATATCGCGTGTATTGCGCTTGTGCACAATTGACTTGTGCTTGCTCCTGCTGTTGCGCACTTTTTTGGGTGCAGTTTGAATATCTGGCCCTTAGAGTGTTTATGCTCCACTCAGATAAATGTTTTTGACTTACACAACAGAAATGCAAACAGCAGCAGTTTATCTTGCCACCAAAATAATATATATTAGTAGAGAGAGCATTCAAACACCACGCAGTAAGGCAGATATACTATTTTCAAATGATTAGAAATATAACAACCAGCTCCACACTTGTGAGTCCATTGGCAGCAGTATCCAAAAATAAGCACATGTAAACTTTCCATTAATATAAAACAAATCAGCTTTATGCCTAGGAGTCTTTAGTAGCAGTATCTGTGGAACACTTTTATTTTTCCTTTCCAAGTCTTCATTGAACAGGACTGACAAATTCTAATAAATGAAAAAAAAGAAACGTATCCGACTTAGCTGCATGCTCCTGTCCCAAGAGTCCATAGAATTTGCCCTGACCATAAATGTTTCTATGTCATTCAAGTGTTGCTCATCTCCAATAATTTCACTGGAGCAAATACTCTTCATGCTGCTTCCAGGCCTACCAGGCATACTTCCACCATCTTTCCTTCTGTAACTCCAGAAACAGAAACACCTGAAAAAATTAAACAAAAGGTCGCTCCACTGAGCACAGTAATTTTGTCATAATGGAAATTAAGAATCAATAACATGCACACCTAGGCAATGTTAGCATACCTTTGGGTGAGGGAAAGCAAGCATATCGGCACCTAATGCTGATCTCATCTCCAAGGTCAGTCGGGCAGATGAGAGCTCCCTTCTCCTTCTCCTTGTTGGACACTGGCTGGGATCGATACACCACTGTTATAAGCAAAAGTTCTTTCCAGGCCACTGACTGTTGAGGTAGAACTTAATATGGACTCCCCATAAGTGGTAGCTCCTTTCAACAAGCCAACTAGAAGCCAGCAAACACAAAATACACACATCGCAATGTTGAGGAGCACTGCAACCTTTTAAATACAACTTCCCACCATCGGTTAAAATTCTAATAATATCTACGAGACTCAAGCAAAACAATAAGAGCTCCACTGGAATGTCTCATAGCCTGAGCGGATGGGATCTGTTGCTGGGTAAATACTTAGGAAGCTAACCAGCAGCATGGAACAATATACTTAAAGCTAAAATATCCATAAGCAAAGCAGCATTTTAACTTCAGTACATTAAACAGGATAGAATTTAAAAAGAAAGAAGTTTCATTCACCAGTATAAAATAAATCAAAAACGTGGCTTACTTAAGCAAAGAAGTTTACAAACACACATCAAAGTTGTAGGTCCTGCGAGGAGCGGAGCAGCGTTGTGGCCAACTTGCTGCTTCTCCCTCCCTTTGCCTCTCTCTACATGGCCCAACTAGAAATGAAAGTAATTTCACTTCAGTAGCAGAAATGTCTATATGTGGCAGATAATAACCAAGTAGTGAGTATAGGACAAACAAGAAATAAGGAGACAAGCATGGAAAATAAGAAAAGAGTGAGAGAGGCTGACGAGGATGGGCCTGGATGGCAGAGAACAGAAAGTTCAAAAAAGGGCATACAGCAATGAGATTCAGTGTAAATATGTGTAACCTCTAGTGGATTTAGATGATAGTGAGATAAATGAAACAGAGTCACTTGCAACAGGGGACTATGTTGCAAATGCTGCATTACAGTTACCGAACATCCAAGGACAGGCTGAGATAAACATAGCCAATGATTTATAAGGTAACAAGACAGTAATACATATTGGAACTGGTGAAAGAAGTCAGCAGGGTACTAGTACCATTTTAACTATATTTAATGTAGAGTCCATCTTGGAAAAAGACCTAACACAGAGGGAAAATCCATCAGTCATTAATCCATTGGACATGCAGTCAGAGAACAATGACACTGGCAATATGGAACCTGAGGAAGGAAATATTGGACATCAAATGGAAATGAATGCAGGGGGACATCCCATGGAGGAAGGGAATATTGGGAAAGGTAAAGCCAGTACCATCAAGCAGTTATATGTTTTAGGGGACTCCATCTGCAAATATACAGACAGATACACCTCAAGAAGCAATTAGAAAAATATCACTATTAGTTATTTCTCTGAAGCAAAAATAAGTAATATACAACAGATGTTACCCAATATAATAAAGGAAAAGGATCATTCATCAGCCATTATATTGCATCTAGGGATTACTAGTATGCAATATCAGAGTGTAGCAGAAATAATGGAAGAATTTAGCAAAATAAAACAGGAAGCACAAAATTTAAATTGCAAACTTTACTTCTCTGAAATTCTCCCTGTCCCCTATGTGAGTGCTTCTAAGACAGCCAAACTCAAGTCAATAAACAATTGATTAAGACTGTGGACTTTGCAGATAGGCACTGGATGCATTACCCATTGGGAGGAATTCGGTGATAACATGAGTTATTTTAGCAGAGACGGATGATATCTTATCAAAAGTGGTAGCAGGAAATTTGGAATAAAGTTGAAACAAGTAGTGCATAAATGTTTAAAATAAAAAATAAGGGCAGAGGTAAAGCATCAAATGACTATAAGCCTGCAGAACAGCTCATTACTGTATGTTAATAAATCCACCAAAGTTAGAAATACGGAACTTAATGTTAGCAAAAAATCAGAGATAGAAGTACTATTAAATAAAGAAGAATGGACATACAGTGGCCTTCCCCAGGATGAAACCCAATTCTGCAGCATTTTGCAGCACTCTGCAGAATGCTGCAACAGACCTACTGAATAGAGCAATATCATTTCAATTGCCATTAGACCCTTTTGTCATTCAGGAAAATGTGACACTGCCGAGATGAAATTAATACCACAGTTTCCTGCATGACAAAGAGTGCTTTAAAAGTGGGTTTCATCCTGGGAGACACCACTATATGTACAATAACTGATACATGATGGGACAGCTGGATTACCTGGAACAGGAATATAGAGAGTTATGCATTGCATGCTAGGGACAGACTAGAAAGAAAAGGTGGAGTGTAGCAATTTTCAAAAAAACACCATTAATAGTTCGTCTCATAACTTAAGTAGCACAAATTCTAATATTGAGTCACTTTGGGTTGCAGTGGAGATGCAGCATGCAAAAAAACTCCATATTGGCATTTATTATAGAGCCCCAAACTCAAATATTGAATTAGACAATGATATATACATGCACACAGAGCACAGATGGCAGATGCAGGGGATGTAGTGGTCACAGGTGATTTTAATTATCCGGATATTAGTTGGAGCACACAGACATCCAAAGTCGGAATTAAGCAGAAATTTGTGGAGACACTAATGACAGCAGTCTTACAGCACGTAGGGTACAAACCCACTAGAAGTGACAATGTATTGGATTTGTTAATAACAAATGTCAGAGAATTAGTAAAAAATATTAGTATTATGGTGAATCTGTGTAATTGTGACCATAGTACCATAGAGTTCACCCTGAAAACAGAAGTAGTAAAAACTCCGGGATCAACAATAATTAAGAACTACAATAAGGCTAACTTGCAAAAGATCAAAAAGGAATTATCAAATTGAAAATGGGAAACCTTTTTTAAACATAAGCAGAAATGTGGGGCACACTGAAGATCAAATTACTACAGTTGGAGTATAGGTTTGTGCCTAGTAAAAGCATGTATAACAATAGAGGAAAACTGCCAATGTGCTGTACAAACAGGATTCTGAAATAATGTGATAACAAGGAAAACGCATACAATTCTATGAAAAAAACAAACTGAGGAGTCAACTGCAGTTTACAAAAGAGAATTAGGATTGTTAAAAAGATCTGAAAGGAACAGGTTGGAATTTAATATCCTTCATAGACATGATAATGGGAAAAGTTTCTATGCGTATGTAAACAACCACAGGCATAACGCACAAGTGGGGCCCATTGTACACAAGAGACAAGATATTACAACATCGCTAGGCATGGCAAATTATTTCAGTGCCTATTTTTACTCTGTTTTCAATCAAAATAATGGTAAAGACACTACTATTGCTTGCAAAGAACAGTCGGGTCTGTCTATTGAAATTGGCCCCCTGGAAGTAGAGAATTTATTGGCTCAGTCCCTGGACCTGTATTATTCGCGCTGTTTATCAGCAACTTGCACCTAGATATCAACAGCTGGGTGGTGAATTTTGCTGATGATGTTAAGTTGTGAGGGCCTGTTGATACTCCAGAAAATATTATGAAACTAGAGAGTGATTTGGGTAAGAATGAAAGATGGACAACACAATGTTATTTAGTGTGGAAAAAATGTTCAATTCTGCATATAGGAAAGTGAGCTAAAAAACAAGAGTACTATCTGAATGCGACTTTAGTAAAAAACTGGAAGTTTAGAAGGACTTTGGTATATTTGTGGACCAAATCTAAATTTTAGAGTGCATTGTACTAAATCAATAAAGAAAACTAACTACATGATTAAAAATATTGAGAGCTTTTATAAATTGAGCTGCAGCCTGCATAATTCCTCTGTATAACTCATTCATCAGGCCACATCTTGATTATGTATCTCCACTGTGGAGCACCCATTTCAGAGGGTAAGTAGAGCAAGTGGAGAGGGTCCAGTGTAGAGTAACAAAAATGATTGGGGGATTGAAAGGATTCCACTATGATATAAGGTTACAGTGCTTAGGACTATATAGTTTGGAACAGAGAAGGATCGGGGGGAATCTGATAGCTATGTACAAAATTATGCAAGAAGTGGAGCTGATGGATGAACTAGGGATCAAAATCCAGGTTAGGCCTGTACACTTGAGAGCACACAAACTCCAGATTAGGTTGGATACTGTTGTTAAAAATGGGAGATACAATTTCTTCTTACAAGGTACTGGTAGGCTGTGGGACTGTTTACCTAAGGATTTAGTAGAAAGTCAAAGCTTTGAATTATTCACGAAGAGACTTGATTCTCTGTTGCTGAATGGAGGGACCAGCTGGACCTGCTGATGCAGGTGGATGGAACTAATGGGCATGTTACCTCCTCCTGTCCATTACCAAGTATGATAACCAGTATGAAAGTGCTCCTTCTGGATATGGCGGCATGTGGTTTTAAGGTATTGATATATATACCAATGAGTACTGGCACATGGGAACTAAACTAACAGTACATAGCCATGCTGATCTGACTCCAAGATCTAATTTATAAAGAGAAGTGAATTCCCCTTCCTAATGCAAAATGTGACCTTCTCAAATTAATTATTTTTACAAAGGCCTTTCTTTAGAACCATTAGGGATATGGGGCTCAATTTCCAGAGCACCACTGGAATGAAGCAAGATGTGTCAAACCCCTGCTTGTGGCAAACTCTGGTGGGCCAGATACCCTACACCAGATTTTTGCAGAAGCAGAGTCCCAGCCCCGAAGTCCCCAGTGATGTTGCAAGCTGTCCCATGCAACAGAAAGCTGGCACACAGGAGGGGATCGATGAAGGCACCCATTAATCCCTGTGATGCAACAACCTATGGACATTTCTGTTAAAATGGGATTGCACCAAACTTTTCCAATGATCAATAAAGTCAGCATTAAAAGCAACACTAAGCCGCAAAGCAGACTGTGAAGTTATTTATATATGAAGACCCCTGAGTTAGGCGGAAGAGGTAATGATGATGTTTTGGGATGCCAGCTGAGGAGTTCACACCCTCATCCAGAATGCCATCAAAATTAGGCGATATATTCTTTCCTGGTTTAAAAAATGTATTGCCATACCAAGCGTAAAACATGTAAGCTGACCATTTCTGAGGATAGTTAATATTACTGCACACCATAGGCTATGATTACACATATAAAATAGATCCTACATGTTGACAAAGCTCAAAAACAAATGGTGGCATGTCTGCTGTATATATCAGTTTGGATTGCTGTAGATTTTAATAATGTGTTGCAACAGTACTGGCTAGGCTATGAAATCCTAAGCTGATGTTGCAGAACATTATATTATATCGTCAGCCACTCCTAATGGAAACTGACATTTAAAGCTAGAAAGGAAGCATATCTGCTGCTCTTACAGTAAAGCAGAATGTAGTGCTGTTAGGTGCTTTGTTGATGTAAAACATAAATAATATTTAGACATGAGTAGTCTTTCCATTTACTTATTTTATCCATATGGCTCCCCTATTTTGCTATCAATAATATCACTGCTGGTCTTCCATGGAGGCTGCATACATCTGCTGTACCTCCAATACCACAATTTTGCCACCCCCTACAGTAGCCTACTCTCTCCACTGCTCCCTGATACAGCATCCCTGCAGTCTGCCTCCCTCCCCCAGCTGTAAGGTACTACTTCCTTCAAATTGCCTGAATGAAATGCAGAAGCAGAGAGACAGGCAGGCAGGCAATTGGAAAGTGGGCAGGACTGGCATTATGCTGATGTGTGAATCACACAGTGTTGTTCCCTTTAGAGGCCCTCCCTCCTCTCATCACTCCGAGCTGGATTAGCTGAAACTTTGTCAGAGGTGGGGGTCAGAGTGGTGGCAACCTGTCATGTCTCTTTGCATCCTGTGAAGTCTTCAGTTTATCCAGTGTTGTAGCTGTAGTACTGATAACTATCTAGATGGTTTTGTCAGTTTATTTTTCACCTGTGTAACCCATGGCAGATGCACCATGGTGTGCAGGGGATGTGGGGTTCAGTGACATGTGTAACAGTAATCCAACTCTGAGGCCAAGAAGTGGCACCTGTGGTGCATTGTGCAATTGATGCTTGATCAGTGACTGCAGAATGCTCTGGATTGCCCCATGACTGACACAAGCAGTACTTTCAGGACCCCACGTATGTGAACCTTGTGTGTCATTCCCCCAACCTAATTTGTGATGTGGTGGTAGGGGGGTTGTGGGCACCACATTCTGTGCTCACATCCTGGTCCTTGATGGTGTCTATGGCCATACCACAGCTCAGGATAGTGACGGCACACAGGGCTGACAGACCATGTCAGGCTGGTCTAACATCCAGCAAGCCTGCAAGCAAGAGGGGGAGCTTTTAAAATTCCAATTTAAGTGATACTGCAACCTGATTGCAGTGCAAGCCCCCATCCGCCATGGTGTAGCCATACAGCTGATGCAGGCATGGGGCAAGCCCGACTGGTGCTGACAGTCCCCCTTCTGACACAGGCTATATTTGAAAATAAAGAATGATGCATGGAGTGGTGCAAGGTCATTCCTTTTTGACGCAAGCACCATGCGTCATTCCCAGACCTTTGAAAATTGAGCCTCGTAACTTTTAATTTTCAAAATAAAAGCTTGGAGTTACAGTAATATGAATATGTGCTGCTAAAAAACCTTAAGTGTACTGATATCCTGGAAATGCATCATAGATATATGGACCCTTAGATGATTAAGGACAACAAATGATTATGGGGGAATCTTAAATGTGGCAGATGCAAAGGTGAATGTATTTCCACCTGTGTTTGTTTCATTCAGACTGTATCAAAAGTCTGGAGCTCAGGTTTTAAAGGATCCTGAGTTTTTGCCACATATTCCACAGTCTTCAGTAGCTTCCATCAAGTAAATGATGCACACGACACAAAAATAGCGCATGCATCAAAAAAATTGGTGCATACTTTAAAAATTGTTGCCTACATAACAAAATGGTGCATGTGCCAAAAACTGGTTCATGCACTCATTTATTTAATGCAAGTTACGCATTTTGTGTTAAGATTGCTAGACCATCTAATAGGTGGTTTAACAGTGCAGGCAGAAGTCCTCTTTGAAAATATGGTTGGACAGATCTCTTATGTAAATGTGGAACAGTGTCAGTTTGAGCACCAACCTCCATGATCAAGGCTCCTAGAATTCTGCGGCTGCAGAATTTTGCGCAGAACTTGCAATCTACTGCTGAACTTCTGCGGTGCCACATAATTCACTCTTCTTGGTGATTTTTTATTAATGTTTCTGTTTATACATAGAATTTGGTTCCCTTCCCCTCTTTTTATATCCAAAACCCCCCTATATGTTCAGAATGTGATGTTATCATTGCTATAACATCATACATTAGCTAATGAAATGGCTGCATTCCGCAACAGAAATGAACAGTCACTTATCTACCACAGCTCCCATGAAACGGTGGCACAGCACATCATGCATGGTGATATTTGCTCAACCTGCACTGTAGCCTAATACAATTTTCAGTCTTACGATGTTGCACTAGACCCAACTAAAGCAAAACCTTGTCAATAGCACAGACCTGTTAAGTCCATACCACACTTTGTACAAACCTATTTGTGCCTTTAAGGTATAGAGTCGCTATCTGAAATGAATAACTGGTAAAATGAATTTAACTGTCTAAATTTTTAAGAAAAATAAAGTAATTATGCCCAGAAAAGTGAAATATAATAATGTGTAGACCTGTTGAAAGAATAGACCTGTTAAATAAATAATTGCACTGTACGCATTTTTGCCAGGGTTATTGATTACATATTGTCATTGGTTGATAGAATCACCTAAAAGTTATTGAGAAATGTTGTGTGCAGGGACAGCTGTTGGGCCAGAGGATAGCATGCTGTGTTTCCGTGCCGGCAACTCAGGTTCAGAGATTAGCTCCGGGAGCTGGCTGGGCAGCACAAGGATTGGTGGAACACATGACTGCTTGGAGCCTGGGAAGGTATGGTGCAGTGTTCTGTCACATGGTGGACACATTGTAATGGGCAGGAGAGCTGTATCTCACAATTGGTTCACATGCATGTCATGGCCTGATGGTGTTATGCAGTGTGTCAGGGAAAGCAGGTTACATGAAAAATGAGTTTTGCAATAATTCCTGTATTCCATTTCCAATGGGACCTGCATGAATGAGGATGCAAGTTCATGGAAATTAAAAAAAAAAAAAAATATATACACACACACACACACACACACACACACACACAGAGTATCTGTCTCTCTCACCACACACACACACACACACACACACACACACACACACACACAATATATTGTATGTATGTTAGCAGACTGCATATAAATATATAAGATACATATAATGCATATGGGGCACAAAAACCTGGCACAATATATCAGTTGGGGGTGAGGATATAGCATGCACCAAGCAGGAAAGGGATCTTGGGGTTGTCATCTCTGATGACCTCAGGTAGGGAAACAGTGTGACAAGGCAGCAGGTAAAGCAAATAGGATGCTGGGATGTATAGGCAGGGGCATCACCAGCAGGAAAAGGAGGTCATAATTCCACTATACAAGACACTAGTGAGGCCCCACCTGGAGTACAGTGTACAGTTCTGGAGACCTTACCTACATAAGGACATAGACAGGGTAGAGAAGGTTCAGAGGAGGGCAACAAAGATGGTGCATGGATTGCATCACAAGTCCTATGAAGACAGGTTGAAGGAACTGAACATGTACTCCCTGGAGGAGAGGAGGGAGAGAGGGGATATGATAGAGACATATAAGTATCTTACAGGGAGGAACAGGGTGCAGGAAAACACTATTTTTAAGCGAAAAAGATGTTCCAGGACTAGAGGGCATGGGATGAAGTTGGAGGGAGGACGATTCAGAGGAAACATGAGGAAGAATTTCTTCACAGAACGGGTGGTGGACAAGTGGAACACCCTGCCAGAGGAAGTGGTGGGGGCTGAAACACTCATGGGATTTAAGAATGTGTGGGATAGATATAAAGGAATTCTGGAGGTCAGGGGTAAGGGGCAACAGACTTCTAAGAAAACAAACTGAACTTACAAGCTCAAATGGGCAGACTGAGTGGGCCATAGGCCCTTATCTGCCGACACTGTCTATGTATCTATGTATACACAGTGGGAACCTCATGAGTGGTGTAGAAAGCACATACAAATATATAAGTGATAGACAGTGGAAACCTCATTAGTGGGATAGATAGCATGCATATAGAAATACCTTATTTATCACATAAGATCCCCTCTGCATATGTCATTTATGCAACAGGCTAGGACCTTAAGGGAGAGACATTTGTTTTGCTTTTTTAGGCATAAAATTATTTGTAAAAGTCTGTTATTTTTTGAAGTAGTGTTACTGTGTTTTCCACCATCCTGATTGCTATAACCACTGCCATGAAAGTGAAATCAGGATGACAAGCTGATACTGTGATCTGGTAGTTTGTTAGTGCTGCAGATCTTCAGCAGAAATTACAAACCACCGCCTCAGAAGTTCTACGGCAAATGGTTGTCTTGCCGCAGAACTTGGTCCCACTGTGCCGCAGAAAAGTAGGGGCCCTGTCCATGATATCCCATTGCTTCCCATACCCATTATTAAGTGACACTGATGATTATTTTTGTCTTCTGGCTGTTAGCCAGCTTCTAATGCAGTTTATTATGTTGACCTCTTGTCTTATAGGATTTAGTTTGCTGATTAATTACATGTACTACACCAAATGAAAGACCTTCCTCCCATCCGGGTATACAATGTTCATACTGTGCCAAACCCTCTGTAATTGGATGTCACAGTTTCCTGTATAACAAACTGGAGTAATGCTATTGGATTACATTGGTTACTACAGTATTCTGAAAGAAATTACTGGCTGAAACTGTGATACATTTTTATGTTTGCTTGCATGCATGTGCAACAGACATAGTGCCATCATCCAAGTTTTCGTAGGTGTGGCACCCGTCTTCCAATGCAGTCAGTGTGTTTGCAGGCACGGCCACAGTTCGCCAATGAATGCTGCAGCTGTCTATGACAGCAGTTGAAAATTCAGTGCCATACAATTCAAAGGCAGAGCTATGCTTCGGTGAGCAGCGAGAAGCTACTGCATGCACATGTGCTCCCCCCCACACACACGCATGCATATTGCATGTTAATGTACCCCCCCATGCACACACTGTATGGCCAACAGGGGTGCCCAATCCCCCATCGGTTCTGCTCCGCACCCCCACAACAGAGTTCCAGATGCCATGCTGGGAACCCATCCAGAGTGGCATCAGTCCAAACGACCAAGGGGGGTGCCAAATCCTCCATCGGCTCCAATGTCCCCCCCCAACAGACAACTGGGTGCCACACTGGGAGCCCACCCCAGCATGGCAACAGTCCATATGGCCTATGTGGGTGTCCAATACCCTGTCAGCTCCACTGCCCCACCAAACAGCCTTCCAGCTGCCACGCTGGGAGCCCACCCCAGCGTGGCACAAGTCCCTCATCGTCCAAGAAAAAAAAAAAACCTGCAAGAAAAACCTTCCCTCACTGACTGTCTTGACCCCGCTCCCCACCCACACCACCCCTCGCATCCACTCTCCCACAGCCCCACCTCACCCCATACTTACCTCCGGAGCTCGGCATGATGATCTTCGGTGGACCGGGAACACGTCTGCACTCTTCAAAGCCAACCGAGGAAATGCCGGTAAGCTGTATAATGTAACAAATAGTTTTTTTTTTAACTTTGATGCATATCTCAGTCATTTGGGGGAATTTTTTCACCAGATTTTCAACATGGGATTTTTGGGACCCCACCTCATGAATTCTGTCACTGTCATTTTGTTAATCGGCCCTGAAAGGCGATTTCACGATCACTGTACGGAACCACCTTCCAGGACTGATTTACAAAATGACAGTGTCACAGTTCATGAGGTAGGCCCCCAAAAACCCTATGTTAAAAATTTGGTGAAAAAATTCCCAAAACTGACTGTTTTACGAGCATGCGTTGCATTGTTCCTATGCACACTCATAAGTTTGTGAATTTTCACTATTTTCACTCCAGATTTTCAACATTGCCATTTTACCACACATCCTTATGAGCAGTACAGCTGTCATTTTTCACATCTCACCCAAAATGTGTTTCCGCGCATGTAGTGCACAATGGCACATTCAGTGTTCGAAACCAATGTTTGGGACAGATTAAGAAAATCACAATGACACTGTTCATGAGCAGGGGTGTTGCAATTGCTATGTTAAAAATTTGGTGAAAAAAGCCCATAAAATGACTGTTATGAGCGACCATTGCGCAGTTTCCACGCACCCTCATAAGTTCATGGATTTCTAATATTTTCAGTCCAGATTTTCATCACTGGCATTTTTCCACACTTCCTTATGAACAGTATAGCTGTCATTTTTCACACCATGGCCGAAATGTGTTTTCACACTTCCAGCGCAGAAATGCATGGTCGCTGTGGGAAATCACTCTTCAGGACAGATTAAGAAAATCACAATGACACTGTTCATGAGCAGAGGTTCTAAAATGCCTGTGTTGACAATCTGCTGTAAAAAATCCCCAAACTAATTGCATTATGGGTGTGTGTGTGTGCATTACGCAGTTTCTACGCACGCTCATGACTTCACCAGTTTTTTTTTAATTTTCACTGCAGTTTTTCAACATTGACATTTTTTGCACCTCTCCATAAACAATACAGCTGTCATTTTCCAAATCCTGTTCAAAATGTGTTTTCACACCAGTGGTGCCAAATGACGTAGTCACTTTGCACAGTGACGTAGTCACTGTGCAAAATCAGCTTTCCACTAACGAACTGATATTGCCACTGTTCATGAGGTGGGGGTCACAAAACATCCATGTTGAAAATTTGGAGTGAAAATACCAACAAACGCTTGGGATGTTAGGGTTTCCGACCATAACGCCCCACCCTGTAGAGACTGACAGGCATGAGGGGTGTGACTTGCGATTGTCGCCTATAACACTCCTGCCATTCCACCCACATCCTGCAGCCAGTGACAGGCATCGAGGTGTGCCTTGGACTATTTTGCCCCAAAGTTCACCACATTCTGCTATACTGCACCCATCTCACTATCTTTCTTATGGAATGGGGTGAGCATAAGGCCCAAAGACTCCAAGGCACACTGTGACACTTGTCGGTGTCTGCAGGGCAGGATGTGGAGAAATGGCTTATGGTCACTATACCCGATGACCCAAAGGCACACCCCAGTGCCTGTCAGTCTCTTCAGAGTGGTGGTGGGGTTGGCTTCAGTTCAATACTTCACTGTCGTTCCTATTATGCATCTCTCTAACTCCTACACTACCAATGCTAATGCCAGCAAGCTAACATTCAGCATTGACAAATGCTTGTTTCATACTGGCAGGTAGAACTGTACATATACCTATATCTAGTTATATAACTTACTGGCATATTGATGTTCAACAGGTTTGTCAAACAGTGCCTCCCTTAGTAAATGCATGCTATTGTAGACTTAATCGATTATTCCCTAGAAGCACATGGGTTTTTTAATTTCCTCTCTTAAAGCAGCAGTGCATGATAGTGGTAAACATTTCAGCCTAAACGTTTTATTCTATTTTAGATTGTCCTTTACCTTCTGTCTTGTATGATATCCTTTTTTCCCTATTTTGAGTCAGTTTTACCACTTTTTTTTTTTTACAGTTGAAATACTAAAAAGAGTGCCAGATCAGGTTTTCATCATTTCTTGTGATTACAATTAACTAGCAAGCACAAGACACTTCTCTCTGACCTTATGGGACAATAGTTGTACAAATACAGCTAAGAATACTGGTGAAAACCTTGTTTGGAACCATATTAAAAGAGTTTCCCTTTTAATATTTCAAGTGTAGGGGAAAAAAGTGCTAATGTAGACTCAGAATGGGGAAAGAAGGGTATCATACAAGTCAAGAGATAAGGGGCAATCTTAAATAGAATTAAAAAGTAACTTTCATACCTGTATTGTATGACCATAACTGTTTATTCAAAATGTACTCTCCATGTCCCTGCATATATGATATTTCATTTGCACTGGTTCTCAGTGTGCACCATGGATGTACTACTTATTCATTTTCTACTTATGTAGCAATGTTCACTGATGTGTTGTACCTAAATTTGTTGCTCTAATTATTTTTGCCTTGTATTATTTTATGTCATGCATTTTTGTATGTGGTCTCCCAGGTCATGCTGAAAATAAACAGTTGCTTGCCTAGTGCACTTACCTGGTTGAAAGAAGTAGGTAAACATTTTCACTGTTATCATACACTGCTACATTAATAGTATGTCCATGCACTTTCTGGTTATTAAAGTAAGATTAACAGGTCTGTAATTTATCTCTTGCTCCCTTTTTATGTAGTTGAAAGATGATAACATCCTTCCAGTCCAATGGTACCCTATGTTTATTCAGTCTCTGATTGAAAGTATAGTTACAGCAAATAGTTTGCAATATTTCTAAAAAAAAGGTTCTCTTTAGTAGCCCTACAGGCAAGCAGGCAATTTCTCCATAGATATCTCAGCCATTTCAAGAAATATTTGACCATGTCAATTGCTGCAACTGCATTTAATAACTGACTTGTGATCCCTTACTAGCTTCATTAGCATGCTTAGATGTAAACCTTCTGGTCTTGCCAGTTTCATGATGTCCAATTTAGTCAGCTTACCTTTGATTACTGCTGAGCTAAACTCTTTGTTTTCCATTCCCAGCATTATTTCTACATTCCCTTTCTCCATACCCCATTCACGGTCTCATCTGAAATACTAAATATAGGATAAGACAATGATTTAAGGTATCTGTGATTACTTTTCATCTTTATAGTTCTCCAACCTACAACTAGTGGTGTCAGCCTGTAATTAGCTCTGCAGTTCCTATTTGTCATTTAAAAATCCCTTGCTATTTCTCGTTTAACAATTCCTTGTTATTTAGTTATTGATTGCATTTTTTTATCTGGCTAGAACCCCTAAGACTGGAAGTTCCTTTTTCAGGGGTAACCTGAAATTAATCAATTTTATGACAAGTAAAGAATGCTGTCTCCTGACTGGCCAAGACACACTTTCAGCTGGGCTGTTATCCCAACAGAGAGACAGTACCTTATTTTGAGTGTCTGGCAGGATGAAACTGTTCTCTATTCGCACTGCTCAGTCACATTACTTCAACGGAGCAAAAGTGATACTCCTCGCTTCATAAACAGTCAGAACATGGCAGGATCAACCAGATAAGTAGTATAAATGGCAGGATATATTTTTTATGTGTGGATTTGTTTAAAAATGGTGGCAGGATCAACCAGATGGGAGACCAACTTGTGTGTGTGTGTGTGGGGGAGTTGCATAAGGAGAGCCACAAGAGTGAAACAGAAATAGTTTCACTTTTAAGAGGATGACGTCCAGGAGTACAGAATATATCACTATGATGAATAGGAACATGGAGATATCAATGGTATCTACACTGTCTGCCTGAGACAGCACTTTTTATCTTGATGGTTTTCTAGACACATATGTTGTATAAATTAAAGCTACGCAATAAATTTTAGTGTAAAACCAAAAAATGTATCACATTATCTTGTGAGTTATTCTAAAATACTGTATGATTATATTGTTGTATATAAATTGAAACTGTCTACTGCATTATCATATTGGCTGGAGAAAATAACATATCTCACTTCTACATAAGTTTGTGAAATGCAGAAAAAACACCAAAACTTTTTTAACAATGCAGAAAAAAATCTGTGAGAAGATTTTTTTTTAAACAAGAAGGGCTATTTGTGTGTGCTGAACTATTTACGGCCAGTTGGGAAAAGCCTTTCTCTGTGAGACTGTTCAACTGTCTACCTAATATCCACTAAAAATACAAAAAAAAAACCCTTGTGTACTGCTTGTCTTGTGTGTGTCTGAGGTGACACTGGAGTGTAGTCTGGGACTGTGGAGTCTGGGATTGTGGAGGGATGGCTGAAGTCCTCCACACTCTAGCAACAACAAAAGCTAGCCACAGAGTGTCTGGGGGATGTGAGCAGCCTTATAACACTGGTGGAAGGCTTCTAGCCCCTTTCAGGGTATTTTAGGGTAGTGTTTTAAGTATTTTAATTATTTTTGTTGAGCATCTGCTGGATTCACCAGACTGGAAGTCCTGCCTTAGAGATCTTCCAGTTTTCCAGCATTTAAACAAGGTAGCTTACAAACATCCATTAGCGTGTGGCATTAGTGATGCGTGCAATGGTCTGTGCATGTCTGCTGTGTCAGCTGGGACAGCTGGGACAATGGGCAGGATACTCTGTTCAAAGCAAAGGTAAAGACTGTTACAATATGGAGCAGGTTTTAAAACAGTGTGTGAGCTGTAAACTCTATATAAAAGACAAGGACAGCATTGAATACACTTGTTACAAATGCAGTTTCAGTATTAAGTTGTTAGATGAAAATAGAGTGTCCAGAAAACAAACAGAGTTCCAGACTTGAAGTGCTTAAACTGGAAGCATTCATTCAAAGTACAGGACAGATGTTACAGGATAGTGAGTTAGCCATTATAGAACCAAACACATTTGAAAAGCATGGACAATGGCATGAATTTGGGGGACAAGAGGAAAAGGGACAACACTGGAGAATTAGATTCTGAGGAGGAATTAAGAGCAGAGGAATGGTGTTTTATAAAAGGAAGCAAAACAAGCATTTGTTAATGCCAAATGTTTGCTTGCTGGTGTTGCCATTGGTAGTGCAGAAGTCAGAGAGATGCATAATAGGAATGGCAGTGAAGTATTAAACTAATGCCAGCCACACCCCCACCCTGCAGAGACTGACAGGCATTTGGGGGTGTGCCTTTGGGTCATCAGCCATAACACTCATACCATTCCAACTCACTCCATCCTGCAGAAACTGACAGGTGTTGTGGCTCACCATATTCCATAAGGAAATAAGTTGAGATGGGTGCTGCAGAAGAGAATGGGGTGAACGTTACGGCTGAAGACCCCAAGGCACACCTCAATGCCTGTCACTGGCTGCAGGGTGGGGATTGGGGTGGAATGGTATGACCATTAGGCTGATGACACCAAGTCACACCCCTGACACCTGTCAGTCTCTACGGGCTGGGGCATTACAGTTGAAAACCTAATGCCTGGGGCGTTTGTTGGTATTGTTGCTCCAGATTTTCAAAATGGGATTTTTGGGACCCCACTTCATGAACAGTGACACTACTATTCCATTACTTGATACTGAAAGGTGATTTCACACAGTGACTGCCATTCAGAGCCACAGGTGTGAAAACAAATTTTGGGTGAGATGTGAAAAATGACAACTGTGCTGTTCATGAGGAGGTGTGAAAAAATGGCAATGATGAAAAATCTGGAGTGAAAATATGAAAAATTGGTGATGTTACATGTGCACATAGAAACTGCACAATGCACACCTGTAACACAATCATTTTAGGAATGTTTTCACCAAATTTTCAACATGGGCATTTTAGGAACCCCTCATGGACAGCGTCACTACGATTTTGTTAACCTGTCCAAAAAGTTGATTTCACACAGCGACCATGCCATTGTGCACCAGATGTGCAAAAACACATTTCAGGCAGGATGTGAAAAATGACAGCTGTACTGTTCATAAGGAGGTGTGAAAAAATGGCAATGTTGAAAATCTGGAATGAAAATATAAAAAATTGGTGAAGTTATGAGCATACATTGAAACTGTGCAATGCATGCTCATAACGCAGTCATTTCTGGGAATTTTTTCATCAGATTTGCAACATAGGTTTTTGGGACCCCACCTCATGAGCAGTGGCACTGTTGTTACATTAATCAGTCCTGAAAGATGATTCCATGCAGCAATCAAAAAATCACCTCTCAGGACTGAGTAACCAAATGACAGTGACAGTGTTCACAAGATGAGGTCCCAAGAACCCCATGTTGAAAATGTGGGGCCAGCATTCCTAAAAATGGTTGAGCTATCAACCTAAGTTGAACGCCCCCATTAACTCCCATTATACAGCTTACCGTCATTTCTTCAGTTTGACGGTTGGCTTGAAAGCGCAAATGTGTCCAAGTCCATAGAAGATCACTGCTTCTGACCTCTGGAGGTAAGTATGGATTAAGGAGGAGTGAAAGAAGTGGGTCCACAGAGGGAGGGTAGGGGTGGGGAGGGGCAATGGGAAATGACGAGGGACCGTTTCTTTTCTACTGGGAAAAAAAAAGACAGTTTCTTTATTTTACAGGTTATCAAAAATATTTAGGCACATTTAGGTGTGGTCCCAGTGTGCTGCAATAGTGTGTGTGTGTGTGTGTGGGGAATGCTGACTTGGGGTTTGGGCACCCCGATGTCGGCACTTGAAATATTTGGGTGTAGTGTTGGGTCATCTAACATCCCGTTGTCAGAAACATAAATAAAAAATTATTTTGGCACACTGGGGTGGGTTCCCAGTGAGTCATATTAATGGGGTGGGAGGGAGGATACATGCTGACATGGAGATTGGGACACCAATATCGGCATTCCAGGGAGTGTGTGGCAGATGTCAGGAGCCACCAATGTGGAAAGTCATGCTGTGGCTCATTTATTTATTTATTTAAATGGTTCACCAGTAAAGGCACACCAAACAAACAATGTGTTCAGAAGGAGGAGCCAACAAGAACCATAACTCCAGCCATGCACATCAGTGTACACTGTAATGCACATGGCTGGAGTCTTGTCAGCTGCTGCCAACAGAGAGAAGGTACGTCTGTGTGCCTGGTTGTGAGGAAGGCGGAAGGTCCCACTGCAATGGGTAAACTGTCCCTCATTGCAGCAGCAGATTTCTTTCAATTGCGGTCCTGTCTCTCAAACTGCTGTCATAGACAGCTCGCTGATTCATTGGTGTCTGAGGGATGAGCCCCATAAAATGTCAACTGCATTGGACAGAAACTCACACACCTCTAAAATGTCATACTGTCCCAAGATATTTCTTGCACATGCATGTAAGCAAACATGAAAAGGAAAAGTCAGGCATTGGAAATCATTCCCACTGAGTTAAGAAACAGATTCCCTATTCAGTACTAGATACTGATGATCCAGTGAAAGCAGAAGGGTGTAGAATATGGGAAGGCAAAAATGCACAAAATCAGCATACTGTTGAGGAACCAGAAGGCACTAGGGATGAGTCACCCCCCCCAAAAAAAAAATACTGGCATCAGCTGGGAAACTCTAAGTGGGAGAAAAACCATATCAGACACACCACAAAAAAGGAAATATTGACCTCGGTGATTCAATTAATCAAATACACAGATTAAGTAATTGACAATGGAATGAAGAAGACAACCATTGTTAGCTCCATATCGGGGCCAAAAATAAGAGCATCAAAAATAACATTACGGGATTTTTGAACGGCACCATGGAACCAAAAATAGTATTATGTATGGGGACAAATGATATAAGTAGAAGGAAGCAGTTAGATATCCAAGGGGACTTTGAAGAAGTTAGTACAGTAATAAAAAAAAATAAAGGGAGCAGGTTGAATATTTCTCAAATTTTCCCAGTACCTAAAGTGGGCAGAAATAAAACCCAAGAGATCAGGAACTTTTATTTTATTTATTTATTTATTGTATTTATTTATTTAAAGGCTTTACCAGGAAGGCATGCTGAGCAGACTACTGCTCCAGTCCAGATGCATCCTGGGGGTAGTGAGGAAGGATGAAATATATACATATTATACAGTGTGCACAAAATCTTACAAGGTGTAGTGTGGTACAGCAGGCAGTAGTGTGAGGCATATAACAATGCAATATAATATATAGTTACATTATATATATATATATATATATATATATATATATACACACACACACACAAACATTTTCATACAATGCCTAGTTACAGTCTTGTGAAGGAGTAGGCAAGGCCCTGAAGCTACATAATACATATACAAACGTATTCATACAATGCCTATTTACAGTCTCGTGAAGGAGTAGGCAAGGCCCTGGAGCTAGGGCTAACATGGATGCATGTGCAGGTGGAAGAGAAATGTGCTTTGAGAAGGGGGATGAGGTGCTCACTGGGGGAGGTGTGCCTAATATCAGCAGGGAGGGAGTTCCATAGTTTAGGCATGCGGTATGAAAACACTGCCTGGCCTGCCATGGTGGACATGAGTGGAAAAGACAGGAGAGGTGAGATATTTTTCCTGAGTGCATACACCAGGAGGGTAGGGGGTGAAAGAACAGAGGTGAGATATGGGGGGATCGACTGTGCCTAATATTTAGCTGTGATGCTAGTACAGTAGGAGTGCCTCCAGTCCTGAAGTGAGCGAAAGTCTAGGGTCCAGTATAGTACACAGTATTGGGTGGTGGGAGGACAGACAGAGGCAAAATGACAGGAGTGGAAAAGGGGGTCCAGTCTGGCTAGGGTAACTTTGGGGCAGCACTGTAGACTACATCATCGTAGTTGAAAATAGGGAGAATCATCTTCTACACAAAAGCTCAGTGAGCTGGCAGTGGGATATAGCCACAATTGCAGTATAGTGCACCCAGCATGGGGTGAAGCTTTTTGTGGATGGCATCAATATGTGTAGAGAAGTTCAGGTGCTAGTCAAGTAAAACCCCAAGATATCTTCAGGAGGTACAAGTCTCAAGAGAAATTCCATCCAAGGTGTGGAAGGTGGGGGTGGAGGTGAGCCATGAAAGTCTCAGCCGTGTGCCGAAGTCATGGAAACAGTTTTCTTAGCACTGAGAAAGAGCTGATTTGAATGAAACCAGGGCTGAACATCACTGAAGTTCTTCTGAAGTCTGGTTGCCACATCAGAGGTCGAGAGGCCAGATATATGCAGTATTGTATCATCCGCATACATGTAAATGGATGGATGTGGTCAGGCAGTGGGCAGATCACTGAGGAAGATGGAGAACAAAAGCGGGCCGAGGACTGAGCCTTGGGGTACACCAGTGGTAACAGGGAGGGAGGCAAAGGTGGTGTTACCAATTCTGAAAGATTGGGATCTACCTACCAGATAGGAGTGGAACCAGCTGGTGGCCATGCTAGAGAGCCCTGCAAGAGAGAACTTGGATAGGAGAAGTGAGTGAGAGACAGTGTCAAAGGCTTTAGCCAAGTCAACAACAATGACTGAAGTGATGTGGCCTTTATCCATACCAGTAAGGATGGTATTGGTGAATCTGAGGAGAAGGGTGGTGGTGGAATGTGACTTCCTAAAACCAGACTGGTAGGGTGTGAAGGAAGAAGAGGAGTCAATATAGGAGGAGAGTTGGGAGTGGAAAAGGTGTTCCTGGATTATAGCCAGGACAGGGAGGAGGGAAACTGGACAGTAGTTTCCAGGGGCATAGGGGTCACCACCTTTAGAAAGGGGGGGGGTGACAGTGGCATACTTCCACTTGGTTAGGATTGAGGCAAGAGAGAATGATAGGTTATAGAGTGAAGCCAGGGTGATGGCGATGGCTGGAGTGGATAAGTAGAGGATTTTGGAGTCCAGGCCAGTGGGGCATTTGCCCTTGGAGGGATTAAGGCAAGCAAGGCTTTGTAAACTTCAGCTGGTGAAATTGGATGGAAGCTGAAAGAGGGTCCAGAGGGAGGAATTTGATTGGTGGGTGGGGGGAGAGAGGGTTTTTGGGTCAGGAGGGAGAGTGGACAGAAGTGAAGAAGTACATTCTCTCTTGTTGCCCGAGCATACTACTTGCCTGAAGTCACCACACTGGGAAATTGGGGACAGACACTCCCCTACCTACCTGGTCCAGTGGGGCTCCAACATTACAGTCAAGGCAGGCAGGGGGATTGGGAGAGTCAGCATGAGAAACCCAACAATGGGTGTTTTTCAGTGGGGCACTGGAGGTGCCTTCACCTCTCAGGGAAGTGGGGATTTTCCTTGTTGCTATCCTCCCCGAACATACGATATGCAAATGCCATCCAGCCCACTATGTGAGTGCTCCCGCTCATGTCCAGAAGACGTTCCCCCTTCCGTGGTCTCTGCATCAGCAGTACACCCGGTCCTTACCAGGTGTCACTGTCTGTGTGAGACAGATACCCCTCCCTCCCAGGAGAGGAGAGCAGTCCTGCAGTTGCTCCATCCTCTCCTTACTGGCTGACCCATGGCACCCCAAGCTTGTTCCCGAACCAGAGTCGCTGGTGTGGTGTGAGGTATGGTGACTTAGCACCTCAACCCTCAGCACCACCAGGCTGGCAGACCAACAAATTCTGACATATAAAAATATCATGCTTGAATCTAGGAAGGTGGTGCACCGCAATTCTGTTCTGCGGGGCCATAGCCACAAAAGTGCTGCTGTCATTGGCAGACACAGTCCTCATTTTATACCCCTCATCCTATACCCAAAGAGAATATCTGGCATTCAGGGGTACTGCCTTTCTCACCCTGCCACAAAGAAAATCCCTAGCATCCATTGGTACCTGTCCTCCCTTATCCTGCCCAAAGGATAATCCTTGGTGTCCACTGGTACCTCTTCCCTCACCTTGCTACATAGAAAGTGTCTGGGGTGTCAGGTTGGGAAGACAGGAAAATGGGCCAGGTAAACTACAGCCTTTGAAATATTAGTTGACTTATAAAATAGCACGTACAAAGAATGTGTATCATGTAAACTCTTCATAGGAAAAAATAGGATAGAGGTAATTGATACACAAAAGTGAGGCAGAGGGTAAGTAGATCCAAACAGCTTGTAAATAATGTAAGGGGATTCTGCCAGACGTGAAGCAAGAACTGTTCCCATAGAAGGCTTGATACATCCTAGCCATTCACCCCACCCCGGAGTAGAAGTTGGAAAACACAAATTGCTGACATCTTTAGAGGAGTGGGAAACTGTGTAACACACCAGAATCTCCTCTGAGGGAAACTCTCAAGGATAACATAAATTCCAACATAGTAAAATTAGAAAATGAGAAATTATGAATAAGGTGCATTATGTGTAGGAAAATCAGCACTTAAGTCATAAATGAAGTATTAATTTATACTTGTGGTGAATGCAGATTGATACGGGAATTGAAAAACAAAATGGTTCAACTATGAATGAATGAATTTTATTGTTGATCGATTATAAAAAAAAAAAACATTACAACATACAATTAAAAGGAATTAAAATACAATAGTATTGTCCATATCACTAACAATTACATAAAATATCCAAGTGGATCATCATTGGCAGGTAGAAACCTTCTTTCAACTTTCAACCCTCCATAAATTAATAATTAAAGGTCATAGATAATATATCTGTCTCTATTTCATTGTATTAACTATTACACATATCTTTCATTGACCCTATCTTTCTCTTTTAAGCTCCTTATTTAATTTACTTTCAGGCTTTTTTGGCTGATTGCAGTATTTTAATAGACAGCCTATCCGGCTCTCCAATAGAATTACATATTGCACTAACTTTGAAATATTTCTTTTTCAGGGGTCTGTCTGCTAGCCCAGCTGGAGACAACTCAGGTCATTAAAATTAGGCCTTGTGTCTAAACTACTGGTTAGAGCACCAGTCTACTCTGTCCCATACATCTGTTAGTGGGTTTCTGTCTCATATCCCAAATTGAACCAACCTTTACTGCCAGCCATTCTCATCCCTATGTCTCAAAGGGGATACCCCGCACCACATGCTGCCCCGTGTTCCACTTATATGAATATTGAGTCAGGAATTTTCTGCCGTCCCATAATCTGGGTTGCAAATACTGTGTAGAAGAACTAAATCCATAAACACATGTCAGATCATTTTGTTAAATGTACAAATCTATAGTTCGGTTGCAGGCACTATAACATGCCATAGTTACATTTCACTACTGTTAGGCCTGCAGTAGCCACTTACTTTAGAAGTCAACAGTCATCAAGGAGAAAATTATCATGGGCATTCTAGGTAGCCACTCAATTTACTACAAATCTCCCATCTTTTGTTTCCATGTCAGCCATCAATTAGAGTGAGTGTCTCTTTATAAAAACCTGACTATTCCCTAAAATATAGTGGACTTATAATGCTGTCAGTATCATAAAATTAAAAATAGTCAAAAGGCCGCATTAATCAATTATAAAAATATTGATATAATTTAAACATTTACAAAATTGTTAGTGAAATATCAGAGATACTAAAAAAGGTGTTCCTAAAAAGGAGTCCTGCTATTAAACACCCGAAAATAAATTTGATAATGCTCCAGTTGAACTTTAAATTTAGGCTGTAATACAAAAAATATATTTATACACTTCAAAAAACAGCCTAAAGGTGCTAGCCAACTGGCACAGCGGTAGCACTACCACTTGCAATGCCTTTGACTCATGTTTGGTAGTGAGCCAAAGTTGCTGGAGAGCCCGCAGGGGGGAAAGGATTGAGTGTCTGACGGGCTGCTCTCCTTCTCCAGGGAGGGGTGGGCTGCAGTCCTCACTGCCATACCACCACCTGGGTGACCACGGGTGGTAGTGCAGCAGCGGATGAAGAAAGGCAGGGAGGGGTAGACGTCAACTGAGGACTGGAGCAAAGGCACATATCTGCGTTCCTCCATCTCGTTGACCATCCCCAAGTGCTGATGTCTGCAGGGGGGCAGGGACCAGAACACAAGAAAAACCCACATCTGGGCCAGGCAATGGGCTCCTGCACCAGCGACCAGAGAAGCTGGGGCTCAGCTCCAGGTGCATGCTCCCCTGAGGTTTTGGAGGGAAAAGGGGGACCCTCCACCCCACTCAGGGAGTCATCTGGGATGATGAGAATACTGGAGCAGGCACTAATGGAACAAGTTTCTTTGGTCCTCACAATGTAGCCTGTGTGGTGCATTGGGAGACCCTGAGGGAAGGCTCAGACATGGCGATGAAGGTGCATAAATAGAAAGTAAACAAACAAACAAACAAACAAAAAAGACTAAAGGAGCTGTACATCAGCTTGCAATGAGTTCTTTGGCACATCTTTCCCTAATTACAGAAAGCTCCTGAAAGTCCTAGAACTAGAGTTAATATCTTCCCGAAGGTGTTAGAGAAGAGTTTTCAGCTGATTAAACATTTAGAGTGTTTTGCTCCACTCAATTAAATGTTTTTGCCTGGCGCACCAGAAATGTAAACAGCAGCAGTCTATCTTGCCACCAAAATAATATATATTAGTAGAGAGAGCAGTCAAACGCCACTGAGTAAAGCAGATATGCTATCTTCAAATGATTCAAAATATAACAACCAGCTCCGCACTTGGGAGTCCATTGGCAGCAGTATCCAAAAATAAGCACATGTAAACTTTCCATTACTATAAAACAATCAGCTCCATGCCTAGGAGTCTTCAGTAGCAATATCCGACTTAGCTGCATGCTCCTGTCCCAGGAGTACAAAAAAATGTCCAGACCATAAACGTTTCTATGTCAGCCGAGTGTTGCTCACCTCCAATAATTTAATTGGAGCAAATACTCTCCATGCTGCTTCCAGGCCTACCAGGCATACTTCTACCATCTTTCCTTCAGTAACTCCAGAAATAGAAAATACCTGAAAAAATTAAACAAAAGGTTGCTTCCCTGAGCACAGTAATTTTCTCATAATAGAAATTAAGAATCAATAACAGGCACCCCTAGGCAATGTTAGCATACCTTTGGGTGAGGGAAAGCAAGCATATTGACACCTAATGCTGATCCCATCTCCAAGGTCAGTCAGGCAACCAAAAGCTCCCTTCTCCTTCTCCTTTCTGGACAGCAGCTGGTATCAACACACCACTGCTATAAGTGAAAGTTCTCTCCAGGCCACTGACTGTTGAGGTAGATCTTAATACAGATTCTCTATAAGTGGTAACTCTTTTCAACAAGCCAACTAGAAGCCACCAAACACAAAAAACACACATGGCAAAGTTGAGGAGTACTGCAACCTTTTAAATATAGGAGGCAGTTTAGTGCAGTGGTCTAAGGCTCTGAGCTGCAAATTTGGTGACATCCAGCAGACCAGACCTGGGTTTGAATCCCACAGCTTCCACTTGAATACTGTGTGACCCTGAGAAAGTCACTTAACCTCCTTGTGCTCCCAGGTCGCTCCTGTAAAAAAGATTTCAGCTTAGTGTGCTATACCTGGTTAAACAACTAAATAAAAAAAAAAAATACAACTTCCCAACATCAGGTGAAATTCTAACAATGTACATGAAACTCAAGCAAAACAGTAAGAACTCCACTTGAATGGCTCATAGCCTGAGTGGAGGGGTCTGTTGCTGGGTAAATATTTATGAAGCTAACAGGCAGCATGCAACAATATACTTAGAGATAAAATGGCCATAAGATTAGTAGCACTTTAACTTCAGTACATTAAACTGGATAGAATTCAAACATCAGTATAAAACAAATCAAAAACGTGGCTTATTTAAGCAAAGTAGTTTATAAGCACACATCGAAGCCGGAGTTCCTGCTCGGAGCGGAACAGCATTGTGGCCATCTTGGTTGGTGTTCTTCCCCTCCTTTGCCTCTCTCTACGTGGCCCAACTAGAAATGAAAGTAGTTTTACTTCAGCAGCAGAAACGTCTATGTGAGGCAGATAATAACCAGATAGTGGGTTTAGGACAAATAAGAACTAAGGAGACTAGCATGGAAAATAAGAAAAGAGTTAGAGAGGCTGATGAGGATGGGGCCTGGATGGTAGAAAATAGAAAGTTTAAAAAGGGTATAAAGCAATGGGATTCAGTGTAAATCTGTGTAACAGCTTTGAACCTCTAGTGGATTTAGAGGATAGTAAGATACATGAAACAGAGCCGCAGGCAACAGGGGGACTATGTTGCAAATGCCCCATTACAGTTACCGAACATCAAAGGGCAGGCTGAGATTAATGTAGCTAATGATTTATCAAGTAACAAGAAAGTAATAAATATTGGAACTGGTGAAGGAAGTCAGCAGGGTACTAGTTCAATTTTCATTATATTTAATGAGGAGTCCATCTTGGAAAAAGACCTAACACGGAGGGAAAGTCCACCAGTCATTAATCCATTGGACATGCAGTCAGAGAACAATGACACTGGCAATATGGAACCTGAGGAAGGGCATTTTGGACATCAAATGGAAATGGAGGCAGGGGGACACTCCATGGAGGAAGGGAATATTGGGAAAGGGAAAGTGAGTACCATCAAGCAGGAATATGTTTTAGGGGACTCCATCCTCAAACATAAAGACAGATACACCTCCAGAGGCAATAAGAAAAATATCACTATTACTTATTTCTCAGGAACCAAAATAAGTGATATACAACAGATGTTACCCAATATAATAAAGGAAAAGGATAATTCATCAGCCATTATATTGCATTTAGGGATTAATAATATGCAATATCAGAGTGTAGCAGAAATAATGGAAGAATTTAGCAAAATAAAAAAGGAAGCACAACATTTAAATTGCAAGCTTTACTTCTCTGAAATTCTCCCTGTCCCCCATGTGAGTGCTTCTAAAACAGCCAAACTCAAGTCAGTAAACAATTGATTAAGACTCCAGACTTTGCAGAAAGCACTGGATGCATTACCCATTGGGAGGAATTTGTTGATAACATGAGTAATTTTAGTAGAGATGGATGACATTTTAACAAAACTGGTAGCAGAAAATTAGGAACAAAGTTGAAACAAGTAGTGCATAAATGTTTAAACTAAAAAATGAGGGTAGAGGTAAAGCATCAATCGACTATAAGCCTGTGGAACAGCTCATTACTGTATGTTAATAAATCCACCAAAGTTAGAAATAGGGAACTTAATGTATGGTCCCTCAATGCATGAAGCCTTAATAGTAGCAAAAAATCTGAGATAGAAGTACTATTAAATAAAGAAGAAATAGACATTCAGTGGCCTCCCCCAAGACGAAACCCACCCTGCAGATAGTAGTAGACTCCCCTTGTGGAGATGTTGTAGGGGACGAGCTAATAAAGCAATATAATTTCAATGACAATTAGACCCTTTTTTCATTCAGGAAAATGTGACACTGCCAGGATGAAATTAATGCCACAGTTTATTGCATGACAAAAGGGACTAATTGCCATTGAAATTACATTGCTTTATTTAGTAGATCTGCTTCGGCATTCTGCAGAGTGCTTTAAAAGTGGGTTTCATCCTGGGAGAAGCCACTGTATGTACATTAACTGAAACACGATGGGACAGCTGGATTACTTGGAACAGAAATGTAGAGGGTTATACATTGCATGCTAGGGACAGACTAGAAAAAAAAGGTGGGGTGTTGCAATTTTCATAAAAAACACCATTAATAGTTTTTCTCATAACTTAAGTAGTACAAATTCGAATATTGAGTCACTTTGGGTTGCAGTGGAAATGCAGCATGCAAAAAAACTCCATACTGGCATTTATTATAGAGCCCCAAACTCAAATATTAAATTGTACAATGATATACACATGCACACACACAGAGCACAGATGGCAGACACAGAGGATGTAGTGGTCATAGGTAATTTTAATTATCCGGATATTAATTGGAGCACCCAAACATCCAAAGTCAGAATTAAATGGAAATTTGCGGAGACACTAATGACAGCAGGCTTACAGCACATAAGGTACAAACCCACTAGAAGTGACAATGTATTGGATTTGTTAATAACAAATGTAGGAGAATTAATAAAAAAGTATTAGTATTATGGTGAATCTGTGTAATTGCAACCATAGTATCGTAGAGTTCACCCTGAAAACAGAATTAGTAAAAACTCTAGGATCAACAATAATTAAGAACTACAATAAGGCTAACTTCCAAAAGATCAAAAAGGAATTATCAAATTGGAAATTGAAAGCTTTTTTTAAACATAAGAAGAAATGTGGAGTACACTGAAGAGCAAATGACTACAGTTGGAGTATAAGTGTGTGCCTTGTAAAAGCATGTATAACAATAGAGGAAAATTGCCAATGTGTTATACAAATAGGATTCTGAAACAGTGTGATAACAAGAAAAAAAAAACATACAATTCTATGAAAAAAACAAACTGAGGAGTCAAATGCAATTTACAAAAGAGAATTAGGACTGTTAAAAAAATGATTAGATCTGAAATGAACAGGTTGTAATTTAATATCCTTTACAGAAATGATAATGTTATAAAGTTTTCATGCTTATGTAAACAACCATAGAAATAACGCACAAGTGGGGCCCATTATGCACAAGAGACAAGATATTACAACATCGCTGGTCATGGCAAATTCTTTCAGTGCCTATTTGTACTCTGTTTTCAATCAAAATAATGGTAAAGACACTACTGTTGCTAGCAAAGAACAGTCAGGTCTGTATTGAAATCAGCCCCCTGGAAGTAGAGAATTTATTGGAAAAGCTTAAAGAAAATAAATCTTCAGGCCCTGATCTTTTGCACCTTAAACTGCAAAGAGAGGTGTGAAATTGTATATCGAAACCCTTGACATTTTTATTTAATGCTTCCTTTTTTGGCCGGAGTAGTCCATAACAAATGGACAACAGCCAGAATCATATTGCTATTCAAGAAGGGGGACAGAGCAGTACAATTAAATTATAGACCAATTAGTTTAACTGCTTTTCTTTGTAAAATTGCAGAAAGCTTTCTGAACGCTAAATTGGAGAATAATTTATATATTATTAATTATAGGGATGTTAAGCAACATGGCTTCTGTCAGAATAGGGTATGCATAACAAATCAACTATGCTTCTATGAAAATGCAAATAGAATCATAAATAATAACACACCTGTTGATGTATTCTGTTTAGATTTTCAGAAGGCATTTGATAAAGTCCCACATAACCTATTCATAGAAAAGTTGTTAAAGATTGGTTTAGAACAATGCTACTTAACTGGATCAGGAACTGGTTGAACATAAGAAAGCAGAGGGTCAGGGTAAGGGGACGCTATTCAGATGATGGTGAGGTGACCAGTGGGGTCCCCCAGGCTCAGTCCTGGGACCTGCATTATGCGGACTGTTTATCAGCGACTTGCACCTAGAAAACAACAGCTGGGTTGTGAATTTCGCTCATGATGTTAAATTGGGAGGGCCTGTTGATACTCCAGAAAATATGAAACGAGAGTGATTTGGGTAAGATTGAAAGATGGACAACAGAGAATGGCATATTATTTAGTGTGGAAAAGATGTTCAATTCTGCATATAGGAAAGTGTAATAAAAAACAAGATTACTATCTGAATGCGACTTTAGTAAAAAAGTGGAAGTTTAGAAGGACTTGATCTGCAGCCTGTATAACGCCTCTGTATAAATCATTCATTGTGACTCATCTTGATTATGGATCTCCATTGTGGAGCCCACATTTAAGAGGGAAAGAAGAGCAAGTGGAGAGGATCCAGCCTAGAGTAATGAAAATGATTGGGGGATTGAAGGAACTCCACTATGAAATAAGGTTACAGTGCTTAGGACTATATAGTTTGGAACAGAGAAGGATTGGGGGGATCTGATAGTTATGTACAAAATTATGCAAGAAGTGGAACTGATGGATGAACTAGGGCTTAATATCCAGATTAGGCCCGTTCACTTGAAAGCCCACAAGCTCCAGATTAGGTTGGATACTGTTGTTAAAAATGGGAGATACAATTTCTTCTTAAAATGTACTGGTAGACTGTGGAACTGTTTACCTAAGGATGTAGTAGAAAGTCAAAGCTTTGATTTATTCATGAAGAGACTTGATTCTCTGTTGATGAATGGAGGGACCAGTTGGGCCTGCTGATGCAGGTGGATGGAACTAATGGGCATGTTGCCTTCTCCCGTCCATTACCAAGTATGATGACCAGTATGAAAATGCTCCAACCGGAGATGGTGGCAGGTGGTTTTAAGGGTATTGATATATATCAATGAGCACTGACACATGGAAACTGAATTGACAGTACATAGCCATGATGACCTGACTCCAAGATCTAATTTATAAAGAGAAGTGAATTCCCCTTCTTAATGTAAAATTTGACCTTCTCAAATTAATTATTTTTAGGAAGGCTTTTCTTTAGAACCATTAGGGATAGGGGGCTCAATTTTCAGAGCCCCATTGAAATGAAGCAATATGTGTCAAACCCCTACTTATGGCAAACTCTGATGGGCCAGGGACCCTGCACCAGATTTTTGTAGAAGCGGGGTCCCAGCCCCAAAGTCCTCAGTGATGTCACAAGCAGTCCCATGCATCAGAAAGCTGGCACACAAAGAGGATCGATGAAGGCACCCATTAATCCCTGTGATGCAACAACCTATGGAAATTTCTGTTAAAATGGGATTGCACCAAACTTTTCCAATTATCAATAAAGTCAGCATTAAAAGCAACCCTAAGCCACAAAGCAGACTGTGAAGTTATTTACATATGAAGACCCCTAGGTTAGGCGGAAGAGGCAATGATGACCTCATGGGATGGCAACTCAGGAGTTCACATCCCCATCCAAAATGGCAGCAAAATTAGGTGACATATTCTTTTCTGGTTTTAAAACTTTCATTACTGTACCATACCAAGCATAAAACATGTAAGCTGACCATTTACGAGGTTAGTTAATATTACTGAACTCCATAGGCTATGATTACACATACAAAATAGATCCTACATGTTGACAAAGCTCAAAAACAAATAGTGGCATGTCTGCTATATATATATATCAGTTTGGATTGCTATAGATGTTCATAATGTGTTGCAACAGTACTGACTAGGCTATGAATTCCTAAACTGATGTTGCAGAACATTATATTATATTATATTGTCAGCCACTAGTAACAGAAACTGACATTTAAAGCTAGAAATGAAGCTTATCTGCTGCTCTTACAGTAAAGCAGAATGTAGTGCTGTTAGGGGTATTGTTGATGTAAAACATGAATAATATTCAGACATGTTATCTTTCTATTTACATATTTTATCCATATGGCTTCCCTATTTTGCTTTTAATAATACCACTGCTGGTCCTGCATACATGGCTGCATACATCTGCTGTACTTCCAATATCACAATGTGATATTGCCACCCCCTACAGTAGCCTTCTCTATCCACTGCTCCCTGCTACAGTATCCCTATATTCTGCCTCTCTCCACCAAGTGTAAGGTCCTACTTCCTTCAAATTGACTGAATGAAATGCAGGGGCAGAGAGACAGGCAGGCCATTTGAAGGTGGTCAGGACTGGCATTATACTGATGTGCGAATCACACAGTGTTTTCCCCCTTAGAGGCCCTCCCTCCTCTCATCACTCCAAGCTGGATTAGCTGAAACTTTATCAGAGGTCGGGGGGTCAGAGTGGTGGCAACCTGTCATGTCTCTTTGCATCCTGTGAAGTCTTCAGTTTATCCAGTGTTGTAGCTGTAGTACTGATAACTATCTAGATGGTTTTGTCAGTTGTTTTTCACCTGTGTAACCCACGGCAGATGCACCATGGTGTGCAGGGGATGTGGGGTTCAGTGACATGTGTAGCAGTAATCCAACTCTGAGGCCAAGAAGTGGCACCTGTGGTGCGTTGTGCAATTGATGCTTGATCAGTGACTGCAGAATGCTCTGGATTGCCCCATGACTGACACAAGCAGTACTTTCAGGACCCCACGTATGTGAATACCCTGTATGTCATTCCCCAACCCTGATTTGTGATGTGGTGGCAAGGGCGTATTGAGCACCACATTCTGTGCTCACATCCTGGTCCTTGATGGTATCTATGGCCATACCACAGCTCAGGATAGTGATGGCACACAGGGCTGATAGACCATGTCAGGCTAGTCTAACATCCAGCAAGCCTGCAGGCAAGAGGGGGACTTTGAAAATCCCAATTTAAGTGATACTGCAGCCTGATTGCAGTGTAAGCCCCCATCCGCCATGGCGCAGCCATACAGCTGATGCAGGCATGGGGCAAGCCCGACTGGTGCTGGCAGTCCCCCTTCTGACACAGGCTATATTTAAAAATAAAGAATGATGCATGGAGCGGTGCAAGGTTATTCCTTTTTGATGCAAGCACCATGCGTCATTCCCAGACCTTTAACAATTGAGCCCAGTAACTTTTTGTTTTTAAAATACAAGCTTGGGGTTAGAGTAATATGAATATGTGCTGCTGATAAACCTTTAATGTACTGATATCCTGGAAATGCATCATAGATATATGGACCCTTAGATGATTAAGGACAACAAATGATTATGGGGAATCCCAAATGTGGCAGATGCAAAGGTGAATGTATTTCCACCTGTGTTTGTGTCATTCAGATTGTATCAAAAGTGTGGAGCTCAAGTTTTCAAGGATCCTGAGTTTTTGCCACATATTCCACAGTCTGCAGTAGCTTCCATCAAGCAAATGATGCACGTGACACAAAAATAGTGCATGCACCAAAAAACTGGTGCATACATTAAAAATTGTTGCCTACATCACAAAATGGTGCATGTGCCAAAAACTGGTGCATGTACTCATTTATTTAATGCAAACTACATAATGCACTCAGAAGTCCTCTTTGAAAATATGGTTGGACAAATCTCTTATGTAAATGTGGAACAGTGTCAGTCCGAGCACCAGCCTCCATGATATTCCATTGCTCCCCATACCCATTATTAAGTGACACTGATGATTATTTTTCTCTTCTGGCTGTTAGCCAGCTTCTAGTGCAGTTTAGTATGTTGCCCTCTTGTCTTATAGGATTTAATTTGCTGATTAATTACATGTACTACACCAAAAGAAAGGCCTTACTCACATCTGGGTATACAATGTTACTACTGTGCCTAACCCTCTGTAATTGGATGTCACAGTATACTGCATAACAAATTAGGGTAATACTATTGGATTACATTGGTTACTATAAGTATTCTGAAAGAAATCACTAGCTGAAACTGTGATACATTTTTTCATACTGGCAGGTAGAAGTGTACATATACCTATATTTAGTTATACAGCTTACTGGCATATTGAAGCTCAACAGGTTTGTCAGACAGTGCCTCCATTGGTAAATGCATGCTACTGTAGGCTTACTCTATTATTCCCTAGAAGCACATGTGGTTTTTAATTTCCTCTCTTAAAGCAGCAGTGCATGACAGTGGTAAAAATTTCAACCTAAACTTTTTATTTTATTATAGATTGTCCTTTACCTCCTGTGTTGCACGATATCCTTTCTTCTCCTATTTTGAGTCTGTTTTATTACCTTTTTTACAGTTGAAATAATAAACGGAGTGCCAGATCAGGTTTTCATAATTTCTTGTGACTACAATTAACTAGCATGCACAAGACACTTCTCTCTGACCTTACTGGACAACAGTTGTACAAATACAGCTAAGAATATTGGTGAAAGCCTTATTTGGAACCATATTACAAGGAGCTTCCTTTTTTTTTGTGGTTAATAAGTTTTATTGATTTGACTTATTAAGACGATACAAATATTAAAACAGCCGGATACATTGCAAAGGTCTTACAGACTGTTACATATGTCTGTAGAAGCAGAGAACAGAACATGCTGGCCAAATAGTAACAAACTGAATATACTAGCCAGGTAAGCAGTAGGATAATACTCCGTGCCTGGATGTATAACACCTATCCAGCTGGAGATTAACTTTGAAAGTATTAGCAGTTGGGGCATTTGAGGAGCTTCCTTTTAATATTTCAAATGTAGGGGAAAAAAGTGCTAATGTATACTCAGAATGGGGAAAGAAGGGTATCATGCAAGTCAAGAGATAAGGGGCAATCTTCAATAGAAATAAAAAGAAACTTCCATACCTGTATTGTATGACCATAACTATTTATTCAAAATGTACTCTCCATGTCCCCTGCACATATAATACTTCTTTTGCACTAGTTCTCAGTGTCCACTGTGGAGGTACTACATATTCATTTTCTACTTATGTTGCAATGTTCACTGATGCGTTATGCCTAAATTTGTTGCTCTAATTATTTTTGCCTTGCATCATTTTCTGTAATGCATTTTTGTATGTAGTCTCCCAGGTCATGTTGAAAATAAGCATTTGCTTTCCTAGTGTACTTACCTGGTTGAAAGAAATAGGTCAACATTTTCGCTGCTATCATGCACTGCTACATTAATACTACATCCATGCACTTTCTGGCTATTAAAGTAAGACTAACAGGTCTGTAATTTCTCTCTTGCTCCCTTTTTATGTAGTTGAAGGATGATAACATCCTTCCAGTCCTATGGTACTCTATGTTTATTCAGTCTCTGATTGAAAATACAGTTACAGCAGTTGACAGTCAGACATTTCCAAATTGTCTGCAATATTTCTAAAAAAAAGATTCTGTCTAGTAGCCCTACAGTGGCACTGCAGGCAAGCAGGGAATTTCTCCATAGATATCTCAGCCATTTCAAGAAATATTTGACCATGTCAATTGCTGCAACTACATTTAATAACTGACTTATGATCCCTTACTAGCTTCATTAGCATGCTTAGATGTAAACCTTCTGGTCTTGCCAATTTCATGATGTCCAATTTAGTCAGCTTACCTTTGATTACTGCTGAGCTAAACTCTTTGTTTTCCATTTCCAGCTTTTGTTCTTCATTCCCTTTCTCCATACTCCATTCACGGTCTCATCTGAAATACTAAATACAGGATAGGACAATTATTTAAGGTCAGTTATTTAAGGACAATTATTTAGGGTCAGTGTCAGTGGCTCAGTAGGTAGCACACTCGCCTCTGAGGCCGGGAGATCAGAGGGCTGTGGGTTCAGTTCCCACATCTGGCACTTGGGTTAATATCCCAATACTGACACTGTAGTGCAGCATGAGAGGGGTACTGCACTTCTGAGGTGCCGTCTTTCGGATGAGACGTTAAACCGAGGTCCCATCTACCTGGATTGGTGGTAGTTCAGGTGGATGTTAAAGATCCCATGGCACTTATCAAAAAGAGTAGGGGAATTTCCCTGGTGTCCTGGCCAAATTTCCCTCATTCACTAAAAATACCACCAACAGCTTAATCTGGTTCAAGGTCAGTTGGCATAAATCTGTATCCCCTTCCCCTGGGTCGTGCCTGAAAATAGGCAGAATTTGTCTAGTTCACTTACCCGAGCAACAAAAAATAAATAAAAATCTGTGATTACTTTGTATCTTTATAGTTCTCCAACCTACAACTAGTTTTCTCAGTCTGTAGTTAGCTTTGCAGTTCCTATTTGTCATTTAAAAATTCCTTGCTATTTCTCATTTAACAGTTCCGTGTTATTTACTTATTTATTGAATTTTCTTATCTGGCTAGAATCCCTTAGACTGGAAATTCCTTTTTTGGTGGTAACCTGAAATTAATTACTATTATGACAAGTAAAGAATGCTGTCTCCTGACTGGCCAAGGCATACTTTCAGCTGGGCAGTTGTACCAACAGAGAGACAGTACTTTATTTTGAATGTCTGGCATGATGAAATTGTCCTCTATTCACACTGCTCAGTCACATTACTTTAACGGAGCAAAAGTGAAACTCCTCGCTTCATAAATAGTTGGAACATGGCAGGATCAACCAGATAAGTAGTATAAATGGCAGGATCTATTTTTTATGCGTGGATTTTTTTTTAAATGGTGGCAGGATCAACCAGATTGGAGATTCACGTGTGTGTGTGTGTGTGTGTGGGGGGGGCTGCATATCATAAGCAGAGCCTCAGGAGTGAAACAAAAATAGTTTAACTTTTAAGAGGATGACGTACAGGAGTACAGAAGATATCACTATGATGTATAAGAACATGGAAATATCAGTGATATCTCTACTGTGGATAGCACTTTTTATCTTGGTGGTTATCCAGACACATATGTTGTATAAAACTAAAGCTACACAATAAATTTTACTGTAAAAACAAAGAACGTATCACATTATCGTGTGAGTTATTCAGAAATGCTGTATGATTATCTTCTTGTATATAAAATTAAAATTGTCTATTGCATTATCATATTGACTGGAGAAAATTAACATCTCACTTCTACATAAGTTTGTGAAATGCAGAAAAAATACCAAAACTTTAGTAACAATGCAGTAAAAAATCTGTGAGAAGATTTTTTTTAAAAGGAGAAGGGCTATTTGTGTGTACTAACCTATTTAGGGCTAGTTGGGAAAAACCTTTTTCTGTGAGACTGTCCAACTGTCTACCTAATATCCACTAAACATACAAAAAAAAAACCTTGTGTACTGCTTGTCTTGTGTGTGTCTGAGGTGACACTGGAGTGTAGTCTGGGACTGTGGAGTCTGGGATTGTGGAGGGACGGCTGAAGTCATCCACACTCTAGCAACAACAAAAGCTAGACACAGAGTGTCTGGGGGATGTGAGCAGCCTTATAACAATGGTGGAAGGCTTCTAGCCCTTTTCAGGGTATGTTAGGGCAGTGTTTTAAGTATTTTAATTATTTTTGTGAAGCATCTGCTGGATTTGCCAGACTGGAAGTCCTGCCTTACAGATCTTCCAGTTTTCCAGCATCTGAACAAGGTAACTTGCAAACATCCATTAGTGTGTGGCATCAGTATTGCATGCAAAGGCAAGCACATGGTCTGTGCATGTCTGCTGTGTCAGCTGGGTCAGCCAGGGCAATGGAAAGGACACTCTGTTTAAAGCAAAGGTAAAGAATATTACAATATGGAGCAGGTTTTAAAATGATGTGTGAACTGTAAAATGTATATAAAAGATAAGGAGAGCATTGAATACACGTGTTACAAATGCAGTTTCATTATTAAGTTGTTAGATGTAAATAGAGTGTCCAGAAAACAAATAGAGTTCCAGACTTGAAATGCTTAAACTGGAAATGTTCATTCAAAGAACAGGACAGATGTTGCAGGATAGTGAGTTAGCCATTATAGAACAAAACAAATTTGAAAAGCAGGAAAAATGGCATGAATTTGGGGGACAAGAGGAAAAGGGACAACACTGGAGAATTAGATTCTGAGGAGGAATTAAGAGCAGAGGAATGGTGTTTTGTATAAGGAAGCAAAACAAGCATTTGTCAATGCCAAATGTTTGCTTGCTGGTATTGCCATTGGTAGTGCAGGAGTCAGAGAGATGCATAACAGGAATGGCAGTGAAGTATTAAACTAATGCCACCCCCCACCCCTACCCTGCAGAGACTGACAGGCATTTGGGGGTGTGCCTTTGGGTCATTGGCTATAATGTTCACACCATTCCACCCCACTCCACCCTGCAGACACTGACAGGTGTTGTGGTGTGCCTTGGGGTTTTCTGCCCTTATGCTCACCCCATTCCATAAGGAAATAAGCTGAGATGGGTGCAGTAGAGAAGGATGGGTGAATGTTATGGCCAAAGACTACAAGGCTCACCTCAATGCCTGTCACTGGCTGCAGGGTGGGGATGGTGGTGGAATGGAATGAGCATTACGGCTGATGACACTAAGTCACAAACCCGACGCCTGGCAGTCTCTACAGGGTGGAGCATTACAGTTGAAAACCCTAATGCCCTGGGCATTTGTTAGTATTGCTGCTCCAAATTTTCAACATGGGTTTTTTGGGACCCCCACTTCATGAACAGTGGCACTATCATTTTGTTACTCAACCCTGAAAGGTGATTTCACACAGTGACTGTGCCATTCGGCACTACAGGTGTGAAAACACATTTTGGGCAGGATGTGAAAAATGACAACTGTACTGTTCATAAGAAGGTGTGAAAAATAGCAATGTTGAAATTCTGGAGTGAAAATATGAAAAACTGGTGATGTTACAAGTGCGGATAGAAACTGCACAATGCATGCCTGTAATGCAATCATTTTTTGGAATGTTTTCACCAGATTTTCAACATGAGCATTTGAGCCCCGAACAGTGTCACTGTGATTTTGTTAATCTGTCCAAAAAGTTGTTTTCCCACAGGGACCGTGCTATTGTGCACCAGATGTGCGAAAACACATTTCGGGCAGGACATGAAAAATGTCAGCTGAATTGTTCATAAGGAGGTGTGAAAAAATGGCATTGTTGCAAATCTAGAGTGAAAATATTAAAAATTGGTGAAGTTACGAGCATGTGTAGAAACTGTGCAATGCACGCTCATATCACAGTCACTTGTGGGAATTTTTTTCACCAAATTTGCAACATGGGTTTTTGGGACCCCACCTCATGAACAGTGGCACTGTTGTTTCATTAATCAGTCCTGAAAGGTGATTCCATGCAGCAACCATGAAATCACCTTTCAGGACTGAATAACCACATAACAGTGGCAGTGTTCATGAGGTGGCGTCCCAAGAACCCCATGTTGAAAATGTGGGGCTACAATTCCTAAAAATGGCTAAGATATCAACCTAAGTTGAACCCCCCATTAACTCCCATTATACAGCTTATCGTCATTTCTTCAGTTTGCCGGTCGGCTTTGAATCATGCAAACGTGTCCCAGTCCATAGAAGATCACTGTTCCTGACCTCCAGAAGTAAGTATGGGGTACTAAGGAGTAGGAGGAGGTGGGTCCACAGAGGGAGGGAAGGAGGGTAGGGATAGGGTAGGGGAAATGGCCAGATGACGAGGGCCCATTTTCTTTTTTACTGGGGAAAAAGAAAGACTTTGGGGATGGTTTAATTTATTTGTAGGTTACCAAAAATATTTAGGCACACTGAGGTGTGCTCCCAGTGTGCTGCAGTAGAGTGTGTGTGTGTGTGGGGTGGCATGCCGACATGGGGATTGGGCACCCTGATGTCAGCACTTAAAATATTCAGGTGGGGTGGGGTGGGGAATCATCTGACATTCCAGTGTTGGAAACATAAATGAAAAATTATTTTGGCACACTGGGGTCAGCTCCCAGTGTGTCATATTAATGGGGTGGGAAGGGGGAATTCATGCCGACATGGGGAATTGGGACCCCAGTGTTAGCTTTCTGGGGAGTGTGTGGCACCAATGTCGGCATTCCAGGGAGTGTGTGGCAGATGTCAGGAGCCACCAATGTGGAAAGCCATGCTGTGGCTCATTTATTTATTTATTGAAATTGTTCACCAGTAAAGGCACACCAAACAAACAAGGTGTTTGGAGGCAGGAGCCAACATGAACTGTAACTCCAGCCATGCACATTACTGTGCACTGTAATGCACATTGCTGGAGTCTTGTCACCTGCTGCCAACAGAAAGAAGCAATGTCTGTGTGCCTGGTTGTGAGGAAGGCGGAAGGTCCTGCTGCCTTGAGGAAACTGTTACTCATTGCAGCTGCAGATTTCTTTCAAGTGCGGTCCTCTCTCTCAAACTGCTGTCATAGGCAGCTCACTGATTCATTGGTGTCTGAGGGATAAGCCCCATAAAGCATAATTCTAAAAGGTACACTAGACTAGAGGTGGTACTGACATCAGTATATGGCCCCAATAAAGAAGAACCACAAGTGTTCACCACTCTCTTAGCTGAATTAGCTAAATTTCAATCTCTCTCCCCCTGATATTGGTAGGGGACTGGAACTCAATCCTGGACCCCAATCTAGATAGATTTCACCCATGCAGATGCAGCCTTTCACAGAATGGGTGGGCTGTGGGGGAACTACAGGATTCTTTTGGACTCTTAGAACCCTGGAGGATCCTACACCCTGGGGTCAAAGACGACATATTCCATTCACCAGTCCACTACTCATAGTCTAGATTAGATTATTTCTTTACATCCCCTGAGATCCTCACAGGCACATTGGACAGAAACTCACACACCTCTAAAATGTTGTACTGTCCCAAGATGTTTCTTGCACATGCGTGCAAGCAAATATAAAAAGGAAAAGTCAGGCACTGGAAATAGTTCCAACATAGTTAAGAAACAGATTCCCTGTTCAGTATTAGATACTGATGATCCAGTCAAAGCAGAAGAGTGTAAAATATTGGAAGGCAAAAATGCGCTAAATCAGCATACTGTTGAGCAACCAGAAGGCACTAGGGATGAGACAACCCCCCACCCAAAAATACTGGCATCAGCTGGGAAACTCTAAGTGGGAGAAAAACAGTATCAGACACACCACAAAAAAGGAAATATTGACCGTGGGTGATTCAATTAATCAAATAGATTAAGTAATTTGCAAAGGAATGAAGGAGACAACCATGGTTAGCTCCATCTCTGGGACAAAAATAGGGGCATCAAAAACAACATTGAGGGATTTTTGAATGGCAAAATGGAACCAATAACAGTGTTATGTATGTAGACAAATGATATAAGTAGAAGGAAGCAGTTAGATATCCAAGGGGACGTTGAAGAAGTTGATACAGTAATAAAGCAAACATTTATCAATGCAGAATGTTTGCTTGCTGGTATAAGCATTGAAAATGCAGGAGTTAGATAGATGCAGAATAGGAATGGCAGTGAAGCATTGAACTTCACGCCAACCCCACATCCATCCTGTAGAGATGGACAGGCATTGGGGTAAGTGTTTGGGTTGTCTCCCATGACGATCATGGCATGTCACCTCACCCTATTATGCAGACACCGACACATGTTGAGGTGTGCCTTGGGGTGTTTGGCTTTACAGTCACCTCATTCCATAAGAACATACGCTGACATGGGTGCACCATAGGAGAATGGAGTGAAGTGTGGGGCCGAAGAGTCCAAGGTACACCTCGATGCTTGTCAGTGGCTGGGGTGGGATGGCATGAGCAGTGCAGTCGGTAATCCAAAGGCACACCCCGATGCCTGTCAGTCTGTACCTTGTGGGACGTTATGGTTAGAAACCCTAACACCCCGGGCATTTGTTTGTATTTGCACTGCAAATTTTCAACATGGCCTTTTTCTGATCCCACCTCATGAAAGCATTTGGGACCTTTTCTCATGAAGAGTGGCAGTTTGATTTTGTCAATGTGTCCCGAACTTTAACTTCTAATAGTGACCATGCCATTCTGTAACACATGTATGAAAACAGAGATTGGGCAGGATGTGAAGAATGGCAGCTGTTCCATCCATATGGAGGTGTGAAGAGATGGCAATGTTGAAAATCTGTTGTGGGTATATTAAAAATGCTCGCACTTCTGAACATACATGGAAACTATGCAATGCATGCATGTAACACAAGCATTTTATGGACTTTTGTCACCACATTTTCAACATAGACATTTTAGGACCTCTGCTCATTAACAGTGTCACTGTGATTTTCTTAATGTCTCCCAAACAGTGATTTCCCACAGTGACCATGCTATTCTGTGCCTCAAGTGCAAAAACATATTTCAGACAGAATGTGAAAATAACAGGTGTACTTTTCATAAGGAGGTGTGGGAAAATGGCAGTATTGAAAATCTGCAGTGAAAATATTGCAAATTCATGAAGTTACGAGCATGCATGGAAACTGCTCAACGCAGCCTCATAACACACTCATGTTATGGAAGTTCATCACAAAATTTTCAACATAGGCATTTTAGGACTGCTGCTCATGAACAGTGTCACTGTGATTTTCTTAATGTGTCCCGAACACTGATTTCCCACAGTGACCGCACTATTCTGTGCCAGATGTTCGAAAACACATTTTGGCCAGGAAGTGAAAAATGACAGCTGTACTGTTCATAAAGAAGTGTCGAAAAATTGCAATGCTGAAAATCTGGAGTGAAAATATTGCAAATTCGCAAAGTTATGAGCGTGCGTGGAAACTGCACAACGTACACATGTAACACATTAATTTTATGGACATTCATCACAAAATTTTCAACATAGGCATTTTAGGACCTCTGCTCAGAAAGAGTGTCACTGTAATTTTTTTAATGTGTCCAGAACACTGATTTCCACAGCAAACATACTATTCTGTGCTGGAAGTGTAAAAAGACATTTCGGCCAGGATGTGAAAAATGATTGTTGTACTGTTCATAAAGAGGCACAGCAAAATGGCAATGTTGAAAATCTGGAGTGAAAATGTCACAAATTCATGAAGTTACGAGCGTGCATAGCAACTGCGCTACACACACTTGTAAAACAGTAATTTCTTGTATTTTTTCTACCAGATTTGCAACATAGACTTTTTGAGAGTCCACTTCATGAACAGTGACAATGTTGTTTTGTTAATCGGTTCCAAAAAGTGATTTTGTGCAGTGACTGCAAAATCACCTTTTGGGACTGAATAACTCCATGACAGTGCCTGAATTCATGAGGAGGGGTCCCAATAACCCCATGTTGGAAATCTGGCAGCAAAATTCCCCAATATGCCTGAGATATGCACCAAAGTTGAAAAAATGCTATTTATACCATTATACAGCTTACCAGCAATTCTTCAGTTCGTGGTCGGCTTTGAAGAGTGCAGAAGTGTTCCCAGTCCACTGAAGATTGCCGTGCCATGCTCTGGAGGTAAGTATGGGGTGAGGGGGTGTGGGGAAGGCAGGTGCTCAGAGGGTGGGCGCGGGTTGGGGTGGGGCAACTGGACTTAACGAGGGACTGTTTTCTGGGTTGCAGGTTAAAAAAGACATTGTGGGATGGTTTTCTGTTCTCACAGTGGATTTGGCATGCTGGGGTGGGATCCGAGCGTGCCAACCAGTGTTTTTTTTGGGTTGATTGGCTGTAGCTGACAGGGGATTGGGCACCCTCATTGGCACATGGAAGGGGCGCAAGAGCCGATGGGGATTGGGCAACCCCTCGGCACAACCTACATGTTACTTTTTGGGGGGGGGGGAATTATGTCGACATGGAGTGGGTTCCCCCTTCAACAAATTAAACTTGGACAGGGGATATTATGCTGATGGGAGAGGCCTCCCCGTCAGCAAATTAAACAAAAAACGGGGACTGAAGCTGATGGGGATTGGGGCCCCCATCAGCAAAGAAAGACTATTTTGGGGGGGTGCATGCTGCTGAGGGGGATTGAGCACCCCCTCAGCAGTGGGGGCTGAGTAATATTGTTTGTGAACACAGCGGCAAGCAGTCATCATGTTTACAAACAATATTACACTACTAACATTCCGCCCTGCAATGACGGGTCCTTCCCTCATTGCAGTGGAATGGCTGATGCTGTAATAACAAGGCGACCCCTTATTGCTGTGGTGAAAACGTTTATACTTGGTGGCATTTTTGGAGACCAGTGTTATCAGCACACTGTGCCTCCATTTGTTCACCAGTGCCAAGCCCCCAAATGCTGTGCCTCCCTTGGCTGCCACAGTGCTGCACCTCCACAACCCGTTTCTCTCCTAAGCTGCCCCATAATGTTTCTTGTGCATGTGCACAAGCAAACATAAAAATAAAGGGAACATGTTGAATATTTCTCAGATTCTCCCAGTACCTAAAGTGGGTAGAAATAAAACCCAACAGATCAGCAACTTTTATTTTTTATTTATTTATTTAATTTAATATAAAGGTTTTACCATGAAGACATGCTGAGCAGACTACTGCTCGATTCAAGAAGCATCCTGGGGATAGTAAGGAAGGATGAAATACATACATATTATACAGTGTGCACAAAATCTTACAAGGTGTAGTGTGGTAGAGCAGGCAGTAGTGTGAGGCATATAACAATGCAATTTCATATACAGTTACATAACATATACAGACATTTTTCATATCATGCCTATTTACAGTCTTGTGAAGGAGTACGCAAGGCCCTGAAGCTACATAATATATATACAAACATATTCATACAATGCCTATTTACAGTCTTTTGAAGGAGTAGGCAAGACCCTGGAGCTAGGGCTAACATGGGTGCATGTGCAGGTAGAGGAGAAATGTGCTTTAAGAAGGGAGTTGAGGTGTTGACTGGGGTAGGTGTGCCTAATATCAGCAGGAAGGGAGTTCCATAGTTTAGGCATGCGATATGAAAACACTGCCTGGCCTGCCATGGTGGACATGAGTGGAACAGACAGGAGACGTGAGCCATTTTCCTGAGTGCATACACTGGGAGGGTAGGAGCTGAAAGGACAGAGACGAGATATGGGGGAAGTGACTGTGCCCAATATTTTGCTGTGATGCTAGCACAGAGGGAGTGCCTCCAGTCCTGAAGTGAGGGAAGGTCTAGGGTCTTGTATTGAACATAGTGATGGGTGGTGGAGGACAGGCAGAGGTAAAATGACAGAAGGAGTGGAAAAGGGGGTCCAGTCTGGCTAGGGTGAACTTTGGGGCAACACTGTAGACTACGTCATCATAGTCGAAAATAGGGAGAGTCTTCTTCTGCACAATAGCTCAGTGAGCCGGCAGTGGGATACGGCCACAATTGCTGTACAATGCACCCAGCATGGGGTGAAACTTTTGTAGAGGGCATCAGTATGTGTGGAGAAGTCCAGGTGCTGGTCAAGCTTGAACCCAAGATATCTGCAGGAGGTGCAAGTCTCAAGAGAAGTTCCATCAATGGTGTGAAAGGTGAGGGTGGAGGTGAGCCGTGAAAGTCTCTGCCTTGTGCTGAAGGTCATGGAAACAGTTTTCAAGGCACTGAGAAAGAGCTGATTTGAGTGAAACCAGAGCTGAACATCACTGAAGTCATGCTGAAGTCTGGTCACCATATCAGAGTTCGAGGGGCCAGATGTATACAGTACTGTATCATCTGCATACATGTGAATGGATGTGTGTGGGCAGGCAGTGGGCAGATCATTGAGGAAGATGGAGAACAAAAGTGGGCCGAAGACTGAGCCTTGGGGTACACCAGTGATAACAGGGTGGCAGGGAGGCAGAGGTGGTGTAACCAGTTCTGAAAGATTGAGATCTACCTACCAGATAGGAGTTGAACTAGCTGGCAGCCATGCTAGAAAGCCCTGCGAGAGAGACCTTGGATAGGAAAAGTGAGTGAGAGACAGTGTCAAAGGCTTTAGCCAGGTCGACAACAGTGGCTGAAGTGATGTGGCCTTTATCTATACCAGTGCTGATGGAATTGGTGAGTCTTAGAAGCAGGGTGGTGGTGGAGTGTGACTTCCTAAAACCAGACTGGTAGGGTGTGAAGAAAAGAGGAGTCAATATAGGAGGAGAGTTGGGAGAGGACAAGGTGTGCCTGGATTTTAGCCAGGATAGGGAGGAGGGACATTGGGCAGTAGTTCCAAGGGGCAGAGGGGTCACCACCTTTAGAAAGGGGAATGACTGTGGCATGTTTCCACTTGGTTGTGATGGAGGCAAGAGAGAATAATAGGTGATTGAGTGAAGCCAGGGTGATGGCGATGGCTGGAGCGGACAAGTAGAGGAATTTGGAGTCCAGGCCAGTGGAGCATTTGCCCTTGGAGGGATTAAGGGCAAGCAAGGCTTTGTAAACTTCAGCTGGGGAAATTGGATGGAAGGTGAAAGAGGGTCCAGAGGGAAGAGTTTGATTGGGAGTTGGGGGGAGAGGATTTTTTGGGTCAGGAAGGAGAGTGGACAGAAGTGAGGAAATATATTCTGTAAAGAAGAAATTGAATTGAGATGCCACTTCGAGTGGGTCTGCGATCGTGGAACCACCTAAATTTAGAGAAAGGGTGGGGGATTGCAAGGGAGGGGAGAAAAGTGATTTAACCACCTTCTAGAATTTAGCTGGTTGGCTTAAGTAGGTGTGGAAGGTATCTTTAAAGTAGTTCCCTATGGATTTGTGTTGTACAGGCATTCTGTAGAGTGCGATACTTTTGTTGATGTGAGGGTGAGACAGAGACCTTGAAGACCTTCCAGGCCTGATCCCTGGCCCTGAGGAGGACCATGATGTCCACAAAAATCCATGGCAAGTGGGGACTCCTCATCTGAGCTTGTCTGAGTGGGGCATGAAAGTTCCAGACTGCGATAAACCTGGTCTTGAACTACTCCAAGGCAAACTCTATAGCAACAACACTTGCTCTGCTTTACGTCTATCTATCTGAAGCAGCTGACACCCTCACTATACACTAGCTCCCCACTTGCTTCAGGTGCCAGCTTTTTCTTTCTGCACAGATTCTTTGTGTTTTCAAGAGAGAGTGACTTACTTTCAGATTCTGCCTACATGTTACATACCATTACTGACCACACTCGGTCAAGCTACATTTCTCTAATAAAAGTGAAAGTGCTCCTCACTCGCTCTTCATTCACTTCAGTTGGTAACTTGTTTTACATGATTCTACATGAAAATAATGTAAAATGCACAGTTACTTTGCGTTTTTTTAACAGAGAGGGACTTACTTTTGGATTCTGCCTACATGTCATTACTGATTATTGACCACGCTCAGTCACGTTACATTTCGCTAATAAAAGTGAATGTGCTCCCCACTCATTCTCCCTGTAAAGGTGATAACTTTTCAGAAAAGTAAAGGAAACAGAAAAATAAACATCTTTTTTTTTTTTACCAGATCATCTACTGATGATCCATGTATTCATGTCACACAGGGACTACTTTTTGCTGTCCCCACAATATTTGTGGCCATTTTATAAGATAGATAATCCACTCTAGATTGTGCGGTCATGCTCTGATATATGCACACCTTGGGTGGTTGAACACACACCAAGGCGTGCGTATATCAGAGCGTGACCGCATACCCTAGAGTGGATTATCTATTATATATATATATATATATATATGGTGCAGGGGTCGCTTAAAAGTAAATGTACATTGTCCCACATTTATAATGTATACTGTCGTTGCTGTTTGACAAGTTGGTGTAGTGCTGATAGCCAATTTTGTTTTCCATGAATTTTGGTCACTGTAATAACAGTGCAATACTCCTTGTGCAGCAAGATGGCTGGTTCTTTAAAATCCCAATCGATGGACTCACTGTCGATCAGGTTGCAGTGTCTACTTTGCTATCAATGCAGGGCTTTCGCTGCGCTGTTGGCACACAAAAAATGAGGAAAATCTTACATTGAGTATATCTGGTTCAAACTTTTTCCCGTGACTGAAAAAAACTCAATTTGGGTTTAATTTACATATTACCAGCACAAAATGTGAAATTAAATCAAAAGATGATTGAACACCTTCACAGATGAAATCCAGTTGACAGAATAATACTGTTCAGAGATTTTAATATGCCAGATATCAAATGGAACAATAGGGAAGGAAAGACAACTACAGAGAAAAACTTTGCAGATATCATAAACAAGCTTAATCTACAGCAGCTTGTTACTATGAACACCAGGGGCAACAGTATATGAGACCTTGTTCTATGCAACCTGGATGACCAGATAGCCACCTGCAGGGTACTGGAACCCCTAGGGTGCAGTGACCATGATTTAATTATGCTTCACATTTCACATAAAAAAGACAAACTGTAAGGTTAATGGGCCACAAAAATAATGAGTTTTAATAATGCTGATTTTCAGGATATGAAAAAAGAACTAAGTAGGTGGAACTGGAAGACTGACCTGGAAAACAAAAATCATAATATGATGTGGGAAACAGTAACAGGGAGACTAAAAGGTCTGCAGACTGGATTTTGCCCAAAGTGGTATTCAAAAAAACCCAGTTTGCAGTGGCAAACTGGGTTAGCACCAGGGCAAAGTTTTGAGGGGACTGCAATACAAATGAGGGGTAGGAACCTGCATATCAGCACAGTCCCATTCACTAAGCATTTTCTTCATGCAAGGGCCTTTTGTGGGGTTCCCTTGCATGGATAAAACACCACAGGGGAAAACCTCCTCTTAACTCCATGCAATCCTAGTGGTTGGCAGAGGTACTGCCCCCCCTTGCCTAGTGCTCTCCACCCCCTCCCGCAATGTCTGATCGTCACCTCATAGTAAAAAATAATGTTGCAGGTAGTCCAGTGGTCCTTCCCCTTCCTCTATCAACATGGGGGAGTGGGGAACCACTAGACCACCAGGAATATGTTATGTAGTATGTCATGGCATGGCAATCAGGGAGGAAGTGGGACCAGTGGACCATCAGGGACATTATTTTTTAACTATGGGGGCAGTGATCAAAACTCTGTGGAGGGACCATTAGACTACGAGGGACATTATTTTTTACTACAGGGATGGTGATCAGACATTGAAGGAAGGGGAGGGACCACTGGACTATCAGGGAAATTTTAAAAATATATGATGGGACAGTGATTGGTGACTGGGGAGGAAGTATGGACCACTGGACTACCAGGGAATGTTTAACAAATATATAATGGGACTTCGGTCGAGGAAGGGGGAAGGCCTACTGGACTACCAGGGAATTTATTTCAATATCAGCGCACATGGGGGGAGGGACAACTAGACTACCATTGAATAATTTTAATATAAAGAAACAACAATTGGAGAATGAGCGGGGGAAGGTACCACCAGACTAACAGGGACACTTATTTTCTATAATGGGACAGTGATTGAAGCATGAGGGAGGGGGGACCACTAGACTACCAGGGTATTTATTTTATTTTATATGGGGACAGTGACTGGCCATGGGGGGGGGAGGGACAACTGGACTACCAGGGAAATTCTTTTTTACTATGGGGATGGTGATTAGACATCCAGGGAGGGGGGGAGGGAGCACTTGACTACCAGGGACATTTAAAAATATATAATTGGATGACAGTCTGCAATTGGGTAGGGCAGAGTAACCACTGAACTAACAGGGAATGTTAAACAAATATATAATGGGAAGGCATTCAATGATCAAAGGAGGGGAGGAGGAATCACTGGACTACAAGGGAATTTACTGTATTTTTTATAATGGGATGCGAATTGGAGCACAGGGGAAGGGGCTACTAGACTACCAGGGCATATTTTTAAAATAAAGGGATGGCAAACACAGAACGGGGGAGGACTACTAGGTTACCTGGGACATTTATTTTTTTAATGTGGGGTGGTGATCCACGATTGGGGTATGGGAGGGAACACTAGACCATCAGAGAAATTATTTTTACATACTCAGGACAGAGACTGGTGAATAGGGATGGGAGCGATAGACCACCAGGGACTGTGGCTGCAGTGGACAGGGTCTGTGGGGCACACTAAGTCACCCACAGTGTGTAATATATATATGTATATACACACACGCATATATCTATATATCTATAAATCTATATACTGTATATATATCTAGCTATATATATATATATCTAGCTATATATATATATATATCTAGCTATATATATATATATATATATATATATATATATATATATATATATATATATAGGGCTCATATTGGGCAAGCAAATGGCCACCTAGTGCCTTGCATGCCCAATGGGCTCATTTACATAGGAGCTTTCATAAATAGGAAATAGCTCACTTGTGCTATTCATTGTGGATCATTCACTTGGCTGGATGTCACGGCAGTGCTAGTGGGGTTAGCGATGACTTTCCTGGGTTAGCATTGCCCCATCAAGGCCCTATTCACAGTCAGATAGTACGGTGCACTATCTGATTGGGAATAGCAACTTTTGGGACCTTCACAATCACAAGGCACAGCACACACATTTGTACTGCACTTTGTGATTTTTGGTGAATCTGATAGATAAATAGGTACCAGAACAGCTGATGTACAATAAGAACTGTAGAATACTGGGTTGTCTAAACAAAAAAGTCAAATCTAAGATTAGAAAAATACTTATAAATCCTGGCAGGAGTATAAGGAAAGAACAAGGGAGTGTACGAAGGCTATAAGGAAGGGAAAAAGGAATCATGAGCTCTAACTAGCGGCTAAGGTTAAAGATAATTATAAGTAATTTTATAATCTTATAAATTATAAGAGAATTAGCACCACACAGGTGGGACCTCTTGAGAATGCAACTGGGAATTTTGCTACAGAGGAAAAACAAATGGAAATGTTGAACAAGTAATTCAGTACTGTATTCAGGAATAAGGATACAACTAAATGGCTAAATCAACAACTTGGGACTAGTCCTAGAATCATAATTCAGGAAGGTAATATAATCACTAGGCTGAAACAGTTAAACCCTAACAAAGCACCTGGTCCTGATGGATTGCATCCTAGAATCATTAAAGAACTAGCAGATGAATTAGCGGATCCAGTTACTTGAATTTTCCGATCATCTCTGGATAGCAGTGGAGTGGTAACAAATTTGAGGAGGGCAATGGTTATCCCTATTTTTATCTTTTCTTGCATGTATGTGCAAGAAATATGATGTGACAGCTTAAAAGTGAAGTGGGTTGTGGAGGTGCTGCAGTGTTACAGCCAAGGGAGGCACTGCATTTGGGGGCTTGGCACTGGTGGACCAATGGAGGCACAGTGTGCCGATGACACTGGTGTCCAAAAGTGCACCAAGTTTTAATGTTTTCACCGCAGCAATCAGGGGCCACCTCATCATTGCAGCATCAGTCATTGTGCTGCAATGAGGGAGCGACCGTCATTGCAGAATGGAACATGTGCTAGCCTAATGCTGTTTGTGAACATGGCAGGCGGCTTGCCGCCGTGTTCACAAACAATATCATGCAGACTCCCATGCTGAGGGGGTGCCCCCCCAAATGGTCTTTGTTTGCCGATGGGGGCCCCATTCCCCACTGGCTTCAGTGGCAATGTTTATTTTGTCAGCGGAGGCCCACTCCCTGTCGGCAAAGATGTAACTCCCCACCCGCTTTTGTTGTCTGCCGACGGGGGAGTCCATTCCCCGATGGCATGATGTTCCCCCCATTTTCTCGTGTGCCAATGGGGGTGCCCAATCCCTATCAGCTACAGCTGCCCCCCAAAAGTGTCCATTGGCATGCTGGGAGCCCACCCCAGCGTGTCAAATGCCCCTGTAAAATGGGAAACCATCCCGCGTTGTCTTTTTTTTTTCCTGTAAAGAAAAACTGGTCCCTCGCGGTTTCCCAGACACCCTCCCACAACCCGTGCACACCCACTGCACACTCTGCCTCCCCACACATCCGTCTCACCCCATACTTACCTTCGGAGTCTGGTGCGTGATCTTCGGTGGATCGGGAACACTTCTGCACTCTTCAAAGTCGACCGCGAACTGAGGAAATGCTGGTAAGCTGTATAATGGAATAAATAGGGGGTTTTCAACTTTGCTGCATATCTCAGGAATTTTTTGTAATTTTGTCACCAAATTTTCAACATGGGGTTTTTGGGACCCCTCCTCATGCATTCTGTCACTGTCATGGTGTTAATTGGGCCCAAAGGGTGATTTCGCGATCACTGCATGAAATGACCTTTTGGGGCTGATTAATGAAATGACAGTGCCAGTGTTCATAAGGTGGGCTCTCAAAAAGCCTATGTTGCAAATTTGGTGAAAAAATTCCTAAAAATGACTGTTTTAGAAGCGTGCATTGCGCAGTTTCTATGCACGCTCATAAGTTCATGAATTTGTAACATTTGCACTCCAGATTTTCAACATTGCCATTTTATCACACCTACTTATGAGCAGTACAGCTATCATTTTTCACATCTCGCCCAAAATGTGTTTCCGCGCATGTAGCGCACAATGGTGCAGTTGGTGTGCGAAATCAATGTTTGGGACAGATTACGAAAATCACAGTGACACTGTTTATGAGCAGAGGTCTTAAAATGGCTATGTTGAAAATTTGGTGAAAAAATTCCTAAAAATGACTGTTTTACGAGCGTGCATTTTGCAGTTCCCACGCGCGCTCGTAAGTGCGTGAATTTTTAATATTTCCAGTCCAGAATTTCAACAATGCCATTTTACCACACCTCCTTTTGAGCAATACAGCTTTAATTTTGCACATCTTGCCCAAAATGTGTCCCTGTGCATGTAGCGCACAATGCGTAGTTGGTGTGCGAAATCAATGTTTGGGACAGATTAAGAAAATCACAGTGACACTGTTCTTTAGCAGAGGTCCTAAAGTGTCTGTTGAAAATTTGGTGAGAAAAGTTTATAAAATGACTGTGTTACGAGCGTGCATTGTGCAGTTTCTATGCATGCTCCTACCTTCACACATTTGCAATATTTTCACTCCAGATTGTCAATACTGCCATTTGCCCGCACCTCCTTATGAACAGTACAGCTGTCATTTTTCACATCCCGGCCCAAATGTGTTTTTGCACTTCCGGCGCAGACGAGCGTGGTCTTTGCGGGAAATCCATGTTCAGGACACATTAGGAAAATCACATTGACAGTGTTCATTAGCAAAGGTCCTAAAATGGCTGTGTTGAAAACTTGGTGACAAAAGTCCATAAAATGACACTGTGTTACGAGCGTGCATTGCGCATTTTCTACGCACGCTCATAATTTCGCACATTTGCAATATTTTCATGCCATATTTTTAACATTGCCATTTTTCTGCACCTCTTTATGAACAGTACAGCTGACATTTTTCACATCCTGGCCGAAATGAGTTTTTGCCCTTCCTGCACAGAATAGCGTGGTTGCTGTGGGAAATCACTGTTTGGGACACATTACAAAAATCACAGTGACACTGTTCATTAATAGAGGTCCTAAAATGCCTATGTTGAACATTTGGTGATGAAAGTCCATAAAATGACTGTGTTTCCAGTGTGTGTTACACAGTTTCCATGCATGCTTATAACTTTGCACATTTGTAATGTTTTCACTCCAGATTTTCAACATTGCCATTTTTCCACACCTCCTTATGAACAGTACAGCTGTCATTTTTCACATCCTGGTTGAAATGTGTTTTTTGCAGTTCCGGCGTAGAATACCGTGGCTGCTGTGGGAAATCAGTGTTCAGGACACAGTGACAAAATCACAGTGACACTGTTCATGACCACAGGTCGTTAAATGCCTATGTTGAAAATCTGGTGATGAAATTCCATAAAATGACTGCATTACACACATGTGTTGCATGGTTTTCAAGTATGCTTGGAAGTGCAAGCATTATTAATATTCCTACTACACATTTTCAACATTGCCATCTCTTCATACCTCCCTATGGATGATACAGCTGTCATTCTTCACATCCTGCCCGATCTGTGTTTTCATATATGTGGTACAGAATGGCACCGTCAGTGTTGGAAGTCAGTTTTCAGGACACATTGACAAAATCACACTGCCACTGTTCATGACAAGACGTCCCAAATGCTTTCATGAGGTGGGGTCACAAAAAGGCCATGTTCAAAATTTGTACTGTGAATACCAACAAATGCCCAAGGCATTACGGTTTCTAACCATAATGTCCTACCCTGTACAGACAGACAGGCATCAGGGTGTGCCTTTGGATTGCTAACTGTACTGCTCATGCCATCCCACCCCCATCCCCCCAGCCACTGATAGGCATCGAGGTGTACCTTGGACTCTTCGTGCCAAGACTTCACCCTATTCTTCTATGCTGCACACATTTCAACATATGTCATTATGGAATGGGGTGACTGTAAAGCCAAACACCCTAAGGCACAGCTCAAAACATGTTGGTGTCTGCTAGAATAGGGTGAGGTGACATGGCTTGACCGTCATGGGTGACAACCCAAAAACTTACCCCAAATCCTGTCCATCTCTACAGGATGGAGGTGGGGTTCATGTGAAGTTCAGTATTTCACTGCCATTCCTATTCTGCATCTGTCTAACTCCTGCATTTCTAATGCTAATACCAGCAAGCAAACATTCAGCATTGACAAATGCTTGTTAGAACTGGGATAGGCCTCAGTGTAAAATTTATGGACTGGTAAGCCTGATGTCTGTATTAGGAAAATTGTTAGAAAAGATAGTGAAAGAAGAAATTGAGAATTTTATTGTCACAAATAACCTAAGTCATACCACACAGCATGGCTTTATGAAGGGGAGGTCATGCCAAACAAATCTGATGATTTTTTTTGACTGGGTCAGTAGGACATTGAAATGGGGAAGCCAGTGGATGTGATATTCTTGGATTATAGCAAGACACTTGATTCAGTGCCACATGCTGAACTAATAGACAGCTTACATAACTTGTGAATAAATTATGGATTAGTGTCATGGATTGAGTCCTGGTTGACAGACAGGGAACAACAGGTGGCTATCTGTGGGAAACAGTCGAATTAGGCACCACTTACCAGTGAAGAGCCTCAGGGATTGATTCTGGGACCGTGCTTGTTTAATATTTATTTAAAATCTGTGAATTATAGAGAGGGGATGTAGTTGTCAAATTTTGCTGATGATACCAAGATAAGTTCAGCGGTCAAGGCCACTTCTGAAATTGAAAATCTGCAGAGGGAATTGTCTACACTCGACTTATGGGAGCAGGCACACAAGTTGAATTTCAAAATGGATAAATGTTCATTTATGCACCTGAGGAAAAATAATTCCATGACATCTTATGTCCAAAAAATGGCAAGTGTTGAAAGTAACTATGGAGGATAGAGATCTGGGGGTTACCCTAACAATTTGAGCTTTAAAAGGCTCTGTCAGCGGATTGCAAAAAAATATGATATTCTGGTCTCTATTAGAAGACACATCAACACTAGATATAAAAGGGTGACTTTACCATTGTATACATAGCTCATGAGGCCACACTTAGATTATTATGCCTAGTTTTGATCATCTATGACAAGACTGAGATCAAAACCTTGGAGGAGGTTCAGCGTAGGGGAAACCAGGATGATTGCTGGGATAAAAACACTGGAGTACTTGGAAAGGCTAGACGTACTTGTGCTGCACACTCTGAAATATCATAGCTTGAGAGGTGAGTTACGCTTACTCTATGACACTTTCCTTAACCGTGATTTATGGGATTGTTTAGTGTTGTAGACAAGAAATATACAACGAGACACAAGATCCCGCTTATTACAACTGAAAGGAGAAGTCAACTATTCAAAAAATGGCTATGTGGTTTTCTTAGAGAGTGGTGTCCCTATGGAACAGCCTGTCTCTTAAGGTGGTGGGTAGCAAAAACATGGAAGAGTTCAAGAGTAAATTGGACAGGTTTTGTGAAGTGACCAAAACAAATTGATATAACCTTTGAGATACTATAAATTAAGCAACAAATGGGCAAATTGCCTTCAATGCTCAAAAATGAGCTATGATGCCTATAAAATGAAATACCACATGGCATGATTAAAAAAATATTTTAGATGGATACTTTGTTTCTTTATTTTGTAGCAGATCTTTTAATAATAAAATTTCATGAAAAGATTAAAACACCTGCGACATCAAATTCTGTGAGATAATTATTTTTTTTTCTCATTGATCTTCTGGTAGATTCTGTTTTCACAAATAAAGAAATACATCATACAAGAAAGCATTTTTCCATGAGTCAAAGGTATTGGCAGGGGTAGCAAGTTTAAATGCTTTCCACTAGTTTTTTTGTTGTTAATTCTGCAACTGTGAAATATGGAATTTTGATGACATTCACTCATGAAAAGAAATGATGCAGATTTATAGCTGCAGAACTACAAGAAATGAACTCAGACTTCATTGGAATAATAACTGATGATACAGTTTTGTTCTATGAATAAAAAATGCATTTGTAATTAATAGTTTAGATGAATAAAGGTGGATAAAGGTATCTAACTTGAGTCAGTTTGACAGTCCGGTAGTTCAGGCTCTCACCTCCTACATGGTGGATTGAGGCTCAGTTCCCCAAGCTTGATCTCAGCTTAGCTAGCACTAGGATGGAAGGTACATCTAGGGATTCTCCTCTTGCTTCAGTGTGGAATTGCTGCTAGGAATTTAGAATGACTCCCTCATCATGATCCAGTGAGTGGTAATCAAGCCTCACTGGTCTCACCTTATACTATCAATTAATTCCAGCATAGCAAATCAGAGACCCTTTTGTGGGAGGAATTGGTGGTGCTGACACCAGGCTCTACTGCCATACTAGTTGCATCTATTTCATTCCATTGAGCCCTGCCCTTTTCCTCTTCACTAGGCTGGATGCCATGGGTTGAAGAGGATGTTTGATTTTCCCCCCAGGTATGGGGAGGGATCAACCAGCCAGTCATATCAACCATCATGTTGTGTGCCACCATGGTTCTCTGCACTGCTGTCATTCCCCTGAATTGTGGAGGTTTCAGTCAGGAAGGAGGAGCATGTTGCAGGCAATACCGTGTGAGCAGGATGTGCAGGAAATAACAAGACTGCATTAACCAGAAAGAAATGTCCCTGGTGTGATGCATGTGAAAGCTAGCTGGGGAGGGGGATGAGAGGGAGAACAGGAAATGAGGAAAAAGCTATAAACAAAACAAGGAGAATCTAACCTTTATACATCTCTAGCTGGTATTGTCAGGTGGCTAAATTGAATAAAGAGATACAGGAATAAGATTTTGCAAACAGGATACTTGATGTAATACTCTTTTACTTGTGGGAAATAATGTTTTGTCTTTGGTGTATTGGTAAGTTTTTAAGGATCACATTTATATGCCTCTTAGAAAAAAAAGTTTCCATTATTTGTAAGTATGACTACATGTAACCAGTGTGTGAACATACTGTGGATGTATTTGAAATCTTAAGCTACAGTATCTTTACAGGCCCATAAGAATATTTTACAGACAAAATGCGGAATGTTCCGCTCTGATCACTCGTGGCTCATGGTCACACTGAGATGCCTTTTTGTACCGAATTGTTTTTGTTAAAGGAGGTTCACTTGATTACAGTATGTCTTGCAATGTACCCTTTTGTGAGTTTATTTGGATCACTTCTTGGCTGAGGCAATCTGAAAGGACTAGAAGAAGTGCTGTTTGCTGCCATTATCTTCCACGTTAGTGAAATTAATTATTAATTTCAAGTGCTATATATATTATGTTTCATATTTTGGATCCCTCCACCACCTAAAGATCTTACACTCTCAACTATCCTGTTCAAAAATTTTAAAATATTTTTGGATTTGTGCATTCTAGTGGTCGTGTATACAGATACTGTATTTGATTATTGACTTATGGGCATACATGCACTTGAAAAAAGAGTAAAACAATATAGAATTCACTAGATGCCTGTTTTCAAGAATCTTGCAAAATGTCATTCATGTCAGTAACTATGCATATAGATCACAAAGCATTTAAGGCAAAGCAATATTTTGCATTCTGCAGTCACATAACTTGATCTAAACTTGTATATTTCACCTGTAACTGTGTTTGTTTTGTGGTGAATCAATTTGTCAGTTGTTTTATTTATACCATTATAAATATAATAAGTAACCTCTGACTACAAAGAGGAGTTTGTTAGTATATGAACAGTTCTTGTCACTTCATTATGATGTCCCTAGAATGCAAAAGTGTCCTTTCAACCCTTTTCTTAAGTTTTTAAGATGTTTTTGTATTTTATGGTAAAATATAACTTTCGAATTTTGCAAACACAAACTTAAATAATTTAAACATGTTAACTCCCAGGGGCCTTGAACAACATCTGTGGGGATAGAGGGGAGATGATGCCAATGCCACAGAAGACCCAGCAAGGCTATTTTTCTGTCTACTGTACCTTTTGCATTTTTATTATTTGAATAAAAAGAAGGCATAGTAGGGCTATAATTCTCTCTCCTATACATTTTGCATTTTATTTTTTGTTTGAATAAATTGGTGTAGAAAAGGCACATTGAGCCAAGGCTTGCTCTAAAGTATGTCTGGGGATAGGCTGTGTAACAGTAGGGAGAACAAGAGCATAAAACCAGAAAAAATTAATTGCTGGAATAACAAGGAGACAAAAGTAGAAAAGTTACATTTGATACATAAATATGTAATAAAAAGTACAGGAATTATAAAATGTGAACGCAAAACCACAGTATGTTCAAAAGGTGAATGTATGCATAATAACAGCCAAGGAAACATATGAAGTTCAAATGCTTATGGTCTGGAAAGTCCTGGATTGTAAGATGCAAACATAGGTGTACAGGTGACAAGTGCAAGTGGGGGTAAAAAGTTAATTTAGGAGGGATTTCATTGAGAAATAAGATGAAGAGAGGTATATGAGAACATGGAGATTATTTCAGATGGAGGGCAGATGTACTGAGAATGCACTTTGACCTGCAGAGGTCCGGCAGTGGGGGTCAGACAACTTCCTTTGTTTACCTTCATTTTGACTTTTGGTGATTCCACATATTGCAAAGAAATGAATGGAACTACTTTTCCAAAGGCAACAGTTCAAAGGTTGTGTGATTCTGGCTGATAAAGCATTCTTTTAAGCAATGACTGCTACAGTGTGACTTCAGAGTTTTTGATGTAAGTATCATTCTGATATGAGTGCCTCTATAAAGCAATGTGCTTTCAGGCTCAGCTGACTATAGAGAATTTTACCTTGTTTGCAAAATGTTTCTCTTTTCATTGCAACAAGCTAAACTGCATTACTGGAAAACACAGCATGTAACATATTTACACTATTCTGAAAGCATTTGTTTTAGAAATATTGATAAAAACATAAAATTAGATTACACATGTACCCACCTCACAGAGTCATTCTGCTGTCCAAGTCTTTCCAGGCAAACAGACTTGCCAAGAGGCAACTGTTTTCATGTTTCCAAAGAAAAAAGAGTGAGCCTCTACAAGCTAAGCACTGGTATTAGTTTACATATAATGCAACCTGAAATGAATCCCCTTACAAAGACCTTCCACTATCATGTCTGTAGAGAACAAGGAAAGATGATCCTTAGCAACCAGGTGAAAACATCATCTCTAATTAACACTGAAGATGCGTTATAAGACCAGCTCTGTAAACTGAGGATGGTCTCTTCCTCTCCCTCCCGGTAAAGTTAATAAAACTCAAAACAGGATACAGGACTATTTTTTGAGGTGGGAAACTTGGCAGTGGATCCCTTCTTATTTATACTGAATGTCAATAATATGATCCAAGACTCATCAACAAGAACAAATATACAGTATGCTGGTGTAGCACACGTGATTCTTTTAGTAAACATGAGACAGTCCTCTGGCTGTCCTGAAGTCCAGAACGTGTAAATAAGTTCCTTATTTCACACTATCAGGAAGCATTCAGTCCACCTTCCTTTTCAATAAATTAAACAAAGTCACAGGCTGTACCTCCAGGCAGTGTTGGTTCCTAATTTCAGCTGGGTAACAGGACATAAACTCTTCCTCCATACCTTAAAGGGAATATAAACCTTATTGTTTGCATTTTGTAAGATAATTAGAACTCTGGGTATGTACTGTATGATGTCTGTTTACTACCCCAGGGTATTGTTTTATGAGTTTAGCCTGAAATAATCACATTTTCATTATTTAGTGTCTCTTACTAATGTTGCTTTGTTTCCAGACCAACATTTTTTTGTTTAATTACTTATGAGTTCTGGATTGGAGAAGCATTAATTGATCAGGAGCTTGGAGTAAAGCATTGGAGTATACTGGCTGTTCTATTTGTCTGTATACTGATTCCTGTACTATAAGTATCAAATTCATTGATGTACGGATATATGATGCCAGCGCGCCAAAACGTTTGTTGTCTAATGTTACAAAAAACCTTAATGTCAATTGCATTTGCGGTTAGCATAAAGGTGATCACTTCCTCCTATGTTTTCTTCCAGGGGCTTTGCCTACTCAACCACCAAGCAGGGGGCTGCGCCCCCCCCTCGCACACTCCCAATTAACCTAATCAACTCTGAGTCAGAGCTGATTAGGGAAGGTGGTGCAAGACCCCCAGAAAACAGTGCCGGGGTCCAGTGCCGACACTACAGGGACCTGGCGCTGTTGTTACTGTAGTGTCAGTTGCTGTCAATTTGTCACTGTGGGTGGTGGACACCTTGGTGTACTGCATATTGGCTTTCTTGTTTGTCTACTACCAGCATACCGTGCTTTTCAATGGTCCCTGATTTTGAGGGACAACCTGATTTTGCATCAGAAAAATGTTCACCATCCCTGAAAAATATGACAGTTCGGTAACAGAAGAGAACATATTTTAATATACTTACTTATTTTATTATGTACTAGGTAGGTGCACTAAACAAAACAGTTGCCTATTTTTTAGGCACAACCTGGAAGATCACAACAGGAGAAAATGTACAATAACTGACAAAAAAGGCACAATGATGGACCTTGCAAATGTCAAAGATACAAAGCAGAATACAGAGTGGAAATGTTAGGATTTGTAAGAAAGGTACAGGTGCAAAGCAAAATACATACAGGTTGAAACAGTATGCAAGGAACTGAGTACAAAGCCAGGTACAGCACATACACAACAAACTAGCACACAGGATAATAACGAGTGCAAAAAAAAGACTAATGATGCTAGAAGCTACTGTAAATATCAGACACCAAATAGGAAAACCCAAAACAAGTTATAAACTGATTAGGGGCAAGAGCATGTAGTTGCCTTAATTAGATAGGGATGGTATACACTCATGAAGGCACATTCCAAATCCTATACCACTACAGAACTCCTACACCACAGTGGCAGGGTAGGACTGTCCCACAAAGGCACCTGAAGTAGTAGCTGGGATGGATGTGTAGGTCCTCCATGGTGGAAATGCCAAGGGGGGGTAGCAGAGGACCCCAGAGGAGGAGGAGGAAGTGAATCCTGGTGGGGGACTTGATAGTTAGGGGGACCCAGTTGGGGACAAGTAAGGATGAAGAGAGGATGGTAAGGTGCCTTTCCAGTGCAGGGATGGAAGGAGGATCTTAAGTGTTGTTGGGGAGGCAGGAAGGGAAGGAGAATTGGATATCATTGTCCACTTGGGGACAAATGACCTAGCTGAGGAAAGGCCAGAAAAAGTTCAGGAGGAGTTCAGGAAATTGGAGAGGAGCCTTAGGCATGTGGCACAATCTATTACATTCTTGGAGGTGCTACCTGTCCATGACACAAGGCTCCACACCAGGGACTTCAACTTATGATTGAGAAAATGGTGCAGGGAAGAGAGATTCGGATTCATTGGGGACTGGGGCTCCACCTGGAGGGATAAAGGTCTGTACAGGGGTGATGGCCCGCATTCCTACAGGAGGGGAACTGAGATCATCAGTGAACAGTTTAAATGATACATTAGCAAGCATTTAAACTAGCTGAGGGGGTGAGGCAGAATAAGGCAGGTTGACATAGTCTGTCCCCTCCCCACATGCTTATAGAGTTAGCAGTGGGAATCCTGAGGGTGAGAAGTCCCAAAAAGAACAAACACAAACAAGTAAGCAAGAGGATAGGGAAGAGGGAAGAGGAAAGAAAATAGTGAAGGGAAAGGGGGAGTGCAAAATAGCATGATGAGGGGAGGTGGCAGTAAAAAATGGAGAACCATGTGTGCAAATGCTTGAAGTCTGGGTAACAAGACAGCAGACCTACAGGCCATCATGGTAGCAGGAGACCTGGACATAGTAGCAACTAGAGAGACCTGGTACAGTGAAAACCAGGACTGGGAGGTAACCATACCAGAGTATGCTCAATTCAGGAGGGATAGGGTAGGAAAAAAGAGAGGGGTGGCTCTTAATGTGAGGGAGAACATAAAGGCCACAGAAATGCAGGGGATCAGGGAAAAGCATAGGTACTCTGGGTCACACTGGAGATAAGGAGGGGTCTACTATATGAATAGACATGATCTACAGACCTCCGGTACTGGGGAGGAGGATGAGAAAGATAAGGATATGATAGAAGAAATCCAAGGGATGGTTAACAAGGATGAGGTATTGCTCTTTGGAGACTTCAATCTACCAGATGTGAATAGGAGCCTCCCTGCTGCAGCAGTTAGAAATAGGGGAATCCTAGACTCACTGCAGGGGGTGTTCCTCAAGCAACCAGTTAAGGAACCCACTCATGAGGGGGCAATACTGGACCTGGTACTGTCAACAGGGACAGTGTCACTGACATCACAGTGGACAGCCACCTGGGGACCAGTGATCATCATATGGTGTGGTTCAACATAAGGAGAGGGCCAAAATCTAACCACACTAAAATGAGGGTCCTAGACTTCAGAAGGGCTGATTTCAAGAAAATAGAAGAGTGCCTCAGGGAAGCCCTAGCAGAAATAGGGAAAATGGGTACAGTAGAGAAAAAAGTGGGCAGAATTAAGGAAGGCAATTGAAAATGCAAATAACCTCTGTGTCAGGCAGGTTAAAAAGAGCAAGAGAAAAATGAGACTGCTATGGTACTCCAAGGAAGTAGCTGAGAGAGTAAAAGGAAAATAAGCAGACATTCAAAAGCTACAAGTTGACACAGAGGGAAGAGGATGGAGAGGTTATCAGGAGAAATAAAGGGAGGCAGGGAAGGTAGTTAGGAGAGTAAAAGCAAAAATGGAAGAACACATTGCCAAGATAGCAAAAAAGGGGGGATAAAACATTCTTTAGGTACATAAGTGAAAGGAAGAAAAGCAAGGCAGGGATAGTAAGACTAAAAGGGAAAGGGGGAAGTGTAGAAGAGACATATTGAAAAAGCACTTCTGTTCAGTATTCACATAGGAAGGGGAAAGCAACTGGGCCACAGATAGGGAAAAAAAGGCAATAAGGGAAGGGAGGTGGACACTAGCCCTTTTACGGAGGAAAGAGTCCTCAGAGAACTAGCAAAGCTAAAAGTAGACAAGGCAATGGGGCTGGATGGGATTCACCCCAGAATACTGAGGGAACTAAAGGAGGAAAAGTCTGCTCCTCTAGTGGCTCAGTTCAATCTATCACTGGATATGGGGGGAAATTCTAGGGAACTGGAGGTGGATATGGTCCCAATACACAGAAGTGAGAATAGGGGAGGAGACAGAAAACTACCTACCTGTAAGCCTGACTTCGGTAGTGGACAAGGTCAGGGAAACACTACTAAAAGAAATGATTAGAGAATACCTAAAAAACAGTTGATTGCAGGATCTGAGGTAGCATGGGTTCACAGGAGGGAGATCTTGCCAAAATGAACCAGATGGAGTTCTTTGACTGGATTACCAAGGAGGTGGATCAGGGAGAGGAGGCGGTGGATGTGGCCTACATGTATTTCAGTAAGGCCTTTGACACCGTTCCTCATAGAAGTCTAGTAAACTAGCTGGGCAGCCTGGGAGTGGTTCCAAAGATAGTAAAATGGGTATGAAATTGGCTAAGTAACAGAACTCAGAAGGTGGTGGTAAATGGAGTTCACTCAGAATAAGGTAAGGTAACCAGTGGGGTACCTCCAGGTTCAGTACTGAGACCGGTCCTCTTCAATGTCTTTACTTGTGACTTCACAGAGGGGTTGAAAGGAAAGGTATGCCTGTTCAAGAATGACACAAAAATCTACAACAGAGTAGACATAGTGGGGGAGTGTGGAAAAAATGATGGAAGATCTGAAAAAGCTAGAAGACTGGTCAAGGGTTTGGCAACTGAGCTTCAATGCCAAAAAGTGCTAAATTATGCACATGGAACACAAAACCCCAAGGACAATATGTCATTTGGGGGGTAGTGTTAACACCCCCCAAAATAGGAAAAGGATCTGGGTGTCATCATATTTGATGACCTGAAGGTAGCAAAGCAGTGTGATAATGCAGTGGGAAAGGTTACTAGAATGCTGCGGTGCATAGGGAGGGGTATCAACAGCAGAAAGAGGGAGGTAGTGTTACGCCTGTAAAGATCAATGGTGAGATCCCATCTGGAGGGGTCACATCACCACATCAACACAAACATGTTGACGCAACATTCCAGTGATGGCACTATGTCAATTGCAATTACAGTCAGCATTATGCAGTCAGAAAACAAACATGTTTTTTATGGGAAGCTGTGCCCACCGCACCTCCTGTAATTTAATATAATCAACTGAGTCAGAACTGGCTCAGTAAGGGGGTGCAAGACCAGAAGACAGAGTGCCGGGATCCTGGGCAGACTTTACAGTGATCTGTCAGTCTTGTTGCTGTCAATGAGATCGCTGTGAAGTTGTCACTGAGCTGACAACATACGCATCTGGAGTACTGTGTCCAGTTCTGGAGGCCCCATCTCAGAAAAGACATAGAAAAGGTGGAGGCAGTACAGAGAAGGGCAACTAAAATGGTGCATGGCCTGCATCAGAATCCCTATGAGGAAAGGCTCAGGGAATAAAATATGTATTCTCTGGAGGAAAGTAGAGAAAAGGGAGACATGATAGAAACATTCAAATATCTCAACGATATCAATAAGGTACAAGTGGGTAGCATTTTCAACAAAAAGAGATGCTCAAGGACAAGGGGACATGATATGAAGCTCAAAGGGGGGAGACTTAGAGTGATGTGAAGGAATACTTCTTTATGGAAAGGGTGGTGGACATCTGGAACAACCTCCCAACAGAGGTGGTGGGTACCAAAATGGTAACAGGTTTAAAAAATGCATGGGATAGACACAAAAGGACTTAGCAACAGGGCGGGGGAGGGGTAAGGCTGAAGATCAATTAGGGTCTGCGGTAGCATAGTAGGCAGGGACTTAAGGCACACTAGATGGGCCAGGAGGCCCCTTTCTGCCAACAGCTTCTATGTTTCTATGAAGGACTTGCTGGATAAACAATGACGAATCCTAGCCAGGATGGAACTCCATACTGTAAGTGCAGCGTATGAGAAGGCAACCTCCCCTAATTTAGTTCTGGTCTTGCGTATGGATAAAAAAACCCATAAAAACAGAAACAGCTGATCTTAAGGGTTAAGATAATCTGTCAGGCAGTAGAAGCGAGGCAAGGGACAACAGAGACTTTTTAACTACTAAGTTATAAATAACTCCTCCTAATGTGACAATTTGTAGGGAAGATGTTGGAGCCATCCAAGTTTTGTGTGCAAGGCACAGTAGTTAGTGTGTCAGTTGGAGTCCAAGGCAAATCTGCAGATGTTATTATAAGCCACATCCCATTTCTGCAGGACAGTTTGGGGGCCAAGAAAACAAACATCCCATATAGGAGTTAGGAAGCAAGATGCCTTGAGCTATGGCAATCTGAACTTTGAGGGTGAGGCTGTTTGGGACTGGAAGGAAAGCCCCAACCTAGAATTAATTGCTTTACATGCATAGGAACTATGTACTGAGAAGTACAGTGATTGGTCGAGCAGTACACCAAACAGTTAAATGAGGAAACTGTGGCCAAGCATGTTCCATTCTGTCAAGTCACTGACAATGGAGATTGGCTACTATTTAACCTGGGAGCTGAGCTAAATTGCAATGGCTGAGACTTGGTGGTGTTCATGAGAATCTTGTTAGAAAAAGAATAATTTTTGTACAGATTGGAGATCAAATGACAGTTGTCAATTGATATCAAAAATGTTATGGGAGCACTTGAAAAGGACCACATCATCTGCGGAGATGATGGATGTGTTATGTGAGAGACACTAGGGGATGGACTTTGTATGAAGGGAGACCAGGAGAGTCCAAGTATTGATCTTCAAGGGACCCCAACCGAGGTTTTGGCAGGTCCAGATAGGGAGTGACCAAGCCTGACACACTGGTATCTATTGGCCAGGTAGCACTTAAACCAGAGCAGAGATGTGGATTAAATGCCCAGGTTAACAAGGTTTTCACAAAGCAGGGAATGATCTACCAAATCAAAGTTCTTTGTTAGGTCAGTGAAGACTTCACCTGTTATCTCAGCCTGATCCATGGCAGAGCCATAGTTCATGATGAGTGTTCAGAGAGGAGCAAATGTTCATTATTTAAGCAAAGATAGCCAGAACGAATTTATGCAGATGTTAGCTAAGGCTGTGACTAATAAGATTAGGAACAAGATATACACTGCTCGCTACTATAGTGTGCTGATGGACTGCACTCCAGATATTTCTCACAAGGAGCAGTTATCACTAATGATTCGCTATGTTGAAATCAATGGTGATCAAGTTGAAATGCGGGAGAGCTTCCTGGAGTTTTTCCATGTTGAAAATGCAACAGGAGAGGCTTTGGCTGAATTATTGCTAAATCGGCTTACTGAACATGGCATTAACATTGAAGACTGCAGGGGCCAGTGTTACGATAATGGGGCTAACATGAGAGGTATCCATCGAGGAGTTCAAGCGAGAATACAGACAGGTCAATGAACGCAGTATATGTTCCTTGCTGTCCTCATAACTGGAACCTTGTATTAGAACATGCAGCTGAATCATCGTTGGAAGCAAAGAATTTCTTTGGAGTACTACAGTGGTTTACAGAATCTCCTCTGGGTCCACCAAACGCTGGGACATCCTTGTCAAGCACATGAACGATATACCCTCAAGCCACTTTCAGAGACTCGATGGAGTGCCTGTGCTGATGCAAAGGCAGTCTGTGAACAACTGCCTGAATTGTTAGATTGCTGCTGGAAGTATCAGCAACTGAAAACTGTGACAGTGAAACACTGTCTGACATCACAGGTCTTGTGAAAACACTGGAATCATTTCCATTTATTGTATGTTTACTTGTGTGGAATGAAGTGCTTAGTGCCATCAATCGGGTGACTGTGATTTTACAGTCACCTGCTTTGAGTCTTCCAAACACCATAGATGTGGTTTTCCATCAAGAACAACTGTCTGATTATCGAAGACAGGGATTCAGCAGAGTGGTAGAGGAAGCAAGCCGCTAGCCCAAACCATGGACATTGGAACCGACTTTTCCAGAAAAACGCACTAGACGGCGTAAAATGCATGCCAGGAGAGCTTGCCGCAGACGAACCCTTAACTGGCCAAGAAAGCTTTGAAGTGAATTTTTTCAATTGCCTACTGGATAAAGTACTGATGGAAATCGAGGAACGATTCCAATTTCTGCATGACTTTCAGTCACTTTTTGGTTTTCTGTTCAACATCAAATCATGTGGACATGACGAAAACCTTGAAGTAGCATGCAAAGAGTTGGCCTGATTTCTTGGGGATATAGATGGTTGAACATGTCTAGAGAAATTACCTTGCTGGCTCGACTGTTACCTGATGATGAAATGTCCATTTGAAGTGTTACAGTACCTGGTACAGAGAGACCTGAGCAGAGGATTTCAAACACCCAAATTGGACTGCAAGTACTGCTTACAATTCCAATTACAGTTGCCAGTGCTGGAGCGCTTCTTTCAGTAAACTGTCCTTGATAAAGAATTACCTGCCCACAATGTCACAGGAAAGACTGTCTGCATTGGGTGTACTTTCAATTGAAAATAGACTTGCAAGAGAAGTAAACTTTTCTGATGTGATTGAAACATTTGCTGCAGCAAAAGCCCGCTGTACAACTTTAACTTCACAAAATGGAAAAACAGCAGCAATATTCTTTTGGTGGTGGTGGCTGGGAGGGCCCTCCTGGGGTGGGGGGGCATGCTGCTTGGACGGAGGGGGGCCCACTACAAAGTCTTGCACCAGGGCCCAGTACATCCTGGAACTGGCCCTGTCCTCAGTGTTGTCTGACTTTCTGATGGCAGCTATCAAGAAATCCAGATCCTTAGTAGATGTTAGATCAATATTGTTTTTATAATTCATATCTGTAATGTAATGTCCGGTGCCTTTCAGGAGAAAAAAAAAATTCAGGTGTAGTTTTCTAAAAAACTTTTTAAATTCCACAAATATCTGAAAAGTGTTGACCTTTGCAGTGGGGACAAAACTGAGACACTTCTGAAGCACAGCAATTTGTGCAGTAGTGAAGGTGTGATTCAAGATATTCAGAATTTGTAACTGGGGTTCTTTTTCATTGACCTTTGTGGTCTTTCTTGATTTTTTTCCTCCCCTCTTACCCCTCCTTATTTTCCTTTTTTTTGTTGCTTCTTTTTGTCAATAAAAAAATCTCTATTTGGGGTACTCATAGAAACATAGACTTTGATGGCAGATAAGGACCACTTGGCCCACCCAGTCTGCCCATTTCCCTACCTATTGGATAAGCTGCAGATTCTAGTTAACCAACAGCCTACTTCCTGCAACCCCCCACTATAATTGCCTTATGTCTGTCCCATGCATGTTTGAATTCCCCCACTGTTTTAGACCCCACAACCTCTCCAGGAAGACGGTTCCATGCATCCACCACTCTCTCTGAGAAAAAGAATTTCCTCACATTACCCCTGAGCCATCCCCCCTCTAGCTTTAAATTGTGACCCCTTGTTCTTACACATCTCTTTTTCTGAAATATGCTACCCTCCTGGACTTTGTTGATTCTCTTGAGGTACTTAAAAGTTTCTATCATGTCCCCCCATCCCTCCTTTCATCAAGGGTATACATATTAAGCTCTCTCAGTCTCTCTTCATATGTTTTCTGATGTAGACTGTGCACCATTTTAGTTGCCTTCCTCTGGACTGCTTCCATCCTGTCTATGTCCTTGCATAGATGAGGTCTCCAAAAGTGCACGCAGTATTCCAGATGGGGTCTCACCAACTGTCTGTACAGAGGGATAACCACTTCCCTTTTTCTACTTGTGATGCCCTCCTATGCATCTCAGTATCCCCTGATCTCCTACTGACCTCTCACATTGCTTACCCACCTTAGGTCATCTGACATGACTACACCCAGATCCTGTTCCATTATTGTTGTTGTTAGTACCTCCCCTGCTATTGTGTACTCTTCTCCTGGATTTTTATTTCCCAGGTGCATTACTTTGCACTTCTTTGCATTGAATCTAAGTTGCCATATGTCTGACCATTTCTCCAACCTTGCCAAGTCCCTTCTCATCCTTTCTACCCCCCCCTTGTGTATCAACTCTGTTACATATCTTTGTGTCATCTGCAAAGAGGCATACCTTTCCTTCCAGACCCTCTATAATGTCACCTATAAAGACGTTAAAGAGGACTGGACCCAGTACTGAGCCCTGATGTACTCCACTAGTAACCCCCTTTTCTTCAGAATGTGTTCCATTCACTATTACCTTCTGTGTCCTGTTGTGCAGCCAGTTTGCTACCCAGGCTACTACCCTGGGACCCACTCCCAGGCTGGCTAACTTGATTATTAATCTTTTGTGTGGGACTGTGTCAAATGCCTTGCTAAAGTCTAGGTAGGCCATATCCACAGCCCCTCCCTGGTCTATTACTTTGGTCGTCCAGTCAAAAAAATTGATTAGATTCGTCTGACATGACCTTCCTGCTGTAAATCCATGCTGCTTTGGGTCCTGTGCCCCACTGGCCTCTAGGTACTGAACATTTCATTCTTTCAGAAGTGATTCCATCATGTTCCCCACCACTGAGGTCAAACTAACAGGTCTGTAATTTCCTGCTTCTTCCTTGCTCCCACTTTTGTGAAGGGGAATCACATCTGCCCTCCTCTAGTCCTCAGGTACCACCCCATCTTCCCATGATTTGTTAAAAAGTGTGGTTAGTGGTGTCACTAGGTCCTCCCTTAGCTCTTTTAGGATTCTAGGGTGAATCCCGTCAGGTCCCATTGCCTTGTCCACCTTGAGTTTTAGGAGTTCTTTCAGGACTCTTTCTTCTGTAAATGGACTGGCATCAACCCCTCTACCCAGAGTGCTTCTACTGCTTGGTTTAGGTAACTCCTCCTCTTCTTCTTTTGTGAATACTGAGCAAAAGTATTCATTCAGTATCTCTGCCTTTTCACTGTCTCCCTCTGCCCACCTCCCCTCTCCTTTATTAATCTTCACTATCCCTCCCTTAACCTTTCTATGCTTCCTAATGTACTCAATCATTCAGATTCAGTTGTAACTTTTACCTCCCCTTCCTGTGGTCTATTATTTTTGTTATTGTTGTGTTTCTATGTTTCAGTATTTCCAGTTTGAAAGTGAACTAGACCAGGATCTGCATCTTTTCCTTGACCTAATATTATTACATCCCCAATGCACAATTTTGCCCTTTTCATAGTCTTCTGCATCACTGTTCAGTCTATTCTGTTCTCTTAAGACAATTTCTTTCTCATATTGATGTAACTTTTTCTGTAAAACTGCATCAAAATCCTTATTATTTGTTATGTTCCTTAAAAGCCAAAGCTAATGCATTTGCTTCTTTTAATTCCTGTATCAAGTTTTCAAGCTTTTGAATCTCTGATTTTAGAATTAGTTCCACAAACTTGACATTAGTTACATTTGTTACAGAATTTAATAATGTAGCAGGTAGGATAGGAAATATTGTTTACTGTAATTAGCCTATCCTTTTTTCAATTTAATATGCTTTTTTGAAAATTTTCAAGATACAAAAACAAGGATAAAGAACAACAGTCCAACAACAAAAAAGAATCCCCTACTACAGTAAACTGTTAAGTGCAAGTGAATATGAACACTTAACCATCTCAGCCATGCCATCCCAACACCTCCTCCCTCAAGATAAACTCTCCCCACAGCCCCTCCTACCCACCCGATTTGGAGCACAACACATCATTCATAATAAACTACCAAAAAAGAGACCCAAACAAAGGGAAAGGGGGCAGTTTATTAGTTGAGACCTTATAATGGGGCAACTAAGTTGTGAGAGTAATGAAGCAACAGGGCTTCCAGAGGTTCCCATATGTCAAGGAACTTCTCCCCTCCGTCTTGCTGGAGAGCAATATGCTTTTCAGTAGCCAAAGCTTGTGAGATTTCTTGATGCCATGCTTTAATGGAAGGTGTGACAACATCCAGCCAATGTCTGAGAATAATAATTTTGGCTGTAATTGAAATCAAGGCTATGAAAGCTTTTTGAGACCAAAAAGGTCTTCTGGATAATTTCCGGCAAGACAGATATGAAGAGTAAAATAAAAATCCAAGTTCAGAAAGGGTCCAGGAAAGTACAAATGGCTGTCCAGAAAGGGACTACTTTTGGGCAATTCCAAAGAAGATGAAATAAAGTCCCCTCACCCTCTCCCCAGAATGAACATTCTGCTGAGGCTCTTCTTCCCATAGTATGTAATTTCTGAGAGATATAGTACATATTATGTAAAATGCAAAATTGAGTGAGTCTATATCTGTCCTGTTTGACAAATTTGTGTAACCTCCTCCAAAGCTGTTGCCAGCATTTAGGATCTAGCTGAAGACCCAAGGACTGCTGCTAAAAGAAACAACCCCCTGAAAGAGTCCCCAGTTCCAAGCTCTGTAAATGAGAGTAAAACTTGAATACTGAATAGGGTAAATCCACAATGGCTAGATGATCCTGTAAAGTAGGGGAGAGGGGAACTGTCTACAGAGGTGAACCCAAAAAGCTGGCAAGAGCCTTTACATGCTGCAAGTGTTTGAAAGGGTCATATACCAGAACAGAAAATCACTGTTGCAAAATATCTCTCGTGCACAACCTGCCCATCACTACTAGTGATTCCAAGGAGGCTTGGTGAATTTGAGGGCATAAACTAATTGGAATAGAACAGTTACCTAAGCAGATATTCAGGTTTCCCAAGATAGGTTAAGATAAGTCCCTACTCTAATTAGTCTGCAAAGGGCCTTCAGGGACCACATTATTGGGGTACCACGTAACTGAGAGGGTAAGGAAGAAGGTTTAAGGTACAGTAAGCTATGAAGAAGTATACCATACTTCTTGCATAACTGTGCTTCCAAAGTAAACCAAAGGAGCTTATATACACCAACTCCCGAGGGTGACTGGGGCAACCCCATTGGAACAAGTTATTGCTATGCAGAGTGCAATAGTATAAAAAAATAGATACTTTAAGGCCCCCCTTTCTCCTTGAACAACATTAACTTGGAGTAATTCCATCTTGGGGCACCCTTCTGCTATAAAAAGTCTGTAAGAAGGCTTTGAAGACACATGAACCAACTCTTGGGGAGAAATAAGCCCAACATTCCTAAGGGATAAAGAATGCAGGGTAGAATATTAATTTCAAGAATGCTAACTTTGCCCCAGAGAGAAGCAGGAAGGGTCATCTCCCCAAGAGCAGCAGAAATGGAACTCTGGGGAACTGTCACATGAAGGAGGAAATCATCCTCATATGCAGACAATTTTTAAATGGTCTCTATTACTAAAATTCCCTGAATATCAGGATTATGTTGAATTTTATATAAGAGGGGCTCCAGATATAAATTGAACAAAAAGGGTGAGAGTGGGCAGCCTTGCCTAGTTCCACAATGAAGGGTAATTGGAGCAGAGATGACAGCATTACACCTAATCCAGGCTGTCAGGTTACAGTAAAGAGGCCTAAGCCACATTTTTGTAGGGCTGCAAAGAGAAAGGGCAATGAGACCCTATCAAACACCTTTTCTGCATGTAGGGAGACCAGGGCCACAGGGGACCTGGACTCTTCAGATGCTGAAATAGGTGCAGTAACTTTCGCAAATGGTTGCTCGAATGACGACCTGCCATAAAACCCCACCTGTTCAGGAGAAATGAGTGCTTTTGAGACCTGGAGCAGATGGTTGGCCAAAATCTAAGACAAAATTTTAAGATCCCAAGTTGAGAAGAGAAATAGGCCAATAGCTGCTGGGAACCAGCTCCCTCTTCCATGGCTTTAGGATCAAAGAGATCCAGGCCTCGGTGAAGGTGGGGTCAACGGTCTCTGAGGAGAACAGGTAGTTGAAAAAATGAGCTAGGAAGGGGGCTAAAATATTAACACAAGAAATGTAAAAGGAATCAATATAGCCATCTGGCCCTGGGGCCTTGTCCTTAGGAAGGTACTTTATCACCTGATGGACTTCCTCCACAGTAATGGGAAGTTTTAAAAATTCCTGATGCTGCTCTGACAGTTTAGTAAGTGGAAGCAGTTCCAGATATGCTCTCAATTTTCTCCTCATAAGATGACGATGGAGGCTCAGGGTTATAAAGGTCACAGGAGTATTCTTGAAAGTCTGCCACAATTTCCCTGGGATGGGTGAAGATCACTCCTTCCAGGACAGCTTACAAACTCTGAATCACTTTATGTGAATTAGCCTGCCTCCACCAGAGGGCCAAGAGCTTCCCTGCCCATTCACCGTATTCTAAGTAACGCGTCTTAGTACACTGTAAGGAGTATTCCACCTTATCCGCCAGCATCCGTTGGGACAAAGAGGACGTATCAGAATTAGAAGATACAGAATGTTCAGCCTCATGTATCTTGAAAAGTAATTTGTCTAATTTCTGTGTTCAAAGTTTTTTTTTAGCAATAGTGGCCAATCTGATATACTCACCTCTCACCGCACATTTTGCGGCAGCCTATAATGCATCCAGTGCCTCAACAGAACCTTCATTGCCATGGAAAAGGTTTTAAGATATGTTTTGATGGCTGCCAGGGAATCAGGATGTTTCAGGAGGTGTGGGGAGAGAAGCCAGGTTTTATCCACATCATCCAGGCCCTGAACAGAGTGATCCATCAACCCTGGGGAATTATCTCAGACAACCCAAGATTTAATCAAACATGCTGAAAGCCCAGGTAGAGATTCTTTACTGAGGTAGAAAAAAATCAATACAAGAGTAGGTAGAATGAGGGGCATAGTAGAACGTATACTGTCGAACTGACGGGAAAAGGATACACCAAGAGTCCATGAGCCCTAAGGAGTCCACAAGGTTGCATAGGCCACATTGCCCTAAGGAGAGACACTTCTTGGTTGTGCCAGAATGGTTTACCTCTGATTGGAACACTGTATTCCAATCACCCACTAAGAAAATAGGCACTTGGGAGAATGGATGGAGGAGATTGATCATCTCAGCAAAAAAACAAAGGGGAGTCCACATTGGGACCATAAATGAACCCAATAGCACCTCCATAGCACCTAAGGGCCCGTGTACCAACAAAAACTGCCCCTGAGGGTCCCAGTGCTCTGAACTAAGCTAAAGGAGATTTGCTAGTCTAATAATATGGCCTCCCCCCTTCTAATTGCCACAGCCCACCCCAAACACCTCTCCCATCCACTCTCTACAAAAATAATGAATGTATTCTCTCCGCATATGAATCACCTACAGAAGGACAACCCCAGAATGGAGTTATTTCAGGTGCTTTAAGACAATGGTCCATATTTTCTTATCCTGGGACCCTTAATATTCCATGATGCAACTTACAGTGCATGGTCATAGGTAAAACAAAAGGACAGAAAAGGTAGATGATACCCTGCCTGGTAACACATTGACACCCCTAAGCAGCTGTGATCCAATTCTCCCCAACCTCCTGCCCCACAAAGCAGTAAACAACAACCCACAGCAAACCCCAGTAATACTAAACAAGAACAACCACCCTTAACATAAGACAAAACCTATCCTTGACCATATGACTGACACTCTAAAGTCATTTGGACCATGATGTTAAAATCACCCACACTAAGCCCCCCACCCTCCACCCCCTCCCTCAATCTCCATAAACACACAATCTCCCAGAAATGGGACCAAAAAGGCATGTGAACACTCATAATATGCCATAATTGCAAATCATACCAAATTTCCTGGAACTGTCATCAAAAATAGTAGAAAACTGAAACACACATGATCCTGAAAGAGTAAGAAAAAACATGCTTTAACAGAGCACAATAAACATAAAGTGGCCTAGGAGGAATAATAGTAAAGAGAACAACATAAGTAGTTATCTATTTGCCCCCAGATGTCAAGTAAGGAAACCTTCTCCATAACTATCTCAATGGTAAAAAAAAAAAAACAACGTCAAATAGTTGGGATAAGAACAGTTCAGCAGCTAACCCAAATAACAACTATAGAGAATCTGCACCTTATCCATGAAGCAGTATCCCCCTATATTTTTCATGGTATGTAACCAGTAAGAAAGGTGGCGGCAGAGAGTACAGGAACCTTTCCTCGGGAGGAGGCATTGACTGACCCCTACCAAGCCATCTCTCCTCCCACCTGTCAGCAATTGGAATTCTGGGAGAGTCCCCATCCTCACTGCCCTCTAGCTGTTTGGGAGTGAAACCGGTACACAGTGTACAAAAGTACTGCCTTGCCTATCCTCTCTATACTTCTGTAAATGCAAGCAGCCAAGCCAGTAAAGTACCAGTATCCCTCCAATCCTTGTTCCCCCTATAAAACTGACAGAGTTTCCTTAGGGGGAGAGCTCAGGGAACTGAACTCCGAACCCTGACACTGAGCCCTTGATGAAATCAAGACCCGAGTGAATGTTCCTTGAATAGTATTCAGGACTTCCTCAGGGGGAGAGCACAGAGAGCAGAGTTCCCCACCTTGACACTGAGCCCTGAGAATTCTAGACCCAGAAGCATACGCCTTGAATAATAGTCAGGACTTCCTCAAGGGAGGAGCACAGATAGCCAGGCCCCTACCCCTACACTAAGCATTGTGGATTTTAAACTCAGAAGGCAAAGAAAAAGAAATAATGACAAAAAAGGGGTCAGCATGTGGGAACAGGGCTCCATGTCAGAGAAAAGGCAAGAGCCAGTACCCGAAGAGCAGATCAAAGTACTGCACTAACTCCAAGAGTGCACCCTGGTTGATGCAGAAATTCTGGAGGACAAGAGAAACATAATGCAATTGAGCCACCCATGTCCCACGCACCAAATTCAACTGGTCCCCCTGCATGGGAGTGCACAATGGAAGAAACCCTCTGCTCACCAATCCCACAGAAGGAATTAGAGGTCTACTTGGCAAGTCTGTCATCAAGCCCCCACTCCTCCCACAAAAGCAACACCCTTCCTGTCCTGCCAAATAAATAAAGATAGAAAAGGGTGGAGTCCAAGTACACCAAATAAGGTGCAAGCCTAAAGGTCTTGGGTACAAAAATTAAATGGTTGCTGTCCAGAGTGGAGAGCTATAGCCCCCCATGGCTGGAAACCAATATAATCTAAAGTAGTGGAGGATCCTTAGAACTGGAACTATCTATCAATGCAGAAAGGGGAATCGACTTAGAATAGCTGTGCAATCCAGGATTATGAGGTGCATCAAGGCGTCATCGGGCAAAACCAAAACCCCGCAAGATTGACAATCCAAATTCCATGTAAATGGCCTCCTCCAACTTACACTGGATGAGATCCAGCCCCAACTCACCAAAATTCTTAGCCTGTCCCTATGTCTCAGCTAATTGCCTATGACCTGGAAGTGTGCAGTAATAACCCCCACTCTAAAAAGTGGTGACCGCACATCCACCAGTAATTATCAGCCCATCTCAATCCTAACCCCATCTCCAAGGCTCTGGAAAAAATTGTTTCCGATCAGCTCACAGACTACTTGTCCAAGCATAACTTGCTCTGTCCTGAACAGCATGGTTTCTGGAGGGGCCACAGCACCACCACTGCCCTCCTCGAGCTTGCTTCTGTCATACACGAGGCCCTGGAACAGGGTCACCTGGCCAGGGCTACCTATGTCGATTTAACCAAAGCATTCAACACTGTCAGCCATGCCCTACTCCTCCACTCCCTCCCATCCCTAGGCATTTCCCCAGAGGCCTCCTCATGGTTCAAAGACTATCTCACCGGCAGAACACAACAGGTCAAAATAAACGCCACAGTCTCACTCAGTCAACAAGTCTTATCAGGAGTCCCCTATGGGTCCATACTTGGCCCCTTTCTTTTCACCCTCTTCCTGAACTCCCTCCCTAAATCCTGCAGTGGGAAATTACTGCTCTCTGCAGATGATGCTGTAGTTTTCTGGAAGCACCCCCACCTTAACCATCTTCAACATGCCCATCAGGGCTTCTTTGGGAACTTAAAACCTGGTTCTCTGACTTCTGTCTAATACTGAACTACAAGAAAACCAAGTCCATGATCTTTGCCCACCACCAGAGCACACACAGTAGTTATCTTCTAAGCAGCACAAACTCCCTGGGTACCCTCCTAGAACATATGTCCACTTTCAAATACCTGGGTGTCTTACTGGACACTTCCCTCACCTACCACACTCATATCCATCACCTCTCCTCCTCTATTAACTCCAGGCTGGGGCTGATCTACCTACACAAACACTGCCTACCCCCCGCAGCCATCTGACTTGCCGTATCTTCTTCTGTCTTATCTTTGGTGGACTACGGCATCGTGATCTATGGGACTGCAGACCAAATTGCTCTACACCGCATAAAGCTTGCCCTTAATAATGCCTGCCGCCTGGTCTTAGGATGTGATAAGTTAACACGCACCTGTGAGCTTTACAAACTTATGAACTGGCTAAACTTTGAAGGCAGACTTAAGTACCACACCTATCTCCTTGCCAAAAAGATACTACAGAAGCAAGCCCCTTCCGGTCTCCGCCCCTCATCCAAATGGTCCCACACAGAAGGGCCTCAAGAGGTTCTACCAAAACCTCCCTCCTTGTCCCTCACTGTAGGACCTCCCTTGGGCAAAAGTCTTTCTGCTATCGCGCCCTTCACTGGCTGAACAACCTGCCACCAACAATCTCTTTGGAACCCAGACTAGGCCACTTTAAAACTGGTCTAAAGACCCACCTTCTAGCCTCCTCCTCCTGTGACTATGCCTAGCACCTCCATCTCTCATTAATTTTCCTGCCCCTCCCTTTGGCCCTACTTGTTTTATTTTTCCTGGCAAGCCCAACACCTCTCGCCAGTGGTGTGCTCTAAATTGCGTAACATTTCTCCAGAAGCAGTCCCTCTGATGACTGAATTTTGTATTTGCTTCATATTGTGCTTTATTCTACAATTGCATATTGTGATACTACTGACGATGGGTCAATGGCCCTAAATTTTATGCACTTCTGAGCTTGTTACTGTCTTTATTCCTGCACTGTTTGTTTCTCTGTGCATACTTTGTATTCATGACATGGAGCCTTTGCAAAAGAGACTTTGACTCAAAGGGTTGTAATTCCGATTGCCTAAATAAATAAATAAATAGTGCACACTGAGCTGCCAATCACAAAGAGGGTGGCTGTCCATGGACAATATAGAAAAGGTTACAACAATCCACTCTTGGCTACCTCCCAAAGATGCCTGGAAGCAAAAGGGTAGATTGCATCTGGATTAGACTGAAAGAAGATTCTCTATCGAAGCAGGACAGAGGTAACCCACCAATGTTCAATTCAGTTTCCCATGCAATGGAAGCATGACACAGTAAAATCTATTATTTCCAGAGCACCTTGTGTACCCAAAAGTATGAGTCAGAAATAGTGGCATGTGGAAGGTGTCCATGAAATGAATTTAAAAATAAGAAAAACTCACGGGGAGTACCCTCCTAATGTAGTACCTGATTTCTTGCTGTGGATGAGGACAGATCGAACCAGGATAGCAGTCTGACCCAGGATAGCGGTTGGATCAGCAAAGTATATAGCAAGGCATCATTCTAAGATGTCACTGGTACAGGATATTTTCCAAAAAGATGGGGGTACTTACTCTGCACTTGTGTCCCAAGTTATCTGTGTCATACCTCCAAGTCCTTCTAGTCAAACAAGAGTGAGAAGTCTAAAAGATAGCAACCTCAGACCACCAGTGTCACTGTAACAGATCTCTTCCTCTGGCTATTCAAGTGGTGGACTTGAAGAGATTGGGAAACATTCTCAGCAATTCCACTCTGGCTTCCTCACTAGAATCAAAGTATTTGGAGGTACCTCTGTATGTAACTTGAAGTCTAGCGGGATACATCATGTGAAACCAAATTTGAGCTGCTAGGAGCTTAGATACCAGTGTCCCATATTCTGACCTCTTTAACTGGACCAACCAGGGCAAATCTTATGTGACCTGTAACTTGTGACATTCCCACAACAGTTCTTTAGTCTCTCTGATCTTAGTAAGAAGGTGCAGTTTGATAAGGTAGTTTAAGAACTTGAAAATTAGGGAATGTAGCAAAGAGCCAGGTAGGGGAGTAGCTGGAGTGCTCTATGGGCTGTTGGAACAATTGGAAATTGTTATGCTAGGCACTTAGACATGCCTCAGGCCTTACACTACAACATTTTTAAAAATCATATAAATAATTATAAAATTCAAATTTGATATTATTCCTGTTGTTCAGGTTCAAGATAAAGGTAAAAATATTTTTATCACACCTAGGAATATGAAAAATAAATGTTACTTACCCGTACACAAATTCTAAATATCCCTAATTAGCATAAACGTTCCTTGTAAGCATAATAAAAGCAGTGCAAACACAAAACAATAAAGATTTCAGAAAATCAAATAAAACAAAACAAACATGTTGGCAAATAAACAACACAACAAAGACATAGCAATATTCAACACAAGGAATGATATTAACTGTATCAGAAGCTGCTTTTCTGTTTCTTTTCCCAGCCGCATGGAGCAGGCCAGGGCACTGGGGAACAGCGGCAGATCGGGGGAGACATCCCGGCCACACGGAGTGGATCAGGGCACCGAAGGACCACGGCAGCAGCCAGAGGGATTTTTCGGCAGCCAGTCCAGCCACAGGGAAATGGGTGCAAGTGCATCAATTGGGTGCACAGGAAGGCAGCAAATTGGAAGCTGTGGTGGGGAATACATTAGCCTGGGTAGCCTTTAAAAGCTGCTCAGCTTGTATTCTCCCACAGGAGCTGCTTTTCTGTTTCTTTTCCCAGCCGCACGGAGTGGGCCAGGGCGCTGGGGGACAGTGGCAGATCGGGGGAGCCATCCTGGCTGCACAGAGCAGATCAGGGCACCGGAGGACCACAGCAGCAGCCAGAGGTATTTTTCAGTGGCCAATCCAGCCGCAGGGAACTGGGTGCAAGTGCACCAATGGGTCACAGAGGAAGGCAGCAAATTGGAAGCTACACTGGGGAATATGTAAGCCTGGCCAGCCTTTAAAAGCTGCTCAGCACCGGCCCGGTGGTGCTGAGGGTTGAGGCGCTGGATGCAACACCTCGTTTCACGCCGGCAACCTGGGTTCAGGAGCGACTCGGGCTGCCAGGGCTGGCCGGGGGTAGTTAGGCTTGAGCATCCCATGACAGCTCGCCTACTCTGGGGAGGGTTAAGGCTATAGCCCGAACACTTGTCTGACTCCGAGCAGAGGCTCGGAGTACTACAAGCCCCTGATGTTAAGGGGAAGGGCTGCCGACATACAGCGTGACGTCAGTGCTCAGCGCCTTGACGTCAGGGGTCCTACACTGTAGGGGGTGGGAGAAAGTGGAAAAAATGCCTGCCATCGCTGGGAAGATGGAGCCCCCAGAGACATGCCCTCGATGTGCCTTCGCCGGCCCGATGGCCCCCGGACTGACAAAAGTTGATTGTTGGGGTAAGGGGGCTCTGCCTCATCCGCGCTCGGGGGGTAAACAGAAGCTTCATGGGGTTCCTGTGGGGTCATACGGGCAGGGTGGAAGGCAGAGGGATGTCTACCTTGGGGCTCCTGAAGGCTTGGGGATGGCAGGCAGGAAGGCGAATAAATAGTAACTTCAAAAAAAAAAAAAAAAAGCTGTTCAGCACATATTCTCCCACAGGAGCTGCTTTTCTGTTGCTTTTCCCGGCCACACGGAGTGGGCCAAGTAGCTGGGGGTCAGCGGCAGATCAGGGGAGCCATCCCGGCTGCATGGAGTGGGTCAGGGCACCAGATTTTTGTCCCACACCACCAACCCCAGCCCCGACCTCTATTAAGTGCCCGGGGAGGACGGAGCAAGGAAACAGGAAAAAGCCCATTGGTGGATAGCAAACAAATATGAAGGAACTGTGCACTTTACCCCCCCCCCAAAAAAAAGAGACTGGCCAGAGAAGGACTTTGAGGAGGAGTGAAAGAGCATCTGATATTAACCCCATTACTGAAAAGGGGGTTGGGGGCACCCTCTCCAGCCTCTGTAGTTTAAGCCTAACCTAGGTACTGTAACTCTGTTTATAGTGAATCTGTTTACTGTGGAGTACTGTACCTAGTAACAGCGGGGTGCTTGTTTACTCTGGGAATGTATCTAGGATTAGTGGGTGACATGCTTAGTGTGTACATGTGTATCTTGGACCAGTGGTTCACCCAGGTTTGTATCTTGGACCAGTGTGGAACCTGGTTGTTCACCCAGGGGAGCCTACTTGGAGAGTGATGGGACCACACGTCATTAGGGCTGGCATCTTTGGGAGGGTGGTAGGGTGCATAGAGTGTGGGGTGGCCATGATACAGGATGGGCTTGGAAGTTAGGTGGTTGCTCAGTGTGCTACCAGCTGGCACAGCTGAGGCAGGAGGTTGAGGGGATTAGGAGATAGCAGGAGGGGGAGGTTTGGTTGGGAAGAAGGGCAGAGGCTCTCCCATGGGGTTGCACTAAGCACTAGGGGCAGGGGAATAGGGAAAGGAATGCAGGAGAGTACTCTGGGGTCACACAGGACCCTGACAGAGGGGGCCTAAAAGGACAACACTACTAGGGAAGCAGGTAGGTATCTGCGGATCCTTGCAGAAGGGGGCCAAAAGGAGGAGGATACTCCCAAGGAAGTAGACAGAAGGCTGGGGCTGGACAGAAGGAAGCAAGATGGGGAAGTGGGTCGGGCCTTAAGCTCAGAAACCACTTCACTCCTCTACTTCTGCTTGAGGAGGAGGGGAGTGCTGGGGGGGTGATGTAGCCATAACTGGGGTGGTTAGAGATGGAAAGGGAGTGGGGGACAGGAGGTGGGGGATGGAAATCAGAAAAAATAGGGGGGAAGATGGAATGCGTGAGAGCGGGGTGTGGGGGGATCAGAGAAAGCTGAGGAGGAGGGGGTAGAGGGAAGAAAGGGCAAGGAGAAGGACCAGAAGTACAAGGAGGATGCAGTAAATGGAGCTGAAGGTTTGGGTCACTTGGGTGTGACAGGCAAGGAGGGGCTGAATGTAGACAGGAAGGAAGGGAGGACAAGCCAGGCTATATTAGCAAATGGGGTGGAAGGACCAGTCACGAACAGTGATGGGGGGGGTAGAGGTGCACAGAAGGATACTCAGGAGGAGGAGGAGGAGAGGCATAGGATCGGAGTGGAGGGGGTGGCCATGGTCAATAAGGAGAGGGTGGTAGGTGGTACCCAGATAGGGGGGGAGCAAGGAGCCAGCTGGAGGGAGGGGCCAGTAGAAAGAATGAGGAGAGACATAGAAGGGAGGGACATGGAGGAAAGGGGGTGGATAGAGTGCTCCTGTTGAGTGATTCCATGATCAGGGGTATCAAATGGGGTAGGGAGGGGGAAGTCTGCCCGGTTGGAGCAAAATGCTTCCCTGGACTAACGGTGCACAGGGTCAAGCATGAGGTATATCAACTGGCAAAGGATTGTGGAGGTTCCCCAGATATACTGGTCCCCTTGGGTGCAAATGACATTGAGGGGCATAGTGAGCTGGTGATACAGACAAGGTTCAGGGAGCTAGCCAGGGTTTGTCATGACATAAGATGCTCGATTTCCTTCTTGGAAATCCTGCCAGTGCTGAGGGCTAGTAGGGAGAACAAGAAGAAGATTAGGGAGATACATCAGTGGCTCAGGGAGTGGTGTGGGGCCAGAGGGTATGGGTTGATGGGAGATTGGGGGGAGACCTGGGAGGATAAGGGGCTGTATGCTAGGGATAGGCTTCATCTCAATTTGGGGGGAGGGAAATCCTTAAGCTGAAAATAGAGGGGCTTGTTGGTAAAGGGTGGGATTTAAACTTGTGAAGGGGGGAGGAATGGGAGAAGAGGCTGTCGAGGGGGGTCCAATAAAGAAGGGACTCTGTCTCTACCCCCCAGGGAGCTGGAGAAATGCGGGAAAAGGCCGACTGGTAAGGTGCAGACCGGGGGGAGACGGAGCCTCCATGGGAATGCAAGCAGGGGAGATGGGAGTATAGGGAAGGGGTTGAGGGTGGTCCTGCTAAATGCCAGGAGCTTGAGCAGTAAAATGCCTGAGCTCCAGGCAATGCTAGCTGAGGGAGAGGTGGATGTGGCAGCTGTCACTGAGACCTGGGCCACCGCAGGGCACGACTGGGACCTGAACCTGAGGGTTACACTATGTTCAGGAAGGACTGGGGGGAGGAAGGGGGTAGCATTGATAGTAACTTTATTTATTTTTATTTTATTTATTTCAGTTTAGGATTAATACATTTGAGTCCAGGACTCAATTTCAAAGGTTCCAGGTCATTACAAATATAAGTGTTTACAGAGAACAGAAAAGAGTTTCAAAGACATTCAAATACCAAAGAAATCTTATATATCCAACTAAAGGTTGAAGAGGATAGGGTAAATAGGGTTCAGCCTTGTAGTTCACTATTTAGTTGATCAGTCTAGCCTAAGGGGGGTAGGGGGTCAGCCAGGGATGGCGTCGTGGTGGTGGAAGTGGTTTGTCTGCCGAGTGGACCTCATTCGGGGATGGTGGGGTTGATGAGATAAAAAGAGGGGAGTGAAAGGGAGAGGGTTGGGTGGCTGAAATTCTGCCATATTAGTGCAGGCAAGCACAATTTTTTTTTGTGTCAAGAAGGGATCTGAGCCCAGATTTGAAGGTACTAATCTTGGGTGATTCTGTAAGGTTAGCAGGTAACTCATTGTACCATTTTGGTCCTTGGTAGAGGATGGAGTTCTGGGCGAATTTCGTCCTTTTGAAGGTAATCACCCACCTGTCTGTAGCCGTACTTCTTGTTGATTTGGTGGGAACTGCCGGTGTAAACAGGCAGCCCAATGCAGGGGGTGAAAGCCCAAGAAGCCCTTTTTTCAGAAGTAGGCAGGTTTGGTATAGTGCTTTAAGATGGAGTGGGAGCCACCCAGTTTTGGTGTAGAACGTGCAGGTGTGGGTGTCCTGGGCAGCCCCTATGGCTAGTCGACAGGCCTTTTTTAGTAGTGTGCTGAGCTTGTTTAAGGCAGTTTTAGTGCCTGCCTCATAGATAGGCAGCCTATAATCTATGGAGGACATCACTGATCTACTGATGGAAAGTTTCAGAGCATCTGGTGTCATAGAGTGCCTATGGCGGTAGAGGACCCCAAGTTTTGTATTCACTGACTTGACAACTGAGTCTATATGGCTGGAGAAGGTTAGTGTATTGTCAAAGATGATGCCCAAGTATTTGAATTTTGTTACTTATTCATTTATTCATTACAAATTGGGTTTACAACCTTTGAGTCAGAGACTCATTTACAAAGGCATCTCGTCTGGGGGGGCAGACATCAAGACAGTTATTACAGTATAGATTAAAACAGAGGATAACATTACAAGTGCAGTAAAAGGAACATTTAACATAGAACACTTGTTCCAGTGTTTTCACCATTATGGTTCTGGATGAGCAAAGGCTGGTATTTCTTTTTGCTTTGGGAGGTAGAGAAGAGTAGACTTTTCATTTTTTTACGGTTTAGTAGTAGTTTGTTTTGTGTGAACTAACATTCAAGCTTGAAGAAGCTGTCTTGGAGTTCGGTTGTGATGTAATTGTGATCTTTCCCAGCGACCAATATCACTGCATCGTCACCATAGAGAATAGTGCGTAGTGTACATGCAGATGATGCAGAGTTGATGAAGAGGCTGAAAAGCAGTGGCCAAGAACAGAGCCCTATGGGACCCCGGGGGACACTTCCCTAGCAAATGATAGGGTATCTCCAATTTTGACTCGTCGTGACCCGTTTGTGAGGTAGCTTCTGAACCACAGTACCATGTCTGGGGATAGACCTGTTGAATGGAGGCAGTTTAAGAGTAGTTTGTGGTTAACATAGTCAAAGGCAGAGAACACCAGGATGAAGGAACTGCTGTTGTGACTGGACTTCTGTACTAGGATGATATTGCCCTCCTTCCCTCCCCTCTACTCCCCCAACCCAAAGCCAATTCTACTTTTATAGGCACAGGATTTGACTGACAACAGGAACTTCTTGTTTGGGAGCAGGAAGTGAGTGATCACAGAGCCACCAAAGACCCACCATCCTAGAAGGACAAGAGTAGCTCTCCATTCCCCCCAGCTGCTGGAGGTCTGCCTCTAAGCAAGTAAGGAGACTACTGAGAAATATAGGATCTTCTTGTCTCAGAACAGGAAGATCAGGAGCTTAAAGGGCACACATGCAGTAAGTAAGTAGGGAGGAAAAAAATAAATGAACAGAGGAAAGAGTAAGTATTCCAAACAACAGTGAAGGGGCCAGAAATAAGACATGATGGGAGTGGTGCAGTGCAGTGACTGTGGAGCAGCAGTCTTCTGGGAGACGATCTGGAGGATGTGGTGTTATCCCATCTCCAGGCATCTCTCTGGGCTGAGGGAGGAGGTTGTTCATCTCCAGGCTGAGTTGGCCAGGATTTGTGGGACCTCCTCTCCCATCCAGGGACCATCAGGGCCACTGCCATTGCCTCAGAGGTTGCCAAGAAAGAGGAGCAGTTGGACCACAGTGGGCTCAAGGAGGGTGAGGGTGGTGGAACAGAGGTGCATCCCTCCAGTTGTTCCTCTCCACAATTCATATGCTGGTCTGGCAGAGTGTGATTCCTCTATGGAGGCACCTGCAGTGGAGACCAAGGAGGATGCTGGGAGCCTCCACAAAGGAGACCCACAGGAGGGTGGCATGGGACCCCACAGAGGAAGGAAACAACTCCTGCTGGGTGACTCTATTGTTAGGAAGGTAGAACTGGGGGAGGAAGGGGAGAGGGAGGTAAGGTGCCTGCCTGGTGCCATGGCTTGGAGGGACAGGGAGCAAATCCTTAGGATCGCCAGAGCAGCTGCACGGGGGAGGGAGTTGGATGTCATTGTCCACCTATGGACAAATGACCTAGCTAAGAAAGGGATCAGAGCAGTGCAGGAAGAATTTGTGGAACGGCCTTAGACAAGTAGCACGCATGGTAACCTCAGAGGTGCTGCCTGTCTATGGCGTAGGTGAAGCTAGGGTGCTCCACACCATGGGATTCAATCAGTGGTTGAAAAACTGGCACAGAACTCAGGGATTTGGCTTCACTGGGGTCTGGGGGTCCACCTGGAGTGATGCAGGCCTATATTGGTGTGATGGTCTGCATCTGTCCAGGAGGAGAACCAGGATCCTAGGTGATAGGTTTAAATGCTTCATTAGCAAGCATTTAAATTAGCCAAGGGGGGAGGCACTGGAAAGGAACAGGGAAATCCTAGCTCCCCCCACAAAAATCAGGGTTGTAAGTGAGGTAAACACCAAGCTAGAGATGTCGATAGGGAGAAGGGCAGGGGTAAATGGAGAAAGATACAAAGGCAATAAGGACAGAGATGGGGCAAAAATGAGTAAGGCCATCAGGAAATGGAGGGTAATGAGTACCAATGCCCGTAGTCTGGGCAACAAGCTCCCTGAACTGGTGGCCTTGATGGAAGAGGGATGCCTGGATATTATAGCAGTCACAGAAACATGGTACACAGAGAACCATGACTGGGATGTTAATGTACCAGGGTACACAACCTACAGGAGAGACAGGAAGGGGAGAAGAGGGGAAGGAGTAGCTCTCTGTGTAAGGGAAGGGATAAAAGCAACTGAACAGAAGAGTAAACAGGGAGGAGAGGAGGCACTGTGGGTCACCTTAGAGACTGGAAATGGCACCACAATACACACAGGGGTTGTATACAGATTCCCATGTCAGGGGAAGGGAATGGACAAGGATATGATAGAAGGTATTCTTAGGATGGCAGAGAAAGGGGAGATACTGTTGATGGGAGACCTGAATATGCCAGATGTTAACCAGAGCACATTTGCTGCAGCCAAATCCAAGAGGAGGGCCATTTTTGATGCCCTACAGGTGGCATGCCTCAGACAGGTAGTTTTGGAACCCATTCATGAGGGAGCAATCTTAGACCTCATACTCTCAAATGGGGACAGTGAGAGGATCTCAGATCTAGAAGTGGGTAGCCATCTGAGAACAAGTGACCACCACACAATGTGGTTCATGATAAACTCAGTTACAGAGTCAAGCCATACAAATGTGAGGGTACTGGGCTTCAGGAGGGCTGACTTTGGCAAGATGGGAGAGTGCCTTAGAAAAGCACTAGCAAACAGGCTAGAAGGAGGGGTGGAGCAATGATGGGGAAACATCAAAACTGCCATCAAAGAGGCAACAAGCCTTTGTGTGAAGCAAATAAACCAATCAAAATGAAAGAAAAAGCCACTATGGTTCTTAAAAGAGGTGGTGGGGAAGGTCAGGGAGAAAAAGATAGCATTCAGGAAGTATAAGGAAACACAGAAGGAGCAGAACAGAGCTCTGTACCAGTTAAGGCAGAAGGAAGCAGGGAGGGAAGTTAGAATAGCAAAGGTCCAAACTGAGGAAAAAATAGTCAACTCGGTTAAGGAGGAGGATAAAACGTTTTATAGGTACATCAGGGAGCATAGAAAGACAAAGGGAGGGATAGTGAGGCTGAATAGAATGGACGGTGGGTGGGCAGAGAGGGACAGTGAAAAAGCAGGGATACTGAATGAATATTTCTGCTCAGTATTCACAAAAGAGGAGGAGATGGAAGTGCCTAATCCAATTAACAGAAGCACTCTGGATTGGGGGGGTCGATCCCAGTCCTTTCACAGAAGAAAGGGTTCTGAAAGAACTTCTAAAACTGAAGATGGACAAAGCAATAGGGTATGACAGAATTCTAAAAGAATTGGAAAAGAATTAAGGGGAGAACTAGTGATACCACTGACTACCCTTTTTAACAAATCATGGGAGGATGATGTGGTACCTGAGGACTGGAGGAAGGTGGATATGATTCCCCTTCACAAAAGTGGCACCAAGTTGGAGGCAGAAAACTACAGACCTGTCAGTTTGACCTCTGTGGTAGGGAAAGTGATGGAATCACTTCTGAAGGAAAGAATTGTTGAGTACCTAGAGGCCAGTGGGGGCACAGGGCTCAAGTCAGCATTGGTTCATAGCGGGTAGGTCATGTCAGATGAATCTAATTGATTTCTTTGACTGGGTGACCAAAGTAGTAGACCAGAAAGGGGCTGTGGACATGGTCTACCTAGACTTTAGCAAGGCATTTGACACAGTCCCACACAAAGTATTAATAGTCAAATTAACCAGCCTGGGAGTGGGTCCCAGGGTGGTAGCCTGGGTAAAACATTGGCTGGACAACAGGACACAGAAGGTAATTGTAAATGGAGTCCACTCTGAAGAAAGAGGGGTTACCAGTGGGGTACCACAGGGTTCAGTACTGGGTCCAGTCCTTTTTAATGTCTTTATAAGTGACATTGCAGAGGGACTGGAAGGAAACGTATGCCTCTTTATAGATGACACAATGATCTGCAACAGGTGTTGATACATAAGGAGGTGTGGAAAAGATGAGAAGGGACTTGGCAAGGTTGGAGGAATGGTAAGAAGTATGGCAGCTTGGATTCAATGAAAAGAAGTGCAAAATAATGCACCTGAGAAACAAAAACCCAGGGGAAGATTACACAATGGGAGGAGGTAGTAACAACAACAAAAATGGAAAGGGACCTGGGGGTAATCATATCAGATGACTTTAAGGTTGGCAAGCAATGTGATAAGACAGTAGGGAGGGCTGGGGTGATACTGGGATGTATCTGGGAGAGGCAACACCAGCAGAAAACAGGAAGTTGTTATCCCTCTGTACAGACAGTTGGTGAGACCCCATCTGGAGTACTGCGTCCAGTTCTGGAGAGCCCATCTCTGCAAGGACATAGACAGGATGGAGGCAGTCCAGAGGAGGGCAACTAAAATGGTGCAGGGTCTGCAAGAGAAGCCAAATGAGGAGAGACTAAAGGAGCTTAATATACATACCCTTGAGGAAAGGAGGGAGAGGAGGGCATGATAGAAACTTTTAAGTACCTCAGTGAAATCAACAAAGTCCAAGAGGGTAGCATCTTTCAGAAAAAGAGATATGCAAGAACAATGGGACACAATTTGAAGATGGGGGGGCAGTTCGGGGGCAATGTGAGGAAGTATTTTTTCACAGAGTGGGTGGTGGACGAGTGAAACAGCCTTCCTGAGGAGGTTGTGGGGTCTAAGACCATGGGAGAATTGAAGAATGCAAGGGACAGACATGAGGCAATTTTTGTGGGGGTTGGGGGAAGGAAGAAATAGGCTGTTGGGTAATTAGGATCTGCAGCTTATCCTGTAGGTTGGGAAATGGGCAGACTAGGTGGGCCAAGCGATCCTTATCTGCTGTCAAAGTCTATATTTCTATGTTTCTATGTAAGGTCGATGAAGATTGAGCCAACTGCCTCCCCATTATCTAAGGCATCATAAAGCTGGGAAGAGTAATCAGCAAGGGAGGTAAGTGTGGAGTGCTTTTTTCGAAACCCATGCTGCTGTGGGCAAAGTAGGTTATATTTATCAAGATACTCTCTAAGCTGCTCCGAGACCATTCTTTCAAGTGCTTTAGAGAGGGGTGGTAGAATGAATATTGGTCTGTAGTTGGACATTAGAGTCTTGTCCCCTGACTTTAAAGACAGGTGTGACATTGGCTAACTTCCATAGTTTGGGAAACACCCCTGTTCTTAGAGATGCATTAAACACCATCGAGAGGGGACCAGCCACTTCATTTAGGAGTAGACCCACAAGTTTCATATCCACTAGATCAGCTCCTATCCTGGTCTTACCTAGAACCCTCTTAATATGCTTGTTGGTTTCAGAATAGGTGACCTGCTTAAAGTAGAATGGTGGTATTGCATCCTTTGGGGGTTAAGAGGGGTAGTGGGGTGTTGTTGCCTGAGCTGATCTTTAAAGTAGTCATCAGGAAATACTCCAGATAAGTCTGTGAAAGCATGGTTGAGCTCATTTGCTATGTCAGTGGGTTCCTGTAGGGGCCCTTCCTTAGTACTAGTAGATCGGGTGGGACCTTAGGGGGTCTTTCCTGTTAGGGATTTGATGGAGTTCCAGAATTTCCTACCGGAGCCCTAGCTCTTGCTTAAGAGGTCCTTATAGTAGGAAGCTTTTGCCTGCTGGATGAGCTTGGAGCAGGTGTTTCTAGCTGCCCTGTAGAAAATGAGTGATGCAGGAGTTCCAGATGATTTTGCAATGTGCCAGAGATTGTCTCTATTCTTAATTAGACTGGTCAGAGGGTTAGTGAGCCATGGGTTAGAGGTACCCCAGACTTTCTTTGTTTTGTATAGAGCAAACATATCACAAGCATAGTTGAAGTTCATTATGAAATAATTCAAGGCCTCGTTACCATCAATATCTCCTGCCAAAGGAGACCAATCCGGTTGTGATAGGTACTGCTCGAAATGGCCAAGTAGCCCCTGCCTCAGGCAATGATTTTTGGACACCTTAGGTGAGCCGTTGGTGAAATTGTTTGTCCAGGTGCACTTCACTGGGGAGTGATCACTAAGGCTGTCAGGCAGGACAGTGACATCTGATATATGCTCTGGATGTGTTGAAAGGAGCCAGTCTATAAGGGAGCTGCTCCCCGTTTTGAAGTTGATCCAAGTGTTATCGGTTACCATCTGGGTTAAGAATAGGCTGGATATTAGATCCCTGGCTTTTGTCTCCTTCGGGGAGTGCCAGTTTATGTTAAAGTCAACTATAACGATCTCCAAATTAGTACCTGACTGCTGCAGGTTGTCTGCAACTAGTTTTAGTCCAGTAGTTTGCTGCTCAGGTAGTATATATATTGTAGAGAGCAGCAGTGCTTTGTACTGTTGACCTATGCTTAGCTTAAGATTCAGGATTTGGACCTCTTTTGTGGGTAGGCTGGAGTTAAGGGCCTGCACCTTTATTCCAGATTTGGTATAGACTAGGCACCCTCACCCATGTTTAGTGGTTCTATCTTGCCTGAAGGAGTTGTATCCGTCGAGGGAGATTGATGCATCCAGGATTTTTGGGGAAAGCCAGGTTTCCATGAGCGCAATAATGTCTGGGTTAGTTACCTGTACCCAAGCCTGGAATTGGGAGAACTTGGATATGAGACTGTTGATGTTAAAAGAGACGATAGTGAGTTGCCCTTTGTGTTTAGGCAGTCTAATGGGGGTGGGTCCAGGGTTGGGGTGCACATTCCCTGATAGAAGCAGCAACTATAGGACAAGAGAGCAAAGTAGATGGTACATGATGGTCGCACAGGAGCAGGTGTGCTTTTTCCTCGAAGGGGAGGCTTGATGAGCAGTATAAAAAAACGTGGTCAGATGTTTTTCAGTGCAGCTTCTGGGATCAGGTAGGTGCATATGTAATATTGTAATTGTGTCCAAGGTACCAGGAGTCAAATTATGAAAAATAATCAGATCCACAGGAAATGGTGAACTACTGGGGACCAGTAAACTGTTGTTACTGTAGATCAAAGACCCAGAATGTGTTAAATTCTTGAAGGTGATGAACACTTGCCTGGGGCATATGCAGGATATAAAAATCCTTTGTTAGTGTCTTCCCTTTGCTCTCCAAAATGGTTGTGAATAGACCTTAAAGACAAGCATAGATCTTTAAAGGAACAAGTCAGGCGGAAATGAGATTCGGTGCAGCACTTCATAACTCAGAGCTTGTATAACAGAGTTACTGACCTTATTTTTGCTTTTGATGGCTTCCAAAAAAGTTGATTTATGATGAGAATGCTAATATCTAGTGGTGATGTTTTACAGTTTCTTAGTCCAGGAAACATTCTTCGATGTCATGTTCAAGAATGGTCCAGTTCCTCTAAACAGAATCACATGAAAATCCACAAAAACTAAACTACTGACAGAGACAAACACAGACAGACAGCCACATGTTGGTCTCCTCCCTTCTCTGTAGCTGTAACTGCAGTAGCATAGGAGGAGTGGAGGAGGCGGAGGGGACCATGGAGGTGATTTGGGTCACCTTGATAACAAAAGGGGGCAAGAGAGTAAAAATAGGACTGGTGTACAGACCCCCTGCATTGGCAGAGGAACTGGAGGAGAGTTTGGTGGCAGATGTTGGGAGACATTGTAGATTGGGGAAGGGAAGGGTGATGGTGTTGGGTGACTTAAACATGCCAGGAATGGACTGGGGGACTATGACATCCTTGGTGGTCAGGAAACAGAGGTTGTTGGATGTCTTTCAGGACGCATTCCTAACCCAGCTGGTGGGGGAGCTGACCAGGGAGGCGTGGATACTGGATGTGGTCCTGGTGGACATTGACCAGATTGGGGGCCTAGAGGTATGGGATCTGTTGGCAGGAAGTGACCATGTCACAGTCTGGTTCTGCCTGGACCTAGGAGGGGAAGAAGGCTTCACAAAGACGGAGGTAACTGACTTCAGGGGGGCGGATTTCAAGGACATGGGAAGGATCCTTAAGGAGCATTTGGACGGGATAGTGCCAGACATGGACACTGACAGTAGGTGGGAAATCATCAGGATGGGGGTGCAGGATGCTACCAGCACCTGTGCAAGAGTGAGACACAAATGCAGTAGGGCCCATAAACCCTGCTGGTGGACCCAGGAGGTTCAGGACATGGTGAGGTAAAAGAAGGTGGCCTACGGGCATTTCAAGTGCTCAAGGAGTGAAAGGGATTGAGGATAGTACGAGCTGATTGCCAGAAGGGCCACTAGGGTGGTTAGGGTGGCTAAGGCAAGGAAGGAGCAGAACCTGACCAGGGAAATTAGGAGAGGGACCAAGGTTTTTTTTTTTAGATACATTGGGGAGAAAAGAAGGGCGAAGGGGCAGATTAGCAGGATTAAAACAGGGAAGGGATGAGCACAAGACCCGGGGGAGTAGGCTGAGGTACTAAATGAGTACTTTGCCTCAATTTTTACTAAGCAAAATGGGGGGGACTGCAGCATATATGGGAGGAGACAGTGAAACTGAGGAGGGGGAACCCTTACCGATCGGCTGGTCTGGGGAGAGGGGAGCCATCACTGGCTGGAAGGGGGAAGGTAAAACAGGGGGATGAAGAAGCGGAGGTGGAAATCACAGTAGAGAGAGTGAGGGAAGCCCTCCAGTCCCTTAAGACAGAGAAAGCACCGGGGCCAGATAAATTACATCCCAGAGTACTGAAGGAACTGGTGGATGTCTTGGCGAAACCCCTGGCGGAGCTTTTTAGCATACCTCTGAGGACAGACTGGGTGCCCCAGGACTGGAAGGTAGCACATATAGTGCCTGACCACAAGGGTGGATCAAGGGAGGTGGCAGGGAACTACAGGCCCATCAGCCTGACATCGGCAGTGGGCAAGGTGATGGAGGGTATAGTCAAGGAGGGGCTAGTGGAGACCTGGAAAAGTTGGGGTGCCTGGATAATAGACAACATGGCTTTGTCCCAAGGAAATTGTGTCAGACAAACCTTGTGGAGTTCTATGATTGGGTGACAAGTGCCTTGGACCTGGAAAGGCCAGTGGACATCCTCTTTCTTGACTTCAGCAAGGCGTTTGACTCTGTTCCTCACGGGGGCCTGTTGGATAAGTTTGGGAAAATGGGGATGGGGAACCAGAAGATCAGATGGATAGGGAACTGGCACCGAGACTGGATGCAGTTGGTCATGGTTGGGGGAATAGTCTCATCTCCAAGGAGGGTCATTAGTAGGGTCCCTCAGGGATCAGTCCTTGGGCCCCTCCTGTTCAAGGCGTACATCTCTGATATAAGGAGGGGTATCAGGAGTGAGATGAGTCTCTTTGCAGATGACTTAAAGCTGAGGGTGGTGGTGATTGGGGAGGAGGGGAGAGTGGACCTACAGGGGGACCTGGAGGCTCTGGAAAGGTGGTCTAGAGAGTGGAAACTGAGGTTCAATTCAGGGAAATGCAGGGTGCCGCACTTGGGAGCCAGAAACCCAGGCCAAGTGTACAGCCTGGGGGGAGAAATGCTATAAGTCTCGATGGCTGAGAGGGACCTGGGGGTGGTGGTGGATGTCAAGATGAACAACTCGGAGACTTGTAGGAGGGAAGCGGCCAAGGCCAACAGGATGCTAGGATGCATCGCTAGGGGGATCACCTCCAGAAGGAGGGAAGTGATACTCCCTTTGTATAACTGCTTGGTGAAGCCGCACCTCGAGTACTGTGTGCAGTTTTGGAGGCCACACTTAAAGGGAGACAATGAATTCCAGGAGAGGGTCCAGAGGAGGGCAACCAAAATGATCTGGGGCTTGGGAGAAAGGATCTATGGGGAGAGGCTTGAAGAGCTAAATATGTACACATTGGAAGATAGAAGAGACGGGGGGACATGATAGAGGTCTTCAAGTACATGAAGGGGGTAAATAGGGGAGGTGCAGTCAGGGTGCTAAGAAGAAAGGAGGGGGGACAACTAGATGGCATGGGTGGAAGCTGGGGGGAGACTCGGGAGAAAGGAGGAGGTGCTATTTCACTGAGAGGGTGGTAGAACCATGGAATGCACTGCCCGGGGGGGGCTGGTGGAGGCAGAGACTGGAGGGGTTCAAGAGGGGGTGGGACAGGTACAGAGAAAGGGTTCTGGAAGCAAAGTCCAATGCAGTGAGAATACCCTGGACTGGGAAGGAAAAAGCCCGACAGTACGGGGGGGCAGCAAGGTCAGCTCCCAGGGTGGGGCTGACCAAATGAGCAGATGCAAAAGACCGCTAGGCCTATTCTGCTGGCATTTTAGTATGTTAGTATACTATGTTTTTAGCATGTTTGTAAATATCATAATCTTTCAGTATGAAACCTTGCAAACTCATTAAATTAGTGTTTGGATTATTATATTTAAACCTATTTCAATACTTTATGGCATGCAAGAATGTTGATCTTTTGTTTAAACTTAAGCTTAAACTATATTTTAAGATTTGGGGCCAGATATTCAAAACTTTGCCCCGGGGGGCAAGATTAGCCCTGCTCAGTGGGCAAACTTAGCATGGACACAAAAGCCTGCTATATTCAAAAGAAATAGCTCAGGACAAACAGCTTCTGAATATAGCATGCAAATGAAGCCGGACAAACTGGGCTGGGAGTGCAGGGAAAACTTAGCCCTGGAACAAGACAGCTCTGAATATAGCAACCAGGAAGTGCAAATCACAACAGCAACACAGTGCACAGTGATGTGAAGGTAGGTAGAGTTTAACTATGTGGCCAATATGTGTGCCAGCAAATGTGTGGACCCAGTACAGCTGCAGGTAACAGCGCATGTGAAAGTACAGTGTGCAAAACTGTATAATATTCCCCGAACTGTTTGCATGGTGCTAATATGTTTGCACAGGTTAACGCAGAGCTAAGCCATTTGCCCAGTGCAAACAAATTTGCTCGGTGCTAAACTTTGTCATATTCAAAAGTGACATGCAAATGAGCCTACTTAGATAGTCTCTGGGCAAACATCCAGATTAGCATCTCATTATGCCCTGATTTGCATGCAGTTTGCCCAGAGTTACTGCAGGATCCCACAGCTCCACCTGTTGGTCAGTCAGGAAATACAGGTGCTGGCTGGGTTTGTCCACAGCTCCACCTGTAGGTCTGTCTGGAAGTGCATGATTGTAGCTGCAGGCTACTTGTATACAGTACAACATAGAATGTTGTGCCCAAGGGGACAACACAGCATAGGCACAGGTGGTGCTGGTGCTGCATGCAACTGTCACACTGTAGGTCATGCTACAGTGCACAGCAGACACTACAGTGGCAAAGGGTCAGTAATGTGAGGGACACAGCAATGTCTATGGTGTGTAAGGCAGTGATGATCACTGCACTGTACACAGTGACAGGCCCAACTTGCAGGTGTTTACTGACAGTGGACATTACTGTTACGTTATTGTGTGACCCACAGATGCAGCACCTCTGGCATAGGATGCTCACAGTGACATATACATGGCCGGCTGTCTGTGCTGTGGTGTTTGTACAGCTGTGTGGTATGTGGCTGGGGGGTGCATATATTATCAGACAGGCACACTGTTGTTGGGGTATTCACAATACTGGCCCATGTGCACTGCATGATGTGACCCAGCCTTGTGGCTGCACTCGGTTTGTGGTGCAGCCTGGCCTCCTGTACACCCTCCCTTCAACACCCTCCATGCCCACAGTGCTGCATGTGTGTGCTGGCATCTGTTGGTGTCCACAGAAGGGTGGTCTGTAGGTGTGTGATGTATGGCCACACTGCTGTAGTGTCCACTGGGGGCCAGGTCACCATTTCCTGCCTGGTATGGCTGGGACTGGTGGCAGATGATGGCATCATTGTGTTGCCATCAGTGAGCAGCATGTTTTCTCTATGTCTGGCTTTTTCTATGTGTCATACTTCTTTGTTAGGGTCGCACAAAGCTGCACAAAAGCCGCACAAATGCTGTGCAAAGTCACAATGTCACGCAAAGCTGGATTGCCCAGGATTAAGACTACCTTTTCCTGGGCGGTAATTTGTACCACGCAAAGTGCCATGCTAAGCTGCCCAAAACTACTTTGAGTGGCACTAATCACTGAATATAGCATTGCACCTATATTCATGTACATGTCCCCTCAGTTTGCCCCTTGCATGCGTTATGATTTTGCCTGGTGCTAACGCAGTTTGCTCACGCTATTTGGCCCTTTAAATATAGCAGACCTGCTCTAATCCGATGCTATATTTGCACAAAGTTTTGAATATCTATCTTAACTATGTTACCTCCCCTAAGCCAAATTAAAATATTAAAATAAAAAATAGAATAATTGATAGCTCACTGGGTATTACTGGTGAGTAATACCATTGAGAGGTTCTGGACATGTATTAACCTTGAGAGTGAAGTTTGAGAGGTTACAGTATTCAGAACCTTGAGATGGTATCTCATCTGTAATGCCAGGTGTACTATCTTTATTTTTTTTAATATATGGACGTGAGTTGTCTTTTCTCTGTACTTTTGTTACGGCTGTTCAGTAAAGGACTGTCTTAGTCCTAGCTGACTGCTGCTCTTTCTCTCAATCTGTGCCTCTCTCTCTCTCCCACCCCTGCCGCCCACATGCACAAATGGATCATTTTGTTTTACTCCTACCTTTTGCTTTCTTGGAGAAGCACAGGATCTGCCACATAAATCCTTTTGTGGTATTTTTAAAAAAAGAAAAAAAAAACGGAAATACTGTGAACGCTTTATGCTCTCACTAAGCAAGAGACTGTCGCCATGTTTTTGAAAGTGTTTTGGCTGCCCACGGACAGAAAGCAGCCAATGATTAGCCATGTTGTGACTGTGAATGATTGTTTGATGTTTGGCGCTTTTACTGATTTTGGGAGTTGTGCTCTTGCATTGTTGAGCTTCGCTGATAGTATCATTCAGGTCCCAAACTATACTACTACGGGACCTGAATGATAGTATTATCACTCTTGAAGTGTAGTATTATCACTTCGGGAGTGATAATATTATCAAAAATGTTTTGTATGCTTTTCTACAGTATCAAATTCATGATCCATATATTAAAATATTTAAAATAATACTTAAACTTCTGGTTATTTATGGAGACATGGTCTTTTTTCCTTTTAACTTTGAAAATCTTGGCAAGAATCTTTTTCCTTTTTCTGGATAGCAAAGCTCTTTTTTGGTAACTGGATTTTATGACTGTTTCTGTTTTTCAATTCATTTTCACTCGAACTCAGGATTCTGGACTCATCTGTTGTCAGACAGCACTGTAGAGTTTCTCTTTGGCTCTCGAATATCAATAGGCAGTCTTTGTCCTTGATTTGACTTTAGCAGAAACTTTAAAACATCGCTTTAGTCAAAATGTCCAGTACACCAACCAAAGTTTTTGCTTCACCAATTGGAAATGTTTTCTTGTGAAAGCAATCTTTTTGTGGCTGGCTTTGTTGATTTTGTGTTCTCTCAGGCTCTGACCCCAGCCCCTGGTATGGACACATCAGTGGCTTTAAAGGTTTGCAGGTCCAACATCAACAGGCAGGTGTGGCTATCAGGCTTCAGACCTAGTCAACATCTTAAAACAATAACACTGTCAAATCCACAGACATAGGTGTTCACCAGTCAAAGGTTTAGGATATTCTGGGTGGACCTGGAAACTGTAGGCTTATTTCATTGGCTGTAATACTGTCTTGACTTCATTTCCTGCAATTTTTCCCAACTCTGATTAGATACAGTAATGCAAATGCAATAGGTGTGGGTCTCCAACTCCTTTTAAGGACTGCCCCTTTGCGCAGAGACCACTTTTAAACATGAACTTATTTTTTCCTTATAACTTTTTATGCAAAATACTACAATTTCCAAACAAACATATTTGAACTTGTCTCATTGAAACCAGCCTTCCGAAGTGTCTCATGTTTCTATGACCAGTATTTTCTGTACTAACTTAATAAGGGCTAAACTTTTTCTTAGCAAAATCTCTTAAAACAAAGTGATACTTTTGTTACATATTTCCTAGACTTTAGAATAATGTAGGATTTGTCCATAAGATGTTTTAGGAAGATCCTTAAAACATTAGCTTTCTTTACAAGCGCATATTTCCTTTGTTCTGTCCAGATACCATACATCAAACTTGTTTACTAAAGATCTTTCGGACAGGGTATCTCCTCATGGCAACAAATTACATACCCCAAAATTATACCTTTGGATTTGTTATGTTGTCAGCTTTCATTCAAGATTAAACTTAAGAAGTTTATTTTACAGAATACTGTTTTAAAATATTTTATATATAGTTTCTTTCTCCCAGTAGCTGCATTTACAAAACTTGGATAAGTAAGCAGTTGTAATCTCTTCTACAAACTCTGAAAATGTCAAATTGGAATTATAAAAATTAGTCTTGCAAGAGGCAAAAGTCTTTTCTTTTTCATGAAGCTTAATGCACTTTTCCAAAGAGGACTGCAATTTTTTTCTTGGAAGATATCTTGTACCAACCTCTAACACCAACAAGGCCTCTTATTTCTGGTTGTCAAGGACACTTAGCACCTTAGGAATGCAGATGAGCCTCTTCTCTTGACTGTAAAGTCCTTTAATATCACAACTTAACTAGCCAAGAATGGCACATCCCCTTAAGCTTCTTTTAAGCAGAATAAAGTAAAAGGAAAGCTTTTTTTTCTTTTTTGCAGACAATTTTCCTTTTTGCTTTAGAAAATTTATGTAGATAGCATGATGACCAAAGGTTTATAGTGTGACTCCCAGTTAGGAACTAAGCATTGATAACGAATATAAAATAGTAATTAAAATAATGCAAAAATGATATTGACAATAAAAATATAATAACATTTTTAATAACTAGGTTTTGTAGGGTCAGCTAGTTTTTCACAAAATTTCTGCACCTCTGATCCTTCCAGGAGAATGATGATGACAATATTATTCCTCCAACTGCGTCCCTCCAGGTCCTCAATTTTTCATCCAGTTGGGTCAGCTTCTGCCAGACGAACAGTGTCCGGTTGAGCCAGTTACGCCAGTGCTCAAGAGAGCTAATTCACACTTTGGCATCCCCAACTTGCTGAGAAAGCCGCTGTGTGGTAAGCCTGATATTGTTCAATTCTTCAGTAATGTTTAACAGTGCTTCCTTTAACAGAGTGATGTCTTGCATGAAATGATCCTCTGACAGTAGTTGTGAAGGAGTTGGGGACTTAGGAGATGCCACGGCTTGTGCCTTGCTTCTCTTGGTGGACTTGTCCCTCTCAGACATGACGGGAGGACTGTGGCATATGCCCATCTGATTTCATCTCCAGATCCATTGAGAACATAAAATTCAACCACCAAAGGATCTCTGATGCTTAATATTCCACATAACAGCCAGCAAATCACCAAATGTCCAATTTAGGAGCAGATTTAAGGTGAAAAGATCAGTGTGAGAAGCAGAGCTGAGGTTACACGCTGTTTACTCAGGCAGGCCCATCTCGTGGCTCCCCCTAATTAGCCTGTCCTTATGAGTGACAGTGAAGTTGGTACTGCAGTAGGTAGTAAACCCAGGGTGTCCCTTAACCTGTAGGATTGATTAGTTCATAGTCATTTGCCCAAAATTCCATCTATATCTAGGGTAAATAATTGGTTACCACCTAGACCAAAAGGTTTTCACAAATGAATGAGGTGTAATATATGGAAATATGCACAACCAGGGAGCCATTTTTTACACCCCAGAGAAAATACCATATGGGTTGAAGTGAAGCAATGTATTACTTGTGGCACCCTTTTTTGGTTTTTGTTCTTTGGTGTTCATGTAATTTAATATATGTGGGTTGAACTGTGCAGCATTGAAACAAAGGATCCAATAACATGTTAGGTCCATAAAAAATAGCACGCTGAACACTCTGATAGGAGTACATATTGCAGAGAAGCATAATTCAAATCTTGACCTTATTAAACTGATGGGCATTGAGCATGTTGAAGCCCTATTCAAGCGAGGTGATAGGACCAACAGTCTACTTAGAAAATAAAGTTTTGGGATGTTTACATTGAAAAGCATTAAACCTCTGGGTCTCAATGACCAATGAGACTTACAATTCTTTTTGTGCTGACTTCTTGTGCAGATATTTTGTGCATGCTATATGATAGACTACTATCTGTATCCTGTATTTGCTACATCATAGATACAATCATGTCATTCGATACAGAGGCTGTCAAGGTTCGCAGCAACTGGCCATTTGCCTGGGGCCCCTACCCCTCAGACCTGGTCAGTAACAGAGGGTGCCTCCTCCTGGGGTGGGCAATAGGCCTCAGTGACACCCCAAGAGGAGGTAACACCAGGCTACCCTCTGGAACGTGGCATCTGGTTGGAGGGAGGATGCCGAGGGGTTAAATAGTACTGTAGACCAGCAGTTCCCCCTCTTTCTCCTCCTTCCATCAGATTGTAGACTTCAGCTCTGCCAGCTAATACTGACCATCGAGATCCAGGTAAAGGCCCTTCACGGCCTTGAATTGTTGGGGGAGGGAGGACAGAGGACCAAATAGCCTGTGATTCATTAAATAGCTGTCAGCATAGCCTAGTGGTTAGGCAGGACTGTGAACCAAGCAATGAAGGCTGAATCCTGTTTTGACTACAATTCTCATTTTGGGAGGTATTGGGTGGAATTCTCCAGGAATGCTTAGCAGGGTAGCACAGAAGGGCCACCAGGTTGTGGTCAGGGGATCCAATTGGTCTGAGTCCTTCCACTGATGGGAGCTCTTCACTGCTCCATGCCCTCCTTTCATCTATGGGAAACTGCATTGGTTTTAACTCACCTCCATTTGCTGGGTGGTGGCTTGGCAGTCCTGGCTGCTTCAGGGCCATACTGGTGGGTCAGATAACAGCAGGCAGGATGGAGGCCATGGTTCAGGCTCAAGAATGGTATTGGCCTCCCAGCTATCTCCTGGAGTTCATCTGTATGGCAGGGGATTGGTGTCTGTGCTCTTGAGGTGGCTTTGTTCAAGTTTTGTACTCAGGGGATCTCGTGGGTCATGAGAGTTCAGTCACAATTGTTCTTCCCATTGGTGGGTGAGGATTTTGTGGAGTGTGAGATCTCAGCAGCCATCATGGTCACGGCAGGCTATGTGTTATCATGGGCTCCTAACCTTGCATAGGAGAAATAAAACATACCATGACCTCGAATTGCTTCCCATGGAATCCAAGCATATGCTCCAGTGCTCCCAAGTCACCCCTGTATATGGGCATTATCTCTCCCAGAGGGGCAGGGTTGCTTGAGTTGGCAATGGGGTCGCACAACATGGCGGCAGCAAGATAGAGCCATAATTTTGTTTGTGGCACTGCAGCCACATGTTTCTTAAACAAAATAAGAAAATAAAAAATATGTTAGGTGGAAATATTTAGGAATGGGGGATGGACTGGGGACCATGTGCAAGGGGATTCACCTCCCCAATGTTCTGCTGATGCTCAGAATGTGGCTCATTTGGTTAGACATTTGCATCTGCTGTAAAGATTGGGACTTCTGTTCCCATGTTTGCAAACTTGCAAGGTCCTTAGCAGCTAGGGGTTAAGGAAGCCAGTTCCTTGGGGGCACACAGGCCAGGGCCCCCATGTCACTAAGGGTGCCAGGGACAGTAGAATTGTGGGTCTGGAGAGTCCCAGCATCCATGGTTCCTGGTTTTCAGAGTTCCTGGCTGACTCTAGTCCATCAACTACTCCCCTCCCCAAAAAAAATTATGTAATTTATTTTATCAATAAAGGATATAAACATCAGCAGAGCCAGGCCTAAGGGACTGGGTCCATACCAGACATATGACTGCTAGAACCAGCAACTAAATATGCTTTGGGGGGGCTTAGTTGTCACTGTAGGAAGATGCCCAACTGCCAGAAGAATCCCTCACCGAAGGTGCTGGTGGCCGTGGTGGAGCAGTTGCATCCACTGTACTGGAGCAAAGGATGAGCATGGCTAGAGGCATGCCTGAACAGAGTAGAGGATCCATCCACTTCAGGAGATGTGGCTATGAAGAAGAGACTGGCCAAGGAGAAGGTGATGCTCCCCACAAAGGTACCTCTTCAAGCAGGTAAGACACAGCCAGGGGGGCCACAGGTAGGGTCCCAGGCTGTAAGAGATATGATTGGGTTGCTTAGGGGCATTGAACCTAATAGAGAGATTGAGGTGCCATAGGAGGGGGAGAAACCAGCAGCCATGGAGGGCCTGTTGCCAACTGCTCATGCCTCCCTAGGTGGGGTGGAGCTGATAGCCTAAAGACAGGGGGCCGAGGTGGGCTCACCCACTTTATTGGAGGCCAAGGTCCACATGTGGGCTTCTGCAGATGAGAGGTTGGCCAAACTCATTGAGGTGGTGGCAGAGCTGGCATCAGGGGCCAGGCACAAGCGGTTACAGTGTTGGGCGCAGTGACTACAATAAACATAGGAACCACTGTGGGACAGAAGCCAGTGCCTTTAGTGAACTTTTATTCTGGCCTGGACTTGCCAGTGGGGTTGCACTTGACAGAAAAGGTTTGATATCAGATTCAGCACTGAGAGTATGTGGATGTGTTCTCTCCCCCCTCCCCCGGATCAGCCTGCGTAGCCAGATGAAGGTAAGAAAGAGAAATCTGAAGAACATTACAAAAAGAAAGTAAAAGCCCCCAAGACAGATGAGAACTGAATTGTGGCATTTGCAGTGTGTGGCACAACCATTTTTGCAGACAGATGAGAAGCTGGGCATGGAATTGTTTAATTACATGCACCACATCTCATTAATGCACAGGCACAAAGGGTGGCCAGCATTGCTAGATTATGATGAGGAATTCAGGCAGAGGAGGCAGGTGGACACCACCATGGGCTGGGGAAAGACAAACATGCCCCTCTTAGTGGATGTAATGCAAGAAGGGGAAGTGGCACACACAAATAGTGGGCTGCCCATCAAGGTGTCATCACCACAGTGTCAGGAAAGGTCAGCCCACAATTATGCTATGACTTTAATCAATGGATGTGCACCAGGACTAATTGCAGGTTTCACCATGCCTGCATGGCATGCATCAGACAGCACCCCTTTGTGCAGTGTTCATCATCATGTCTGGTAAGGGGGAGCTTTTTCAAGGTACTCAAGGGAAGTCACCTAAATTGCAAAGTGGGAAGCCTACCCATTCCAGTGTGGGCACAAAAGATTAAGCTATGGCTTGACCAGTATCCAGACAGAACAGTCACCTGCCTGCTGAAGGATGGGTTCACCATGGGCTTTAGGATACTATACTGGCCCCATGTGGGGGTTCGAGGATGAGAACTTGAAGTCCATGTGGGACTATCCACAGGTGGTCAGTGACAAACTGGAGAAGGAACGGCAGCTGGGGCAGGTAAGTGGACCTTTTACCATGCCTCTGTGGCCCAATCTGAGAGTGTCCCCAACTGGCATAGTGCCCAAGAAGGTGCCGGGGGAGTTCAGGATGATTAATCATCTGTCTTACCCAGAAGGGGATTCAGTCAATGACTACACTGACCCATCTTACACTTCGGTGCAATATGAATCTTTCAACGAGGCCTTTGAGGTAGTTCTAGTGGCCGGCCTGGGGGCTCAGATGGCTATGGTGGACATAGTCTGGTTTTAGACTGTTACCAGTGCACTCAAATGACAGAGTCCTGCTGGGCATGAAGTTTGTGGGGGAATACTATGTGGACAATTGCATGCCTATGGGATGCATAGTGGTGTACACTGTCTTTGAACAGTTCAGCACCTTCTTGCATTTGGTGATGGCAGAGGTGGCCAATTATGTGGCTATTGTTCACTATCTCGATGATTTCCTGTTTGTGCAACCAGCTGGGTCCCCAACTTGTGGGCTGACCTTGGCAATATTTGAGAGCATGTGCCAAGATTTCAGAGTGCCCCTAGCATCAGGTAAGGTGGAGCCCCTGGGTACAGTGATGACCTTTTTGGGCACTGAGCTTGACACTGAGGGACAGCAGTATAGGCTGCAGGCAGACAAGCTGGAGTCCCTGCAGTACTCTTAGATAGGGCAGAGGGGGCCAAGAAGGTGACACTGTGGGAGGTACAGCAGTTGGTAGGCCACCTCAGTATCATCTGCAAGGTCAGCAGTTCAGTTCAAGTTTATTGCATAACAAAACAGTAATTTCTTTACAAAATTTTAACATATTTACATTTTAAATAATGCATAAATAGTACACAACAAAAAGAGAAGATAAAGATTCTCATCATCAACAAATCTTATTTTTTTAAAACTAACATAGGCACAATGCAATGTACTGCATTAATTATAGTTTAATGGATAATTGCAATAAATAAATTTCAATACAATATAAATACATTTCATTTCCCTATTAATATGCATCACAGTTCCCCCCCGTTTGTCTTTCTGTTCATTCTTACAGTTCTCTCTCTTATGTGCAGTTTCTTATTCTCAAATTTCTTACAGTATTTAGCCAGATTAATCAGCACTTCTCTATTTCTAGATGTTAAAAGGAATGTAGCCTGATACCTTGGTTCCATCTGGAGTTGTGCTAATATACTTCTCAGATAGAATTTTCTTTCAAACTCGTATAAAGGGCATAAGATCAACAGGTGCACCAGATCATCTTCCCCTAGTTTACATTTACAATTTCTCTCCATAGTTTTATGAGTAATATACCTTAATCGTTGACTATCATGATATTCAAATCTGAATCTGGTAATAACTTTCCATTTTCTTTGATCATTGACAATATTTAAATACGGTTCAATCCTCCTTTCTCCTCTGTTTCTATGACCCAGCCATGCACTAATTTTACAATTTTTCCCCAATTCCACATCTCTTTTGTAGAAGTAATCTCTTATTCTCTCCTTTATATGAATAGCTACCTGTTCTTTAGATGTTATTTCATATTCATATAAGCAAATCAATAATCCTTGAGGTCTCACAATATTCTCTAAAACAGTGATGCTAGGGAAAAGTAGTCCATCTTGCCTATAATTAATTGCTTCCTCAAGGCAAATTCATGGCAATCTTTGTTCTTTCATATTATATACTTTCATCCAATAAATGATCATTCTTTGTTCAATGTTGCATCTAATTAGTAGCAGGCCCACTTTCTAATCTAGTTAACACTAAGGGAGCCCCTTTAGGGAGTCTTAATAACCTTTTATAGAATATATTCAATGGCACTTCTAGCAGATCTGTATTCTGATAACCCCAGATTTCTGCTCCATACAATATTTGACTTTTTATTTTTGCATTCATGGTCCGTATACTTCCTTTCACAGAATACCCCCCATAACTGTATGCAAATGTTTCTACCATTGGAAAACATTTTTTGTTTTCCTCAGGTTTCTTCCAAGTCAAACTACTGGAAAATATAATTCCCAAATAACAGAAGCTATTAATTTTCTCAGTCTTGCTATTATGGCATATTAACACACGGTCCATTCCCTTACTTGTTCTGGATTTATTAAATATTATATATTTAGTTTTGTCATAATTTATCTCCATGTCTACCACCCTATATCCCTCAGCAAAGAGTTTTAAACTCCTTTTTATCCCCTGATAACTGGTAGATACCTGAACTATGTCATCTGCGTATACAAGGTAGGGCATTGCCTCGAGCCAACCCTTAGCATGTGCATCACGAGGTCATACATTCTCACCAAGATTTTATTCACAAATAAATTGAACAGTATTGGGGATAGAAAGCACCCCTGTCTTAGGCCAATATTTGAAGTAAATTTTACCATTTTATCCCCTTCCTTATTATCTAATACTAGTTTTATTGTTTGTATATAGTAGTTCCAGCATATTTAACATAGCCAGGTCAATACCATATCCCTTAAGAGTAGTTCATAATTTTCCCTGATTGACTCTATCAAATGCCACCTTCATGTCAATAAATACACAGTAAAGTTTTTGTTTTTTGATGATAGTATATTTATAGATAATATGAGCCAAAACATAACATTGATCTACGGTGGAGCATCCTGGCATAAAACCATCCCACGGGCACAGTGATGACCTTCTTGGGCACTGAGCATGACACTGAGGGATTGCAGTATAGTGTGTAGACAGACAAGCTGGAGTCCCTACAGTACTCTTAGAGAGGCCAGAGGGGGCCAAGAAGGTGACATTGTGGGAGATACAGTAGTTGGTAGGCCACCTCAGTATCACCTGCAGGGTCATCCCCATTGGAAGAATGTTCATGAGGCACCTGGAGAAGGGGGGAAAGGGTTGTAAGAAGCTGAACCACTGGATGTGGGTAACCAAGGAGTTCTGAGAGGACTTTCAGGTCTGGTGGACATTTGTGACTCACTTTAATGGGGTGGTCATGTGGCAGGACCCCAGGGATGGCCAACCTCTGGAGTTGGTCAAGGACAGAGATGGAGGGCTTGGGTTCAGAGTATCAGGAGAGTGGTGTGCAATGCAGTGGCCAACTCAGTAGGTAGCGGCAGTGCTGAGTAGGCAGATCACACTGCTGGAGTTCTTTCCAGTTGTGGTGGGGCTCTACCTCTGGGCCCCGAGGCCGAGGGACAGGAGAGTTCACTTCCAGTCTGACAACATGGGATTTGTGCACACCATCAACTGCCACCTGGGACCAAAGGGCTCCCTGCTGGACTTGATGTGGGTTTTTGTATTGAAATATATGCTTCGGAACATTCACTCCAAAGTGGTTCATCTACCTGGTGTTGACAGCAGATCTGCAGATGCTTTATCTCATTCACAGTGACAAAAAGTCAGAGAGCTGTCACCAGTAGCAAAACAGCAGCCAGGGATGGTCACACCTTTCCTATGGAAGGTGGTGACTGCGAGACTTGGAGGTGCATGGGTAATTCCATTGCACTGCAGAAAAGGGAAGCATACTGCAGGGGTGTGGAGAACTACCTTGTGGTTCAGGAAGCAGATGGATTTCTGGATGCTATGCCAATCCCAGTGGATCAGTTTGTGTGCTTACATTATGTGGGCAAAAGGGGAAGGCCTGTCACTGGGAATGGTGGGATGCCATCTTGTGGGGCTATCATAGCTGGCTAAGGTAATGGGGTCCACTGACAACACCAGGGCCTTGAAGATTCAGAAGATTTTTTTTTTTAATTTTCTTTATTGTACTTTTCTTCCATCAATTATAAGACACACACACACATACCCAGGATAATCCGGGGCCCATGCTCCAAAACTGAGCGTGATCACTATGTACAGCCTATAACTATGTACATACACAGCTGCATGCACTCCCTTTAACAGCTGGTTCAAATCTACATTTGTACTGTATTGTCTAGAGCAAACCCTATCAGGGAAATATGTTCATACATCAAGTCTGGATCCCAAAATGTCTTTTGTAGTAATAAGGCCCTCTTTCACTTATGGGGAAGATTCAGAAGATTTTGGAAAGCTAGAGGAGGTTGGTGAGTGCTCAGCCCCATGAGAGGTATCCCATTACACCTGTGATCATGGCTCACATTTGGAGGGTTTTGCCAAGGGTGTACTGGAGTGAATACGAGGTGAGACTATTTGAGACAATGTTCTTGATGGCTTTTTGTGGGGCATTCTGAGTTTTGGAACTGACCAAGCTGACCCCAGCTGGAGGGACTTCAGGCCTTCTAGCCGGGGACGTGGCATCCTTGACAGATGGTGTCTATGTCCGGCTAAGGAAAATTAAGATGGAACAGAAGGGGGTGGGACACTGGTACTTGCTGAAGACCACTCCTGGGTCCTCTTGGCAGGTCACAGATAAGGTCAATGCTTACATAGCCACCTACCCACAACAGGGAGAGGTGTTTTCCCATCATCAAGATGGCAAGTCAGTGTCAGCTTATCTGTTTTGGTGCATTTTGAAAAAGGCCATCCAGCTGGCTGTACTAGTCACATGAGAGTTTGGCAAACATTCCTTTTGGATAGAAGTAGTAGGATTTACTATGAAGGACTGATATTTACAAGACACTCAGTACTTGCCTGTGGCAGAGGTTTTTGGGTTTGCCCCCTGAACCCCCTTATTTAATATAATGAACTCTGCCACAGGCAACTTATGAGTGTCGCGATTCTGAGTTTCTGGATTTCAGTCTCGGAATCCTGACACTGAGTATTGTGAAAGTCGATCTTTCATAATACTCCCCAAATGCACGGAGCCTAGGATTGTCATATAAGCAAATCCAGGTCTTGGGGTGTTGGAGGACTGGGGCATTCTTGCACTACATCTGACCTCACCTGCAATAATGTTAGTAATGTTCATTTTGTTCACTCACAGGTCCCCGGGGTGGTCCTAGGAGCATATGGAACTGTGGGTATTCATTTATCTACTGGGCAGTGAGGTGAGCAACCAGCCAACTGGGATGGGAGCAACGTATTGATTCTGCCATAACCAGCGTGATTTGTTGGTTGGGTGGGAAAGGTAGGTGCTGGGAGGGTTGCTCCCATTGCTGCAGGAGGAGGTTGGCAGGTGGAAGAGGCCAGATATCTTGTTGATCCAACTAGGAGGGAAGGATTTAGAACATCAAAGACTGTGAACCTGCTGCTGGTGATGAAGGGAGATCTAGGTTTCATCAGAGTCTGGTGGCCCCATATGGTTCTCATCTGGTCGCACATTTTTTGGAGAGAATACTGGCCACATGCGAGGGATGTTGCAGCATTTAATGTCACATGGGAGTTAATCGAGAAAAGAGATCCTTTATGGATTTCATGGAGGGTGCAATAGTAAGACATAAGGAAATGTACACCTCCCTTTGGGGTCTTTAGGTAGGGGAGGAAGGGCAAATGCAGGTGGAAGGAAAGACAGAATGTTACAGGCTTTTAGGCAGGTCTTGGAGGAGCAACTTGAGTAAACACCTGCAGAGCTCCAGCCTGTGGCAGCTTGGGAGGAATGCAGAGTGAAGGTGTCAGGGGAAGAAGGGGGGAACAAGCCAAATCTCCCAAAGGACTCATCACCCCCGGTTGGCAATAGAACAGGGCACCGCAAAAATAGAGGGTAGAGATCTTACCTAATCAGGTTATTCTACAAGGGCAGCAGTGCCAGATGGGAGGGGCTACAAAAGCCTTGGCCATATGACCTTCCCAATAGTTGAGGGAAATACTTCGGCACACACAAGGGGTTTCCCAGGATTAAGGGTGCCAGAAGAACTGCGCATCCTCCCTGCTGTAGGCCAGCAGTTCCCTCCCCTTTCTCCTCCTTCCATCGGATTACCCCTCCGTCCCCAAAAAAACAGGTTAGGGGCCAGGGCTGGTAGGATCTCCTTTGACCAATTAGGAGTGAACACAGTAGGCATTGGGGGAGTGACTTTTCCTAGTTTTCTATCATTAATAATAGGGTTTTCACCGCAAATAGCAGAATTTAGCCCATGAATGGTGAAATTCCACCATTCGTGGGTGAAATTCTGCACTTAGCTGATCGATCCACACTTAACAAATTGCACTAAATTTGCAAATCAGTTCATGGAGTGAATTTCAGAAACTTCGCCAATCTCTATACATGAGATTGATGAAAACAGAATCAGCATTTTGACTCTGTACCAAGAAAAGTCAACAGAAATAAAATAAAGTATGATACCTTATGCAGTTCTACTGACCATGTGTGGTGACATGGATATGACCCCAGGTCCTGGTCCAGCAAATCATGAGATCATAGTAGTTAACAAAAATGCAAGAAGCCTGGTATGGAAAATGGATCAATTTAAAATTTAGGCCCAAAATGACTGTGATAAATTAAAAAAATGTTGTAGGTGCCGTATTGGTCCTTTTCAGAACAGATCCAGAAACAAATGATTTGCTACCTTTTATTGGACCATCATGGATATTACACAAAAGAACAAAGTGTATGGGAAGCCATTTAATTCAAAATTACAGTTTTTAGAATATAATTAACAGTGAAATGTCTATGACTAAAAACAAAATGTTTACAGCATAATATTATGAGAAATGACAAACATGAAAATGAGTATATCACACGTCGAAATGGTTATGAGACCTTCTGAAATGGTTACGACCTATACCAAAATGTGTATGACACATACCAAACTGGATATGACATACACCAAGATGGACATGACATACACCAAGATAGAAATAACACTTATTAAAATAAGTATGACATATACCAAAATGGCTAGGACACATACTGAAACAGGCAATATGCATATCAAAATAGCTATGACACATACTGAAATGGGTAGGACACACACTAAAATGGATATGATACAAACCAAAATGGATATGTTATACCAGAATCAGTATGATGCACAAAGAAATAATGATGACATATATTGAAATGGATATGGCCCATACTGAAATGTTCATGACACATAGCAAAATGGGTATGACATACCGAAATGGGTATGACACACACCAAAATGGGTTTAGCACTAACTGAAATGGATATGACACACATGGAAAATGGTAAGACACATACTGAAATAATTGTGGCACATACCTAAATGGATATGACCTATACTGAAATGGCTATAGCACATAGCAAAATGGGTATCACATACCGAAATGGGTATGATACAAACTGAACTGGATATGGCACACAATGAAACTGTTATGACACACACTGAAATAATTATGACACATACCCAAATGGATATGACCCATACTGAAATGGATATGACACATAGCAAAATGGGTATGACATACCAAAATGGGTATGACAGACACCAAAATGGGATTGACACTAACTGAAATTGGCATGATACACACTGAAAATGAATGACACATGCTGAAATCATAATGACACATATCGAAATAGATATGACCCATACTGAAATGGTTAGGACACATAACAAAATGGGTATTGTATACCAAAATAGGTATGAGACAAATTGAACTGGATATGTCACACTTTGAAATTGGTGTGAGACACTGAAATAGCTTTGACACACAGCTAAATGGATACGACCCATACTGAAATGGATATGACACATAGTAAAATGGGTATGACATACCAAAATGGGTATGACATACACCAATATGGTTATAGCACAAACTAACATGGATATGACACACACCGACATGGGTATGTCAAATACTGAAATAATTATGACAAATACCAAAATGGATATGTCACATGTTGAAATGCGTATGACACATACCAGAATGGATAAGACTCATACCAAAATGGGTATGACAGAAAACAAAATGTGTGTGACATGCACCAATATAGATATGACACATACTGAAATAATTATGACACATGCTGAAATGGATATGACCTATGCTGAAATGGATATGACAGATACAAAAAATATATGTAACACATACTGAAATAATTATGCCACATGCCAAAATATATATGACCTATATTAAAATGGATATAATACATAATAAATAGGATATAATGTATACCAAAATGAATATGACACATACTGAATTGTAGATTATATGTATTTAATATATTGATACTTTTGATAAATGTGTACTATAGTAAATACAATGGTTAAGAAGTACTGAAAACAAAATCATATATTAAAATGTGTATGCTGCATACTAAAATGAGCATATAGCAAACTGAATTGTTGCCAAACTTGCAAGGCATAGACTGAATAGAGTGTAACATGTGCCAAGATGTGAATACAGCAAACTGAAATGAATATAACACATACTGAAATGAATATAACACAGTGAAAAGCACACGACATGTAACCAATCAGAGTGCAGCATCACCCCTTGAGATTTTGTAGGACTCCACCAGTTCTTGTTCAGCTCCACTGCAGATAAGAGCTCCTTATATTCTGTTAATCAGGAATATGCACAATGTATATTATTTCATTATAATTAATGGCTTCCTCTTTTTCCCATAGGGAAACTGTGGCGTAATTTGTCATTATAAAGGAGCATTTATGACGGCAAACACGTGCACAGTTTCCCCCACTCTGCTCATGCGCCTCCTCATGCTCCTCAATGCTCGATCACCGTCTCCTTCCCAACAGTATGTGTGTGTAGATTCAGCAGGCAGTTTAACATTTAAGGTAAATCAGTTCCCGAGTAGTTTATGTTTTAGATTCATCCTGTGAAAACATTGTATTGAACGTCTAAAAACACAATGCGTTACTATGAACAGTATTAAATTGAACTCGGCAGGTGATGAAGAGATACCGGGGTGTTTTGCTGTGCTTAAGTTAAAAAAAATTGGGTCCACACATTCAGTGCAGATTGTTGCACCTTTCACTGAAAGGCCAATTTTGCCATCATCCTTATTAACTAGAATTTATGATTTATATTAAAGTGAAACTGAATCTTGCACAATAGTTTAAAATAAAAGTGAAAGCTGACTGCGTGCCATGACGTGATCAGACTGCGGCGGCGCAGCCGCCTTTTTTATTTTATATAATTGCTGAGGGGAAAAAGAGAAACCCAATAATTATATAAAATAAAATGGGTCTGGGTGTGTGTGAAAACTGAATTTACACACCCTGAGTTTGATGCCACGATAACCCTCGGGTGTGTGTAAATTCTTGTTACACACCCAGACCCATACTTTATTCTCTATGTTATTTTGCTACTGTACCGGTTTTATTTTTATTTTTTTAGTTTCTGTTAAGACGACCTTTGTTTTCAAAAGTTTTATCTGATTTTTATTTAAAAATTACTGTTATATGTGTTCTTTTTGTAAGGTTATATTTAATACCAGATAAATCCATCCTGCACTTGTCGTCTTCCAATGTTTTGCAAAGTTATACAGTATGATGCGTTGTATAATATTTTTGTTTGCCCTGTAAAAGAGGGGGCATTACCAAAAGATCTGTAGCTCCAGGATTATCTCATTACTGTGTGTTTTAACTGAATTTTGCCATGAAGGTTAGAGTTTTCCTTTGCTGCATTCTGAAAATTAATGTCAGTATTTTACCACTTTTATGAACAGTAAATTAAATACATTAGCTATTTCTACTTTGCAAGAATAAGTGCTAGGAACACATACAGTATTTTACACTACTGGAAAGCTGAGAATCTCTAATACTATAACCCTGTTGTTTGTAGCTTATGACATTATGGAGCATACAGCCCCATTATTAATCTCCTATTTTCTTCTAAAAAATGGCAGTTTATCAAATTATTAATTTCACTGCCCTTTCTCCGCAGATTTCCTGACTTTTTATAAGAGGAGTGTTACAGTTTTACAGGCTTCAGTACATGTGCTGAACGATTGAATCATTAAAGGCAGCATCCACACCCAGGTTAGTGAGCTGCTGTTTTTTTTCTTCAGACTGTATTCTTGAGGATAACTATTTATAATGCTGGACAGCATATTTAGTAGGTTATTCATTTGCTTACATTGCCTGGTTTATTGCCACTATTATCTTCATTGCATTGTGAGCAGCATTATGGGGCGGGAGTCAGGTAACTGTATAGTAAATCTGTGAGCTGGTAGTTGGTGAAAGACCCTTTATCTTTGTATTCATCTCTCTTTAGAACTCTATTTTAAATTGGTTGTGTTTTAGTTGCCCTTAAATTGTTTACTGAAGGTTAGATCTTTTGCTGATGTTTTAAAACTAATTTCAGAATTTTGCCACTTTTAATGTAAACATTAAAGTAAATTATTTTGCCATTTACTCTGTAACCATAAGATGCATTTCTAGTTTATGCCACTGTGGAGCAAACAGCCTGCTATCGGAGTTCTGTTTTTGCTAAAAACAGCAATTAGTGAAGCCAGCTATCCAGCAGTTATCAATTTCCTGCCCTTCCCCCCAGATACTGCCTTTTTGTAAGAAATGTCTTGCATGTTTTCACATTGCACTGCATGTGTTGAAGTAAAACGTGTTGCCATAAGGGCAGCCCCCATTGTTCCAGGCCACCTGACCCTGGGGAGACTGGGATGGCAACAGGGACAGGAGGGGAAGAGAGAAAGGGAGGGGAAGGAAGGGAGGAGGAGGAGGTCACAAAGGGAGAGGTCTCCATGATGTCACACTACCGGAAGGGCGGGGATAAGGACCAATGAGAAACAAAGAATGGTGGGTAGGGACAGAGCAATAGGGGGTTTAAGAGGGGCAGCACAGAGGGGCTCTGCCACTTTCTGCTGAGGTTCTTGGGTAAGTAATTCAAGAGAAAGAACCTAGCACATCGGTCAGCGAGTTCCTCAGGAAAAAGGTAAGAAAAAGGATATTTGGGACATTAATCCCTTAGGAAGAATGCGAAGACAGATATCACTAAGAAAGAGATACAATATGATGTTTGGTTTAAAAAAAAAAAACAACTTTTTTATTGTTTGTTTTGTTTTAGAATGGTTTAAAAAAAAAAAGTATGGTTTCATGCAAAGCAATGGGAACAGAAGAGTCGTTAAAGAACGTTGGTTTCATCCAAAACAATTGTTGTAGCAAGGTTTTGTAAGTTTCAGGAGAAGATAGAGCGAGCAGCCGGGGGAAAAAAGCAACGGGTAGCTGAGGCATTGAAGGTGAAAGCACAGTAGGTAGGAAGAGAAATTGGAAAAAATAAAGGAGCTGTGTGGTAAATAGAAGGGCAACCAGAGGGTAAAAGCTGTTATTCGGTACATGAATGACTCAGTTATGAGGAGGGGAGGTAGGAAATCCAGTGGAGAAGACGAGAAGCAAGGTAGCAAGCGAGGAGAAGGATGCAGAGCAGACGCTCAGGCAGTAAGGAGGACGCGATAGAGGAGAGAGGCCAGTAGCGTGCACAGAGAGCCACGTGGTGGGGCCATGGGTGCAGTCCGGCAAGAGGGAGAAAAAAAAGGAAAGAAGAGACTCTGGGCAGCTTCAGAGGGAAGGACTAAGAAGGATTTAGCATTCCAGAGCTTGAATATGGTACGGAGGCAGAGCTTAAAAAAAAGGGGGGTTGCTTGGGCAGCGAGTCAATCGGAGATCCGGCAGGGCCCAGGAAGAAAGCGTGGGCCTAGCAAGCCAGGAAGGGAGCATTGGGAGTGCATGGACAGGGCTAGCATTTTAGAGATTGGTAGCTGCTCTAGGGGATGGGTTTTGCTTTCAAAAAAAGAAGAAGGGAATTTTTTACATTAGTACCCTTACGATCACTTTCCTCCTATTACCACCAGATGGTAGAAAAAGCTCTCCAATGCAATCAGTGGGGATGCCAGTAACTTGGACAGGGAAGTGTTTTTTCGGGCAGTAGGCAGTTCGGAGAGCCCAACAGGGGCCCCAACACACAGGCGTGGGACTACTGAGCCAGGAGGCAAGTGAAGGGATGCGAGGGCAGTTAGGCCACATGGTAGCAGGCCTGAACAAAGGGCCACATGGCAGAGCATTGCTGGGAAGGAGTGGAACTGCAATGCATGCCCTTACAACAAGGGCTTGCAAGCAGAAAGGGACAGTCAATGGAAAAAATAGGGGGTAAAATAAAAAAAAAAAGGGGGATGGGACACAGGACCAGCAGTTGCAAGGCCAGACAATCTGAATGGGTATAAATATGGCATTTGGGGCCAGAATTTTCAAAAAAAAAAAAAAAAAGAAAACAGACCTTATTATAAAACGGAACCCCGGGACAGGGCAAGGGATAAGGATACAGCAGATGACGCCTGGGGCAGTTTCAAAAAAAAAAAAAGAAAGAAAGGGGGGGGATAGCTCTCATAGCAACCCAGGGTGTCTGAAAAGCAATTTCGGAGCAGCTAGCTGCACAGGGGATGTTAGAACTGAGGCAATTACTGCGTCTGGGGCAGATAGCCCCCCCAAAAAAAGGGGAATAGGGCAAGGTCTAAAAAACAAGAGACACCAGAAGGGTGTAAAGGGCTGAAATTCTATTGCAGGAAAGAGCACAGTAAGATAAATGTGGAGACAGAAGGACACATAGAATTCAGTTTGTTGCACCCTTGTGTTATGTGGTAACTGGTTACATGTAGGCTAACCAGTAAAAAGAAGGGAGAGATCACCTAGGGAGTTTAAAAAACAACAAAAAAAAAACAGGACGGTCAAATCAGGGGACGCACAAGGCAAGAAGGGCCAAAAAAAAGAGGGGGGCAGAGGTATTCGTTAGGACAAGCGTTGCACAGGGTAAAAACCCAGAGAGCTAACTAACAAATTTATATTTTGTTGTGAGCAGGAAAAGAGACAGAATGAACACCCATGGATCCAGTTCAATGAAATTGGACGCTATGAAGATGATCATGGATCTCATGGACAGGGCCTACAAGGTCCTGGATACAGTGGAGGACACGGAGAGGGGGGAGATACCAGCACGGAATAAGAAGGTCAGAAAGAAGGGGCAGAGTGGGGCAGGGGGAAAAGGGAAGGGAGCTGGGGCACCGGTGCCAAAGTGCCCTAGAGCCAGTTCTCCGGTGCGCAACCAACAACCCATGCAATGCCTGACCCAATACCTGCACCCAGTCCGGAGGTGCCGATGCCAGATCCGGAACCCAGCCCCAGGGAGGTAGTTAGGCCTCACCTGGGACTCAACATTTCCACACCCGATGCTAACCGGTCGGAGCCGGGCAGTGACCAGCGGTCCCCAGATAGCGGACCATGAGAGGGAGTGGAACCAGGATGTGCAGGAATGATTGAACCATCAAAAGAACCCCAAGGAGAATTAGGTACAGTGTTGACATTAGAGAGTACCAAGAAGGAATATGTGGAACAAATATTGTTAGGTATGGGGGGAGATGGTGTTAAGAAGTTGCAGAGGGTACTGGGCAAATTAGAAGAAAAGGAAAAGGGGAAAACAAGGGATGGGGAGAAAGAAATAACGGAACAGAAAAAGGGGGGCGGTGGGGTAAGAATAGAGGACCATGTGCCATTAGCAACAAAGGAAAAAATATGGAAGGGAGAATTTTTTGATATCTTTGCGTTGGTAGACAAGAAAACAGTGGAGCTATATGAAGAAGAGGAGGGTTTTAGTAAAAAAGAATTAGCGGCCGCTGTAGTTCTGGTCAAAAAAGTGGAGGAGCAGAAAGGGCCCACATATAAAGGAAAATCATGGGAGGCCTGGACTTTGGGTTTCACATATTATAGTGCAATAGCCCAAGAGAAAAAGCTGGAATTGGGCATTCTCTTATTAGCTTATGCTTTGATCATAAGAAATGCATATAAAATGATGGGAGGTACTAACTGGCTACAGTATGATGAAAAGTTCAGGACCTGAATGGCCAATTACGAAGAAGATTGTAGATGGGTTCTAGACATAATGACTTATGGTGGGAAACCATGACGGTAGCTGGGGGGGGGCCAAAGGTGAGTGGCAGAGGGGAGGGCCACGATATCAGAAGTGCTGTTGGGGGTACAACAGAGCATACTGCTCCTTCCCAGGCTGCAGCTTTAGGCACGCTTGTTCAAGATGTGGGGGATCCCATCCAGCCGCAAGATGCAGATCTTACGGTGAAGCCAACCCTGGGAGAGGGCAAGGAAGCATTTCCTTTCTGGGAGGCTACAGAGGGATGCAGAGGGATAATACAGGGAGAGGGAGGGAACATATGGGTGGGAGAGGGTTTCAGCAAGGAGGAAGATGAAAAAGGTCAGTTCCGGCTAGCAAAAACCCCGATCAGGGCCGAAAAAGTGGAACAGTGGATGAAAGAGTATCCGAATAAGGGGGTGGGACGGGAGTTAATAGAGGGTTTCCAAAAAGGTTTTAGTTTACATTACCAGGGAAGGAGGTTTGGGACATGGGCAAAAAATTTTAATTCGATTAAAGGCAAGGAGGCACTTTTAGAGTTGAAGATTGGGATTGAAAAGGAGGCAGGTAGAATAGAGGGTCCCTTCAAAGCCCCCCCTTTCCAGCACCTGCGAGTATCACCACTGGGCCTAGTCCCGAAAAAGCAAGCAGGGGAATATCGGGTAATTCACCACCTATCCTATCCTGAGAAGGAATCAGTCAGTGATCACATTTTGGAAGAGGATAGTAGGGTGTCTTATGGTACATTAGAAGACGCAGTGGAGATCATCAGGGCAAGGCGTACTCCATGGCTGGCAAAGACAGACATCAAGTCCACGTTTCGGCTACTGCCGGTTCGCAGGGAAGATTGGGAATTGTTGGGTTTTCAGATCAAAGGGGAGTATTATTTTGATAAAGCCATGCCGATGGGGTGTTCAGTGACGTGCTCCACCTTTGAAAAATTCAGCACATGGCTGCAATGGGTATTCAAAGCCAGGTACGGGCACGACACGGTGGTGCATTACCTGGATGATTTTCTGTTTATAGGGGAAGGTCAAAAAGGGGTGCAGAGGATTATGGAAGATTTTCAAGAAATGTGCAAGGAACTAGGAGTCCCATTAGCTTGGGAAAAAACAGAAGGCCCCAGCAGGTGCTTAGAATTCCTGGGTATAGAGGTGGATGCAGAACGGGGCCTATTCCGCTAGCCAACTTCGAAGATCAATAAACTAAGGAAAATGTTGATAGAGATAGGGAAGAGAAAAAGAGTGCCCCTAATTAACAGTCAGCAATTAATGGGTCACTTGAATTTTGTGTGTAGAGCAATCGGGCCAGGACGCACGTTTACACGATGTCTGGCAAGGGCCATGGTGGGGGGTTCAAAGCCATATCACTGGGTCAGTGTAGGGAGAGAGACCAAGGAAGACTTGAAAATATGGGAGCAATTCATAGAAAATTACAACGGGATAGCCATTTGACAGGAGGAATGGTTATATAGTACAGACCTGGAACTTTACACGGACGCTTCTGGGAGGCATGGAGTAGGCGCCTATTTCCATGGAAAGTGGATAGTAGAACCTTGGCCACTGCTGTGGGTGGAAGAGGGCTTGACAAAGGACATCACTTTCTTGGAGATGTTTCCAATATGGGCGGTGACAAAAATATGGCGACCATGGCTACAGAACTAAAGGGTCATGTTTTGGTGTGACAACAGGGCAGTTGTGGACATGCTAAATAACAGAGGGTCAAGGTCTGTCTTGGTACTTCACATCCTACGACAGTTAGTACTACAAGGGTTGAGGCTGAACATGAGTTTCAAGGCTAGGCACATTGTAGGAATAAACAACTCCATCGCTGACAGCCTCTCACGATTGCAGATGGGAAGATTTCGAGCACTGGCTCCCAACGCAGATCTGATGGGAGAGAGGATCCCAGGGGAGCTATGGGAGATTGGCTGGAGGGAGCAGCATATCTCTTTCGCAGCGCATGGGCAGACAACACCCTAAAAGCCTACAAAAGCTCATGGAGGGTTTTCCAAGCTTTCAGATCTCACCACAACATGGAGGTATTGAGGCGGTCACAGAAAAGCAAGTGGGGAGATTTGTTTTTCTTTTTTTTTATTTAGTTTTTGTTGACCAGGTAAGTGCACTAGACAAATCCTGCCTATTTTCAGGCATGACCCGGGGGAGGGGGATACAGATGAATGCCAACTGACCTTAAACCAGATTAAGCTGTTGGTGGTATTTTTCGTGAGTGGAGGAAATTTGGCCAGGGCACTGCGGAAATTCCCCTGCTCTTTTCGAGAAGTGCCATGGGATCTTTAACATCCACCTGAACTACCACCAGAACAGGCAGATGGGACCTCGGTTTAACATCTCATCTGAAAGACGGCACCTCAGGAGTGCAGCACCCCCCTCATGCTGCACTACAGTGTCAGTATTGGGATATTAACCCAAGTGCCTGGTATGGGGATAGAACCCACAGCCTACTGATCTCCCGGCCTCAGAGGCGAGTGTGCTACCTGCTCAGCCACTGACACTGAAGGAGCGGCCTGCGCCACGGTGAGAGTACATCTAGCAGCCATAGGATGGGTCTGCCGGATGAAAGGATGGGGAGAGCCATGCAGTAGTATTTTGGGAAGAAGAATGATGATGGGGTGGCAAAGGATAAAAGGGAAGGAGAGGGATAGGAGAGAACCAATCACGGAACACTTACTAGAAAGGATACTAAGGAAATTAGCCGAGATTTGCTACACCCCGTATGAGGTAATATTATTCAAAGCGTTGTTTATGGTTTTATACAAAGGAACATTCAGAGTGTCCGAAATAGTCGGACCCGCTACACCCGTCCCGGGAGAAGATCTGCAGTGGGATGATATAGAATGGAAAAGGGTAGGGCTCACCCTCATAATTTCAAGGTCAAAAACGGACCAGACAGGCAAGGGGTACAGGGTGAATATTGAGCCTGAAGAGACCCCGGATGTGTGCCCATGCTGGCTTATGCTTGACTTCCGCAGAGTTAGGCCAAAACAAGAGGGGGTTTATATTTTGTGCATGAAGACTGGAAGGAGGTAAAAGGGAGTCAAGTATCTGGGGTGCTGAAGCGGAGCATAAAAGAGCTGGGGAAAACCCCAGACAGGTTCTCATCTCATTCTTTCCGGATTGGGGCTGCCTCAGAGGTGGCTGCCCAGGAAAAAAGGGGGGAAGACATAAAAGCCATGGGATGATGGGCATCAGACTGCTACAAGAAATATATTAGAAATGCAGTACATTAACTTTAACGATTTTTGTCTCCTTACAGGAAAGAATGGAAGGTATAAGGTACAAAAAAAAGGGGGGAAAAAACATATATATATATATATATATATATATATATATATATATATATATATATATATACACACACACACACAAGTGGATGTTTTTACAGCCTCACTGTTTCTTATTGCGTGTTTATAGATATACGGAAAAGGAAGGACATATGGATAGTAGGGCACTCACACATTTATTGGGCGGAAAGGGAGGCAGCACAGAAGAGAGGTGGAAGGCAACTGGGTTATGACCACAAAGGAATAAGGATCCTGTGGAAAGGAATACGGGGAATGTGATGGGGGCAGCTCCTTCCTCTACTGTTAGAGATGAGAAAGAACAACAAGGACCCGGACCTCCTGATAATACACCTGGGTGGGAATGATTTGGGACATGGCCCCTGGTTAGAAATCTTTTACAGCATACAGAGGGATGTCAAGGTCATGAGGACATGGTGGCCAGAGATAACAATTATGTGGTCCGAATGATTCCACGTAGAGTGTGGAGACAAGCCAGGCAGCACAAAGCCATAGAAAAGGTGAGGAGGAGGAGGATGAATAGTAGAGTGGGGAGGTTTTTGATAGAAAGCGGAGGAGCTGCCACTAGACATGACGAAATAGAAGAGAGGATACATGGGTTATACAGGATGGACGGAGTGCACCTATCCCAGATGAGGAATCACATATTCATCACTGAGCTAGATAGAGGCATAGACCAGTGGTTGAGGGTGTTTCCTAAATAAAGGGGAAAGCTTACCATCCAACACAAGCTGGAGGCAAGCTAATGGAGGGTAGGAAATAAAGATTCGATAAGGTAAAAGGGGGTTAAAAGGTATGGGGGTTAGGGAAAACTAAATGGGGGGATTAAGATCTGGAAGAAGGTAAAAGGGTATGGACACCCTGAAAAATGGACAAGAAAAAGGGGAGCAGGAATTGGACCTGCCCAGAAAGAAAGAAAGAAAATATAAGACCAGCTCGGATTTACACCTGGGTAAGGAGTGGAACTGGACCACCTCGGGTTTCGACGCCCAGGGAGAAAACAGAGAAAACAAAATTAAGAAAGAGGAGTGGAATAAAATATGATAAAGAAAATAAGAGGAACTCAATATTGTAAAAATGTATATATTTATGTTTAAGCGGACAATAAAAGGTTTTGCCGACTGAGCAGTCAAATCTACAATATTGAGTGTGATGTCTCTTTTTGAGGGAAGGGGATCTGGAACAAAATGGGTTGCCATAAGGGCAGCCCCCATTGTTCCAGGCCACCTGACCCTGGGAAGAGACTGGGATGGCAACAGGGACAGGAGGGGGAAGAGAGAAAGGGGAAGGGGGAAGGAAGGGGAGGGAGTGAGGTCACAAAGGGGGAGATCTCCCATGACGTCATCACAGTGTCGGAAGGGGCGGGGGATAAGGACCAATGAGAAATGAATGTGGGTAGGGGTGGAGCAATAGGGGGTTTAAGAGGGGCAGCACAGAGGGGCTCTGCCACTTTCTGCTAAGGTTCTTGGGTAAGTAATTCAAGACCCACCCGCCACCCTTGAAAACGGAGAGGAAGGGAAGGTAGGAAATAAAGATTCGATAAGGTAAAAAGGGGGTAAAGTTAGGGAAAACTAAATGGGGGATTAAGATCTGAAGAAGGTAAAAGGGTATGGACACCCTGAAAAATGGACAAGAAAAAGGGGAGCAGGAATTGGACCTGCCCAGAAAGAAAGAAAATATAAGACAAGCTCGGGTTTACACCCGGGTAAGGAGTGGAACTGGACCCCCTCGGGTTTTGATGCCTGGGGGAGAAAACAAAGAGAAAACAAAATTAAGAAAGAGGAGTGGAATAAAATATGATAAAGAAAATAAGAGGAACTCAGTTTTGTAAAAATGTATATATTTGTGTTTAAGTGGACAATAAAAGGTTTTGCTGACTGAGCAGCCAGATCTACAATATTGAGTGTGATGTCTCTTTTTGAGGGGAGGGGATCTGGAACAATGAACTGTTGAACAGCAGACACAGTCAGGTTAGGAACATACAAAAATTGCCAGCAGAAAAAGGTCATCATGGTCTATTGAATCTGCTCGAGTTTGCAGCTAATTCCCCTATTTAGCAGCTGCCCCTTACCCTTCCCCCCTCTCTCTCTTTACCCTCCCCTTTTCCCTGTCTCACCCCTTCTTGAAGCCTTCCACTGTGTTACATGCCACCACCTCTGCTGGTAGTACATTTCAATTTGCCACCACCCTCTCCATAAAGATCTTCCTCCTCCTCACCTCAATCCAGAATCTACCTCTCCCCAATCTCATAGTGTCCTTCCCGACCCTCCTCCAAAATAAACCCCCTGTGTTCATCTTGATTATACCCTTTATGTTTCTGAAGGTCTCAATCATGTACCCCCCTGTCCCTCATCTCCTCCAGTGAGTACATGTTCAACTCCCCCAGCCTGACTTCCTAGACCCTGGATGATTTTTGTCAGGTTAGCAGTTTTGTGTTCCCCTATAGACCGTATTGTTAGGGATAGCTATTTTTTTTCTAATTGAATATACTTTACTGAAAACATTTTTGTACAGTCAACAAAAAAAAAAAAAAGAATCATGATAACATGCAAGAGAAAAGATTAATAAAGATACAGCCCAGGAACAACACCCACCCCCACATGACCTGTACCCACACATTACATAAAATTAAACCAGTTTCTGTTAGAGTCAAATTAAAGAAATCTTAAGAATACAGTAAGAGCAAATTAATGAAACTACAGTGTACTAAATAGTAAGCACAATATATTAAAGCATCCATATATATGTAAATATGGGGGTCTGCAAAAAAGGGGGGTTAGCATAATAGAGCACAATTAAAGAGAAAGCTCACAAGAGTAAGATAAACTTAGATGGATATTAAGGTCAGCATTGCTTTTTATATTGCTGGGACAATATATTTCTTTGGGTCTTTTACCCTTTGCTTGGAGACCTGATACAGTAGCTTGGGAAAGGGAAAGGGGAAATTGTTTAACCAAGAGAGGCACACTAAGCCGAAGCTTGTTTCCAGGTGCAACCTGGGAGCACATAGAAATTAAATGACTTGCTCAGGGTCCCACAGTGTGCAAGTGGGGGGGGGGCTGTGGGATTCAAACCCAGGTCTCCAGGTTTGCAGCTCAGAGATTTGGGATTTGGCTGCCAGCCATGTCATTTGCTGTTTGAGTATTTGTCTTGCAGATCAAACAGGCAAAGGAAGTCTTTCTGACAGGGGTGTTTATAATGTACTTATGATGCATTTTTTTTCAGCAGTTGGAGGAGCCCATGAGTAGCAGCTGCCCCTTCCCATTCTGGGAGGGGGAGGAGTTGTAGAATGGAGCACATGTGTGCATGGGGCATGCTAATGATTGGGGTTAGATATTTTTTTGCCTTTCTTTTAAATATTCTTTTGGCCCCCTTCACCTGTGGAGTTAATAAACGGACAGTATTTCAGGACTCCCATGGTTGGTTACATCCTGTAGTTGAGGTGTTCGAGGATATACCCCTTGGTTTCTCCTTGCCCCTTCCCAGTGATGGTGCCTTCTCAAGGACATATGTCCAGGCTATGTGTGTGCTCATGCATAACTCAGCCAAGCATGTAATAATATCCTTCATCTCCCTGCACCACTAATCCTGCACTGCTACCCGTGCATCCACAGGTAGCAGTGTCAGAGTGGTGTGATTGCCTTCCCTCACCATAGGAGGGGAACATCACATTTCCCAGCATCATAAGTATTGCGCTACCACTATGCCAACAGGCCAGCTGAAATTCTTCTCTCTTATGGAGGCTCCTTGATATAAGCTATTGTCCAGGTCTGTCCTGTTTTGTCATTATCTAATTGTCACATTAAGTGACATACATTTTGTGCACTATTTACTTAAAGTGATTTATGGAGCTTAAGGGGTTAAACACACTTAAAATGTTGACCATCCTGGCAGTAGCCCCCTTCTATAATTTGTCATTATTTCTGTGCCATGATAATTTAATGGGAAGAGATTATAATTTGGTCTTGACAAGGTAGCCGGCTGGTCTCTTCCACTTCTATATTCATTTCCACACACCCACACTCAGGCACATTATGATGTGCAGCAAGGTAGAGCATGGGAGCACATTCTCATCTAAATGAAGTGGAATATTTTTCCTTACTATTTTACACCTTATGATGGTGAGTTAGAGTTTAATGGAGGCCACCACTTGAACAACAAGGCCCTAGTAAGGAAATTATATCCCAATTCTTTTCCCTTGCTGCATGTCATAGTGTGCGGATGTGGAAATGAATAAGCAAGTAGAAGGGATTGGCTAGCCACCTTGTCAGGTCCATATTACGATTCCTTCCTGTGAAATTACAGGTGAAAAAATATAATTAAAAATGATACAAGGAAACCATCACCAACATGATCTATCACTTTCAGTAAACAGTCCATTTAGTTTTCAAACTGTACAAACACTTTAATGGTGTATATACTATTATTATTATTGAATTTCATTGACTGGGTAGGCCACTGAGACTAGAAGTCCTTTTTTCAGGAGCGACCCGTGGGGAGGGGATACAGATGGTAACCAATTGAAATTCAACCAGACTAAAGAAGCAGTGCAAAGGAAAACATAATCTGCACTTTTTCAACAGGTTATTCCCTGTGCTCTGCTGAGCATTTCCCTGGCAATCTTTCCCTCCAGCGTTGTACTATTACCCCGTCATGTGCTCAGTTTTCCTTTGTTTTTGTTTATACTTTTGCCACCCACCATGTTAAAAGCAGCAGTAAAGATAGCAGCCACTATATTTACTGTAGGGCTACAACATTGGAAACTGACCACTTCCTGATTAGGTAGTACTGCTGATTTAAGCTGTTGGTGGCAATTTTAGTGAATGTGGGAAATTTGACCAGGACACTGGGGAAAATTACCCTACGCTTTGGGTGGGGGGGGATACTGCTTCACCTGATCCCCCATCAGATGCATCAGTGATGGAGCTGGAGGTGGAGGTGGGAATGGAGGCTCTGTCCCCACTTTGAGTTATGTATGGAGCTGATCTAGTTCAACAGTGTTTGGTTGGAGAAGAGTGTGCTTCCTACGACTCCCTCACTTGAAGACCTGGATTTGTACAGCCACCACAGCCAGCCTCCACCTACCAGGAGGCAGACAATAGGCTACAGGATGCTATGAAGCAGAAATGGGACTTCCTCCTGTCACTGCTGGTGGAAGAGGAGCGGGCCTTTTGCCGAGATGCGAGCAAGTTGCAAGTGGGGCATGGTTCAGGATTTGAAAGACCCAGCTCGGAGGACATTGTATCATAGTCAGGTGAGTGGGTGGGTACACTACCAAAGCAGGCAGCTGCTTCACCTACATTGCAGCCACTGCAGGGGTCAATGCAGCAGGACCTTGTTTCTGGGGTGATTGGGGAGTCCCAGGGCAGCCAGGCTGACGCTCGACTGGTTCTCCTGCTTTCAAAGTTTTTTCTTCCTAAACTGCTGCTTGTACTGTGACCACTTATCACTAATCCTGTGCCCTGTGTTGTACCTGATTGCTCAGTGTCCCCGGTTCCAGGGTTGGGCAGAGAACGAGATACTTGACAGGCCACAGGTCCACAGCTGCAATGGGTGACCCCTTCTACGAGGTGGGGAGGTCACACTTCAGATAATCTTTTTTATCCACTGGCAGCATGGTTGCTGGTGCAAGCCCTGTCCTGTTGATGATATGTTTTACATGAGACGGAGTGGGGCAATGGCACCCCCCCAAATCATTATTGCTCCTATTTTTATTCCAGACAACTTACCTGGGGAACTGACACCCCCTTTTGTAAGCTGCTTCACACTAGGTGGTGCTACTTTCTTTATCTCCACTGATGACTCAAGTCTTTGGAGCATGTCACTGCTGATTTGGAGAGTGACCCCCCCCCAGTATACTACAGCAAGTTCCAGTGGGTTGGGTATAAATTCAGTACAGCTGGAGCTTGTTTCCTTGCCAGCTGAGCTGACGTGTATCTCCTCTGTACAAGGTCTGATCTCCCCCCATATACCCCTAGTGCCTGAGTTGCCCTTCTCCTCTGTACAGACCTGTGTCCTTGCTGTGCTGGCTCCCTTATCCTGAATGGACAGAGTGGAACTTGCAGAGATGACTCCAGCCACATGGGATAAGATTACGGCATCAGTTCCCCTTCCCTTTTCGGTGCAACAGTGGGCACAGTTTCTGAAAGCGGATGCATTTTCAGCTGCCCCCATTGCACAATGCCGAAATGCAGTCTGCCTCTTATACATACTAACATACTAAAATGCCTGCAGAATAGGCATAATGGTCTTTCGTGTCTGCTTGTTTGGTCAGCTCCCACCCTAGGAGATGACCTTGCTGACCCCCTCACCCTCTCTGGCTTCTCCCTTCCCAGTTCCAGATATTCTCGCTGCACTGGATTTTGCTTCCAGAACCCTTCTCCTGTACCTGTCCCACCCCTTCCTGAACCCCTCCACCATCTCTGCCTCCACCAGCCCCCTGGGCAGCACATTCCATGGCTCCATCACCCTCTCAGTGAAGTAGCACCTCCTCCTTTTTCCCCTGAATCTCCCACCTCCAGCTTCCACCTATGCCCTCTAGTTGCCCCCCTTCCTTCGAAGCACCCTGACTGCTCCTTCTCTATTTACCCCCTTTGTGTACTTGAAGACCTCTATCATGTTCCCCCAGTCCCTTCTCTCTTCCAATGTGTACGATTAGCTCTTCGAGTCTCTCCCATAGGTTCTGTCCCCAAGCCCCAAATTATTTTGGTTGTCCTTTCTGGACCCTCCAGGAGTTCAATGTCCCTCTTAAGTGTGGCCTCCAAACTGCACATAGTACTTGGAGGTGCGGCCTCACCAAGAAGTTATACAGAGGGAGTATCACTTCCCTCCTTCTGGAGGTGATCCCCCTAGCAATGCATCCCAGCATCATGTTGGCCTTGGCCGCTGCTCTCCTACAAGTCTCTGAGTTGTTCATGTTGACATCCACCACCACCCCCAGGTCCCTCTCAGCCATCGAGATTTGTAGCATACATGGAAGACTTGGATGACCCTTTGGACCAGTCTTGTGTGGGTCAGGTGTTACTGAAGGACTCATTACATGTTACCTTTAACAAACTATATGCCTTGCTCAACACTCCTGCTGATGGCTATTTTTATTTTAGTTTTCACACTTCGGTCTTTTTGGACTTCTTCAGAGGGCAATATGACCTCTTAAAAGATACACCACTCTGGCTTCCCTTCCAGGCTCTCCCCCTTATGAAGTCTGTGTTGCACTCCTAGACTGTGCTTTTGAAGAATGAAGGGGTGCAGGTGTAAGGCATAGGCTACTTGCTGTCTCAACACTGTGATGTCTTGGGGGGATCAGGACCCCATCTTGGACCCTGCTGAATTTTGAACTGGTCATTGGAAGTTCTGCATTAAGCTCTGGCATTTAGTCTCTGGCTTCCTGCATGTCCCCAATGTTTTCTACATCTACCCAGACCTTGCCCAGTGCTTTTACCCAGGACAATCGAAGACCTGCTTCTGATAGTTCTTTTTTTTTACCTTTTGTTTTAGCAGGAGAGACACTAAGCTGAAAGTTTGTTTACAGGTGCAACCTGGGAGCACAAGGAAGTTAAGTGACTTGCTCAGGGTCACACAATAAGCAAGTGTGGACTGTGAGATTCAAACCCAGGTCTCCAGGTATGCAGCTCGGAGCCTTAAACCACTGCACTATACTGCCTCCTTTCTGTTCGGTTCTGTTTCCCATCTGGCAAGTGCTTGTGATATGCTCTGACGTAACCTTTGTCTGTCATTGGGTCACTCCAGTTCACAATGCCTGAATGACCTGCGGTGTTACTTGTGTGAAGCTACTGGTCACAGTTACCACTAGTGCTGATGGGGTGTCCCGTAACCAGGAGGAGGATTTTTCCCAGGACAAGTTGTTGGATCAGGAACAGCTAAGAAGGGCTGTCTTATTCAAGTGGTGCCTTCATTAATCTAAGATTGGCCATTTGTATGTCACAACAATGGATGTAAAAGTGACCCCCTTGACATTACTGGGGTGCACCCCCGTGCTCTCGCTAGTCACACATCACTATGTGCCTAAGTGCAGGAGCGGATCTCAGCAACCAGAAAGTGAAGGGATGGGCTGGTTACCTTTCTTGGCCCAAATTAAGATCCCTTCTATTTTCATACAAGAATGACATAAAAAGATAACATGCACCTGAAAAGAATTTTGCCAACCTTGGCTTCTACACAATGAAAGGTAATACCAAATCCACCCCTCCCCAGAACAGCTTGTTCTTTAGTAACAGGAAGTCAGGGGCCCAGGCAGTTGGAGAGTAAACATCTAGGAGCCACCTGCAATTGAGTTTTCTTTGCTGGTTTGCTGAATCTGTTCATGCAGGGTTGACAAATCAGATTCTGTAAGTGTGTTTCCTATTTTTATTTGCAAAAGTGGCATATTGTTAAGTTCATTTTGGAAATAGGATGTGGAATAAACATTTCAGCTAGTTAAATTCTCCTTGTGCAGTTTGTATTGAATTTGTTTCTTATTATTCCTTCATTAAATCCTGATTTTAAATTTTTAATGGAAGCTTTGCATCATCTTGTGCTCAGTTTATGTGTTGGGATTCTTGTACATTTTTATACTGACTACTTTTTTCAGTAAATAATGCATATCTGTACAGTACTTTTTGCTACTGGTTGTTTAATCATTTCTCCCTGGTTTGACAAATCCAGAGTTACACTGTTTATTGATTGATTGATATCTTGGATTACATATACCTTTGAACCAGGGGTTCTTTTACAAAGGTTCCAAGTCAAGAGACAGGTTATACAAGTGAGTCAAATAACAACAAAAGAGTAATACAGTAAAATGACTGCAGTGAGTAATTCAGAAAAGTTACATAGGGTACATAAACATACAGTGACAAGTAAGCATTAATCCACGATGAAGGTGGCATCTAATGGGGAATTAATGCATGTTTGGGACCGTTGTGGCACAAGGCTGCTGGCCGGGTGCTTACAACAGACCAACCATGCATTAATTCCCCATTAGCTGCCACCTTTGTAGTGGATTACTGTGCTTGTAACATGGTCTGTACATTGCTAGGTCTGTCATAGATAAGTGTGTACTGTTGTAATGAATAAGACACTGACAGCATTGCAATAAGAAAGTAAAGTTTACTGTACTTCTGACACGTTACCATCACGCGCTCTTACATACATATGTGTCATTTCACAAATTTTGCAGAAAACTCCTAAAATGCTTGCCTCAATGACTTCTATAACTTTTTACATATTTGTGATGGCTGTTATTGTTCTACCATTCTCAGGAGGACCACGCTTGGCGACTTGTGCTCAGTTGGATTCAGCGTGTCTTGCTCATTTGCATAGCGTGTTAGCCCATTTGCTCAATAACCATGTGTTCTTTACCTGCCAAGCTGCTGTTCACATTACTGGTTCTTTTCTCCCACTGTCCATTTTTTCAGCTACTTGTTCATCTCCTTGTCCACGGATCATCCCGAATAATTACAATTCATGGTCTGATATACCGTGAAGCAGTCGACCTGAAACAGATGTCCACTTGGTTGATGAGCGATGTCCCACGTTCTGGCATCTGGGATTCCAGTACCTTCTCCCACAACAGGTTCCTCGCATCTGTCTCTGTCTGTTGATGTTCCCGATATGCTTGACATTTTTCGGCTTTGTCCTGTTGTCCACTCTCCCCCTCTCCTGCACTGCTGGTCTCCAACCCTCTTATCTACTTTCTCAGAACATGTCTGATTCCTCTCTTCCTCCTCTATGTCGCCGATACACTTTCTCTCTCTCTCTGTATCTCACTATTACTTTTCCTACTGTTGCTCTTATCTCCATGCTTCACTCTCTCGCACTACATATCTCAATTATTTCAGGTGTTCCTGTTTTCTACACTGCTCATTTCTGCAACTGGCCACTTGATGAACTTCACAAGCAACACTGCATTATCGTCTCATAATGCCGTGTTGCTCTTGTACTAGCTGACGCCCTTGCACCTATCTTCTTTCTTCCCTGCACTCCTGGTATTTTTGCCATGTTACAATGTACAAGTGTGCAGCCCAATATGGACTTTGTCATTTCTAAATGCTGTAGCAGTGTTTGTTTAAGTGAGGGAGGGAGCTGCAGGGAGAGTGAAGGGGGTATACACAGTAGGAACAGTATATTTGTGTTACAAAAGGCAGGCAGTTGCTTAAATCATTTTATGGTGTGATAACTGAATCTATTTATGCAAGTTGATCCACCATACTTTGTATTTGAAAATTTTCCTTCCATGTTTAACATGTTTGAAAGATGATTTGCAACATCTTGGCCTCGATTTTCAGACTGGATTTAGGTTTCATCAGAAGCACAGCGCTCCCTAATCCCTATGGCACCATTACCTTCCCTTTTCTCGTCCTTTCCCTTGGTCAGTCACTTTGCTTGTAAAGAAGCGAGCAGCGTCTCCCAACCTGGCTCCTGGACAACACATACATGGGGGAATCGAGAATGTTTCTCTCCCCTGACCATGACCAGACTCTTGTTTAAATTACAGAGCCTTACCGCTCTCCAGACTCTCCTCTCACATGTGCAGCCTCCTAACCTCTTTCTCTGGCTTGCTGTCCTGATAATCTGGCCTCTCCACACTTACAGGCAGCTCTTTCTGGCTGTCCCTCATTTTGGAAAGAGAGGATGGCAGCCCAGCCTCATTTGTGTCTCCCTTTTACATTACTCCAGAACTTGATTTAAGTATCAGGCCAGAAGAAGCCTTCCAGTGCCTGTCCATTTGAGACCTGTGGCCTGCCTGAACAGTGCATGAATGGTGCCCCAGGACCTGCCTCTCGAAGCAGGGCCCATACCAGGTGGAAGCACTATTGTGCTCCCCTCAACAGCCTGGGCCACCCTGCCATGTCAGATACAAGAGGGACCACTACCCCCTTACCTGTGGGAACCCTACCACAATTCCCACAGTCCTGACAACTCAGGAAGCTCCCACCAAATGGGACTGGGAACTACCCTACGGCCCTACCACTTCCTCCTACAAGGCACTTTCTCCACACCTGCCCCAGAAGCCCATTTCCCAAGTGACACCACCAGCCTAACTAGCCTCCGCCCACAGAGCACCCATAATACCAGTGCCTCCATGCTACACCCACCAATCCTGTCTACACAGTTGTGGGGGATTCCCCCACCCACAAGCTACCAGGACTGCCACCTTCCTGCCATGCCTGCCATCTCCCAACCATGAGCTAGCCTCTCACAAAGCTGCCAGGGTCCCCATGGCTGCCTGACCTTTCATATTCTTGGGGATGCTCTAATTTCTGTGGTGACCCTGATTTCCATGGGGCACTACAGAGTCTCTGAGCCACTGGGTTATCAGTACATGGCTAGGCATTCAGTGGCATACCCACCTCTGCCTCACCCCACCACTGCCATCCCTGGCATACCCACCTCTGCCTCACCCCACCACTGCCATCCCTGGCATACCCACCACTGCCTCGCCCCACTGCTGCCATCCCTGGCATACCCACCATTGCCTCGTCCTACCACTGCTATCCCTGGCATATCCACCACTGCCTCGCCCCACCGCTGCCATCCCTGCTTAGTTTGTGGCATCTGAACAGCCCCATGGAGTACCCAAGCTTTCAGCATTGAACACACCCAGAGAAGAACAACATTAGGGAGTCCTCCCCCCCGGTTGGATCCTGGTGACTTGCTTACTGTTCATTTATTGTTTATTAATTTCTATTGCCAAAAGAAATTACATGTCTACTGGGGGAAGGAGGGTACCACTAAACCACCAGGGCAAATTCCATGAAATACAACTGGGTGATCACAGGGTGGGGAAACCACTGGACCACAAGGGATTATTAAAATGCATACCTCTCTCAGGCAGTCAGGGTGGGTACCACTTGACCACCAGGGACTTTTAAAATTCATGGTGATGAGTTGTGGAACTACTTGACTATCAGGGTAAATTACTTGTAATACAACTGGGCGATCAGGAGGTGGGGGGGGACCACTGGCCCACCAGAGAGTTATTTTAATATTGAGAGGGGTGATAAGGGGCTGCGGCACCCCATGGAAATGAGCACGTAACAGGCATGCAGTTGGCCTTTAGTACCTTGTATGCCCAATGACGTCTTTTGCATGTTCAGGCTGAATATGACACACATGGGACATGGCACTACCTCGTTTTGGGCATCACCATTACCGTGGACCATATGCAGCCCTCGTCTATGTGGGCACAGTGCAGATCCAGTTAGCACTGCGCCGACATGGAGTGATATTCAGTCAGCACACTCCATTGGGGAGAGCTATCTGTCTGATTATCACTCAGAGCCAGGCAACCTCAAGGAAGCATAGCACAAATGGCTGTTCTGAAAATCGAGGCCAAAATGTTGCAAATCATTTTTTAAACATGTTAAACATGGAAGGACAATTTTCAGATACAAAGTATGGTCGCTCAACTTGCGTAAATAGATTCAGTTACCACACCACAAAATGGTTTGAGCAACAGCCTTCCTTTTTCTAACACAGATGTACTGTTCCTACTGTGTACCCCCTTCACTCTCCCTGCAGCTCCCTCTCTCACTTAAACGAACACTGCTAAGGTGTTTAGAAATGACAAAGTCCATATTGGACTGCACACTTGTACATTGTCACTGTATGTTTATGTACCCTATGTAACTTTTCTGAATTACTCACTGCAGTAATTTCACTGTATTACACTTTTGTTGTTATTTGACTCACTTGTATAACCTGTCTCTTGACTTGGAACCTTTGTAAAAGAACCCCTGGTTCAAAGGTATATGTAATCCAAGATATCATCAGTGTCAGTGGCTCAGTAGGTAGCACACTCGCCTCTGAGGCCGGGAGCTCAGAGGGCTGTGGGTTCAGTTCCCACATCTGGCACTTGGGTTAATATCCCAGTACTGACACTGTAGTGCAGCATGTGAGGGGTGTTGCACTTCTGAGGTGCCATCTTTCGGATGAGACGTTAAACTGAGGTCCCATCTGCCTGGATTGGTGGTAGTTCAGGTGGATGTTAAAGATCCCATGGCACTTATCAAAAAGAGTAGGGGAATTTTTATTATCATAATCACCAAACAAAAATAAATTCAAACAGTGTCAAGTCACACAAAAGAATTGATACATCATATATATATAATAACAAAAATTATTAGTCATACATTCTTAATACAATGTAAATTATGACCATTCCCATCAAGTACATATTACAAAAATTGAGGGGAAAATTAATAACAAACAAAGATAACATCTAAAAATAGAAAAAGGAGTACTTACTCTTTCCAAAATGCAACAATTAGTAAACTCCTGCATTACAAAATGTTTAGAGCAGAGCTAAAAGAAAAGAAGGAGAGAAAAGAAGGAAAAAAACAAATACAATAGTCCGATAGACTATACTAAAGTAGCCCATTAAGGTTATAGCCAATCTATAGAGTCCCATCTAGACTGACAAATGGTTAAAGAAAATTTTCCATAATTCTCTATTTTCAATCTAGAAATTGCATTAGCAACCATACCAAATAATGTCTCTTGTGTAAAGTATTGTTGAATGGTAAAACTGCATCTCACATGCCATATATAATACTTAAAACAAAGCAAAACCAACCACAATGTCACTTTATCATATTTAAATGTGGTTACTGGCAAAATCCCTGTACACAACATGTCTAACGTTAAAGGGCATAAAGGAAAGGTAGGCCATTTTCTTAAAACAAGACTCCAAAATTCTATTATAAAGGGACATTCCAAAAATAAATGTTCCATGGTCTCAACTAATTCAAAACAAGTACCCCTAGGGCAATAACGATCAGTAATCTGCTTATGCTTTAAATTAGTGTGAACATTTAATTTACCGTATAAAGATAACCATAGCACATCCCACATATGAGGTGGGATCCGGGGAGAGGTTAACATATTGCCAATTGAAAGGTTTATTTGTGATGAATAACAATCAAACAGAGCAGAATCTTGAAAATATTTTTGTAAAATATAAGCATACAGTTCTTTTCTACTAAAATGCAGAAAGGTAAGCCTTGAAATACCCCATAATTTAATTTTTCCAAAATATAATTTAAGAGATTGCGGGAGATGATTTATGGACCGTTGTCTTGGGAATGTCTCATATTCAGGCCAGAAAAGACATAAGTCACCCATAGTATCCTGAAGCCATGGTTTCAATTCTGTGTCTCTATCTGTAAATAAAGGTTTTAAATTTGTATAGCAAAACATAGTAAAAAAGAAAACTACAGGATGTAACATTTTTAGACCCCCATGTTTTTTCTCCCTAAACAACAAGCACCTCTTTATGGGGTTCAGTCTACTGCCCCAAATACAAGAAAAGAAACAGCCATATAATTGTGTTTTCAAAGCTAAAGGAAGACTAAATACTGCACTTAAATATAAAAATATGGGTAATAAGAAGGTTTTGACCATTTGAATCCATTTCAGTTTAGACAGTCTCCATGTATTCTAACTGTCTACCTTATTTTATGCTTCTTATAGTTTAAATTTCCAGTTTAAATATGCTAAATCTCCTGCTCCAAATAAAAAGCCCATAATTTTACAAGTATCCTTAATCACCGGTATGCCAATAACCTGTGTAAATTGAAAATGCTCTATCTCCAGTGTTCTACAATTACATTTTTCATAGTTAATTTTTGCACCAGTAAATAACAAAACACCCTGCAAAACTCTTTTTAAAACAAGTTCAGAGGGCAGATCCCCGATCAAGAAACACAAGTCATCGGCATACGCAATACATTTAACTTCTGGATCAGTACTTGAAAAGGAGAGTCCCCATATACTATCATGACCATACACCCACCTAATTAAGGGATCAATAGTAAATAAGTACAAAAGAGCACTAAGGGGACATCCCTGACACACACCTCATAATATGGGACATACAGTCCCTAACCACCCATTACAAAATGTTTGAGCAGTGACGTTAGCATAACAGGTTTGTATCCAGTCTATAAAGGCATGAGAAATACCATACCCAGCTAAACAGTCCCATAAATACCCATGTCTTACATTATGAAAGGCTTTGCCTGGTCCAAACTTAAAATCAAACCTGTAAGTTCCCCTGTAGATCCCTTGTGAAAAAGTTCATGCAAAAGTATTAAACTATCGGTTATGTTCCTAATAGGACTGGAACATGTTTGTGCAGGATGTAGAAGGGAATGTGCTTGATGTAACAGTCTGTTGTTTAATATTTTGGTAAACAGTTTAAAGTCCGTATTTAGTAGAGTTATAGGTCTCCAATTTAACAAATCCTCTCTATCTCCTTTTTTGTACATAAAAACGACTAGCCCCTCATTCATACTTTCGGGCAATATTCACATTTTTAGTATTTCATTCAAAACTCCAGTAAATTCTTCCAATAACTGTTGAAAAATTATTTTGTAAATTTCATACGGGATACCATCATTTCCTGGGGCTGTGCCAGCTCTTGTTTGTGCCAGCACTGCAGAGACCTCTAGTATTGTAATGTGTGCTACTAATATAGATGACCCTGAATCTGAAATTTGGGGCAAATTACACTGTCCAAACCAATTGACATGTGTGTGACTCAAAGGTTCCCTAATACCAAAGAGATTCTGCACATGCAAATCAACAAAATGCATAACCTCTCTGGGATCAGTACACCAATCCCCTGCCTGATCAGTAAGTCCCATTATGTGTTTCTGATGTCTTTGAGAAGCACTAAATTGAAATGAATTCAAAAAGACCTTTGTACCCTGGATACCAAAATGGCATTCATTATCCAAAGATTTGGAATGATCATATTGGAAATTATCCATCCGTTCTCTTATTTCGTATAACCTGGGAAGGACTGAGACCTCACTGTTAGCTGCATGAAAATGCAAATCCAAAAATTCCTTTCTATACTCTAAATAGGTATCAATTTTATATTTACCATATAGTCTCCCTGTAGTTTGAAAAAAATGTTTAAAGTCAGTTTTTGTATCCATCCACCATTCCCGGTAAGTATCATAGAGACATACAACAGATTTCCTGGCCTGTAGAATAGCTAAAAAGCCTTCTTCTATTGTAGGAAGAAGTAATAAGGCCTAATTCATCCTCCAGTATCATGGACCTCGATGAATATGCATATGACTTGCCACCGTAGCTTCTATGATTGCATGGTCAGATGAGGTAACAGGCAAAGTTCTAGTATCTATAACCTGCAGTGAGTCTGAAAGAAACCAAAAATCTATCCATGTGGCTTCATTGCCTTGAAAGAATGTTTTTGCAGGAGTCCCTTTAAGGGCCAAAACATCACTAAGGCCCATTTGAACTAGTAAATTGTCAAGGCAAGTAGCATCACAAAACATTTTAGTGGTTCAACATCCCCTATCCGTCCTATATCTACTACAATTAAAATCACCACCCAAAAAAACATACTTAGAGGTGAATAAATATGGTTGAAATAAACGAAATATCTCAGTACGTGCAAATTTAGTCTGAGGTGCATAAACGTTTATAAAATGACATTGTAAGCCTTTAATCACTACATCCAACAACACACAACCAGGAAAAAGATCTACTAATTGTATTACCCATGCAGTGGGATTATTAAGGGCAATACCTACACCACTACAAAGGTCTTCACCCACTGACCAATGCGCGTAACCCCCCATCTCCAGCCAGCAGATGCTAACTCAATATCAAATTTAGAATGCAATCTAGTATCCTGCAAGAAAACCACATCATAATTCTTATTCTCAAAAAGGGACAGAATCAACACCCGTTTCCTCTCAGATAGCATATTATTTACATTCAAAGAGGCTACCGAAAGATTGTAAACTGCTAACATCAGAGAGTAATAAATAACCAGCCATATCCTCAAGCACATTTTTAACAAGCTGCAAACCCAGCATACTGTTTCTTCATAGTCCCTTTCCTCATTCCCAGTCTATTCTTTTTCTTTTTAACCAAATCGGCTTGTGGCAAGTTTTGATCTTATCAGATGTAGCATCATGCTGTGAGGAATGTACAGAAACTGAGTCAGACTCAGTACCTGTATCATCCTGTAATACAAAAAAGGGATTATGAGTGGATGTCGAAGGGGGGTCAAGAATCACCATTCTGGTATTTCCAGATCGAAGACTATGTCTACTGGAAGTTACCAGAGTAAAGGCCTCCTCAGGCGGAAGAGGTGGAGGCATTGAAACCAAAATGGCACCAGAAACCTCCACCTGAGAAACAAGGTTTTCTGTCACTGGCAAAGGTTCAGGAACATCAGAAATTATCTGAGACTGAGGTTCCTTTTGGATCAGGGCACATTCATGATCAACAGAAATGGGTGATTGAGTGTGTCCAGGGGTTGGGGAGGGGTTCTATGCCTTAAGGCAGCTTGAACCACTGTATTAATGTAAAAATCTTGGATACTATAGTCTCCAGATATATTCTGAGCAGCCAAAGGGCAATCAACAAAGGAATGTGCTTCTTCAAAGAATGAACAATTACTAGGGTGATGACAGTCAGAAAGAACATGCCCCTGTTCTCCACATTGAGCACATTTTATAACCTCACACATTTTACTCAGGTGTCTAGGAGACCCACACTTATAACAATGCCTGGGTTGCCCCGGGTAAAAAATAAAACCCTTATCATGTCCCAAATAGAAACAACTAGGCAAATGCTGTAAGCCTTCATCTGTTTGCATTAAATTAACCTTATATCTCTACCCTCCATTCCAAAACCCTTCATCGTCTAGTATAGGTTCAGGAATCCCCTGAACAATACATTTTCTTTCCAACCAGTACGTTATATCTTCTACATTCACTCCCTCATTATGAAAAATAACACTTACTTTGAATGATTGCTTGGTGAGAGGGATAACCTGAAAATGTGACCAAGTTGGATTAGTTTTCAAAAGTGCATATCTCATCCAAAATTTATTAAGCAAGTCTGATGTGCGAAAACTAATGTCATAAGTATTGTCGCCTGGGGTGTGTATAAGGGCATACACCTCACTAGGAGAAAAACACAGCATTTGTTTATTTAGAACTTTCCCTATATAGAAACGATCTGGCATGCCATCCATAGGACCTAAAGACTGTAAACGCACTGCATTCCTACATTTTGCTAGAGTAACTGTTATTTTAAACAAGCTAGCAAACATAGCAGGGGGTTGAGTAAGAACAAGCTGATCCTGTACTGGATTTAAATCTGAACCCAAATCATTTGAGTTACACACTGCCTCAGGAGTTTCAGCTTGCAATATCATGGGCTCTGGTAACAAGGAACCATTAGCTTGTAAATTAAGTATACCAGGTTGAGGAGACAAACTTAAAGGAGATATAAAGTCACTACAGGGGAAGTTTCGAAACAGTCAGGCCCATAACTGGATACAGCATCCACCAAAAAAGATTCAGCCTTACCCCCACCTTCCATGCTTGTTCCAGGCAGAGGAATAACCGGGTCGGCTATCCAGCCTCCCTCATCTGTTTGTATCTGTTGTGGGGTCCAGGACTCACTAACCACAGGATTAGAATCCTGGGGCTGGGTTTCATCCGTCGATAGATCTGAAATAATGGAACCTTTTAAAACCTTAGGTACCTGGCAGGTCCAAAGGAGAATCCAAAATGGGCCATTTCCTTTTACGATCTTCCTCAGCCTGTTGAAGATTTTTGAACTCAACCATAGCTTCTTCGATTAGCTGCCGTTTTTTTTCTAATAAAGCATTAAACTCCTCAGACCCTGCGAGGGGGCCTGGGCTTCACATATAACTGCAGCTTTTTCACCTACTATCTCTTCCGAGATCCCAGACTCCGCCAAAAGTGCTAGGTTTCTCTCCAACGCCATGCTCCCGATGACTTCCGCATCATGCACCATAATTTCTACCCATGGGGATTCCAGTACACTATGCTGGCCACCACTTGGGTGCATCCCTGCCGTACCACTGTCCCTGCATGGAAGGTTGAGATGTGGACAAGCAGCCGTCCTACCTCTGCTGCTCTCTGCAGCCATCTGGAATTCTGAAAAACATGCTGACTCTCTCACAGTGCCCCATCACAGAGTAGGGGAATTTCCCCAGTGTCCTGGCCAAATTTCTCTCATTCACTAAAAATACCACCAACAACTTAATCTGGTTCAAGGTCAGTTCGCATTCATCTGTATCCCCCTCCCCTGGGTCATGTCTGAAAATACACAGGATTTGTCTAGTGCACTTACCCGGTCAATAAAAACTAAATAAATAAATAAATAATCAATCAATCAATCAATAAATAGTGTAACTCTGGATTTGTCAAACCAGGAAGAAATGATTAAACAACCAGTAGCAAAAAGTACTGTACAGATATGCATCATTTACTGAAAAAAGTAGTCAGTATAAAAATGTACAAGAATCCCAACACATAAACTGAGCACAAGATGATGCAAAGCTTCCTTTAAAAATTTTTAAATCAGGATTTAATGAAGGAATAATAAGAAACAAATTCAATACAAACTGCAGAAGGAGAATTTAACTAGCTGAAATGTTTATTCCACATCCTATTTCCAAAAATGAACTTAACAATATGCCACTTTTGCAAATAAAAATAGAAAACACACTTACAGAGTCTGATTTGTCAACCCTGCATGAACAGATTCAGCAAACCAGCAAAGAAAACTCAATTTCAGATGGCTCCTGGATGTCTACTCTCCAACCTTCTGGGCCCCTGGCTTCCTGTTACTAAAGAACAAGCTGTTCTGGGGAGGGGTGGATTTGGTATTACCTTCATTGTGTGGAAGCCAAGGTTGGCAAAATTCTTTTCAGGTGCATGTTATATTTTTATGTCACTCTTGTATGAAAATAGAAGGGATCTTAATTTGGGCCAAGAAAGGTAACCAGCCCATCCCTTCACTTTCTGGTTGCTGAGATCCGCTCCTGCACTTAGGCAAGTAATGAAGTGTGACTAGGGAGAGCACAGGGGTGCACCCCATTAATGTCAAAGGGGTCACTTTTACATCCATTGTTGTCACATACAAATGGCCAATCTTAGATTAATGAAGGCACTGCTTGAATAAGACAGCCCTTCTTAGCTAAGCCTGATCCAACAACTGGGAAAAATCCTCCTCCTAGTTACGGGACACCCCACCAGCACTGGCGGTAAGTGTGACCAGTAGCTTCACACAAGTAACACTGCAGGCCATTCAGGCATTGTGAACTGGAGTGACCCAATGACAGACAAAGGTTACATTGGAGTGTATCACAAGCACTTGCCAGATGGGAAACAGAACCAAACAGAAAGGACCTGGGGGTGGTGGTGGATGTCAAGATGAACAACTCAGAAACTTGTAGGAGGACAGCGGCCAAGGCCAACAGAATGCTGGGATACATCGCTAGGGGGATCACCTCCAGAAAGAGGGAAATGATGCTCCCTCTTTATAACTGCTTGGTGAGGCCGCACCTCGAGTACTGCGTGCAGTTTTGGAGGCCACACTTAAAGAGGGACATTGAACTCCTGGAGAGGGTCTAGAGGAGGGCAACCAAAGTGATTTGGGGCTTGGGGAAAGGACCTATGGGGAGAGGCTCGAAGAGCTAAATATGTACACATTGGAAGAGAAAAGGGACCGGAGGGACTTGATAGAGGTCTTCAGGTACATGAAGGGGGTAAATAGGGGAGGAGCAGTCAGGTTGCTTTGAAGGAAGTAGGGGGGAAATTAGAGGGCATGGGTGGAAGCTGGAGAAAGGGAGATTCAGGGGAGAAAGGAGGCAGTGCTACTTCACTGAGATGGTGATGCAGCCATGGAATGTACTGCCAATGGGACTGGTGGAGGCAGAGACGGTGGAGGTGTCCAAGAGGGGGTGGGACAGGTACAGGAGAAGGGATCTGGAAGCAAAATCCAGTGCAGCGAGAATATCCAGAACTGGAAAGGAAGAAGCCAGAGAGGGCGAGGAAGGGGCAGCAAGGTCAGCTCCCAGTGTGGGGGCTGACCAAATGAGCAGACATGAAAGACTGTTAGGCCTATTCTGCTGGCATTTTAGTATGTTAGTATGCATAAGAGACTGACTGCATTTAGGCATTGTGCAGTGGGGGCAGCTGAAAACGCATCCACTTTCTGAAACTGTGCCCACTGTTGCATCGAAGAGGAAGGGGGAACTGATGCCTTAATCTTATCCCATGTGGCTGGAGTCATCTCTGCAAGTTCCTCTCTGTCCATTCAGGATAAGAGAGCTGGCACAGCAGGGACACAGGTCTGTACCGAGGGAAGGGCAACTCGGGCACTAGGGGTATATGAGGGGCGATCAGACCTTGTACAGAGGAGATACACGCAAGCTCAGCTGGCAAGGAAACAAGCTCCAGCTGAACTGAATATATACCCAACCCACTCCGAACTTGCTGTAGTATACTGGGGGGGCAGTCTCCAAATCAGTGGTGACATGCTCCAAAGAGTTGAATCATCAGTGGAGATAAAGAAGGTAGCAACACCTGGTGTGAAGCAGCTTATGGGGGGCAGTTCCCCAGTTAAGTCTTCTGGAAGAAAAATAGGAGCAATAATTATTTGGGGGGTGCCATTGCCCCAATCCGTCTCACGTCCAACATACCACCAACAGGACAGGGCTTGCACCAGCAACCATGCTGCCAGCGGATAAGAAAGATTATCTGAAGTGTGATCTCCCCTCCTGGTAGAAGGGGTCACCAATTGCAGCTGTAGACCTGTGGTCTGTCAAGTATCTCATTCTCTGCCGAACCCTGGAACCTGGGACATTGAGCAATCGGGTACAACAGAGGGCACAGGATTAGTGATAAGTGGTCACAGTATAAGCAGCGGTTTAGGAAGAAAAAACTTTGAAAGCAGGAGAACCAGTTGAGCATCAGCCTAGCTGCCCTGGGACTCCCCCATCCCCCCAGAAACAAGGTTCTGCTGCATTGACCCCTGCAGTGGCTGCAATGCAGATGAAGCAGCTGCCTGCTTTGGTAGTGTACCCACCCTCTCACCTGACTATAATACAATGTCCTCCGAGCTGAGTCATTCAAATCCTGTGGCATGCACCACTTGCAACTTGCCCGCATCTCGGTGAAAGGCCCACCCTTCTTCCACCAGCAGTGACAGGAGAAAGTCCCATTTCTGCTTCATAGCATCCTGTAGCCTATTGTCTGCATTCTGGTAGGTGGAGGCTGGCTGTGGTGGCTGTACAAATCCAGGTCTTCCAGTGAGGGAGTCGTAGGAAGCACACTCTTCTCCAACCGAACACTGTTGAACTAGATCAGCTCCATACATAACTCAAAGTGGGGACAGAGCCTCCATTCCCACCTCCACCTCCAGCTCCATCACTGATGCATCTGATGGGGGATCAGGTGAAGCAGTATCCCCAACCCAAAGCGTAGGGTAATTTTCCCCAGTGTCCTGGTCAAATTTCCCACATTCACTAAAATTGCCACCAACAGCTTAAAGCAGCAGTACTACCTAATCAGGAAGTGGTCAGTTTCCGATGTTGTAGCCCTACAGTAAATATAGTGGCTGCTATCTTTACTGCTGCTTTTAACATGGTGGGTGGCAAAAGTGTAAACAAAAACAAAGGAAAACTGAGAACATGACGGGGTGATAGTACAACGCTGGAGGGAAAGATTGCCAGGGAAATGCTTAGCAAAGCACAGGGAATAACCTGTTTGAAAAAGTGCAGATTTTGTTTTCCTTTGCACTGCTTCTGTAGTCTGGTTGAATTTCAATTGGTTACCATCTGTATCCCTTCCCCACGGGTCGCTCCTAAAAAAGGGACTTCCAATCTCAGTGGCATACCCAGTCAATGAAATTCAATAATAATAATAGTATATACACCATTAAAGTGTTTGTACAGTTTGAAAAGTAAATGGACTGTTTACTGAAAGTGATAGATCATGTTGGTGATGGTTTCCTTGTATTACTTTTAATTATGTTTTTGCAGCTGTAATTTCACAGGAAGAAATTGTAATATGGACCTGACAAGGTGGCTAGCCGATCCCTTCCATTTGCTTATTAATTTCCACATCCCCACGCTATGACATGCAGCAAGGGAGAGCGTCGGAGTGTTCCCTGTTGAAAAGAATTGGAATAGAATTTCCTTACTAGGGCCTTGTTGTTCAAGTGGTGGCCTCCATTAAACTCTAACTCACCATCATAAGGTATAAAATAGTAAGGAAAAATTATTCCACTTCATTTAGATGGGGATGTGCTCCCATGCTCTACCTTGCTGCACCTCATAATGTGCCTGAGTATGGGTGTGTGAAAATGAATGTAGAAGTGGAAGGGACCAGCTGGCTACCTTGTCGAGACCAAATTATAATCTCTTACCATTAAATTATCATGGCACAGAAATAATGACAAATTATAGAAAGGGGCTATTGCCAGGATGGCCAACATTTTAAGTGTGTTTAACCCCTTAAGCTCCATAAATCACTTTAAGTAAATAGTGCTCAAAATGCATGTCACTTAATGTGACAATTTGATAAAGACAAAACAGGACAGACCTGGACAATAGCTTATCTCAAGGAGCCTCCATAAGAGAGAAGAATGACAGCTGGCCTGTTGCCACAGTGGTAGCGCTATTAGTTATAATGCTGGGAAAAGGGATGCTCCCCTCCTATGGTGAGGAAGGGCCATCACACCACTCTGACACTGCCATCTGTGGATGCACGGGTGGTAGTGCAAGATTAGTGGTGCAGGGTGGGAAAGGATACTACTACATGCTTGGCTGAGTCATGCATGAGCACACACATAGCCTGGACATATGTCCTTGAGCAGGCACCATCACGGGGAAGGGGCAAGGAGAAATCAAGGAATATATCCTCGAACACCTCAACTACAGGATGTAACCAACCATGGGAGTCCTGAAATACTGTCCATTTATTAACTCCACAGGTGAAGGGGCAAAAAGAATATTTGAAAGAAAGACAAAAAAAAGTCTAACCCCAATCATTAGCATGCCCCATGCACACATGTGCTCCATTCTACAACTCCTCCCCCTCCCCCAATGGAAAGGGGCAGCTGCTACTCATGGGCTCCTCCAACTGCTGAAAAAAAATGCTTCATAAGTAAATTATAAACACCCCTGTCAGAAAGACTTCCTTTGCCAGTTTGATCTGCAAGACAAATACTCAAACAGCAAGTGACATGGCTGGCAGCCAAGTCCCAAATCTCTGAGCTGCAAACCTGGAGACCTGGGTTTGAATCCCACAGCCTCCCCAATCGCACACACTTGTACACTGTGGGACCCTGAGCAAGTCACTTAATTTCTATGTGCTCCCAGGTTGCACCTGGAAACAAGCTTCGGCTTAGTGTGCCTCTCCTGGTTAAACAATGTCCCCTTTCCCTTTCCCAAGCTGCTGTATAAGGTCTCCAAGCAAAGGGTAAAAGACCCAAAGAAATGTATTGTCCCAGCAATATGAAAAGCAATGCTGACCTTAATATCCATCTGAGTTTATCTTATTCTTGTGAACTTTCTCTTTAATTGTGCTCTATTATGCTAACACCCCTTTTTTGTAGACCCCCATATTTACATATATTTGGATGCTTTAATGTATTGTGCTTACTATTTAGTACACTGTAGTTTCATTAGTTTGCTCTTACTGTATCCTTAAGATTTCTTTAATTTGACTCAATATTGTTGATTCCAACAGAAACTCATTTAATTTTGTTATGTAATGTGTGGGTACAGGTCATGTGGGGGTGGGTGTTGTTCCTTGGCTATATCTTTGTTAATCTTTTCTCTTGTTTGTTATCATGATTCTTTTTTTTGTTGTTGTTGACTGTACAAAAACGTTTTCAGTAAAGTATATTCAATTAGAAAAAAATAGCTATCCCTAACAATACGGTCTATAGGGGAACACAAAACCACTAACCTGACAAAAATCATCCAGAGTCTAGGAGGTCAGGCTGGGGGAGCTGAACAAATACTCGCTGGAGGAGAGGAGGGACGAGGGGGACATGATCGAGACCTTCAAAAACATAAAGGGTATAATCAAGATGGACACAGAGGTTTTATTTTGGAGGAGGGTTGGGAAGGACACTATGAAATTGGGGAGAGGTAGATTCTGGATTGAGGTGAGGAGGAAGATCTTTACAGAGAGGGTGGTGGCAAATTGGAATGCACTACCAGCAGAGGTGGTGGCATGTAACACAGTGGAAGGCTTCAAGAAGGGGTGAGACAGGGAAAATGGGAGGGTAAAGAGAGAGAGGGGGAGGGGTAAGGGGCAGCTGCTAAATAGGGGAACGAGCTGCAAACTCAAGCAGTCTCAATAGACCATGATGGCCTTTTTCTGCTGGCAATTTTCATATTTTCCTAACCTGACTGTGTCTGCTGCTCAACATTTCATTACTTCAACACATGCAGTGCAATGTGAAACCATGCAAGACTTTTCTTACAAAAAGGCAGTATCTGGGGGGAAGGGCATGAAATTGATAACTGCTGGATAGCTGGCTTCACTAATTGCTGTTTTTAGCAAAAACAGAACTCTGATAGCAGGTTGTTTGCTCCACAGTGGCATAAACTAGAAATGCATCTTATGGTTACTGAGTAAATGGCAAAATAATTTACTTTAATGTTTACATTAAAAGTGGCAAAATACTGAAATTAGTTTTAGAACATCAGCAAAAGATCTAACCTTCAGTAAACAATTTAAGGGCAACTAAAACACAACCAATTTAAAATAAAGAGTTCTAAAGAGAGATGAATACAAAGATAAAGAGTCTTTCACCAACTACCAGCTCACAGATTTACTATACAGTTACCTGACTCCCGCCCCATAATGCTGCTCACGATGAAATGAAGATAATAGTAGCAATAAACCAGGCAATGTAAGCAAATGAATAACCTACTAAACATGCTGTCCAGCATTATAAATAGTTATCCTCACCAATACAGTCTGAAGAAAAAAAACAGCAGCTCACTAACCTGGGTGTGGATGCTGCCTTTAATGATTCAGTAGTTCAGCACATGTACTGAAGCCTGTAAAACTGTAACACTCCTCCTATAAAAAGTCAGGAAATCTGCGGAGAAAGGGCAGTGAAATGAATAATTTGATGAATAACTAGATTCACAAACTGCCATTTTTTTTGAAGAAAATAGGACATTAATAATTGGGCTGTATGCTCCATAATGTCATAAACTACAAACAACTGGGTTATAGTATTAGAGATTCTCAGCTTTCCAGTAGTGTAAAATATGTGTTCCTAGCACTTATTCTTGCAAAGTAAAAATGGCTAATGTATTTAATTTACTGTTCATAAAAGTGGTAAAATACTGACATTAGTTTTCAGAATGCAGCAATGAAAAACTCTAACCTTCAGTAAGTTGGTCAAATTCAGTTAAAACACACAGAAATTAGATAATCCTGGAGCTACAGATCTTTTGCTAATGCCCCCTCTTTTACAGGGCAAACAAAAATATTATACAACATAACATATTGTATAACTTTGCAAAACATTGGAAGAAGACAAGTGCAGGATGGATTTATCTGGTATGAAATATAACCTTACACGAAGAACACATGTAACAGTATTTTTTTAATAAAATTCAGATAAATCTTGTGAAAACAAAGGTTGTATTAACAGAAACTAAAACAAGCATTTGTCAATGCCGAACGTTCGCTTGCAGGTATTTGCAGTGGTGTTTGGCATGTATGGTGCTTTACCCTAATGCCCTGTGCGATTGCTGGTATTTGCACAATAAATTGTCAGCATGACCTTTTTGTTACCCCCATTGTGCGCTACATAGGCAGAAACACGTTTTGGGCAGAATGTGAAAATGACAGCTGTACTGCTCATAAGGAAGTGTGGTAAAATGGCAATGTTGAAAATCTGGAGTGGAAATATTGAAAATTCGCAAACCTAGGAGGGTGTATGGGAACTGTGCAATGCACGCTCGTAAAACAGTCATTGTTAGGAATTTTTTCACCAAATTGTCAACATTGGCATTTTAAAACCTCTGCTAATGAACAGTGTCACTGTGATTGTCTTACTGTGTGGCATACATTGATTTTGCACACCGACTGTAACATTGTGCACTACATGGGCAGAAACACCTTTTGGGCAGGATGTGAAAAATGACAGCTGTACTGCTCATAAGGAGGTGTGGTAAAATGGCAATGTTGAAAATCTGGAGTGAAAATATTGGAAATTCGCAAACGTACGAGCGTTCGTAGGAACTGCACAACGCACGCTCGTAAAACAGTTATTTGTAGGAATTTTTCCACCAAATTTTCAACATAGCCATTTTAAGATCTCTGCTTATGAACAGTGACACTGTGATTTTCTTAATGTGTCCCATACACTGAGTTTGCACACTGACTGTGCCATTGTGCGCTACATGGGTGGAAACACGTTTTGGGCAAGATGTGAAAAATGACAGCTGCAGTGCTCATAAGGAGGTGTGGTAAAATGGCAATGTTGAAAATCTGGAGTGAAAATATTGAAAATTCACAAACTTACGAATGTGCGTAGGAACTGTGCAAAGCAGACTAGTAAAACAGTCATTTTTAGGAATTTTTTCACCAAATTTTCAGCACAGCCATTTTAAAGACCTCTGATCATGAACAGTGTCACTGTGATTTTCTTAATGTGTCCCATACATTGATTTCGCACACCGACTGCGCCATTGTGTGCTACATGGGCGGAAACACATTTTGGGTGAGATGTGAAAAATGACAGCTGTACAACTCATAAGAAGGTGTGATAAAATGGCAATGTTGAAAATCTGGAGTGAAAATATTGAAAATTTGCGAACTTACGAGCCTGTAAGAACCGCGCACGCACGCCAGAACAGTTTGATTTGTGATCAGTTTTAACCTTGATGATGTCACTTATGGTATTATTGAAGCCCGCGGGTGATTTTGCAGTGCCTGCGAAATCACCTTCGGTCCGAATAACGCCATGACAATGACATCATTCATGAGAAGGGGTCCCAAAAACCCCATGTTGAAAATTTGGTGCAAAAATTCCAAAAATGACTGAGATATGCACTAAAGTTGAAACCCCCCTATCTAGCCGATTATACAGCTTACCGGCATTTCCTCAGTTCGCGGTCGGCTTTGAAGAGTGCAGACGTGTTCCCGGTCCACCGAAGATCGTTGCGCCGGAGTCCGGAGGTAAGTATGGGGTGGGGGGTTTGGGGAGGCTGGGTGCGCAGTGGGTGGGTGCGGGTTGTGGGAGGGTTGCTGGGAGATACACCGTGGGACCGCGTTTTATTTACAGTTTTAAATGTAAAAAGATGGCGTGGGACATTTGCCATGCTGGGGTGGGCTCCCAGCATGGCAGAAGATTGGGGGGCCAAGGAACGGCGGATTGGGCACCCCTGCTAAAAGAAACCGACGCTGCCACCGCTGGTGGGCCCAGCGCGGGCAGCAGGATGGCTTGGGGCCGTGGAGCCGATAGACTGGGCGCCCCATCGGCAACATTTGCCACGCTGGGTGGGCTCCGTGTGGCACCAAAGCTTTGGGGCGGATATGCGCGGGGAGCACATGACACGAGGGGGGGACGGCGGTGCTCAGTATGGCAGCGGTGCTTTCCTTTGAAGCAGAGGAACACCGCTGTCATACAGAGCTCCTGCACCCATTGGTGCAGGACCGCCATGCCTGCTCAAGGGAGCAGTGCATTGGATGGGAGAGGCACACCTCCAAAGTGTGCTACTCTCCCAAAACGTTCCTAGCGCATGCATGCAAGCTAATGTAAAAATAAAAATAAAACTGGTACAGTAGCAAAATAACATCAGTTTGCTATATGCTCATTTCAGTATGCAGCATACACATTTTAATACATGATTTTGTTTTCAGTACTTCATAACCATTTTATTTACTACAGTACACATTTATCAAAAGTATCAATATATTAAATATATATAATCTACAATTCAGTATGTGTCATATTCATTTTGGTATACATTATACCCTATTTATTATGTATTATATCCATTTTAATATAGGTCATATATATTTTGGCATGTGTCATAATTATTTCAGTATGTGTTATATATATTTTATCTGTCATATCCATTTCAGTATAGGACATATCCCTTTCAGCATGTGTCATAATTATTTCAGAATGTGTCATATCCATTTCAGTATTAGTCATATCCATTTCAGCATGTGTCATAATTATTTCAGTATGTGTCATATCTATATTGGTGCATGTCACACACAATTTTTTTTTGTCATACCCATTTTGGTATGTGTCTTACCCATTCTGGTATGTGTCATACTCATTTCAACATGTGACATATCCATTTTGGTATTTGTCATAATTATTTCAGTATTTGACACACCCATGTCGGTTTGTGCTATAACCATATTGGTGTATGTCATAACCATTTTGGTATGTCATATCCATTTTTCTATGTGTCATATCCATTTCAGTATGGGTCATAACCATTTAGCTGTGTGTCAAACTATTTCAGTGTGTGTCACACCAATTTCAAAGTGTGCCATATCCAGTACAGTTTGTCTCATACCCATTTTGGTATATAATACCCATTTTGCTATGTGCTATAGCCATTTCAGTATAGGTCATATCCATTTAGGTATGTGCCACAATTATTTCAGCATGTGTCATTCCATTTTCCATGTGTGCCCTATCCATTTCAGTTAATGCTAAATCCATTTTGGTGTGTGTCATACCCATTTTGGTATGCCATACCCATTTTGCTATGTGTCATAATCATTTCAGTATTGTCCATATCTGTTTCAGTATGTGTTATAATTATTTCTTTATGCATCTTACTGATTCTGGTATAACATATCCATTTTGGTTTGTATCATATCTATTTTAGTGTGTGTCATACCCATTTCGGTATGTGTCATAGCTATTTTGATATGCATATTGCCTGTTTCAGTATGTGTCCTAGCCATTTTGGTATATGTCACACATATTTTAATAAGTGTTATTTCTATCTTGGTGTATGTCATATCCATCTTGGTGTATGTCATATCCAGTTTGGTATGTGTCATACACATTTTGGTATAGGTCGTAACCATTTCAGAAGGTCTCATAACAATTTCGGTGTGTGATATACTTATTTTCATGTTTGTCATTCTCATAGTATTATGCTGTAAACATTTTGTTGTTAGTCATAGACATTTCACTGTTAATTATATTCTGAAAACTGTAATTTTGAATTGAATGGCTTCCCATAAAAGTGCTCTAGCTTTTGAACCAACCAGGTCCTTCTTCAGAAGCTTTATGGCAGTTATTTTGAAAATCCCATACTATTAACACCAGATAATGTTGAAAAAACAGAAATAATTCTTATTGGTTTAACATATACATTTAAAACGTAACAGAAGCTTACATCAGAGAAGCTAAATAACACCAGTATGCTTTTAACTGAGAAGCCTCAGAAGGGCAAAGGTTATCAAGAATTATCAACAACCAGTGAGTTCTTCTCATTTATGTGAGAAGAACTCTCTGGTTATTGATAATTCTTGATAACCTTTGCCCTTCTGAGGCTTCTCAGTTAAAAGCATACTGGTGTTAATTAGCTTCTCTGACGTAATCTTCTGTTATGTTTTAAATGTATATGTTAAACCAATGAGAATTATTTATGTTTTTTCAACATTATCTGGTGTTGATAGTATGGGAATTTTAAAATAACTGCCATAAAGCTTCTGAAGAAGGACCTGGTTGATTCAAAAGCTAGAGCACTTTGTTCTTTTGTGTAGCATCCATGTTGGTCCAATGAAAGGTATCAAATCATTTGTTTCTAGATCTGTGATAAATTAGGCTTAACATGAGCATGGCTATCAAAAACACCCTGGATAAAGAAAACTTCAACCAAATTGAATTGAACAGACCCAATGGGGAAGGGGGATATTGCAATATATAAAGGAACAACTTGGCAACTTGGAAACTATCTGCTCTGGAACTTTAGAAGGAACTGAATGCCTCATCATGGCCAAACGCTCCTTAAAGCTAATCATTGGTATTGTTATTCCCCAACCAAAGTAAAACCACTCGACTTTGGCTTGCTGGCCCAAATGCTACAGGTTGCTGTCAAGGGAGGGAGATGGTCTTGCTCAGCAACTTCAATGCAGTGTGGGGGTAGGCCAAGGGAGAACAAACTTGCAGAGAGGTTGGCACCACTGGGGGTGATCCAGCTGGTGGACCTGCTGATGAGGAAAAGCTCACACAACATCACTGAGACTCTCCTAGACCTCATATTACCTCACATATAAAAGTGTTATGTCACAGGGTACTAAGCCCTAGACTGGGTGACCACAGCCCAGTAACCTGCTGCCTTGACAGAACAGTCATTAAAGTACCAAAGCAGAATTACTGAACAAGCAGAAATTATAGAAATTTCTGTGCAGAACACTTCAACCTTAGCATGCAAAATGAAAGGTAGAATAGGCTAAAACTGATTCCAAACATTAATATGGCTTTTGTGGAATTTATCTGATCATTTATTGAAAAATGTAATAAACAAGACCCATTAAAAACCAGCAGGATCTAGGAAAAAACACACGCTGGGGGTAACAGAAAGGTTAAAAAAACAAATAAGGAAAGAACATGGAGAAAAGTGAATAAAACATTCAACAGTGAGGACTGGGATAGCTTTAAAAAAATTAAGACACGACTGTAAAAATCAAATCAAGAGTAAATGCTAGCTACTTCAAGAAAAACATCCATAATGCATCTAGTCTTTCCATGTACTGGAAAATAATAGAAATCTTTGATGGCCCAAATGGACGGAGCAATGAGAAACAATTTATGAAAGAGGACAGCATGGTCTAACATCTAAAGATCACAGCAAACCAACTAAAGCAGCACTTCTACACACTATATGATGTAAAAATCCCCCCAACTGCAGAGAAAAATAACAATGATGAGGCCAGTTGGACCCAACATGCAGAATCCACAGTCAAAAACAGATCACATTTTTGCTTCAAAATAATGAATGACAAGTAAGTACAAAAATACCTAAATGCAAATAAATCTCCAGGGTTTGATAATGTAGAAACAAAGTTCCTAAGAACAGCAGCAGACTACATATACCAATTCTGACAAGCCTCTTTAACTGAAGACTAATAGAATGGTTCTTCCCAGAGACCTGGACGCACACCAGATGGGTCTCTGTCTACAAAGGAATGGGGCAAATGACCCCTCACTCTACAGATCCATTGATCTACTATACTTCATTTCAAAACCACTTGAAAAGCTAGTGGTTAAACAATTATCCACACACCTAAAAGCTCACAACCTTCTAACAATGCACCAGCTGGGCTTTAGGGTGGGTAGGTTCATATCCACCACCCTCTCAAACTTCTTCGGAGAGGTTACTGAAACCCTGGACAAAGGTGAAGTTGTTGAAGGAGGCAGTATAGTGCAGTGGTCTAAGGCTCTGAGCTGCAAATCTGGTGACATCCAGCAGACCAGACCTGGGTTTGAATCCCACAGCTTCCACTTGCATACTGTGTGACCCTGAGCAAGTCACTTAACTTCCTTGTGCTCCCAGGTCGCACCTTGAAACAATCTCTGGCTTAGTGTGCCTTTCCTGGTTAAACAATTTTCCCTTTCCCTTGTTGTTGAGGCTGTTTGCATGAACCTGTCATAAGTGTCCAATATGGTGGACCACAGAATCTTTGTAAAAAAACTGAAGAAAATGGGAGAAGCACCAGAAGTAATTACCTTGTTCATTTCTTACTTAATAAACCACCAATAATCAGTGGCTATGAATAGCATCCTCACAGACATGGGTTCATATTCATGACGGTCCCACTGGGTCAGCACTGGGGCCCCTACTATTCTTGGTCTACATGAATGACCTTTCTGGATACATACAGCACTCCACAATAAAACTACTCATGGATGCCACAGTCCTAATAGCAAGAGGTAAAGACTTCTTCCAGATGGAGAAAAAACTTTAATTGGGTTTTGATGTTCTTCAAAACTGGGTTTTCTCCTGATCTTCTATAAAAAGGTAAAAAATAAATTAATAAATAAATAAAAAGGCAAGCTAAAAATGCAACTCCTAGATGGGTCCACCATTAAAGAAACAAAAGACTACAAATACCTGGGTGTAAACATAGACAACACCTTACATTCTGAGAAACATTAAATCTACTATCAAAAAAGTGAATGCCAGACTGCTAGTCCTCTTTGAAAATGAGTACATCATACCAAAAAAAAAAAAAAAAAGAAGAAGATTGACCCCAGCCACCCTGCTGCTGCTGCCAGTTCTAAAATATGACAGCATAGCCTATCAGCATGCAAGTAACCAGATCCTGGAGAAATTGGACACAACATAACACTAAATGACACGATTTGCCTTAGATACCCATGTAGCACCCACCATTGTGCAATGTTCAAAACACTAAACTGGGATTCCATCAGACTAAGAACAAAGAAGTCCAGGGCACTCGCAGTTGACAAATTCATCAAAAGCATCACTACCACATATCAGGGGCTTAAAGCAAACAAATTCCCAAATAACACATATGACATGCAAGATGTCAAAAACAGAGGCTTCTGTGCAACTAGGGTCTAAATCAACTACTGGAAAATGTATTCGTTTTTATTTATTTTGTTTGATTCTTGGAGACATCTTTGAGCTAGAGGCTCATTTACAGAGGTTCCAAGTCATAACATTGAACAATGGAGAAACAATTTCAAACAATGCAGAAAATACATATGATGGGAATAAAGAATTAAATAGGTAAAATTATTTGGTGAGTAAATTGGCAGGCAGAAATGTTTAGAGAAACAGTTCTTTTGTCATAAGTGCTACTAAGATTAGACAACAGGGTACAACCTTAGGCCAGTGGAGTAAGTGCAAGATAGAGGCCATATTCAATGAAGGTGAGGGACAGAGAACTGCAACGGTGAAGTGATTGAGGGGCAAATGAAATGAACCTTGATTAACTGTTTACCAAGACCTGGAATTCCCCATTTCCAAAATCCAGAGGGACTAAATCCCTGGTTGAATATAAAATGACTCTGTAGTCAGAACTTGTAGAGTCCTGTAACTGTTGTTAAACTGATGGTGTGGCCTCCCCTCAGGTGCAAAACTCCTCCAGACCCTGCTTGAAATGATTAAATGTAAACACTGTTTATACTGCCATTTTAAATTCTCTAACTAATGTGCAATACATTGTATGCTTATCCATTTAATGTAACTACTGTAACTAATGCAATACATCTTGTTTATTTATATTGAAACTGTCACTACTGTCACTAATGCACCATACAGTACTGCAATGCAGGACAACTGTTTTCCTTTGTTTGTTTTTCCACTTGCATCCTTGGTCCCAGCAGCATCTCCCCAGCACTGTCAATTATCCGTCTCATGGACTCACTTGTTAACCGTCACTTACACAGAGACATATCAGTGAGTGGCTAGTTACCTAGGATCATGCAGTTCCTGAGGGGGGTGTTGAGAAAACCAAAGCATTTTCCTCCATTTTCATGCCTTGGACATCTGTGAGTGATGCATGCATACACACACACATATGTCAATTTTGATGCACATGCATGCTGCATCATTATAAGTTCCTCTACATCTGCTGGTTCCACCAGTGCTGCCACCTAGCCTCCAGTGGGTGGCAGGCAAGCAGAAAGACTCAGAGTCCTCCCTCCCTGAGGGAGGGGAGCCATCCTCCCTCAATCCTCCCTCAACTGGAAGGCCTCCTAGTGACCCTGGTCCATTCCCAAACCCAGATCACCAGTGTGACTGGAGGTAAGGCACCAGTGCCTCAGCCCTTCATGCCACTGGGCCAGCCAATACCAAACAACTTTGAAAAAAGGACTATGGTGGCCCTAACAGTTTTATCCTATCAAAAATAAAGATTTTTTTTTCTACTCCTGATACATATAAATATTTATTTTTTATCACTCATGATTTTTTAAATTTATATTTTCAGCAAAAAATTATATCCAGCAAGAAAAATACCTATCAATCTTCCATTAAATCTTATATGTTGACCGCTCAAACCACAGACCACCCATCTTCCTCAGGCATGCAAAGTCTTTGTTTACAATTTCATGACTCTGGACTCTCATTAAATCTAATTTTCAACCCATGAAAATTAATTTTTTCATAAAACCAGAAAAAATGTTTTTTTTTGGTTTTTTTTTGCAGAAATTAGCTAATCGTTACAATGTTTACTTTTCTGCAGAGAATACACAACAATCGATCACATTTTTTTTTTAAATCTCAAAAACTAGGGTTGGGAAAAATTAATTGGTATAGAATAATCTTTGGATATCTCAAATCAAATCTGAAAGTTTCAAATTTCAAATCCTGTTTTAGAACTGTTGATGAGCAAACTGCTTGATTACACTCCTTTCTGAATTTCTGTGGTTGGGCCAGTCTTTAGGCATCAAGGAATACCCAACTCAGTTGTCCTGCTGTTTTGGTCCTCCCGCTGGTTCAGATGTCCCATTGTCTGTGGCACAGTACTTAATACCGACCCCTTCCTCCATCCCAGCCAAGGATATGCTCTCCACGGGCTCCCTGCCCTTATGCGGGGGAAACCCGGGCACTGGGTGGTTGGTGCTGCCTCTACTGCCACCTGAGAACCTAAGCTTGGACTCTCCATTAGCAAAGCATGGCATTAGCAGCCATTCAATCAGAACATGAGTGCTGTTCAGCATTGGCTTCCGATTGGTTCCTGCAGTCTGCTTCTCTGTCCGTTCTAAGCCAAGCATAAATCTGATTCCCATGCTGAAATTTGCCACAAAAGAGCTGTACTTACTTTTCTCATTGAATGTTCTCCTGTTTAGAGTGTTACATCTAGGGAAACTGTGTGATTACACTACTTTTGAAATTCTGTGCTTGCGTCAGCTCTCTACACGAGCAGCCGATCACGTCTCCCTATTGAAGTTCTTACTAAGCCTCATCTTATGTCCTCCTTAAATATTACAGAAGTACTCTGAACTGATATGACTGATGTAACACGGAGTACTTACTTGCATTAATTGCAGTAATTGTTTTTTTACTTGTGTTATTTGGCTGTATTGTAAATATCTCTGTATGCATTGTACCATTTGACCCAGAGCTAACCAGGTCCATCTTATAAATGAGCTTGCTCAATGATGTTCACCTGGATAAATAAAGATTTTGATTGATTGATTGAAATGAAAAACATGTTAATTTTGAGGAATTTATGTATTTTCAATTATCCAGAACTTTGCACCCACTAAACTGATCATTTCAGGTGCTAGAGGTCCTGGCATTTATTCCATTCATGTCAAATTTTAGGTAAATTAGTTGAAAGATGGCTGAGGTGTTAAGGTGTAAAAGTAAAGGTTTAATATTCAAGTGCCTATCCAAACCTACTGTAAAGTCACTTCCAAATCAAGCAGCCATCAAGGTATAGTGCAAGGGGTTGGGAGGACAAGTTTGGCAGTTGCACCATGCAACTGATGCCATACCACTGACGAGCCTGTTGTGCCATTGCAGTCCAGCATATTAATGGTCGCACATCCAAGGTATAAAATAAGCAAGTTCACATCGCAATTTGCAAACCAAAAATCAGCAATAGTGAATACATGTCATTCTTGATCAGCAGCATTGTTAATCAGTTTGTCAAGAGAGGTCATCCTCATTTTTTAAATCTTTATTGCTGGTGGCACTATACCTTCCCAGAGCTGCCGAGCATTGCATCTCTTTGAATGAGACTGTGTGGAAGCAGACTGTGCCATCCCTACAATTATTTTACAGTTTTTTGCTGGTTGCTGTTTCCACATGGACCCATTTCTGTTCACCACACTCTTCTATCTTCCTCCTATGAACTGTGCAGCAGCAACAGTAAGCGTTTACACCTCTTCCAGGTGCAAATCACACTCCACCAATACGGATTGATTGATAACATTTTATTCTTTATTTAGGAACATACTTTAGGGAAAAGTATCCCTATTTTCAGCAAGGATGCACTATACAAAGTATACATAATACAAAACAACATTTATGTAAAAACAATACAGTGTTACAAAATTATCAATTTGTAATACTCAAGTGTAGGAGTTACACAATGTTGTAAAATATTTTCTCAAGGCTGTTTGAAATTCGTGTAAATAATTTTTGGCCCTTAATTCCATTGATATTGCATTCCAGGACTTAGCTGTACATATTTGTAATACAATATCACCATACTTATTATAAACTCTCAGCCAAGGCAATTTTATTATACTTTCCTGTAATGCATTCTTTTTCCCTTGCCTTGCTCAGTTGATACCAAGTGATGCAATGGATGAATAATTTTAGAGTTCAACAATTTATAACACCATGTTAGATAATTGAATTATCTTTTTTTCTTCTGGACCTAACCAGTTCAATGCCAAATAAACTTTACAATGGTGAGTACCATATTTGCTATAATTGGTAAATCTTGTCAGTTTATAATAGGTTTGGTCAATTTTCTTCAAAGGTGTTTTAGGTACATTTCTATAAACCAGTTCTCCATACACTAATACAGGGGTTAACAGTTGTTGGGTTAACTTTATTTTAATGTCACTCTTGAGACATACAGAAATTCCTCTTAGTGTCCCCAATTTTAGATTTGTTTTCTTTACTACTGTATTTATGTGGTCTGCATATGACAACTTGTGATCTACAAAAACTCCTAGGTATTTGTAATATGTAACATTAGCAAGCTCCTGCCCACTACTAAATCTAATGTTTAATTTCCTGCCTAACTCCTCTTTAGTTTCAGTAGTAAAAAAATGCATTGTGTTTCTTTAAGATTCATCATTAATCTTGACACAGCAAACCATTGTTCCATCCTAGATAGATCATCCTGCAATTTTTGTTCTTGTGAGGTGAGGCTGATAGTGGACGCTACCAAAATGGTGCCGTCCACGTACAGACGGACCTCACTTTTTTACAAACCCTGGATAATTCATTAACATGGACATTAAAAAACAGGGGGCCCAAAACTCAACACTTTGGTACACCCCTTGTTACTTCTCCCAAAGATGATATTTTTGTTCTTAAGGACACACACTGGTTGTTGCCTGCCAAATAAGATTGAAACCACTGTAGTGTTTCAATATGGACTGCCATTGCAATATTGTACCAGCCTGCAGCAAAGTGAAATACAAAAAAGCACCAAAGCCCAACCAAACAGCTTCCAGAATGGTATCCTTGAAAAAAGCTTGACAGTAAGTAATAAAATAAATAAGTAGTTTGTGGAGTTAGTTGAGGGGGGCTGAACGCAAAACTGTAAGGAGAAACAGTGTATCAGCTGATTGAGGTGTAGTGCATAAAAGTTCAGCACTACAGCACACAAGGAGGAAAAGAGAGGAAATAAAGGAGATGAGACCTTTCCATAGAGACTAAACATTATCAGATGTGTTAACTTAATTTTGATATATAAACAATTATTTTACAGTTAAAAAATCCCATTTTTTAAATTGCTTCTCAAAACTAGCAGATAGCTAATCAATTTTATTTTTAATTAAGAACTCTACTTATCAACATACATATGAACATACAAACATACAAATCTGCCAGCAGAAACAGGCTACACGGTCTATCATGTCTGCTCGAATGTGCAGCTAGCACCCCTTACCTCGCAGCTGCCCCTCCGTCCTTCCCCCTCACAAATACCCCCCTCTCGCTCTGTTCCATCCCTTCTTGAAGCTGCCCACTGTCTTACATGATACATCTTCCTTGGGCAGGGTGTTCACTTAGACACCACCCTTTCTGTAAAAAAGTGTCTCCTCGTTTCTCTCTTGTATCTTCCCCCTTCCAGATGAAGATCATGCTCACTTGTGTCCCTCCCCTTCCTCAACTTGAATAGTCCCTCTGTTCCTCTCTTGTTTATACCTTTTATGTCTCAATCATGTCCCTCCTACCCCTGCCCTCCTCCAGGGAGTACATATTCAGCTCTGTCAGTCTTCCCTCATATGTTTTGTCATCCAATCCTTGGATCATTTTTGCCACTCTGTGCTGTAACCTCTCCTGCAGTCTTACATCTTTCCTCAAGGAAGGCCATCAGTACTGCATGCAATACTCATGGTGTGGCCTCTCTAAGGACCTGTACAAGGCAGGAGCACCTCCCTTCTCCTGGAGGAGATTCCTCTAGCAATACATCCCAGCATCCTGTTGGCTTTAGCCACCTCCCTCCTGCACTGAGCTGAGTTGTTAATTTGTCCCATTAAAATAATCCCTAAATTTTTCTCTTCCTCTATGGTGCCTAACTGTAACCCTCCCAACTGATGGGACCTCCCCAGGGTTTCTTGCCCCAAAGTGCAGTACTTTGCACTTCTTAACATTGAACCCCAGCTGCCATGTGTCCGACAAGTCCTCCAGTTTAGCCAGGTTGTCCTGCAATCCCTGCCACACTTCTAGGTCATCCACCACCACCCCGATCTTGGTATCATCTGCAAACAGACTGATCTTGTTCTTGATGCCATGTGAGATGTCTGCTATCAACTTTCTGAAACTATATTATGCCTTGCACACCTTATGTGACATCATTAACATCTGTAAAGGCTATGTGTATATGTTAAACTGTGCTACTATCACAAGGGAGAATACATCCCCTGCAAACTGTGACACCCATTTGTGAGCTATTTTGACAGGTAACAGTAAAGGGAGTACAGTGTTCTCCAGAATACAGTAGAACAACATACCACTGTGATTGTGTATAGGTATCCTGTTGCCTTAGCTCGGGGGTCCATGCCATGAGATATCATTTATTTGGATCATGGTGAGGCCAAAATAGAGAAGCAATTGAAAGTAAAACAAACAAACAAAAAAAAAACCTGAGGGCAGCGACAATTAAAGCTAAGTTTCAAACAAATACCTAGTTTTGCATGCCTCACTAACGCAAAACATCATATGAACATATGAATTTGCCAGCAGAAACAGGCCACATGGTCTATCATGTCTGCTCAAGTGTGCAGCTAGCACCCTTACCTTGTAGCTGCCCCACCCCCTTCACAATTATCTCCCCTCACCCTGTCCCATCCCCTTTTGAAACTACCCACTGTTTTACAGGATACCACCTCCTCCGGCAGAGCGTTCCATTCTGCCACAACCCTCTTCATGGAAAAGTGTCTCCTTATTTCCTTCCTATATCTTCCCCCCTCCAATCTAAGACCATGCCCTCTCATGTCACTCCCCCTCCTTAGCTTAAATATCTTTTCAGTACATGTCTTGTTTATACCTTTTAAGTACTTAAAGGTCTCAATCATACCCCCCAATCCCTTCTCTCCTCCAGGGAGTACATATTCAACTCATTCAGCCTCTCCTAATATGGTCTGTCCTCCAATCCCTGGATCATTTTCATCACTCTGCATTGTACCCCTTCCAGTAATCTTACATCCTTCTTCAGATATGGGCACCAGTACTACACACAGTACTCCAGGTGTGGCCTGACCAATGACCTGTAGAGAGGCAGGATCACCTCCCTGCTCCTGGAGGAAATTCCTCTCGCAATACATCCCAGCAACCTGTTGGTCTTTGCCGACACCTTCCTACACTGCTTTGTATTGTTAATTTTCCCCATTACAGCCACCCCTAGATCCTTTTCCTCCTCAGGGGTACCTAGCTGCACTCCTTCCAGCTGCTAACCCTTCCCTGGGTTCTTTACTCTGAAGTGCAGTATGTTACACATTTTAGTATTGACTTCCAACTACCACGCTTCCAACCACTCCACAAGTGTGGGCAGGTCATCCTGCAACCCCTGCCATCCTGCTATGTTGTCCACCACTACCCCCAACTTGGTGTCATCGGCAAACAGACTGATCTTATTCCTGATGCCATGTGAGATGTCTGCTATGAATATCCCAAACAGCACCATCCCCAGTAGTGATTGTGGCACCCCACTCATCTCAGCCCTTGGAGATGAGAACTACCCCTCCTCACCACTACACTCTGCTGTCTCCCATGCATTCAATTCTCAATCCATTTAACCATCTTAGTCCCCACCCCCACATATGTCAACTTTCCCCTCCAATCTCCCATGTGGCGCTGAATCAAAGACCTTGCTGATCTCAAAATATATGACATCCACAGCATGGTCCTTGTCCAATTCCCTCATTACCCAGACATAATACTCAACCAGGTTAGTCTGACAGGATTTTCCAGAGAAAAACCCATTTTGATGACTGTCCTGGAGCCCATTGCCTTCCAGAAAGGACACCAGCCTCTCCTTCAATATTGTCTCCATCAGCTTCCCTACAATGGATGTTAGGCTTAGTGGTCTGTAATTGCCCATTTCATCTTTAGGGCCACTTTTAGGGAGGGGTACCACATGGGCCATTCTCCAGTCATGTGGTATGCACCCAGTGTCCAGGGAGGTATTGAATAGATCCACTAGTGGCCAAGCCAGGACCTCCACTATTTTCTTCAGCTCCTTGTGATGTATGCCATCTGGTCCTGGTGCCTTATCCACCCTCAGAGCCCTTAGACTTTCCAATACCCTGCCCTCAGTGATCAGCCCATCAGTTACACCTGCTCACCCGCCCCAACCTCTGTGGTAGTTGCCTGCCCTTCTCCATCATGAATACAGAAAAGAAGTACTCATTTAATGCTTCTGCCTGTTCCACCCTTTTTCTCTGCCCACCCCAGTCCTTCCTGATCCTCACTATCTGGCTCTTGCAGCTCCTTCTCTCTCGTATGTATCTGAAGAAGTCCTTTTCCCCTTCTTTGATACCCTGTGCCAGCCTCAACTCCCTGGAAGCTTTGGCCACCCTGACTACCCTGGTAACTTCTTCAGACTTCTTCACATACTACTCCCTATCTTCCCCCTTCCCTGATTTCCTGTATCTCCTGAAAGCTTCTTTTTTTTGCCTTCACCTTTTATAAGACTACGCTACTCATCCAGCTTGGTTTCCTAGACCATCCCTTTTTGCTCTGCAATTTGGTACAGGTCTCAATAGCCTCCACAAGCCCCTTTTTAATTCTTTCCCATTTCTGGTTTGCATCCCAGTGTGGCTGAATTCCTATCAGGTGCCCCCTTAAAATTTCACCCACCCTTCCAAAATCAGCCTATCTAAAGTCAACCACCCTGGTCCCTGTACCCACTGCTTCCCTGCTCATGTTGAGTGTGAACCACACCACAGCTTCCCTGTTGGACAGTACTAGATCCAGCATATTTCCCAACCTAGTCAGATTAGTAACCATCTGTGCCAAGAAGCCACCCTGGAAAGCTTCAAGAAGTATCTGTTCCCTAGCACTCGAGGTGGCTGGGATACCCCAGTCCACTCCTGGTAGGTTGAAGTCCCCCATGATCACTGTGTTACCTTTCCTACACACCTTTCTAATTTGCTCTACTAGCTCCCTGTCCAGGTCCTCCCCTTGAGCGAGTGGCCTGTATACCACACCCATTCTGAAAGTCCTATTTTTCATGTCATGGAATTGCATCCACAAGTCCTCTGTTCTACCCTCCTCTCCCTTCTCCCTTGCACACTTTATCCCTTCCTTCACATAAATCACCACCCCACCCCTTTCCCTTTACCTCTATCCCTCATGTAAATCCTATACCCTGTGATCATCAGGTCCCATTCTTGGCTTTGGCTATTCCAATGTTTCTGTGATGGCCGCTATGTCCACCCTCCCCTCTGCCAATAGAGCCTGTAGTTTGTTGGATTTGCTCTCCAGGCTTCTTGCATTCAAGGAGACAAACCTCCAAAATGTTCCCTTTCCATCCTTTCCCCATTTCCCACCCATCTTAACCCCACCCTTTGATCCTTCCCTGATTCCGTCCCTGTTTTTATAGGCGGTAAGCTTGTTTGTCTCCCCTCTCTGGAGACCCTTCAATCCAGCTTCCCATTCACCACCCCTCCCGACTAGTTTAAGTCTATCTTTGTTGCTATGTACTCCTCTATCCTCTGTTTTAACAACCCCTGCCCTTCCCTGCTCAAATGTAATCCATTCCCTGTGAACTGATCAATATTGTCCCAGCCTGCCACTATCCCATACCCCTTGAATCAACACCATGCCCCCAGCCAAGTGCTGAACTCCTCTATCCTTCACTTCCTCACTGTACTTGCACAGGGCACTGGGAGTACCTTAGAGAAGGCCACTGATCCCCCTACCTCCTCACACAACTTTCCCAGTTCCTCAGACCTCTCCCTTACCTCTTCTACCATTTTACCTGCCAAGTCATTCATACCAATGTGCACCATGATGTGCAGTTTCTGCATTCCCCACCTTACACACAGGAGAAAAGATTGCCCTGCCCTATCCGCCATCGACCCAGGTACAGACTCTACCCATATGTGACTATGTCTTTCCCCTTTACTTCCCCATCTGACCTCTTTTAGTATGGAGTCTCCCAGCACAAGTAGACTCCCCTCTTCATTTTGCCACCCTCCCTAATCCATTTTCCCTTGTACCTGCTTTGAGAGTCCACCCAGCCCAGAAAATTTACATCTCTATCCTTACCCTTGGTGTCATCCCCAGCCTCCACACCTGTCTTGCCCCTTCCCCTAATACTCCATGTGTCTGACATCCCCTTCCATCCTCAAAACTCTCCCACTATCATCACCTTCCTTCCCTTTCACATTGGCATCCTCCTGTCATCTTTGTCTCCTCTGCTATGTCTCCCTTGTCCACCCTTTTAGCCAGACCCCTCTTCCCCTTAACCTTGCCCCCTTCCTCTGGCTGAATGTTGCCCACTGGGCATTCACTACTACCCCCTCTTCCTCCTGGCTACTCTTGGAGATCCCTTCCCTCCTCATCCACCATTGTAGCCAGCATCTCAAACTTATTTCCTGTCACTGCTGTGATCCTGAGCATTGGTTAATTCCTACTTTCCCAAGACTTCCCTTTGCTGCTGGCCCCTTTGTTCTCTTTAGCCCCATTCCCCAACCTCTTCCCTTCCCCTGGTTCAGAGCTCATGCTACTCCTTGGTCCAAAAGTCTTGTTACTCCATGGAGGTGGCCATCCTGCTCCTGTTTTCTCCCCTTCCCCCCACCTTCTCTAACTCCCTACCAAACCACTGCACCTCTGCCTCCAGTCTCCTTGGCCTCTGGCAAATTGGACACCCTCTAGCTTCCATAGTATGTTCATCCAAACAGCCGGCCCACATCCATTATGGCCCACTATTCTCCCCAGCTTTGTCCCCCTATCATGCTGCTTCCCCCTGTACCATTCTCCCTTCCTCTGCCACCAACCTCCCATACAATATGTTGGCTAATCCCCCCCATTGTAACCTTCACTAGCATGCACCATTTTTATACTTCCAGTTCCCACCCTGTTGCTCCTAAATGTCCTCAATACTAACTACAGTGAGAGGGTTCCCACTTAACTTTCCTTAAGATTCTTTAAATCTCCTTAGATGTGGGTATAGCAAAAGAGTACCCCCCCCCTTACTTTAATGTAGTTTGAAAGTCTGGAATAGAGTTAAAAATCAGACACAATACTTATTACTTACTGTATCCCCAGTCCTCCACTTTGCAGCCCTCCAGTAATTCCTGGCCCTGAGTGTATGATTTTAGATTAGATTAGATTTATTTATTGTTAAAAAGGTTGTATAAAACATGTTTGTTACATCCATAGAAAACATATCATAAATGTGACATATAAATACTAGCACCATACACATTATTTGATTAACAGATTACAATCTTGCGGTATAAAACTTGCCATTCAGTCACATAAAAAATCTTGCAAGCCCATACATATATTTAATCTCAAGCATTTTTAGCATTACCCTAACATAAATATATTGCCTCCCAAATAATGGAATTAGCCATTTACTTCTTTTATCTTGCTATATTTCACATTCAGTTAATATGTGCACAATCTCGATATCATTTTTAACAGCACAATTACATTTTGTTATATTCAATCCATACAGTTTGTTATGAAAATTGAAGAACAAGTTACACAGGACAGCCAGCCTCATCCAGCACAAAAAATTTCTATGTTTATAATTTTCACATTTTACCAAATACTTCTCTATTCCCCAATTAATTTTAATACTGGAGTATAGCCCCATTGAATCAAACTCATGTATCTTTCCTAGATCTTATTGCATCACAGTATCTCTTAGCCTTATACTTACTTCCTTCACAAATAAATCAGGACTATTAGCTACGTTCCCATTCCTAATATCAACGAAGCCAGCCCTTAATAACTCTTTATTCAATTTTTCAAACCAACCATTATTTATCCCACAAGCTCGTTTATTTATAAAATCATTCCAACACAGCCTTGGTAATCTACCATCTTTTGTTTTCAGTATTTTACCAAACCATTTAGTAGCATGAATCAAAATATTAATTTTTATAGGAAATGACCCAGTTTCTAATCTAATAAAACCAACTGGGCAGTCTCTGGCTAAATTCAGCATCGATCTCGCAAATGAGTTTTGAATTACTTCTGTATTATACTTCTCCATGTAAAGCCCCCATATTTCATTACCATAAGGTAACTAATTAACATATTTAATATTGAATGTTTTCTTTAAGGCCACAAATGAATTATTAGCAAATTTATAAGCAAAGCTTTTAATTGCACTAGAAGTTTTAGCTGCATTAGACTTAACCTAAGCCATATGCTGCAACCAGTATACTTTTTATCAATAATTACTCCCAAATATCTTTATTCTAAAACTTCCTCAATTTTACAATGCCCAATTTCCCATTCTTTGCTATCTTTCTTATTTTTTTGTCCACACACCACAATTTTAGATTTATTTACATTCAGTTCCAATTCTAGAACACTCCGAGTCCATAACATTTAACAGTGCTTTATGTAGGCCAGCTGCCGTTGGAGAAATTACTATCACATCATCTGCGTATAAAAGAATTTGAATAGATACATTATTTATTTTAGGTGCAAAAGTATCAATGAGATTAATACTTCTAACAAGTGTTTCTATATAAAGATTAAAGAGTATCGGTGCCAATAGAAATCCCTGTTTTACACCACAAGCAACTTTAATTTCTTTAGACAGTGCCCCATCTCGGCCATATCTAATACTTGCTGTAGTATCTACAGTAGCGTGAAAAAGTATTTGCCCCCTTCCTGATTTTCTCTATTATTGCATATTTGTCACACTGGATGTTTTCAGGTCTTTAGACAAAATATAATATTAGATAAAGGGAACCTGAGTGAACAAATAACACTTTTTTTTTTTTACTTATTTCATTTATTTAATGAAAAAAGTTAACAACACCAACGGGCACTGTGTGAAAAGTAATTGCCCCCTAGTTAAATCAACCCAATTAAAGGGATAATTAGAGTCAGCTGATTGAACACAGCCAGGCTTGATTACAGCCAGCCCTGCTCAATATAAATCTCACTTATTTTGACCCTTACCATCAGAGTCACGTTGCCAGCACAAAGATTCAACAAGCACATTATGCCATGATCAAAGGAAGTTCCTGAAAAGATCAGAAAAAATGTATTGCCCTCATCAGTCTGGAAAGGGTTACAAAGCTATTTCTAAGGCTCTGGGACTCCATCAAACCACAGTGAGAGCCATAATCTCCAAATGGAGAACACTTGGAACAGTAGTGAATCTTCCCAGGAGTGAGGCCTGCCACAATTACTCCAAGGCGCAGCGTAAAATCATTCAGGAAGTCTCAAAGGATCCTAAAACAACATCCAAGAACTGCAGGCTTCTCTTGCCTCAGCTAAAGTCAGTGTTCACGACCCCACAATCAGAAAGAGACTGGGCAAAAATGGGCTTCATGTGAGAGTAGCATGGAAACCACTGCACAACAAGAAGAACATAAATGCTTGTCTCTCATTTGCCAAGAAGCACCTGGATGATCCACAAGCCTTTTGGGAAAATGTTCTATGGACAGATGAGTCCAAAGTGGAACTTTTGGATGACATGGATCCCATAATGTCTCGCGAAAGCAAACACAGCATTCCACAGTAAGAACACCATACCAACAGTCAAACATGGTGGTGGTAGTGTGATGGTGTGGGGATGCTTTGCTGCCTAAGGACCTGGATGACTTGTCATAATTAAAGAACCATGAATTCTGCTCTGTACCAGAAAATTCTTAAGGAGAATGTCCGGTCATCCTTCCGTCAGCTGAAGCTGAAGCGTAGTTGGGCCATGCAGCAAGACAATGATCCAAAACACAAAAGCAAGTCCACATCAGAATGGCTAAAAGAGTAAAATTAAAGTTTTGGAGTGGCCTAGTCAAAGTCCGACTTAAACCCAATAGAGATGCTGTGGCAGGACCTGAAACGAGCAGGTCATGCTCGAAAACCTACCAAATGTTACTGAATTAAAGCAGTTCTGCGAGGAAGAGTGGGTTAAAATTCCTCCACAGCGATGTGAAAGACTGATATTGAATTATAGGAAGTGTTTGGTTGCAGTCATTGCAGCTAAATGTGGCATAACCAGTTATTAAGTGTAAGGGGGCAATTACTTTTTCACACAGTGCCAGTTGGTGTTAGTTAACTTTTTTTCATTAAATAAGTTAAATTAAAAAAAAAAACAAGTGTTATTTGTTCACTCAGGTTCCCTTTATCTAATATTACATTTTCTCTAAAGACCTGAAAACATCCAGTGTAACAAATATGCAATAATAGAGAAAATCAGGAAGGGGGCAAATACTTTTTCACGCCACTGTATATGCAACTTCTTTAAAATAGCTAACAAGTGACGATCGATTCCCAGGCTGTCCAATAAATTCCATAGTTTATTTCTATTTACTTGATCAAATGCTGATTTAATATCGATGAAGCCAACGTATAAGGCTCCTTTTTGATTCCTTACATAGATATCGAATAGGTAATTAAGTGTAAAAATCAAATCTATAGTCCCGCATTCCTTTCTAAAGCCACATTGGAATCTTGAAATATATTCAATTTCATCAACCCAAGTTGATAGCCTATCTAGAATCAGTCTAGAGTAGATTTTCTGTGAACAGAAAGCAATGTTATAGGACGATAACACTTCAGATCCTGTTTACCTCCTTTTTTAAAGAGCAGTACAATTATTCCCTTGTTCCAAGCTTGAGGTAAACAAAGAGTAATATTTATATCATTAAACAATTGTGTAAGGATAACAGCCCAGAGCTCCAAATCATTATGAAACAGCTCTGCAGGAATACTATCACCTCCTGCCACCTTATTTCTTTTTTGTGCACTAATTGCATTTTTTACTTCCTCCATACCAAAATTAAGTGAGAAGTTACAGCAAAAATTCCTTATACTTTCATTAACTTCTTTATTTTCATTACATTCTACCCTAGAGCAATTATAAATATTCCTATAATGTTTAATCAAGCTGTCTTCCGAAATCATACCTACAATATTATATTGCACATTTTCTTTATTGCATCCATAGGCAACTAATGTCCAAAATGCCATCATGTCTTTGTTCACAATACTAGCTTGAAGTTCTCCCCAGAGGTATCTCCTATAATGTGCCTTTTTCCTTTTACTGCAGATCTATATTCAGCTTTCAGCAAGTGAAAGGCCCTCAAACTATCCATTGTTGATTGTTTTAGTCTTAATTTACCTACATTCTTAATCTCATTCCTTAATATAAAACATTCACTGTCAAACCATTGATGTTCTACATCCCTATTCTTTGGATTTGCTATACATTTTTGATTATTTAAAGTATTAACAATAATAGTTACTGTATCAACTCATCATACATCATAATTCTTTCATCCCCTTTCACAATGGAATTATATGTAAATTTGTTTATTATATTTTTTACTTGTCCGTCATTAACTAAATTATCCAAGACTTGTTTTGTAAAGCCGTTCCATTTAATCCTTTTACCATATGTAGTACACATAAACCTATCTGCAACATATTCCTTTCTTTCATCTTTTATTTTTACTGCTAAATCAACATGGATTTTGCATATAATAGGGAAATGATCACTATCCCAAAGCCTCATCACTTTAAATTGTTCTACTAAGTTATAGTCAAAAGATGCAATTAAGCATAAATCCTAAACACTCCCACCTCTTTTTGTCAAAAATGTAAATTCTCCATTTCTATCTCCCTTTGCACTTCCATTTAATACTCTAAAGTTGCGTTTTTCACAAAATTGAATAACTTTCTTACCATAATTTGACACACTTGTCTGTTTGGAAATTCTTATTGGTATATTCAAGGCATCATCTATACACCAATCCCCAGACTGCTCTTCTAACAAGTTCCCTATATAGACATTAAAATCCCCAGCCATAATTAATTTTAGGCCTATGAATCAGCTTTTAACCGACTCCACCCTGCTACCTATCAGATTAAAGACCGATTCATAGTCCTGTAACTTCAATTTTATTATTTATTTATTTATTTATTTATTTATTGAATTTTGATGACCGGGTAGGCCCACTGGGCCCATAGAGGTCCCTTTTTCAGGGGCGACACGGGTGCAACAACAACAAACAGGTAACATTTCAGTACAGACTGGAGAGTGGAATAGTATTTTAAAAGTAGGAGTACATATCTTGCAGACGCAAAGAATGGAAAGCATGAAGGTAACAAATAATGAGCATGTTAGCTTTAAGCATCCTAAATAGTAGATTAGATACCAGGTACACAGGAAATAGTGGGCAGCGTCTGTAGACCTAGGGTTAGCTGATAATGCACGCAGGGTTGGAAGGGGATAAGATAGGGACCTAAGTGCACCCTTCAAAGAGAAGAGGACCAAATGTCCTGCAAAGATGGCTGATTGGGAGGGCAAGTGAGCTGCTCAAGAGGCTGAGCTAGGTCAGGTACTGTGGCATAGACAAATGCTCCTATTGAGCAGGTGTCCCTTCAGCAGTGTCCGGAAGCTAGAAACAGTCTCCGCCTCCCGGACCTCAAGGGAGGTTGTTCCAGGTGGAAGGCGGTGTACGCAAGGACCTGGACCCGCTTTGGTCTAATCTTTGGGACCTCGAGGAGAGATTGGCCTGATGAGCGCAGGCACCGTGGGTTGGGTTTTGCCTGACGAGCCCAACCAGGCTAGGGGAGAGGGACCAGGTATCTTGTATGTAAGGCAGAGGGAAGGGTGCTAGGAGAGCATCAGCGACGCCACCTGAGCCTGGATTGGGCCTCACAGTGGTGAGTCATAGGGTGAGACAAGGTGGCAAGCAGACTATCTTATTGTACAGAGTCTGCAGCCTTCCTAATTCCATCGTGGCCACACCCTGGAGGATCGGGGCCCCAAATGTGAGATTTGGGAGGAGTACGCTTGTGGCAATGGCTGCCCTGGCTTCGGGAATGATTTGGTCCTTTAGTCTATAGAGGATGCCTAATTTCACATGTATGGCTTTTGTGATTTGATCTACATGATTCTTTAGGGTAAAATCTTGGTCCAGGGTAAGGCCAAGGTATTTGGTAGAGGAGAATACCTCAAGTTTTGCACCCACCCTGGAATGGAGTTGTAGGTGGTGTGATCTCTCTGTTCCCAGGGATCTAGGGCCAAAGAGCATTACCTTTGTTTTGCTAGTGTTTAGAACCATTTTGTTAAGAGTTAGCCAGTCCTCCATCAGGTGGATGTCTTCTTAGAGGGCTGTCTGCAGCTCGGGTAAATTATGGGAGCCTCTGTAAATGACTGCATCATCCGCATACTGAATAGCACTGCTACTACCGCAGTTTTTGTGCAGATCATTAATGAACAGTGTAAAGAGAAGGGGGCCAAGGATAGACCCTTGGGGTACCCCTTCTTTAAGTGGAGCTAGCTTAGAGACTTTATCCTCCCACTTTACCCTCTGGGTGCGTTCGGAGAGATAACTCTGGAACCATCCCAGTGAGTGAGAATCGAGGCCAAGAGAACACATTTTTTGTAGAAGGAGGTTATGGTTTACCAGGTCGAATGCTTTGGATAGGTCAATGAAGACCGCCCCTGTGCAGACCCCTCCATCATTATTACTCAGGACATCAGCTGAGAATTTTGTTAGAGCAGTATCCATTCCATGGTTAGCCCTGAACCCGTGCTGAGATGGTGAGATTACCCGGTGAGTTTCTAGGTAGTCCCGGAGTTGAGAGTAAACAAGCTTCTCCTGTACCTTAGCTATGGAACACAGCAAGGAGATAGGCCTGAAATTCTCAATGGGCTCTGCTGCTCCTCCTAGTGTAAGGAATCACAAGTGCTTGTTTCCAGAGCTTGGGTACTGATCCTCCGTTATGGACCCATTGATCAGCCAAGTTAGGGGTTTAGCTAAGGCTGGGGCTCCTCTTTAGGATTCTTGTTTGATCCCATCAGGCCCCCCAGATCCTCTTAGGGAAGGGATTTGAGGGTAGTAAGGACCTCTTTTTCCCTGACCAGCCTCAAGTGAAACAAAGGGCGATCAAGGTCCTGGGGCCATTGTAAAACCGGGTTACAATTCGTGTCAGGAGGTCCCCGCTTATATGCCTCCAATTTTGGAGGAATATAAATGTTAAATAGAGCCCACATACATACATCATTTGCTATAATAATATACATAAAGTAATCAAAGGATACACTAGCCTCCAACACTCTATACTTCATAGAGGTATCTATTAGAATCATTAAACCTCCTTTGGGTCTGCCACATTTCTTATCCCTTCTGGCATCCACTGCCCAAGAAGTATAGCCCTCTAATATGTTGGATTGTCCCCTTATTAGCCAGGTTTCCTGTAAAAATAAAAAAAATAGGGGTCATTTTAACCCATTCTTTACACTCTTTACAAAATAATTTTTCTTTCAAACCTGCCACATTCCAGCTTAGTAAGTCTACAGGGCCAGTGACTACATTGTCCATCTCTGGTCAGTTTGTCAATTCCTGTGTATTTAACATACTTTCACTGCTAACCATACTTACTGAAGCAACCGATTCCAGCATATCATTTCCCTCAAGTTGATCATCTATCTCTAAAACAACTGAGCTGTTAAACCCTTTTCCCCAGTTGTCTTCTACCTTGTTTATTATAAACATCTTCTTTCTCTTTCCCTATATTATGCATAGTCTCCATAGGTGCCATATAGGCTGTCATCCTTGGTTGTCTGTAGCTATTTTCCACCTTATCTTTCTTCACATTCTCACACATTCCCCCTTTATCTCTTTTGTTTTCTTGTCTTATCTGTTGTTCCTGCCTTTCTCTTATAGTAATATCCAATAGAATCCCCATTTCTGAGAATTTCTCTTTTTTCATCAAAATATTTTCCCTTTTATTCCAATGTTTGAGAACTATACAAATCCATCATTTTGCTTTACTGGTCTTATAACGATATGTTGATTTTATATCTTGCCAATTCACTTTATGCCCCAACATACCTTTAAACAAATTATAGACTTCCAGTTTCAATGTATAATTATTCTCATTTCTTGATTTAGGCAGCCCGTGCACAAATATTGTTGGCATTAGGTCTCCTTCGGCTATTCTTTTATCTTTTTGTTCTACTAATAATTCATCCCCTTTACATTGATTATTTCTGTTAAGTCTCACTTTATTTTCCAGAGCTACTTCACCTTTACTTGCTTCATCCAAATTTTCCTTATTTTCCTTTTTTTCCTTTCTTATTTCAGCCTGGCTTATTACTTTCTTCTTTGGTTGCATATTCCCATTGGTTACAGATTTAAACCTTGCTTCTTTAAGCTGTTTTTTTCTATTATTTAAATCTTGCACTAACAGATCTATTTCTTTAATTTCTTTTGCTGCAATTTCATTTGTTATAGTTTCTATTGATTTGGTCATTTCTTTATTTGCAGCATTTTTTGCATTATTTATGCTCTCTCCATTGGATGGTAACCCACATAAATTATTGTTATTATACTCAGCCATCTCAACTCGGGCTATGCATTCATTTACAGTTTCTTGTTTTCTACCCTTGCTGCCATTACCACCACAGTCACAGTTTTTATTATTATTATTATTGGTGTTTTTAACATATATATCCATAAAAACATGGAAGAGAGTAACCAATTCCAAAAGTTGAATATTACTAAAATGTTGTTCTTTCTTTAAATCCAGCAGAATATTGTGCAATGAATCACTCCCATCATCACCTTTTTCATTAAGTTTACCCAAATGATTTGTATTTCCATCCATTTGCTCAATCATCTGAGCTTCCAAATCTTGTGACTCTCTTTCTTGCACGTTTGCCTAATTCATAATTAGGTAACACATTAGTATTATACTCCTTAATATATGGTGATAGAAAGGATTCATACTTTTCTAGAAAGGTTCCATTATTAACATCCTGGTTTTCCACTCCCTGAGTTGAACTTGGGCTTGAGCTTAACAAGCATATTGGATCCCTGGTTATACAATCATCGCCCAAAATTAATTTCCCTTTATCCTTTTACGGGCAATTACTAGACAAACAATAATTATGCCCCTAATTTTCTCTATTAATGATAACATTTTGTCCAGTATCTTTTTTTATACTCTCTTCTATATTAATCAGATAAAAGATATGCAATTCAGGGCCAATACCACTTGTTTTTTTTTTCAAATTTATGTATTTCAACTATTTGTATCTCATCCTCCAATTTTCTAATATAATTCATTAGAGGATGGGTACATGCATGAACCTCCTCTTTCTGTATTGATATAGTAGATGCAGGAGATGACATCATTTTAGGGTCAAACATTTTCCTTACAACTTTCTTATTCCCTCTTAACTCAATATGCTTTTCTGGATAATTTAAAAAATGTGTAATTTTATTCAGGTCCCCTTTTAACGTCATCTTTTGTTGAGCTTTTTTCTTTTTATTCTCTGATTTATTTTCCCCCTTTTCTGCATAATTTTATTTGCAGCATTTATAGTATTCATAGAAAACAGCTATGAATCTACTCAACTTTGAGATTTATAGCTGCTTATCTTAGCTCGAAGAAAATATATCAGAAGCAACAGAGATTTAATCAAAGATCCAACATATACAATATTATGAAAAGTAGCAGGAAAGGCAAGTTCTAGGTACCAAAGTGCCTTGATCAATATCATTCAGTATTCAGTATTCCTTATCTCTTCCCTACGACACTGACAGCCCTTAAGACTAGCAGTAGTAGCAAACAAACATAAGCTCTAAATTAGAGACCACACAAAAGGGCTGAAGGTTAAAAGTTTACTTAGTGCAAATACTGACACCCTCAGGAAAGTCACAGGGTCACTTATTACTGCTTGTAGACAAATGATCCACTTTGGTTCTTCAAAAATAAGTTCAAAAGATGCTTTCCAGAATGCTCTAAAGACTCTCTAAACCCTTCTTAAGCAACGCTCAAGTCCATATGATAACCACTCTCATGGAACGGGTATTGGAGAAAAAGGCGCAAGCAGGCAGTTTGCAGCTTCTCATAAAATTAATAAGCAACAGGTGTCTTCATTTCACTATATAGAGGAAAAATACAAACACTTAGCTTACTTAACCAAGAGACCTCAAGGGCATGCAAAACTCAAAAGCAAGCTCTATTATAATATAAAACAATAAATACACTTGCACAAAAAGATTAAATATACTAACAACTGTGATCTGAATCCAGGCCCATTAAAATTTGAGGTTATACATCCCACAGCATTAAACTTTATTTTGTAGTTTTTGTTCTTTAACTTACTTGTTTTTTTTGGGGGGGGTGTATTGGCTATGCTAGACTGTCAGTGCAATCCACTTCACTCCCACTGAAGCTCATAAGAAGTATGAGAACAACAAGTAAAACTTAGTATACCACAGCAAAAAAGATTGTCTGTACTGTCGGTACAAGCAGCGTATGCAGTTACATACTTTCTTGCTTGCTTGCCGGCTAATTTAGCATCAGTATTTAGGATCCGACTCAAATAATGCTATGGTAATCCTCTGCCCCATATGAGAAAGGCAGCTTGCAGTTCTCCTGTGGCATCCCGAATGATTGTGTCTAGCTAATACCTATCAATTAAATACACCTGGCAAGCCTGGATCACGCAGCACAGCTAGTTAAAAAATGGTGCAAAATTTTACCACACACAGTATTATAAAAAGTAAAATACTAACAATTATAAAATCAATAATAAAACTACTAGAGTTAAAAGCAATTAAATCCTAGTAAAGAGACATAAAAAAGCATGCATAAGTCCTAAACACCAGGGAGAAAAATACAAAAAAATTATAATAAAACAGCAGTAAAATTCTCCTCTAAATGCCATGGCACAAAAGGATTCCTTAGCTTTACTTAGCTGTATTTCAGTTTTTAGACCAGGGAACTTCCCTTTTAAGTTAAAATTTCAGGACTTAGTTCAAGGTATAGAACAATGATAGTGTAGATCATAGATCCTATCTCCCAACCCAGCCATCTGACTGGCTTCTCTCCCCTTCTGCACTGCTTATACCTGAGTCCATCGGTTGGTATTCCTATTGCAGAGAGGAGAGAGGGACAAGAGAAAAAAACTAAACCAACAGAGGTGGAGGGCAATAAGATGAACTGAAAAGGCTACAGCAGCCATCAGACAACAGGTGGCATACCTTATATAAATTTAAAATGAGGTATGTAGCCCTGCTACTTGCATCTACTCCACAGGTACAAGCATGTGTAGGGGGTCACGTGATGCAGTGGTGCTGAGTGGCTGCCTGCTTTGGAGCTCCCATTTCTCCCCTCTTAAAACTTTATCTTTTGACAAGCCAAAACCACCACCAAACGCTGTCTAAACACCATTGCTACTCCTGGAATTGACATTGGAATAAATTGGAGGTGTATATTGACTGCTGGAACATCGTGATGCTAGATGCAGAAATGAAGGCCTCAGGAGTCAGGCACACCCCACCTACAATGCCAGAAAAAGCCTCAAAGAAAGCTAAAAACTCTGGCTGCAACCCTTCCTTAACCAACAAAACTTCATCTACTGGAGGTCTTAATGTTGCAGGAGGTACTACCTTGACGGAGGAGCACTTTTTGGAGGAGTTATCACCATTTAAAGATACCCTGCAAGAGATCTCCAATGAAATCAAATCTGTGAGGCAAGATTACACCGACCTTTCAAGAAGGATGGGGGATTCAGAATCCAGAATAGGGTCAGTGGAAAGATGGCAACAGAAAATAGACCCTGAGATAGTCAGACTTCGCCAGCAAATACAAAAATTACAACTAAAATCTGAAGACCTGGAGGGGCGCAGCAGAAGAAACAACGTCCTGATTTTGGGTCTTCCAGAACTGGAAGAAGGAGGAGACACTATTAAGTTTGTCCAGCAATTCTTAAACAAGGTCGTGGGTCCTTCTCCCGTCCATCAACAATACCATGTGGAACGTGCTCACAGATCTCTTCGACCCAGACCTCCCCCAAGCGCCCCCAGACCCCTGATTATCAAATTCCTAAGCTACCTGGACAGACAACACGTCCTAGATAAAGTCAAACAGTTGGAAGCAGTCCTATGGAACGGAGCCAAGCTGAGGATTACCCAGGATTTGCCCAGAGAGGTTCGTCTGAAACATGCTGCCTTCCACCCAGTAGTAAACAAACTGATAGCTGCTGGAAAGCCTTTCCGCATGATCTACCCTGCAAAGTTGTCTGTACAAATTGAAAACACCTGGCATTCCTATGATACCCCAGAAGAAGCCCTAGCTGACCTATCCAAGCTGCTGCCTGATCTGTTCAAGGGACTCCCAATTAAATGACTGACCCAATCTGAACTAGGAATACAGCAGAAATAGTCTACCAGCTGAAACTATGACTTTTACAGTTAACTTTCTGTTCCTTTTGCAAGTTCTGGGCTAGATTTGCCCATTTTTAGTACTTACTATGGAGTCGCTAAGCTCTGCTGGGGCGCAGGTAGTCCTGGGGTCAATAGCCTCTGCTTTCAGTGGGGACTTCTCCGGGGACCCGCGTGGTACTGGAGTTGGTGGTAGTAGGCCGCGAGGCCTAGTTGGCCTGCCTCTTGCTTCCCTCGTGTCCTAGCCTCTCGGTGTATCAGAAGGAACCAAATGGGGAGGTGCGGTTTCTGGAGGACCTATTTGCGGTCAGACCATTTTGATCCATCAGCATTTTCGGTCCCCGCGCGATTTCCCCCTTCATTTCCAGGTGCCTATAGGGATTAGACCGAGAGGACTAGGACACTGGAGCTGCTTCCAGGTAAGGCTGTTTACTGCCTTATTTTTTCCTTCTGGTGATAGGGCGATCTCATTTGTTGGCCATAGAGGCAGTGTCTTTAGTGCGAAGAGGGGTGGGGGCCGATGGCAGGTTGTAGCTGTGCCATGCCTTATGCACCAAATAGGAGCTATTGGCACCCGTAAGTTGCCCTCACTGCTGTGAATTATATTTTTTTACTGTTCGGACTACTGATGTGGTGGCTTACTGTCTCTGCTTTTCGTGGTTGTGGGTGTTCCATTTGCTAAGGGTCAAAATGGGGTACCCTGGGGAGGGAGGGGTATGGGAGTGTACGAACTGTGTCTGACGCTAAGGCAATAGATCTGTGGGACTGTGTAAATAATGTATGTTTTGTAAGGGGAGGGGGAAAGGATAATGTTCATGTTACTGCTGATGTTTGAGAGTTCATATTTGGACTGGCGTTTACACTGTTCATTGGACAAGGTTATGGAGGCGGGGAGGGATACTGATTATAGAAAGGATAATAATTGTTTGGGGTGCTGCCACTTAATTCTGTGGATTGTTCTGACTTGAAGTTTAATATTAGAGTTGGGCAGCCTATCAATGCTATTAGTTCCGGGCTTCTATTTTTAATTAGAAGAGAAATGTTGGGGTGTATTGGGGGGGGCTTGAGGGTGTCACCACTGTAAGGTGCGAGAGGAGATTGCCAGGATCAATGAGTGTCGTATTGCACTTTGTTTTAAAATATGGCTGGTAGCACTGTCAAAATGATTAGCTGGAATGTGAGAGGGATGAGAGATGCCAAGAAAAGGGCCCGTATTTTGATTAATTGCTCGATACTGGGTGCCGACATATTATGTCTGCAGGAAACCCACATTACAGTAGCTGAAAGTAATATGTTACGAGCCAGAGGCTTCTCCCAAATTTTTGTGGCTGGAGACTCAGCGGAAGCCAGAGGAGTAGCTGTTATGATAAAGAAAAGTATACCTTTCAGTCCGACGAAGGTTATCAGGATTCAGAAGGTAGATATATATTGGTGTCTGGATCCTCTATAATTCCCTATTGTCTTAGGCTCGGTTTATGGCCCAGTTGGAGGGAATGTTACCTTTTTATGCAGCTAGTTGACAAGCTTAGCTCCTTCTACCCACCCCTTTGATCCTAGGAGGGGATTGGAACGTAGCTCCAACTCAGGAGCTGGATAAAACTTTTAGGCCACTGAGACCATTGCTTCCGCCGCAATTGGCGATGAAAGATATGGGTAACATGCTAGGCCTGGTGGACCCCTGGAGAACTCTCTATCCTCTCAAAAAAAGCTATACCTTTTTCTCTCCCCTCCATAATTCCTGGTCGCGACTAGACTACTTCCTAATATCCACCTCCCTCATGACTAAGGTCTTCATGGCAGGTATCGAACCCATAGTAATTTTGGACCATGTGCTAGTCTGGATTAAATTCTCTCCTCAGTCCACAACTTCCCGTGATACGGTCTGGAAACTCAATACCCAACTATTGAAAGAAGAACACTCTCTCACTCAGATTAGATCCCTTATTAAAAACTATCTGGAAACTAATCGAGGCTCAGTGACCAGGATGGATATTCTCTGGTGCTCTTTAAAATGCTTTTTGAGAGGGGAACTTATCAAGATTTCCTCCAGGAGAAAGAAAATCAGGTCTCAGAATCTTATCCGCCTCTCAAACCAAATTAAGACAGCAGAGAATATATTGGTCACTTCTAGCTCGTTGAATAGCTTAGAACACCTCCACAAACTTAAAAATGAATATGAAGGTTTGATCCGAGAGAAAACGGAGTTTGCTTTATTGAGAACTAAGGCTAGATATCTGGATCAGGGAGAAAAGCAGAGTAGACTCCTAGCACTGAAACTGAAAGAAGTGGAGAATTCTAGGCTGATTCCCGCTCTAGAAGACCAAGAAGGAGCCATTAAAACAGAGCCCAGAGATATAGCAACAATCTTTAAAGATTATTACCAAAACCTATACAGCCCGAAAGCACCTCCTTCCCTCCACTCAGGACTAGAGGGTTTTTTTCAGTCACTAACACTCCCTCATCTCTTGGAGGATCAGGTGGCCTTTCTCTCCTCACCTCTTTCCCAAGAGGAGGTGGAACAGGCTATTCAAAGTCTACCGTCAGATAAAGCTCCTGGCCTGGATGGGTTCCCAGCCAATTTCTACAAGGCCTTCCACCAGGATTTGACTCCCCTGCTTCTGGACCTATACAACTACCTGCTGTCAGCAGATACCCTGGATCCTTCCCTACTGGAGGCCATTATTATACTGATTCCTAAGACGGCTGAACCCTCCCGGAACCCGGCCAATTACAGACCAATCTCACTCCTTAACTGTGATATTAAAATCCTGTCCAAGATTCTAGCCTCCCGTATCAAACAAGTGTGGACCCCATTATTGAGTACTGAGCAAGTAGGATTAGTACAAGGGAGGTCAGTGATGGATCATATTAGGTCGCTCTCTCACGTGCTTAGGGCAGCTCAAACGTCCCAGGTTCCTATGGCATTGGTGGCCCTGGACACGGAGAAAGCGTTTGACCGAGTTAATTGGGAATTCCTATGGTATACCATGTCTAGGTTCGGCTTTCCGAGGGAGTTCATAGGGTGGATCAGAGCTCATATAGGGCCCCACGGCAAAGTTTATTGCAATGGGATCCTCTCACCCCCATACAGCTCCACTCTTAGAACCCGACAAGGTTGCCCCCTATCCCCGTTCCTATTTAACCTCTATTTGGAACCGCTACTGGTCAGTCTCAAAATGGCCCCAGGGATTCAAGGATGCCCTGTCCTCAGGCAAACCTCTAAGATTTCAGTGTATGCGGATGATATTCTGCTACAGTTAGCTAACCCGGCTGAATCCCTGTGAGTGGTAATGAAGATAATTACACAGTTTGGAGAGTTATCCAACTATAAACTTAATCTAGCAAAGACTGAAATTTTCCCACTTAATGTACACCTCACCCGGACTTCCGTATCCCATCTGGGCATGAAGTGGACCCCATCTCACTTGAAATATCTTGGTGTTTACCTGGCATGAGACCCTTCCCTAATCAGGAAGCTAAACCTAGAAGACTTATTAGAAAGAATTAAGTCGGACTTGCAAAGATGGGGAAACTGCCATTACCAGTGGGGGCCCGGATCAGCATCATCAAAATGAACATTCTTCCCCGGCTCTTTTATCCCCTGAATCTCCTAGACATCTTGCTACCCAGGTCCTTTTTCAGAAAAATTCATTCGACCTTAACTGATTTTATTTGGAATCATAAGTCTCCGAGGTGGGCCTTCATCAAAATGTGTCTCCCCAAAGAAATGGGGGCTCTCAGATTGCCCAATTTCGAACTCTACTACTGGTCTAGTCACCTTATCAAAGCAGGGAAATGGCTAGGGGACTTGAAAGATGCTTACCTCCCTACATGGCTAGATCTGGATCTGGATCTTATCACCTCGCCATAATATAAATACCTCCAGCCTTTTCTATGGTGGCTTCGCATCTCTCCTGAGCGATCCAAGACTCCCAGTGGGTGTCACAGTTAAAGTGTTAACCAACTTTTCTCCTCCACCAGAATCCTATACTTAGGACCCTGGCCAACCACTGATGGTAACCCTAATATCAGGATCGGGGACAAAATGTTAGTTCCTAAATGGCTACCCCCAATTCAGGAGCTCTCAGTGGAAGATTTTTATGTTCAAGGCAAACAGGGCCCAATAACGGACCTACTACTTGCCTTGAATATTCCCACTAATGCCCTGTTTAAAATATATCAATTAAAGCACCTAGTAGACAAAGAGTTCGGAATAACAGTATCCTCCTCAGTTATCAAACTACTACTAGAGGAGGTTAAGGGCTGCGTGGTTAAACCCCACGGGGTGTCTATTCTGTACACCTATCTCCTGAAACTTGCCCACCCTACTCCTCTAACTGGTTCCAAAGCCTGGGCATTATCCTCCTCAGGCTCCCCGTATCCATGGGGACAGATCTGGAAAGATCTGTATATCTACAATACTCTAGATAGGAATAGGATGATTCAGTATTTCATAATTAACATGTATTTCACACCAATTCGGAAATCAAAATTTGGCCCCTCTGCTCCTTTAAAATGTTTCAGATGCGGAGAAGAGCAGGGAGACCTTCCTCATATTTTCTGGCACTGTCCTAAAGTGGCTCCTCTCTGGAAGACAATTGCGGATAAATTAGATCCCATATTAGGTCTAGGAAACCTTCTCACACTAGAGACCTGTATCATAGGAGACTACACGGGTATCAGGATCAAAGGAAGGAAGTACCATATAGCACTCATTGCTATGGCGGTTAAAGACTGGTCCTCCGACACTGGACAGACAGTCTTGAGATTTCATATCTGGACTGGGTGGAAGAAATGTCCCAATGTTTCAAAGTTGAGAAACTGATTGCTAATTTCAGATCCTCTCAATGGCCTTTCAGAAGAAATGGGGCAAACTATATGCTCTGTATCTTCACTGATCGGGTTCTCGATATAATGAATCCAGTGAGGGATCACAGTCTTCAAGATCTGGACTTCTCCAGCCCTCCTAGCTTTCCCTCTGTGGTAATCTCACAACCTCTCACCCTGGGATTTTGATGCTACTAGGTTCCCGGCCTGTTTTAGATTGAGAATCTGAGGACACCTAGCCACTAGAGATAGTTCACTATATCTCTCCCCTCAGTGGTGATGCCCTCATTGGGGGGGAGGGGGGACAGTTGATCTGGGTTATCCAGTTACTGTTTTTCTGATTCCTTTTGGTACCTTTACTCTATATGCTTTCTTTGTCCAGTAATACAGTATATCCAACTTTGGAATGTATGGAATGTATGTACTGCATTCAGATGTTACTGTTTAAACCATTGTATGTACAGTTGAAAATTAATAAAAAGAGAATTTCAAAAAAAAAAAGCACGTGTAGTTATCCCCTCCTCGTCAAGCAGTTTCCAGCACAAGGTCAAGGGTATTCCCTAACCTAGATGGTTCACTGACCATTTGCAGCAGGAAGCTGTCCTGAGTGTATGTTCCCTACCATTCACATGTTCCATTCCACCCTGCACACTTTATACTGTAGGCCAGTTCCAGAGATTCCACTTAACAAATATCCCTCTATAACAGAAAAAAAAACCAGTCCCTCCCTAAAACACCATGAAAAATAACAGTCCCTTCCTAAGGCAGTAAGTTACATATTTACTACTATCTCAGAGCTACATATCACTGTATAACTTTACAAAGAACAATCCTCTCTGTTAGGATACATTAGTGGATGCACTTGGTTGTGCTATCTACCAATCCCAATGCAGCACCACCACCCCAATAAGTATGAATGAGCTGGAGTGGGAGGGATGGGGTGGTGGTTTTGGCTCACCAGCAATCTCCTGTGAGTCAATCAGCCTCTTACACAATGGTGCAGCTCAGCCTCTTTCCTCAGGCAGGAACAGACATATCCCAGTAGTTCATGCCTTTTCAGCCTCCAGCTTCAAAGTGCAGCACTTAACTAAAATGGCTCTTGGCTAATTGGCTCCCCCTCCCCCAAGTCTAAATCTGCTTGCAGTTTCCTAACTGCCACAGATTGAATTGAAATCCAAATAGAGCTCCAGTCCAAAACAGCACTGATTAAGCACCCAAATCCATATCACCCTCCCAGTACACGCTATTTGAACAACAAAAAGCAAACTTAGGAATAAATGTTTCCCTGTAGTTCAGCCTCCCACAAACACCAGGAAACACAGACTGCACTTCATTCATCTTCAGCCTCCAGCTCCAAAGTTATGCAGGTATATGCATGTTGATATACCACCTATGATGTTTTATATTGGTTGGTATGTGTAAAAACATATATGTCCTAACATGCATTCTCTATGGGAATATCCTTTGCCAGGCATGGTTAGGTAAGGGCACACACAAATATAGTCCCTGAGGTAAGAGTAAATATACAACCACATTGCAGTACATTTTTGCCAGTTCTACACACATTAGTGCTATACACAAAGGGCTTACAAGTTTTTCTCTGAGCACAGGATAGTGTATCGGCATAGTAAAAGAGGTGCTGGAGTCTGATTTAATAAGGCACTTGTATGCACAGAAGTGCTATGCTGTGCGCAATGGTTTCCCAGCACTCACACTTCTCAATTGCAAGAATTGAGAGGTGAGGGTGCCAGAGAGCTTTTTCATGCCTGAATGATCACATTCTTCCAAGCAAGAATGTTTCTTCTAGGAGGGAGAAGGTTATACAATACACAGAACAGTCAACAACAGTAATATAAGGGAAGGGAGCTATGAAATTGGGATCTGCTTGATGCCAGGGTTGTGGGCAACCAATTCAAAGGATTCTGGGGCTGCTGGACCACTAAGAAGGACTGACAAGAAATGATATATATAGATAATGGTGTAGCCATCAAGGTACAAGGATAGTGGGGTGGGGGGGGCATCTTTGACTGTAGCACCCCTGGTGCCGTATGCTGACACCTTAATGTTAGTGGATGCACAGTCTATGTGTGACCACTATCATCTGAACTGGCAACTTGCATAAGTGTATGCCACATAGATGAAAGGCAGTCACTGGTACCAGCACTTTCTTCAGGTATGTTAATTAACATTGCTCTGCAGAAAGTAGAAACTGTGGACCAAATAGGATTTCCAATACAAAATCTTCTTTATTAATGAACTTCTTTAAAAAAACTTCTTCCAAGATTCCTTACATAAGCATTGTTGGTCACTTGCATACGATAAAATTATCAAGTGCTGTGAGGTCGAAATGGTTTCCAATCACCCACTGGTACTTCTGCTCCCATCTCCCTCTCAGGGATACTGTCACCTGATGCATTTCTTGCACAAGGCACTTTTTCGAAGGATGACATAGTACTACACATATATCCCTCTTAACCAACCCATTTAAAGTGACAGCATCTAAAAAAAATACAAGTGCAACGAGTTCCGTTCTCAACACACTCATTAGGCCACCTATACATATAAATATACACACACATTATTAAAATAAATCCATAAATAACAAGTACATGAAAAATACTGTGTCCCCAATAAAATAGTCATGTGGGCACTAGGGATACATTGTTTATTTTTTTTGCACCATCAAAGAAGCAAAATGGACATGCTGTTTATATGATCCTTGCAGGTTACAATATAAAGTTCTTCATATTCATTCTAAGTGAAAAAATAACTACCCCCAAAAATGGGTCTGTCAGGAAAAGAACAAAAAAAACAGATAGTAAGCTTTTAGTGAACAATAGATGAAAAAAAAAACAGATATCATTTCCTTCTGCTTGCTACCCCATGTGTTTCTCCTTTCTAAGGTTTCTGGACAGCAGTGTTAATTAACATACCTGAAGTAGGTCTCAGTGATTATCTTTCAACCATGTTTTTTGACCAAGGCACTATGACTCCCTGGTTGCAGCGACTCTTTGTTTTATAAGTGTATGCCACCCTGCCATCAAAGGGGAAAATTCACACTTTGTAGACAGGCACACCCATTTTTGTATGCCATTTCTGATGGGAGGCAGCATAGGGAGCCCTGTGTGCTCCTGAATTGCACAACTGCATCTACATATACCGTAGTGAGCCTGCTATGTCAGACCCATGACAGGAAGGAGCCTGTGTCATAATCTTAGTTTTTAAAGGTTGTAGTGGGCCCAAACAAAAACAAAATTTAAAATACTGTACAACACCTTTAGTTCAAAAGCATACAATAGTTGCCCAATAAGGACACTGGCAACAAAGCCAAAATTCAAAGAAATGCTGTATTTTACTTACCTCAGTAATACAAAGCATCACGGGCAGTCTGTGTATTATGATTTGCTTATGCTTTCCATAAAGCTTTTGCATTAGTGAGGTATGTGCAGTTTGAGATGCTATTTTATTCTTTATATGCAGTCTCAATGAGGATATTCTTGAGCTAGAGGGTAGGCAGAGGCAAATACAAATATATTGGTTTATTTCTGTGTTGTGCCTCTTTGTGCTATACAATAGATCTAGTAGCTGTGGCAGGTCATGGGAAAGGTCAAAAAACAAATCAGTTGCATTATTTACCTGTGGTACAGATCAAAATGATTTGGGAGGCACACATGCAGGCAATCATGATTACAGACAACAATTCCGGCACCTTCAAGAACAAAATACAACCACAGTAACAAAAAAGAATCAACACAGGCAATTCCCCAGCAAAGGGTCTGACTCAAGACCAGGAGGGACAAGTGGGTCAGCAGTAAATGGAAACAAAAACAAGTGGTTGCTGTGCAACAAGTTGACCAAACCCAAATATTACAGTAAATATTTCAGATTATACTTTGACTCCCACAGAGGAAGTGATTGTGTCTAAAGGTATGTCTTTCATTCCAAGATATGCCCCATTTCCTTTCATTTAGAAGTTTGATCTTTTCAAACTGTTCTGCCAAATAAACCTCAAATACCATTTTGCAAATTTGACTCCTGATAACCTTCCATTAAAAATACGGGGCTACTGTATTTATATATAGAAGCATAACTGTCAACCTTTCTTCCCTGAAATGTGTGACAAGATGCGTGACAAATGAGCAAAATGTGTGACACATCATCAAACTTGGCACTGCAAGCCCAGAACACTATGACTATCAGTGCACTAGTGTTAGTAATGTGTGTTGATAACAGAGCATAATAGATAATTATGAATTTCTGCTTTAAAGTCTTAGTGGGAAATGTGGAATATCCCCTTCTTCATGTGGGGCAGAGGATTTCTGAGGGGTAAAATGAGTGACGTACCTTGTAATGTGTGACAGTTGAGAGGTATGTACAGAAGTAAATTCAACAGATACCCATAATTTTAATTCCCACATTGTTCATATTGTAGGAGATCAATCCCATATTGATACAAGTGAAAATGACCCCTTATTAAATCTGTATAATGGAAAAGGAGACTATGTAGATAAATGTTTCACTATCTCTTTCTCCATCTACAGATACAACCAACTCTGAGCCATCGATTTACTAATTCAAGCAGTTTGAGAACTGAGGACAAGTGATATGGATACAAATGAGCAACATCAAAATAGATCAGCTCTGCAGACATTTTAAGGTCAGCTAACAGCAGGAAGGGAAACAACACCTTCAAAGCCACATCTTTATTTTGACCAGGGTCAAAAAAGCTACTCAACCAGCATGACTTTCCAAAGTTCAGCAACTAGTGAAGTGAATACATTGTTCTCCAATAATTGGGGCAAAAGGTATTACAGTGTGTCAAAGGCTTAAACAGAGGCAATAGAACCATAAAAAAATAGACATGCTTGAGACAATCTGCTGAACAGAGGCATTGTTATTATGAACAAATGGGTCTACAGTACAAGGAAGGAGTAGTCAGATAACATAATTATGTAAATTATTACAGGCAGCTGCCTTGTAATCCAGTAATTCCCTTTAAAAAACAAATGGGTGCTTTATTATTTGAAGTTTATTTGAAGTAGTTTTTGGCAGGATGTTTTACTGAGAAGGAACTGTGTTTCCTTTTAGTTGACACCCTGTTAACCCCTACTTTTCACATCCTGCTGAATGTACGCAAAGATCCATTTCATCCACCATGTCATACTGTAGTATCAGGGTTGGGGCTACTAACAGAGAAATTGTTTCAGTTTGAGGATTTTTTTTTTTGCAGAACATTGCAGAGACCCTGCCTTTTCACTTGAGAGACACAATGCAAGTTTTAAAACTACCTGCATGATCTTTTGTGGGGACCAGACTTCAAATGGCTCATAACTGATATGGCAGTTATCTCACTGCCTAACTCACTGTTGGGCTAGCAAATGCACAAGCCCGCTCTGTCTCATCTCACACAGCTTTTAATAGATTCTGCCATAACCTACACAGCACCTGCAGGGCCAGCTTTGCACCTGTCCCCAGTGGCAAACAAGATAAAAGGAGCCACAATCCCAACATGTGGTCCTGCCTTATTGCAGTAGCTTCAAATAGGAGGAAACCTCAGTCCAATGCTCATTCTCCCAGCTGTGCAATCATTTAGTGGGGCCACCTCAACCTGCTCTGCTTTTTCTGGACTGCACAATGGCATAATGTGGATGCCAGCTTCTCCTTAACCCTACTGCCATCCAACCTGATGTTCTCACCCCAGTTCAGTGCACTCATGAGAGAGGGAGAGCAAGGGTTGGAACTGCCTTTTATGCCCTCTCCCACCCCTCTATAATCATGGACCCAGTTGGTCCCTACAAGCACAAATCCAGCCAACCAGCCACATGCCCTCTGGGGGAAGACTGGAAAAGGCCATTGGGGCATCCCCACACCAGACACCAGGCCACAGGGAGGATAGTGGGAGTGGTCTGAGGTCATGACCCTCCCAACTTTACATTCCCCCTTACTAAAATGTGTGCTAACTCCTGCATAGAAAGTTAGAGGAGTCAGTTGCAGTACCCCTTGACATCATACTATAAACATAAATAAAATCCGAGAATAGAACATAGAAAATTGGTTGGCAGATGCAGGTACCATATAGTCACACTTTGACCAAGCATGTAGTATAGCCTTTATTAATTCACCACATAAGGCTCACAGAGGTGTCGAAGGAGCTGCCCTCAAGTCCTCTGTTCTGACTTTTGTACCACTTTTCTGGTGTCTATGTTGGGGGGGGGGCCAGTTGTATTATCAGGGCATTTGCCTGATCCACTAATTCGGACTCTTGGTTCCTACTGTTTGTCTCAACCAATGTGTACGGAGTACAGGTCCTTCTATTATAACTTGTTGTAGTTCTCCAATTCAACAAATATAAAACATACACAATCACACATGTCCCCATAATGCAAAGCATCATGGGCTGCATATGCAAATCACCACAGAATATTATGCTGGTTCAACTTTAAGCAGAAACGCATGGTGCCGAAAGGCCTCTCACACAGTTTGCAAAGGGTGCCAAAAGAAGACATAACCCAGATAGACCATTTTAGGGTAGCTGGTTCATTCCACTGGGGTGTCAAACAGACGAGGCATACTGATGAGTCCTGGTAGGATGAAACCTGTGTCTTTGTCTTCTGTTGGCACCCTTTGCAAACTGTGTGAGAGGCCTTTTGGCACCATGCATTTCTGCTTAAAGTTGAACCAGCATAATATTCTGTGGTGATTTGCATATGTAGCCCATCATGCTTTGCATTATGGGGACATGTGTGATTTTACTTTTCTTTGAAACGTGGCTTCCCGGCCAAATGCCCTTTGGGGTAACCATTGCCTCAGTGCTTGCACACAGAAGTTCTTTGTCTTTGAAATAGTTTTTTGTTTTAATTGGGTTCACCACAACACAACCCAGATAGACCACCTTAGGGTAGCTGGTTCATTCCACTGGGGTGTCAAACAGACAAGGTATACTGATGAGTCGTGGTAGGACGGAACTCATGTCTATGTCTTCTGTTGGCACCCTTTGCAAACTGTGTGAGAGGCCTTTCAGCACCATGCATTTCTGGTTAAAGTTGAACCAGCATAATATTCTGTGGTGATTTGCATATGCAGCCCATGATGATTTGCATTATGGGGACATGTGTGATTTTGTATTTCTTTGAAACTTGGTCTCCCAGCCAAATGCCCTTTGGGGTAACCATTGCCTCAGTGCTTGCACACAGAGGTTCTTTGTCTTTTAAATATAAAACAGGTCTCATCTTCACACTCTCCTCGCTGTGTCATCCTCTTCCCTAATGGGAAAGGAACTAACTTCATTTGATTTTGTGTACAATCCTTGATTCACCAGTTTCTGTGGCTGTACTATGAAAACAGTCAAGTTGACAACCAATTAAGGCTGTGGTTCCCACATGTCCTGAATTTTGTTACATCCCTAGGGCTTAGATTCCTCAGTAGGACACTGTCCCTAGGCTGGATCAGGTCACCCTGGAGCACGTTCATATTGTCACTTTTGTGCAATGCCAACTCTCACAGCAGTTTTCAATGTGATGCTACAAGTCATCTTAAGGTGCTTGTTGTGTTATAGTATCCTTCGTCCAAGCAATCTACATCCTTCTCCTCTTTCTCTACTTGCAAGTCCACAGCCAATTGGGAGTCTCTGCAAAACTTCAGGTAGAATAGGGCATAACCAGTCAATGTGTGGATGTGCCCATTGTAGGCCAGCACAAACTTAGGTAGATAGTCTTTCCACTGGCACTTCTTCTGTGGGAGCAATCACAGCATATCATGTAGGATGCAGTTAAACCTTTCACATTTGATATTGCCTTGTTGGTGGTAGGGGGGTGGTGCAGCTTTGTTATGTCCTGTAGAAGATGAACATTTCTTGGATAGTGCTTGCGTGATAGTTCAAGCCCTAACCAGAGTGGAAATCTACAGACCAAACTTAGCAGGTGAACCAGTGTTTCACAAGGGCCAGAGCAGTGGTGCAGGCGGTTTGATTCTATGCGGGGACTGCTTCTGTGTAGTAAGTGAACATGTCTGTCAGGATTAGAATGTTTTCAGACCCATCAGCAGTAGCTTCTAGTAGGGTGTAGTCCATTGTGAGGATCTTCAGTGGAGTGGAGGAAGTCATGCAAGTGGAGAAACATCTTTTGCTAGAGCACAATGCTTGGGAGGTGGCCACCTAAACCTGGACATTGGTGGTCATGTCAATCCAGTAGAAGATCTGTCATGTGACTTCCAGCAATCCATGCTCTCCAACGTGTCCCTGATGGTTGTGTCTAGCTCTGAATACAGCGTGGCATAAGGTTTGAGGAACTGCAAACTGCCATAGTGTTTCCTCATTGTGGGGCTGAGTTAGAACCTAGTACAGAAGGCCTCTGTCCAGAATCAGCCAGCCTCTTGTATGCCACAATTTTAGCCCCTCCTGGGTGAGATCAGACATCTCCATTTGGGTGAGACTTTTCTGGGCTTGCAAGGACTGCATAATGGGCCTAAGGGAGGGGTTTTCCAGTTGTTGCCTCTGCAAGATTGGCTGGGAATATCCATTTCAGACACATGTAAGCTGCAGAATGCATGACACCTGGTCACCTCTGTCCCCTCTTCAGGTCACTTCACTGACCATAGGCATGCCTTCGCCTCCACGGGATCAATAACCAGGAAATCCTTTTTGTCTGCTTCATCCTACAATTCCTGATGTTGGGGGAGCCTGGACAATACATTCACATTTTGTGTCTGCCCTCACTGGCTTGTAACAAACATCAAAGTCCAATTCTGCCAGTTGAGCCACCCATCTCTGTTGTACTACAACCAAACTGACAGTACCCAAATATTTGAAGGGGTTATGATCCATCTGCATTTTGAATTTGTGGTATGTGATGTACTCCTTGAACTTCTCTATTACAGCCAATTTAAGGTTATGGAATTCCAACTTGAAAGGTCTGTAATTCTCATAATTCCTTTCTGCCTTGCACTGTTCCTGGCTAACATACCCTATTGGACTCTCTTCTTTAGTACTTTGGCAGTTTAGGAATAGAAGTAAACTATAGGTGCTTCAAGTCCACTTCCTCATTAAACAGTGGTAGTCCATTTATGTTCCCAGGTGTCCATGAGGATATCAAGATTTTTCTTGAAGCAGTCTAAAGGATTTGACAATGTAGTGGGAAAAGTTGTTCCAGTATTTAAAAAAAAAAACTCTCTGTGTAAAGAAAGTACCTCCTTTTCAGTTTTAAAAGATTTACCCTGTAACTGTTTGGTATGGCTGTAAGAGTTCAATGGTAAATCTTCTGAGTCCCATTTCGGAAATTAATTCCTTGCATTAATGTCATGCATTCCTTGTTTTTCATTACTTTGAGTACTAAAATAAGATCACCTTTGGTCATCTTCTCTCTAAGTTGTGTAATCCTAATGAGTGCAACCTATCTTGATTAGTGAGATTTTTTAAACCATATATAGATTTAGTAAATTACCTTTGCACCCTCTCAGGTTTTAGTTTGTGACTTTTGAAATCATGAGACCAAAACTGGGAACAATAATCAAGGTGAGGCTGTACCAAGCTTCTGTATAGTAGAATAAGAACATCTCTGTGCCTATTGGTAAAGTTTATTTTTATGCACCCCATGATTTTAGATACCTTTGATATTGCAACAGAGCTGCTTGATCAGAAATACAAGTTCTGCTGAATTACAACCCTATGTCTCTTTTTTCCTTTACAGCCTTTAAAGCAGATCCTCGCCAAAAAAATTGTTGCATGTGGGCTATTCTTGCCCAAATGGAGTGCATTTTTCTGAGTTAACTATCATTTCCCACCTTACAGACCACATGGGAAGTGTATCAATATTTGTCTGCATCCTGGCAACCTCGTCGTTGTTTGTGACTCTACTTCCAATTTTGTTATCATCTGCAAACTTATTAACAAATCCATATAAACCCTGATAGAAGTCACTGATGTATATATTGAAGAGAATCAGACCCAGCACAGAATCCTGGGGCAACCCGCTGGTAACACTGATGTAGTTAGAGACAATGCCTCCAACTTTGACCTTTTGTTTTCTGTTAGTCATTCAATTTTGGATCCAGTGTATAATTCTACAATCCATGTTTAAATGATCTAATTTGGTAATAAATTTACCATGATGAACATGGTCAAATGCTTTTCTGAAATTCAAATAAATGACTTCACAAGGAATATTAATATTGAGAAGTTCACTAATAGGCTCATAAAACGATTTTAGATTGCTAACACACAAGTGCCCTTTAGTAAACCCATGCTGCATCTTGTCAAGTATGTCTGCACCATTTATGGTATCCAGTATTGTTTCTTTTAAAAGTCCCCCCATGATCTTTCCAAAAATTGCTGTTAGACTAATATGTTGGTAGTTGTTTAATGATTGTGTGTTACCTTTTCTGAGTATTGGGGTAATGACTGCATTTCTCCAATCATCCGGAACCAAACCCATGTTGAAGGACTTGGAAAAATGACACTCAGGGCGTTTGATAATAGATGTGCTAGGTTTTTGATTGTCAGTGGATGCACATTGTCTGGTCCTGGTGCTTTGCCTGGTTTGATTTGCACCAGTTCCCTAAGAATTTTGTTTGCATTGAACAATTGGCTACCCAAAACATCCTTCAAAACTGGACTGTTAATTTTGACAAGTGTTTTTGTTCTGTTTTTCTTGAAGTTTGTGCCAAAATAGTTGTTTAAATTCTTGGCCATAGGAGCAGTGTCATTGATTAGTAATTATTCAATTAATAATCGTCCAACACTATATTCCATACCTTTGTGGGAGTTTATGTAACTAAAGAAAACCTTAGTGTCTGATCTATTTCTGGCTAAGGTAGATTCTAGGTTACATTTACTGTTTCTTATTAAGTGTCTGCATTTTTTAGGTCATTTTTGTAATGGTCATAACTGCAGGGCAGTGGCCAGGGGGGTGCAAGAGCTGAGGTTGCAGTAGGACCCACACTGTTAAGGGGCCCACTGCTTCAGAGGTCAGCATTAAAAACACCTTTTCTCACAGACAAACTTACAAGTTTCTCTCTGGATATTGCTTATCCATTTGAAATTGGGTTTGTCAGCAGTGGTGTCAGAAGATTCCAACTCCAGTTTCACATGGTTGGGGGGGTACAGAAAAAAGAAGCAATAGAGCCCATCACTCAAAACATCTAATCTTGCTGCTGGTGTCCCCAGGAGGAGCAGGAACAAATTACATTGTTCAGTTCTTTGATCATGATGCCAGCAAAGGGGGGGCAGCATGGACGAACTATGTATGTACAGCAGGACTGATACAAAAAAAATTTACACTATAATAATTTCATATGCGCTAATGGTTATTTTATATTTATTGGTAGGGAAGCGGGCCCCACAAAATATTTTGCAGGGGTGGCCCTTACAGTTGTTGGCACAGCCCTGCATAAGTGATATTGCAGGGATCAGTCTTGAGCCTGCTGTATGATCTCTTTTCTTTTTTCATAAGCCTCTTGATGCCCAGCATAAGCCATATAGGCTTGATCTTTTTCCTGGTGGGAATCCACTTGGCCTGTAGTTCTCAGAGCGTGTCTCTGAGAATGACTCACATGTCTGTTGCAGCTTTGCCTGCAAATAAAGACTCATAATCCCAGTTTGATACTACTCTTTCTTTTTATTTAAAATCTGCTTTATTGTAGTTCTCTACTAGCTGGGTCTTTATGATGTTTTTTGTAATATCATGAATCACAACATGAATCATGCAGTTGTCACTGTTGCCAAGGGGATGTATCATGTTGCATTTGATTACCCTGTTTTTGATATTTGTCAGAACCAGATCTAGTAAGTTATTTCCCCTTGTGGGTTCTAAGACTAACTGATCTAGGTCACACTCGATGATATCCATGAGCTCAGAAGCAATGTGACCAGTGGCTATATTACTGACCCAGTCAATATTATTAATATCAAAGTCTCCTAAAATAACAATGTCCTTATTTGTCATACATCTACTGTACATAGTCTCAAATAGTTTTTGACTATAGTCATGGTTGCTACTTGGTGGCCTATAGCAAGTCACAGTTATAACAGGTTTTGGTTTACCATCAATTTCTATCCCAAGATGTTCAGTAATCTGGTGTAGAAGGTAATAATCTACTGTTTAGTTTATTTGTGATATGAACTGCCACACCACCACCTCTGCGACCTATACAATATAACTGGTATAGGTTGTAGCCCTTAATTTGGTGTCCCCAGAGTCTTTCCATTATATTTCATTTATTGATATTACATCATCCTGGTGCTTGTTTATTTCAACCATTAACTCAACCATCTTGTGATTAAGACTCCTAGCATTTAATGACAAAATATTGAGCTTTGTCGTGCCAGTCCTATAAACTTTTTAGATTGGTTTGCCTGTACGCCAGTAGTAGGGCATAATAAAGTTGACACCTCCTCCAGTACTTAGTTTAAATTACACTGGATGACAGTTGCAATTCTTCTTCCTAATGCTGTTGCCTGTCTTTTGTTTAAGTAGACACCATCTCCATTGAATAGATCTGTGTGGCCCATGAAAGTAATTTGGTGTCCTACAAATTTGAAGCCTTCTTTTGCTGAAAATGTACAAAGCCAATTATTATGCCTGTAAATTTCCCTCTTTGTGCATCTACTATCCCCAGGTTTTGGCAGGATTTCTGAAAATATTGTAAGATACTTGAATTTGTTCAGCATTTCACCTATAGTCTTGATATATTGCACCATCATGGACTCTGGAGTTCTGCTGATTGAATGACAACCAAGGAGCACTGCTGTGTGCGTATTAATTGCTCAAATTCTTTTTAATGTGCCTCATCCTGGCTCTGGGTAAACAGGACACTTGAGTATTTTCTCAGTCCTGTGTTCAAATAGTGGTGTCTGTGTATTGCACGGTATAATCTCCTGTCACTAACACCTGCTTTTTTTCAGTACCATTATTAATATTGTGTTGTTAAACTGGGAGTCTGGAACCTTTTTGTTACTCATGGAAGAAACAGCTGGAATTCTTCCTATTTCATTAGAGTGATTGGCAATTAGATCTGTCAAGACCTCATGGTCTTTTAGTGCTTGTTTGGAGGCTTCATCAGATCTGAAGTGAACACTGTAGTTATTCTCATCTGGTATGGTGTATCTGTTTATTAAGGTCACAGTATCTGGTGGTGGTGGTGGTGGTAGTGTAGTCATACCCCTTTTTTCCTACTGTTAACTTGCACCATGCATCATTTGTTGTCTACTAGCTTTTCTTCCCAGGTGCGCTTTCTCTTATCTCCCATATGAATCATGTGATCATCACTCTGCTCCTCTGGGTTATTGTCAATTTTGTGTTTTAATATCAATGTCATTTTGTCCTGTGAATGTTCTAGTTTGTCAAGCTGAAATCCTAAAAGGTTTAATTGTTGCAAAAGATTTTTATTCAAGTCACATTTGTCACATACTAAGTCTGTAATAATCTGATTTGTTATGATCTTATACATACAGAAGTCAATGCACTTTAACCGGAATTCCCCATCTAGGTGACAATAGAGTCTGCCAAGCCTGTATAAAAGGACAGTCATAGTAAACCTTTGGCTATCTGGTAGGGGTAAATAATAAGTGTCATTGAATGGCATTGAATAATGGCAGCACAGTCAACATCAAAGAATAAGACTGCTTATACCAGAATACCAGATGGCCACAGGTACAACAACAGTGTGTGATGCAAACATAATTCCTGATTTGTATGACCCTAGTTCGCAGTTTGAGATAATATAGCCCTTATACCCCTGAAATTTAAATTAGTATTATCCCCAAGTTGAATCTAGACACAGGTCACACAGTATGAGTCCCCCTGTAAAAGGATTTTTCCTTTACCACATGCTCCTAACTCCTGACCTACTCCATTCTGGACCAGGCTTAGTACCACCCCTAGCCCCATGAGGCTGGCATCTGTGGTGAGACTGAAAGGGTGTTGAAAGCCCATATATAAGAGTATGAGAGGAAACAGCAATCTCTTGTGTAGCTCCTCAAAGGTCTCCAGGCAGCCTGGCCCACAGCAAAAAGGAACAGCCTGCATGCCATTCAGGGTTTCCCCACCAGGGAGTGAAAGGTATGGATCATCTGTATTAGCCTATGAACCCAAGCACTTGCTGGATGTCAGAATAGTCCAGTCCTGAATGAGCTTCATTTTCTCATCCTCCTCCTAGATCCCATGCCTCAATACAATGTGTCCCAGAAAATGGACCTCTTCACTAAATCACTTGCTCTTGGTTGGCATGGGTTTCAGTCCATAAGCATCATGCTGAGTGAACACAAAATTGGTAGTCATTCTAAATGAGTGTCATAGTCCTGGGAGAACACCAAGATGTCATTCAAGTAGATCAAAAGACACTCCAATGTTCAGTCCCCTAATATGGGTTCCATTAGGTGCTGGAAAATAGATGGGGCATTGCACAGGCTGAAAGGCTTCTGAGTCCACTCATACTGGCTGAGGCATATTGTCATTGATGTCTTGGCTTGATCCCCTCTCATCCACAATCAATTGGAAATACTCAGATGTCAGATCCACTGAAGAGAATAGGGTATCCTCATCCAGTGCACCAAGGGACTCAGGGCAAAGGGTATGCATCTTTTCTGGTAATATTGTATAACCAGCAGTAATCACAACTGAAGAAGATGCTTCAGTTTTAATTTTTTACAGTGATGGCTGGAGAGGCCCTGGGATGGCAAATTGTTAGTATAACACCAGCATACACATGAGGAGACAACTGCTGGTGTCCCTGCATGACTTGGGTCATCTCCCCATAGGCAACTTGTGCACCATAATGGCAGCATATTCAAGGTCACTCTCTGATTGAAAGAAGACATGCTGGCAGCAGTGCTTCATTATCTTCATTAGGTGTTACCTATATCCTTCAGACAGTTCACCTAAACTGGTAGTTGGCCCCTGGCTGTCACTGGTGTAGTCTCCACCTCTTCCCAAATACAGGGGGTGTGCCCCCAAACATTCCCACCTTCCTGTATCCTCCAGACTTGTAGCTCATCTTCTCCTTCTACAAACTACACTAGGATTGGGGCTTCCACCTCCTCAGAGGTGCCAGCTCCACCACTCGAGTGAGTGTATGCAGTCATACCACCTGGATTCAGGATCCATACTGACACATTTCCCCTGGTTACCACAGCCAATATGTGAGCTACCGTCACCTGAAGGCAGGCTAGCAGAGGGTGTGGGAGACACAAGCACCTGGCAAGAAGCCATCTCCTATAGTAACTTGTACCAGTCCTCACCTATGCATCTTAGGAGGAATGGAGACACCACAACTTCAGGCAGGCTTGACATTGCCTGAGTGACCATGCCACTCAATCTCCTGACATTGGGCTTCCAGGTGGACCCAGATCCAAACCACCAACTCCAGATTCAGGAGTATGAAATCCAGAAGCCTATTCAGATCTCTCAGCAGATTCAGCCCTTGGATGACAGGTGCAGTGGGCTTCTTTGCCCTGGAGGCAGTCTCATTGTCCCAGACTATAAAGAGGCCCCTCTGATGCATAACTTGGCACATGCACTCCACGTCAGCATCCAAGCACTTCACCATTGGTATCTTGTGGTCATTTGCTGCCATCAACTGCACCCATTTGGCATCTGCAAGAACATCCCAGGCATCTTGAAATTTCTGGTAGAAGTGGGATGCAGTTATAGGCATCCATTCAGATCTTTTATTTATACTGTAAAACTCCAAATGCACACTCTTACAGTTCATACTTCAGCCTCTGGGTACTCACCGGAGGCATGGGATTTCAGCTCTTCAGACAGTTCCCCACTATTGTACTTTGTAGTCCAACTCAGTCTGGGGTGAGGCTCGAGATCTCATCCCTCTTTGCACCTCAGGGCTGTGGCATCCACTTGTGGTAGATGACAGCACTCCATCCACATGTGTCCCAGTTCCTCTCACTCATAACAGATATATCACCTGTTGGAGTCTACTGTAAGTGGCCACCTCCCTGGGTCAGTTATATGTCTTGGTCTGACCTATAATCTGTAGCCTGCCTTGGGCCATTCACCACTGGTACAGTTCATCTTGTTGGAAGGCCAACTGCACCACTGTTTCTGTCAGCTTCTGCAAGGCAGTGCCATAATGATCCTCTTCTGCTACCATGATATGCACCTTCTCCCATTCCAGGGATGGCCCAGACCTCAGGCACCAACATGAGCCCCATTCTGTTGATCTTGTGACCACAGAATGGTGGTTGGCATAAGCTCACCAAAACTCAAGATGTGCTACTTAAAGTGCAATTTACAAATCTCCATTCACAAGTAGACATCCTGCAAGCCAAGCACAAGCTGTTCTTTTAATACTACTACTACATCACTGACCCACCATGATTCTTATTGGCATACCTTGTCCAGTCATTCTCTAAGGTGCAAGGTAAAAACCCACACTGTTTCCTTGATCTTCTGACAGCAGTCATTGAACTTTTGCATGCATGTGCTGATACAGTAGTAGCCACAGACATGGTCAGATATTTCCAGATATTTTGTGAGATTTCTAAAGAGTTTCTGTCTGCTGCCTCTACTTTGGAAATGCAGAAAGCAGGATATTTCTCTAGATATATCACAGAAATTTCAGGAAATGTCTGACCATGTCTTTGGCTGTGACTGTATGAGTCTTGTCACTATAAACCTTTACTCTGTTAGGTCCTTGAGTGGTACCTGTATGACTCTCAGGGCTCACCAGGTTTGTTGCACCCATTCTTCCACAAGGAGTTCACCTAGCTGCTATGTCTATCCCATGATGTCTGAAATCATCTTATCAGATGGGCACCAGATGTTGGGACAGCACAGTCCTCTGTTCATCGTGAGCTTGTAGAAGCTGGGTTTCTTGATCTGTGAGCTTCTGCTGTAGTTCAGCCAGCTGAGCCTGTAGTGATTCCATCACTGCTCCCTTTTATTAACTACCTACTCAACTTGGGAACCCCTCACTGGCCTGCCTCCCCCCTGGATATCTTACACTGTGATTAAAGGACGATTCTACCAACTACACCAAATGAAACTAGGCAAAGGGGAAACTGTAACTGCACCTTGTACTCATGGACCCTAAAATCCCTCTCCCCCACTCACTATGGAGAAAAATTATAACTCTAGCCTCATGCCATACTGATTGATGTACACAAATACATGCAGATTTACTAATAACAGTAAATAGGGAGGAAAATGGTGGATTAGGATTTTACGAGAGCGCCCCATGGGCACAGTAACTTTCATAATAATCAATATGCAAAACAGCAATACCAATTAAGTTTAGGTTCAAACATACAAGTCCCACAAAACAGTCTCTTTTAAAATGGCTGCATCTCTGGTGGGAGAATCCAGACCTGCACACTGATTTTAACCTGCCCCAGCAATGACAATGAGAAGGCAAAACAAGAAAAATATTTAGGAGAAAGGGACTGCAACAGTCTACGCTAACCAAATGACCTCTAGGGTGGTGCATAACTTGGTGCCCAGTATGGGTAGTCTTAGCCACTTGGCTGTTCCCTCTTGCCGTCTTGTGGCTGCCTTGCCCCTTTGCTGTCTGCTGCATCATGGTATCCTCACCCTTTGTTGTTCCTGGCCTGCTGGTCACCCCACCACTCCTGATATGATGCGTTTTCCACTGATCCTGGTATGTTGGTTGGTCCACTGCTCCTGGTATGCTAGTTGCTTCACTACTGTTAGTAAGTCGATCACTCAGCCACTCCTGGTCCTCTGGAGGGCCCACCCCCAAACTGTATAGCTGATGCAGTTCCTAACTACAGGGTAGTGTGGCCTCTAACTTCCTTACTCACTATTGGTCCTGCATGCACACAAGCTCTCTGTATCTCACCTCACCCATACAGCTGGCTATAAACTGACCAGCCCCAAGTGCAGAAAATGAAGGAAAGGGGAACTTAACTTGACAAAATCCAAGCCACCCCAGACAAAATAACAACAATCTCTTGCAGAAGACCCCATCTGTGCTGGAGGCCACTACTGGTCATAACAGGAGGAGCTTTGTTCCCAACCATTGATGGGGAGTACCCTTGTGAGCTCACTTTATCTGGTCTCTTGCCTCAAAGGAAGAATCACAGAAAGTTCCCAAACCCCTTTGTTACATGTTAATGAAAGCCACTCTGGTGAAAAGGTCTAGGGTTACAGACTTAGCCCACATAGCCTCCAATGGGCTTTTCCACAACCACCACAGTACCTGTTGGGCCAACTTTTCTCCTGGCCCCAATTGTACAGCAGATCAAAGAAGCCACTGCCCAATGCTGGCCCGGTGGTGCTGAGGCACTGGATGTCACACCTCGTGCCACGATGGGAGTGAGTGCGGTCCACCAGGGGTCAGCAGAGGAGGAGAAGAATTGAGCATCCCAGGGACAACTCTTCTTCTCCAGGGAGGGGGGTCACCAGATGTTGGTGCATGCCTGGCCCCCAGTGGTGGCTGGAGGCTGGCACACCAACACTGCATCTACAGGGGCAGAGGTGGGTCAGACACCTGAAGGGGTGCATGTATGGGGGTGTGCATGATGCCATCACTGGCATAATTGCATGATCCACCTCTGGGGACCACGAACAAGGAAAAGGGCTCCTGGTCAGATAGCATAAGCTTCTGCCCTCTATGGCCTGCCCCGAATGGCATTTCCTCCATTCTGGATCTATTCTAGGTGAGTTGTGCTTGGGCAGCAGCTCCACACCTCCCTGCCATGGAGAGCAAGCCACGTGGAGGTCAGCCTGATATCAGGATGCGGGCCCATAGGATGGTCAGAATGTATAGCCAACTAGCAGCCAAGGGGAAAAAACAGTAAAAAAAAAAAAAAGCATATGGTCCCACCTCAGTATGGTTACTTCAAGTAGGAGGAAATGCCACTCCAATGCTCATTTTCCTCACTGCATGGTCATTAACAGATGCCAAAATCTCAACCTATTCTGCTTTATCTGGTCTATGTGATAATGTAAATAAGACACAGCCTCCTTCGTGACCCAATATTTTGAACCCAGCATGACACACACATAAAATTGTGAGAGCAAGCATGGGAACTTCAGAGAAGCTATGATGTAAGTAGCTCAGGATGAGTAAAATCACATTTATTGTAGATTGAAAAATAACAATAAACGAGTAAATAAGGAAAATGGGCAACCTAGATAAAGTCAGCAAGCATTTAGTGTTTAATAAGTACATTGACCCCATAGGACCAACAGTGAATCCTAAAAGCTAACAGTGACTGTCACGGAGTGCACAGTATATCTGTCATGCTCATCCAGCCGTAAACCCTTTCACAGTCCTGCAACACTGGCAACTCAGGTTGCCTGTAGACTGTAGGGGATTTTGTTATCAAAACCCCTTGGTTTAGAGTTGGCCCTTTAAGACCTCTCTGCACTGCATGAACTACTTGTTGGCTATTCCTGTGAGGAAGGGTTAACAAGTAACACCTGAACAAAATAAAGGGGAAGGGGGAAGAAGTGGGAATAGGAGGTTTAGTTTTCTGTTATCAATCAATCAATCAAAATCTTTATTTAATCAGTCGAACATCATTGAGCAAAGCTCATTTACAAGATGGACCTGAGTGGTCAAGAAGTGCAAGTGTTATTACATTGACAAGGGTAGCATAAACAGTAATACAATGACAGGGGTAACATAAACAGTAATACAATGACATAAGTGCTAATATATAACAATATACATATGTACACAGCACATTAAAACTTTTAATCTGTGAGACAGAAGGCAATGGGCACATCAGGAGTAATATGTAGATTATAGGACCTAGCAGGCATTTTGAGGTGAATCTTGGGACTGGAAAGCAGGGTTTTATCAGCATATAGGAACACGAAAAAAAAAAAGAGGGGTAGGTAGGGCAGGGTTTAGGCCTTGTGGAAGCAGTTGCAGAGTTCTGGGAATAGGGTGGTGAATAATCTTTTGAAGGATATTAGGGTAGGAGGTTATTTAGCTTCATGGTTTTTGGAGTGAATTCCAAACAATTGCTAGTGAGTAGCTGATAGCAGCCCTCCCAAACTGGGTGCAGACATTGGGGACCTTAAGAATGATCATTTTGCTGATCCTTAGGTTGTATGGCCTAGAAGTAATTTGAGTAAAACAGTCTGAGATATAGGTAGGTAGCTTGCCTGATAAGGCTTTGAATATCAAATTGCAGCATTCCTATTTCTTCTGTGTTGTAATGATGTCCAGTTAACTGCCTTATAAAGGGAGCAATGATGGGTGCTGAAGGGAAGGTCAGTAATGAATCTGATGGACCTGTGGTATAGGGTGTCCAGTTTATTTAAGAGGGGGAGTGAACAATGTCCATACAGAAAGTCAGCATAGTCAATGAAAGATAGGAATGAAGCCTGGATTAATCTTTTTTTGGAGTCTCTGTTGAGGTAGTGCTTTATTCTAAAAAATAAACCAAGCCTTTGTCTCAGTTTCTTTAGTAGCTCCTCAATATGGACAGAATAGTCAAGCTTGTTATCAATCCAGACTCCAAGGTATTTGAAGTTATCAACGAATTCCAGCTTCTCTCCAAGTAAGGTGGTTATTTGTAGGGTGGTGGATGGTGGGGTAGTGGCAGAGCAACTCTTTGAGGTAAAGAACATAGCTGTTATGGGGAGCCAAGCAAAGAATGAAGAGCAAGAATCATCTTAGTAAAGCTGAATACAAGCTCTTTGTTGTTCTTGTGTTAGCAAAGGTAAAGCAGTTTCCATGTAATTTAAACTAGTGTCCCGAGTGTTCTCTTTGTGAATGTTCCCCAGTTATCTTCCCCATCTGCTACTCTGTCACAGTACCCAAGTGTAACAGCAGAGCAGTAGTATTAAAAGCATGAAAAAGGGTTCAAGCAGGAAAAGCCTCTCTCAGTTCAGACTGATACCAATATGTCCACATGCTTTGCAAGTGAAAATAACAAAGTTCTACTTAGAGTGTAAAGCAGTGAAACCTTTGCAGAGTTACCAATGACATCCAACCAGACCTGAAATCCAATAAAAAAATGCCAAAGGGCAGCAGAAAAAGCATTGCTGGGGCCATGTAGTGAGTTTACTGAGATGTAGTCTCCTTCTTGACCCAATTGGCACCCCACCCAATGTTTTGAAATTAGCATGGCACACACTCAAGAGAGGGAAAGTGAGACAGAGAGAGTTGGAGCTGCCTTTAATCACTCTCCTACTCCACAATAATGAGGAACCTGGTTGGTCCCTGCTGGTGCATAACCATTCAACCAACTGGGGGATCCCTGAGGTAAACCCAGAAAGGGCTGTTACAGGGCCTCTGACACTGGGCACCAGGGCCATGAGTAGGGGGTCTAAGGTCATGACCCTTCCTCTTACACAAACAAATGCAGTAGTTCAGGGAATTTGGTTGGGAGGAACAGCTGACATGGTTTACATTCCGAGGAGAGAGCGGATTGCATACTGCTGCTGTTTTCAATGTACAGGGCAATTAAAGAGCATAGTGATAGCTTAGGCAGAAATTAAGCACAGAAAGGTTACGTGAGTAATTCAGGTTCACAAAGTGACTAAGCAGTAGATGTGGGATTTAATTCCAGTCTCCAGGTTCATGCAAGCTCTGCACAGTAACCAAAGACCAAACATGCTCTCATGCCTGAAGAGGAAAAGCTTCCAGCCCCCACTTGCCGTTCTCCCATTCTTCAATGCACATAGATTGCATCAGTAGCAAACTATGTGTATTCTCCCCTTCTTCAATGCACATAGATTGCTATTGATGCTCAGCTGATGGAACAAATAGTGAACAGTATGCTGCCCCTTGACCCCCACCCCATATACAAGTACTCAGTCTATTAAATGCTTTTACTGGTAGGTAAAGTTGCTTAGTAATTAAAACAAGACCTATACCACCACTGTCAAAAATACTAAACAGTTATTTACCTAGGATACATAGTATTTATTGTGGTATCACAAAAGATGAGTCAAGGTACAGTACATAGCAGGTGGAATCTACCACTAGAGTTTTTTTTTACCAAATATTAGCCAGTAAAACAGGCAAACTGGTAATTGCAGGTGACTTTAACATGGCCATGGAGCCCATAAAGAAAAACCCTGTGTGGTGCGCACTGTGAAGTCCTCTGACCCCTTGCCGAATGATGCCGCAGCCATTACTGGGACTAAAATTAGTTGATCATGATCTCCCCACTAGGGGCCCTGCTGCAAAGGGCAAGTTACAGATCTGGTTCCAGACGAGTGTTAGGGGATGCTGACATTGGGTGTGGAATCACTGAGTCGGGGATATCCCTGCCAGAAGCACAATAAGAAAGAACTGAAAAAAAAAAACCCTGAAAAATTAATTCGCTAATAAATATAAGACTTCTCATATATTGCAAATTTTGTCAGCTTATTATGCTAACTTACATACGGGAAAAAGAGAAGGAGATACCTGCTTTTCAATCCTGTTTCACCCACCTCCATTTTCCACAAATGTCAGAAAACCAGAACGTCCATTTACTTAAGCCCATAGACCTGGAGGAGCTTCAAGTAGCACTAGCCCACTTGAAATTGAGCAAATGCCCAGGGCCTGATGGTTATCTGACTGAGTCGATTAACACTTAAACAGACCTGTTATTAACCCCCCTCCTTAAAGCATTTAGTGGAATAGAGGCAGTTGGATCCCCTCACCCATTGTGGCAGCATGACACAATTTTGTCTATCCTAAAGTTGCATAAAGACCTGACTAAACTGGAATCATATAACCCCGTATCCATTTTAAATACTGATCACATGCTGTTTACTTCTGTTTTAGCAAAGCATAAGAAAAAATTCTCCCACACATAACACATAGAGATCAAACAGGCTTTATAATGCAATGAAAAACCCAAGACAACATAAAATAGATCCTGTTGTTGCTTCAGTATGCATCCAAGACTCAACATCTGACCATGCTGCTGAGCCTGGATACAGCAAAGGATTTCAACAGGGTCTCATGGAGATTATTATATTATGCCTTACATCATTTTGGCTTCACACCTAAATTTATCTCCCTAATAAAGACTACACTGTATATCAAACCCCACATGCAGTAGTAAGAACAGACAGCTCACTTTCACACAGAATTCATTTAATGAGAGGCACCTGACAGATGCCCATTATCCTGCCTCCATACGATTGAACCCTTAGCACAGCCACTCTGCTAGAATCCAGAGATCACAGGCCTCACACACCATGATATGCAGTATAAACTTGCATTTTATGTGGACAACCTCCTGATTTACTTGACAGAGCCTACCAAATGCCTTCCGCATCTCTGGGCTGCCATAGATGAATATGGTACACTGTCTGCAGACATTGCAAGCTATTTCCAGATATTTCGCAAACTTTCTGAAGAGTTTCTCTCTGCTGCCCCTACTGCTTAAATGCAAAAAGCATCAGATATTTCTTAAAATATCACAGAAATTTCGGGAAATAGCTGGCAGTGTCTGTGGCTACTACTGTACAAACCGAATGTGGATAAGACAGTGGCCATTCACATTAACTATGATCAGCCCCAAACAGTTCAACAAACCTACAGTTTTAAATGGAACCAGCCATCAATTAAATAACCTGAAATTCTCATTCCACAAAATCCAACTGAGATATTTTGACTTAACTACCCTCCTTTTACAGCTGCTACATATGCATATATTACTAGATTGTCTGTTCTCCCATTATCTATTAGTAGTAGAACTGAGGTCATCTGCATGAATGCCCTTCCAAGATAATTATATTTGCTCAAAACCCTACATATCTGTGTAGATCATAAAGAAAATTAAGCAATAAGGCATGACAGGGTGTGGTATATAATGGGATATCGTCACTCCTTGGGTGGTTGGGCACAAGGCCACAGGCCCAGTGCGTCCAACCACCCGAGAAGTAATGATATACCATAACCTGGAGTGCTTTATTGCTATTATGAACTGTCTCAAAAGTATTTTTTTCATAAAAAATTAAAAAAAAATATTCATAACCTTGTGAAAATTATGTTTTTGGGGGTGTTGGATGACTACCTTTCAAGAAAATAGTTCCTGGAAGGGTCTGGGCAGCAGGTGGCGCTGCTATAACTGAAGTTTGTGGAGGAGGTGCAGCTGTGAAGTAGGACTCTATCAGTGCTCTATACTGTGGTCAGGAGCCAGGGAAATTGTGCTTGCTTTTATTTTTAGTCTTATAAATACTGTACACAGGATTTTGTAACCGAAGTCACAAGAAGGGGAAGGAAGACTGACAGAAACGGAGCCAACTGAGTAGCAGGGCCACTTCTGGTCTTTTCAAGAGATTAGTAAGTTGCTCGTTGTCAGTATTGAGCTTGGCTTGGCAACTGATAGGGCACATACAGGAGTTTATTTATTGAAGTAAAAAAAAAAATTGAAAATGTTTTTCTAAGCACTATTGTGTGTGGAAAAGCGGGTGAGGTAACAAAGCCGAGAATGCCTTGGCACACCTCTGAGGGAGAGAGGAGATAGCAAGAGTTGCAGTAGAAGTGCTTCATTTAAAAAAAAATAGTGGGTTGCAGTGTGTCAGTACATTTCAGCTAACTGAGGCTGCTAGAAAATGTACATTCCTTGGTAGTGGCAGGGTCACGGGGTATTTGTATGGGAACTGAAGGAACAGGTGCAGATGTGATTTGGTGAGAATGAGGAGGCTGGTGGCCGGAGGTTTTTTGAAGTCGTGATGATGTAGCTTGATATCATCACAGCTTCAAAAATGTCTCGGCCAATCAGCGTTCTGCATTTACTTTCCTCAGTTCATAATAGTGGATAGCTTATTGTGCATTGTAAGGGAGTAATTCCATCGAGGGATTCTGGGGACATAGGAACCTCGAGAGCGAAGCATGGGAGGTTCTCATGTCCCCAAATCCACTAGATGGAATTATCCCTTGTCATGCACAGTAAGCTATTCATTATTTTTTTTAATATATGGATGCGATTTTTAGTTCTTTTTTTTCTTTTGGTGGTTATGATAATACTATCATTCAGGAGTGGAACGATAGTATTATCGCATTCGACCTATGGTATTATCATTGTCTAACAGTGGTATTATGAACGAGGGATCAGTGGTATTACCAGGATTTTTTTGAATACTTTTCTATTGTATTAAATTCAGGATCCATATATTAAAGTAGTTTTCATCATTGGGAAAAAATAATATTCAGATTTATTTGGGCAAGCTAAAAAACCCAGGATAGCTTATCACAAACTGCAGCTTTCGAAACAGAAGGTTGGCCATGCTGTCAATGCTTTATACAGTAACTATTATCAGCCAGCTCAGCTGTGCCATATATGTGCATGTCTACACCTGACTTTCACAATGCTTACTAGAAGGACTTGAATACTTGGGACCTAAAGGGGTCAGTTACCAGAATCCTATTCTCCGCCACTGTCCCACGATTATCAGACACATTAAATAATGTGTTCCCTCATGCAATATTATTTCAGTGGTACAAGATCTGGAAAGACAGAAATTACAGTGGATTCCTAACCCTGGTACAGGACCTTGCATATGATGCAGCCTTTTGGCTATCTCAGATTGGCCCATTGGTCATGTAATGGGAGATGTAGGTTTAGAACATCTATATCAGTTTATAGAGGGGGGGAAACGTCTCTGTTGTTTGCACAGTTTAAGCAGAAACATGGGCTATCAAATGAAGATCACTTCAGATTTCCACAAATGAGACACTTTTTACAATCTGAAAGAAACCCCAATAAGTGGGGACCCCGGCACATCCCCTTCTTGTCCTGCTACAAAACTCTAAATCAGGAGCAATGCCACAACACTTTATTTCTCTGAGCTACAAAGCCATTACATTTACATCTGTTGTAAGTTATTATAAGACTGACCAACAATGGTTTGTAGAGTTACATCTTCAATTGACAGACAAGCAATGGGATCGTATTTATATGCAACAGCGTAAGACTGCCCCAGCTTTGCTATGGTGAGAATTCACATGGAAAACTATGATTAGGTTCTTTATAACCCCTGTTAAGGTAGCAAAATTTGGAACTGTGTATGCAACAAACTGCTGGAGGGCATGTAGGGAAGTAACAGCAACCAACTTGCATATATTTTGGCTCTGCCCAGAGAGACTTTTGGAAAGAATAGAAAATGAGCCATAGCAAATGTGCACCAGTTTTCCAAGTCTGACTGTCTCTTGCTTTAGTTCTCTATTTTCCATCAGGTTGAACAAGCATCAGAAATATTTTTTTGAGTATTGCCCTGACAGCAGCCAAGAAGACCATTACCAAATGTTGGTTGCAGGCCCTCCTTCTTATAGTAGATCACTGGAAAACCCTAATGTGGCCTATTTTTGCCATGGAAAAATTAACACACCATGCTTAACTTGTTGGCTGTCACTCAGGGGAAAGGGTAACAAGTAACACCTGAGATCAATAAAGGAGCAGGTTGTACAAGTGGGAAAAGTAGGTTTCATTTTCTGTTATGAGGAGACAGCCAGAGACTGAACTGCAAGGAACCTTTTTGTAAAGCTGAATGCAAGCACTTTGTTTTTTGTGTTACCGTTACTAAAGCAGTTTTTATTTAATTTTTTTCATTTTTTCATTTATTTAAAATTAAAGCCTATGGACATAAACTGTTCATTTTCATATGCACTGTGGTCAAGGTATACAGATTACAGAGAGACAAAACAAGAAACAGTACATACAAACAATGTATCAATTATTTCCTATAAGAAGTACAAATATCAATTGTACTAATGTAATTTCTTTGAGTTATTGCAAAGGATTTGTAACTTATCAAAAGCCTAATGTTTTGGGGGTCCAGCTAAACTGGTGTCTGGAGTGTTCTCATTGTGAGTGTTCTCCCAGAAGCTTCCAAGTTCGCTCCGCTGTCACAATGTCTCAGTGTAAAAGTTAAGCAGTGGAACCAAAAGCATGAGGCAGGTTTCAAGAATCAGGAGTTCTACAAGAAAACCTTGTAGCTTACATTTTCCAGCCTGTGATTTGACAAGGACTTCAAAAGGAAAAGGAGGAGCAAGAGCTTGGGAAGCAAACATGATAAAGTGATACTTATATTGCAAAGTAGTGAAACCCTTCACAAAGTACAAGTGGCATCAAACTAGACCTGGGGCATGATTAAAAAAAAGAAAGAATTATGCAAAAACAGCAGAAAAAGTTACATGCATAGAGAGGTGTTCCGTTATACAACCTCGGCATCTTCTGTGTGCCTGAGATTTTGGAAAAAGTTGTATTTTTGTGATCTTTTACTCATTTTATGGTTGCCTGTGCAAATTATTTTATGCAGATGCTGCAACTGGTATTACAGTATCAATTCTTGCAATTGGGTTCACCACCATTATGAGTCATAAATTTACACCCTTGTTCCTGTTCATGTGCCATTTTGAAACTGATCCCCCAGCAGTCGGGTACTACTGTACTTACCACTATGAGAAGGGGACACCAATAGTCTATAAAGGTAGATATAATGTTAGTGCAATGGGCATGATGTTTGATGGATGCCCAGAAGCACACAGACTCATTAACCTGAATGTCCACACAGCAGTAGAGTTGAGCAGGAAGATGCTTTTATTTAAGTACCAAACTTCATCCTTCTGGGATCACATCAGTGAGGGTTCACATCTCCCTAGAGACTGAGACAGATGATGAATCCATTTATGTCTTCCTCTTTGCCAGCACACACCATATGGCAGGATAGCTCCAGTCAGGAACTACTGTAAGTAGTTATGAAATATTGGCATTACAGTATACCACTGCACCTTTTAGGTAAGAGGGCATTTCAGCCAAAACCAGGCACATGGAAACAATTGCCCTCAAAGCAGGCACTAGGCTTATGGCACTACAGCAGATGCTGAGCTCACTGAAGAAGATTGGCATTAACACAAAGTGGGATAAATTATATTCAGTAGCAATTAAAAGTGAACATCACTGGCAGGCAAAATCACTTGACAGCTACTGTACAATTTTTGGCCTGACTCAGTACAACTTTGAATATCAGAGAATAAGAGTCCCGAATATCTGGAAGTAACGGCTTTGGTAAGCAACCACTTTTTCTAATCATTTGAATGAATGCTATAAATAATGGAAGTTACTCACCTGGTACTGGTGCTTTAGGGATTATTCTTTATAGCACTCCCACAACCTTACATAATGGATTATGTTCACCTGATAGGCTGTCGATGCTTGTGTGAAACATTTGAATCCAATCCCTTAACCCTTGGTCTTCTCAGGAATCCTCCATTTGATGTCTTCCATAGCTGTAAATGAAGTGTGCTAATGCTTAGAACCAACTACTACATGCTGTCTAATAACTATTAGAGTAAGAAGTACATGAGACTGGATTCAGCTAGTCTACTTTATTTCTTTACTGAACTTAAATTTAGCAAAGAATAAGGATTGTATTATCATGGCCAGTATGGGCTCTGGAAAAGGACAGTCTTGTCTAGGCAGGCTCCAGAGTGCCATAGAGAATGCTCCCACAATCACTTTTACCAGTGAGTAAACTTCAGTTGCGGATTGCAGTCTTTATGGCATTTCCACAAACATGATATCATGGGTTTTCAGAAGCAGTGCACTGAATAATGGGAGGGGAGCGACTGACCAATTATGGAATCATGCTGTTTTTGCCACCTGCAGTAATGCTTTGCCAAATCCAGACCAGGAGGCAGTACCAGTGTCCAGTCTATAGTGTTTAACAAAGGTATGAGCTGAGGATCAGGTTGCAGCAGCACAAATGTGCTATACTGAGGCCAATTTTTTCTCTGCCCATTATTTGGCAATTGCCCTTGCAGAGTGGGTATTGATGCCCTTGGGTGTTGAGTGGTTTTTGGTTTTGTATGCTACAGAAATTGCTGTCTTGTTCCACCCTTCTGTGGTGGCCTTGGAAGCTGCCTTTCCCCGTCTTTTGTCCATTGGTAATAACAGCATCTTTCTGAGCATCTTATGTCTTTTGTCCTCTGTAGGTATATTATTTTCACTTTGGGCATGTCCAGTGCTCAAATTGGACTCTACTGGTGAAAGTGAGTTGGAGTCTATTGCTGGTAGCTCAATGGTCTGGTTGTCATGAAAGTGAGTTGACACCTGTTGAATGAAGGAAGGCACAGCTATAAGTGATACTCTATTATGAAATAACATCCGGAATAGTTGCTTCTGTGACAGTGCACTGAGCTCACTGATTCTTCTGGCTGAGCAAACTATCACAGTGAATACATTCTTTAGAAATGCCCACAATAGTTCCACCCTGTCCATGGCTTCAAAGGATGCCCATGTCATTGTTTCTTTTTTCATTTATACTTTTCCCCCACTCGTCCATCTCAGGTGGCTGTTCAGCCTTGCCCCTGCCTCCCACCCTGGCACCCACCTCCCCGGTCCACCAAGCCCCAGATCCCTCATGGATTCCCCCCTGTGGTGGGCCCAGGAAAGGAAGAACCATCCTCTCCTCACACTGTGTCTCTCATCCAGATTGAGGGCCAGTGAACCGGTGATAGTGAGGGGCAGGGGTAGGCAGACAAGGCTTCATATAGCCTGCCACTGCCATTTTTGCAGTTTTTCTCATGCTGTCCCTGCCACGACATAAGCATATGTACATGGAGGCATATGCATTCTACAGAACCATGACCCCTTGCTTGGTACCAATTGAGCTGCAGGCACTACCTCTGGGCCTCCTCCCTCTGGTAACCCTGGGCTGAGTCCACAAATCTTCCTCCCCCAGGGGAGGACAGCTGTCTTCCAGATGCTCAATCCTCCCCCCTAACCCCTGGCAACCTGACTTTTTTCCAGAACCCAGGTTGCTGGTGTGGTGAGAGATAAGATGCACAGTGCCTCTGCACTCTGCACCACTGGGTCTTCCCCCTTACTTGTGCATTTATGACCAGGATTAGGTCCCATGGGGCTGTGAACTGGTGGGTGCTTGGCTTAATGTTGTTGGCCACTTTTAGGAACCTGATGATGTATGGATGGGCCCCTGCTGGTGTGCTGTTTATGTGTTCTCTAACTTTGGAGAGTCAAATCCTTTGAGATGATGGTGATAGACCATGTTCAAGGCTGTACTGCAGAAACAGTAGTATTTGTGGTACGGATGTGTGTTCTGGTACAATGTTCATTGTGGAAACCTATCTAGTGAGCACTCCACATCACCTCTTATAAGTCCCTGTTGTCAAGGTTTTCCTGTATTGCAATATTGTAGTGATGACTTAGTGATGGTATCCTTTTCTCAACAGTTTCTCCCTTTCATGAGCCAGGCCATTAATTTGAGGCTGTTGGGATTTGGGTGACATATTGGTTCCTGTGCCAGTATGTCATGATGGTGAGGTAAGATACAATGGCCTATGCCCATTGAGATCACTGTGGTGAATCCAGGGTAACTTAGCCTATATGGAGTTATCAGAGTGACCATGTATATTGTCTGTCTTACCTTCAGCAATATCTGGGGAATCACACATTGAGGGGGAAGGCATATGTCCTGTAAAATGTTCACGGGAGAGAAAAGGCATCCCTTTGGCTGGACTTCTTATCTATGAAGAATGAATGTTGGGACTTGAATATTCAGTGAGGTGGCCATCTAGACTACCTCAATTGGACCCACCTATTGTATAGTTTGTGGAATATTTGAGGGTGTGGGAGCCACTCTCCTGGATGTGTTTGTTGGTGGCTGAACCAGTCTGCTATAATGTTAAGCTTGCCTGCTAGATATATGGCTGATATGTGCAGTAAGATGTTATGGGTCCAGATGATTATTTTCGAGGCCTCCAGCTGCATCTTTTTGCTTCTCATGCTCCACTGTTTTGCAATGTAACATACAGTGGACATGTTGCCTGACCTGTTGAGGACAGATTTTGATTGGATTAAGACCCAGAAGTGTATCATTTCATTTTAGATGGCCCTCATCTCCAAGACATTAAGGGAGAGTTTGCTCTCTGATGTGAACCATTTCCCCTGTGCTAACCTATTAGATGTTGTTGCACCACAGCCCAGGAGACTAGGGTTCATATCTATCATGAAGTCAAAGTCCTGTCTGAGAGGCACCCTTTTGGACAGGTTGCATTGCTGGGTCCACCACTGGAGTGATCCTTTGACCATCAGGAACCATGACCATTGTCATCAGGTTGTTGTCTGTTTCTGCTACTTTCTGGATGGATAGGTGTTGAAGTGTCCTCATCCTCCATCTGACTCACAAGGCTGTATCTATACATAAAGCAATTGTGACCAGTAGCTGCAGAATTTGTGCTAACTTTGCTGTTTGGAACTTTGACAGGGATACTGCATGTAGATTGACATTGTCTGTTCTCCTTGTGGATTTCTTGACTATGCCACTTGCTGTGTCAATAAGTGTACCCAGATGCTCCATTTGGTGGGTGGGGCTGAGGGAGCTTTTGCTGACATTCATCACCTATCCATGTTCCTTCAGTGTTTCCAGGACTTTGAGTCTCTCTTAGCTGCTTGTTGTGGGGATATTGTTCTTACAATTAAACTTCTTCATACGGGACAATGCATATTCCTATCTCTCTTAGATGGGCTGCCAGTACCACAGAAACTTTTGTAAAGACTCTGAGGGCTGAGGACAGGCCAAATCGTAAAGCCTGGTGCTGAAAGTGTTGGCCAAGTATGATGAATCTGAGGTACTTGTAGTTTTCTGGTGTCTTGGGACGTGAAGGTACATGTCCTTCATGTCTATCAAGGTTAGAAAGTCACCTTGTCTGATTGATTTGATTTTTTAGAACTGTATAACTGTGATATACATCCTCTGTTGTTTATAGCTGTTACTACTGTACTAAATTTACCTTGTCTTCTGCTACTTGTCACAAAAATTGTTATTTGGTACTATAATATCCTAAGCATTCAATGTGCGCTTCTTGTATATTCATGCAATCGTGTATCCTTATGCTGCTTTTTATTTGCTTCTGTTAACTGTTCACTTGATAACCTGTGTGTTATATCCATGTGCACCCCCCCCAGGTCACACCGGGAGATAAGCATCTTGTTGCTTAGTGTGCCTTTCCTGGTGAAACAATTGCAATAAATAAATAATATATAAATTTACCTTGATTGTCTCCGTCTTGAACTTGTTCTGTGTTATAAATTTGTTTAAGTATTTTAAGTATGGAGCTGGAAAAGCCAGCTGGCCATGTGCCTTCCTCTGCCTGCCCTCAAACAGCCTTGCCTGGGCAGACAGTGCTCACCTACTAGTGGCTGCAGCTAGAGAAGCTAGCTGGCCACATGCCTTCCTCTGACCACCCTCAAGCACCCTTGTCTGGGTGCCCTTGACCATGCGAACAGCTCTTGATAGCCAGCAGCTGTGGCTGGAGAAGATAGCCGGACACGTGCCTTCCTCTGCCTGCCCTCAAGCACCCTTGCCTGGGTGCCCTTGACCGGGTGGATAGATCTCACTGAACAGTGGCTGAGGCTGAAAAAGCAAGCCAGCCATGTGCCTTCCTCTGCCCACCCTCAAGAGCCCATGCCTGGGAACCCTTGACCAGATGGACAGCTCTCGCTGACCAGTGGCTGTGGCTGGAGAAGTAAGCCAGCCAGACACCTTCCTCTGCATGCCATCAAACACCCTTGCCTTGGTAAGCCAGCTATTTTGCCCAGGACCACACTCTTGGGGCTCTGATTGGCAGCTGAACTGCTGAGCTCCAGCCTGATTAGCTGCTGCCTTTATGGCCTTTGCAGGGATTGGACACTTTGATTTCCCTTACTAGCACAGCTTTTTCCTTATCTCCACTTTGTTTCTGTGCTCTCTAACTTTGTTATATTGCTATATTTTAACTTGGGAACCTGTACTAAATTGTGTAGTGTTATACTTAGTGGTGTAATAATTTTAAAAATGTGCTAGGTGATTGCTTAGATTATTAGCAACTGTATTTGTGTGTCATTTACTTCTCTCCTTACTTTCTAGCTAAATTTCTCACTTAAACTAGATCTGCCTCCTCCCCCTCACTTCTGACTTTCTGATTTTCTGTTATTTGAGTTTCTTTTGCGGTGTCTGACCTCAACTGCCTAGCTGTCTGGCAGCCCGCCCCTCTCCCTCCTCGCTTAGCTTTTTTCATCTTTTGTCTTCTTTGCCCTCTCCCCACCACCCGATTTTGCTCCTCATCTACACTTTTGCCTAGTCCCCTTCTTAAAATAATATCCTGCTCTCTTCTCTCCTTTCATGTGCTTTTGACCAGGCGGACAACTCTTGCCAACCAGAGGCTGCAGCTGGAGAAGCCAGCCAGCCAGGTGTCTTCCTCCACCAGCCCTCAAGAACCCTTGTTTGGGCAAGCCTGGTATTTCGACCAGGACTGCACTCTTGAGGCTCTGATTGGCCACTGAACTGCTGAGCTCCAGCCTGTATTGGCTGCTGCCTCTATAGCCTTTGCAGGGATTGGACACTTTGATTTCCCTTACTAACATGTTTTTTTTCCTTATCTCTGCTTTGTTTCTGTGCTCTCTAACCTTGTTATATTGCTATATTTTAACTTGGGGACCTGTACTGAATTGTGTAGTGTTATACTTGGGGGTGCAAGAATTTTAAAAATGTGCTAGGGGATTGCTTAGGTTATCAGCAACTATATTTCTGTGCCATTTACTTCTGCCCTTACTTTCTAGCTAAATTTCTCACTTAACCTAGATCTGCCTCCCCCCCCCACCTCTGACTTTTCTGATTTTCTATTATTTGAATTTCTGTCATGGTGCCTGACCTCAACTGCCTAGTTGTCTGGCTGCCCACGTCCCTCCCTCCTTGCCTAGCTTTTTTCATCTTTTTTCTTCTTTGTCCCTTTCCCCACACCTCAATTTAGCCCCACGGCTATGCTTTTGTCTAGTCTCCTTCTTAAGCTAATGACCTGCTCTCTTCACTCCTCTCAGGTGCCCCTGACTGGGCAAATAACTCTCGTCGACCAGCGGCTGTGGCTGGAAAGGCCAGCCAGCTGCATGCCTTCCTCCACCTGCCCTCAAGCACCCTTGCCTGGGTAAGCCAGCTATTTTGACCGGGACTGCACTCTTGGGGCTCTGATTGGCCACTGAACTGCTGAGCTCCAGCCTGATTGGCTGCTGCCTTTACGGCCTTTGCAGGGATTGGACACTATGATTTCCCTTACTAGCACAGTGTTTTCCTTATCTCCACTTTGTTTCTGTGCTCTCTAACCTTGTTATATTGCAATATTTTGTCCCACCTGCCCGCCCAGACCCCAGCCTCTATTAAATGCTCTTTATGCAACACAAACACCTCCAGCTTTCAGCTACTGGTCATCACTTTCGGCAGCCTTCTCTAAAAGGAATCCCTCTCTCCTAACACTTTCAGCCATCGTATAGCTAGCTCCCCCTTGTTACTCAGTCCCATACCTAATCTTAGGCCTTTTTTGCCAGCTTCGTAAGCTGCTATAAGTTCAATGGCACCTATGGAAGCTGCCCTTTTTTCAGCTGCATTTTCCTGTTATTTAACACTACCACCAAAGTAGTAGTAGTTCCTCTGCACCAGGGTCCATCCTACTACCTGGATATATCCCAGTTGGTGCTTAATCAAAATAGGACCTTGGCTTATACAGTGGGCACTGATCCCAACATATTTAGTATGCCTTTTCCTCAGCCCATGCCTACCATCTATAATAAAATGCTTCTCTTCTTGCCGATAAAAATGACATTATATGCACTGTCTCTCACTGGTCACCTCGCTGTCCCCAGTATAACTTCCCAAAATATATTTCTTATTAAGTGTCATAATACAACGCATACTCAAAATAATTCTAAGTTGTCTTAGGAAACTGCTAGTTTTTCTCTTACTTTGTTCAGGAAACGTTGAACTAAACCCTGGCCCACCCTCTGCTCTAGATGCCCCTTCGCACCTCTCGCATCTTAAAGGCATCTGCTTTCTGCACCTGAATGTTTGCAGCTTGCTTAAGAAACTTGACATGATCCAAGCGTGGGCACTACATGCTTTGACAGACATCTTTATTATCTTGGAGACTTGGCTTACAAACACAACTTTGGAAAAAACATTAATATTCCTGGATATAGTGTTTTGAGGTGTGACAGATCTACCAGGGGTGGGGGGGGGTTGCAATTTACATCAAGAGCAAATTCATAGTTATAGTTATTGATTAAACCTCTATTCCAATAGAATTTGAATGCCTTGCCCTAAAGTTATCACTAGAACCTGAAGTGGTCTTCTTGATAACTGTATGCTACAGACCGCCCTCTGCTGGGCTTGGCATAGTACCTCACCTTCATGACCTGCTAAAAAAGGTGAGTTCTGAATGCATAATAATGGGTGACTTCAGTCTTAACTGGAAGGACGAGTGTTCCAAAAAAACGTAAGGAGTTCTGTGACACACATGGGCTAATACAGATTACTCCTGAGGCCACCCACCCTAACAGAAAAAAAACCTGGACTGTAGTACTCTACTGGATCTTGTGCTTGTTAACAAGCCAGATAACATCACCCATGTAGTGGTCTTTCATAATGACCTAAGTGACCATTGTGCTAAGGCTTGCATTAGGTGCTCTCCTCATCTAACCTCATCTTCTACCTTCAAGCTAAAAAAGATATCTGAAACATTTCTGCCAGACTGTCTTTTTGGCTGACCTTGGCAATATTATATGGCAGGATTTCTGTCTGGCCCCTTCTATCACGGAGGCATTCGCCATTTTTCATAGCCTAATATTGGGTCTGATAGATAAACATGCCCCAATTAGGAAGATCAAGACTAGGAAAAGATCACCCAACTGGTTCTCTCCTTCCTTAAAGAACACCCTCAGGGATAGAGACGTATTGTGGTAAAAAGGCAAGGAAGTCAAAGTTATGTGCTGATTGGCTTGCTTTTCATGTAGCAAGAAATGCTTGCACTAAACTAGTTAGGACAGAAAAGGCCCGCTATTTCCAAGCAGCCCTTGAAGAAAATAAACATATTTCTGCCAAGTTTTGGAACATCCTCAGAGAGGTTGAGGGTCATTTACCTGCCTCTCCCTTGCCCACCAAGATAGTGTCTGGAGACGCTACATGTACAGATAGGGCAGATATCCTGGAACAACTCAACAATCATTTTGCTACAGCAGGCCTTGCACTTGATGTCTCTCCTGTCAGTAAGCTAAGCTCACATGGTGATGTTAGAGATGGCTTAAGCTCCAAACTGAGATCCTCCTCCTTCAGTTTTCGCCCAGTAACCTTTAAGCAAGTGGAGCACCTCTTACTGTCACTGGATACTAAAAAGAGTGCTGGTGCAGACCACCTAGAACTGTTCTTTCTGAAAACAGGTTGTTATTATCTGACTGTCCCAATCACCCATTTATTCAATACCTCATTGGAACAAGGTGCGATACCGCCGCTCTGGAAAATCATGCACATTATTCCCCTCTTCAAGTCTGGTGACCCTAGCAATCTGAATAATTGCTGGCCAATTTCTCTACTTCCTATTCTTTCAAAACTTCTGGAAAAAAATGTTAACTCCCAGCTTAGGGAGTACCTCAAAACTGAAAACCTTCTAAACCCAGACCAATTGGGTTTTAGACCCAAACACATTACAGTACAGCATCCGCCCTAGCTAAAGTGTCTATGGACTGGCAAAATGATTTGGACGCAAAACAACATGTGTCTTCACTCTTCCTAGACCTTAGCAAAGCCTTTGATACTGTGGACTATAGCCTTCTGCTGGATGCCTTGAGTAACCTTGGCTTAGATAGCACTGCCATAAAATGGTTTAAATGCTGTCTCACTATTAGAATGTAACAAATTAAAGCCCTAGGGGGCCTGTCCCCTCTAAAAATCTTACCTTGGGGTGTACCACAAGGCTCCATCCTGGGCCCTATACTCTTTGCAATCTACATTAACAATACTGATTCACACATATATACAGCTAACACACATTTATCTGCAAATGATACAATCCTTTACACCACTAATACTACACTGGAATTAGCTCACAAGGAACTACAGCATGATTTTGTCATTCTTCAGCATAACCTCCTAAAGCTTAAGCTTCTTCTTAATGCCAAAAAGACTAAATCCATGATCATTTCATCACATGCCTCCCCAGCCCCATGATGGTCAAGTAGCCATCAGATCTACACCTTACTCAGTGAATCACTGGAAATTGTGGATAATTTCAAATACCTGGGATTCTGGCTGTACAACAGACTCAACTTTATGGTTCATCTGAATGAACTAACAAAAAAATTAAGACAATGCCTCGGTGTATTCTTCCGCATTAGGCACCTTCTTACTCCAGAAACCAGGAAGAAATTAGTCTAAAGAACATTTTTGCCACTACTTGACTATGCCAACTTTCTTTACAGCCAGTGTCCTAACTTGGTGCTCAGTAAACTTGACACCCTATATCATCGTGTCTTGAGGTTTATCCTGAATTCACCCCTACGCACCCACCACTACCTTCTGTATGAGGTGTTGTGCTGGTCTTCCCTTATGTTGAGGAGGCAAAGAAATGCTCTTCTGTGGTTCTACAGGGCACTAGCTGATAAACTGCCAGCCTATATCTCTAGTCTATCAGAGCACACAAAATGGTCGTATGGTTTGAGACATTTCACATTAATCACTTTTAACATACCTAGGATAAAGATATGGCATGGTTCAGCTGCTACTAACTTCTCTTTCCCCTCCCTGTGAAATGCTATGCAAAGAACCCTAAGGATCGCCACTATTCCAGGTCCCTCTACTTTCAAATCTCTGATCACAGATTGCCTGAGGGAATCCTGCAACTGTCACAGGTGACCTCTTGTAGACCACTCATTGCTCTTTTGGTTCCTTACAACCCTAACCTTACCGATTACAATGCTAGCACTTTTCATCAACTGCAATTCTTTCTGTCTATAATAGCTATCCCCTCCCCTTTTTGCTCCTCCTCCTTCCATGCCCAGTTACCTTTCCATTGATTATTTTTTTATGGGGTTCATCTGAGCACAGTGGCTTGGGGCTGTTATATGTCTCTACTCTAGGGGGCACACCAGAGGCTGTTTTATACCTAATTCCTATGGTGTGCGAATGTACTAGACTTGCTCTAGATTTGATTTAGCATGTATTACTTAAGACACCATATCTGATGTATAATGTTTTTTATGCCTATTGTTATTTTGTATTATTGTTTTGTCATGTATTTGTCCCTCCCTCCTGTCCAAGACCACTTTGAAAATGAGATTACTCAACTGTGTTATGCCTGGTTAAAAAAAGTTTTGATTGATTGATTGACTGATTGTTTGAAGTATAGAATTCATTCATTTATTCATTACAAATTGGGTTTACAACCTTTGAGTCAGAGACTCATTTACAAAAGACACCTCATCGCAGGGAGGGGCAGACATCAAGACAGTTATTACAGTGCAGATTAAAACAGAGGATAGCATTACAGGTGCAGTAAAAGGAACATTTAACAGAGATACACTTAGGTTACATAATGTAGTAGCTTGTATGTTACGTAGGTTACATAATGTTACAAAATTGTGAGTTACACTCATGGATATAGTAGGTCCTCAGAGAAGACAGTGGGTTATATCCCTGTTTGGGCATGGTAGAGAAGGAGTGGGTCTGGGGAAGGGAGAGGCTGTACAGTGGATGTTGTCAAGCCAGAGGGCAAGGCGGGCGGGTACCACAGGTTACAGCAGGGGGTTAGTTGCACCGACAACAGCGGGTATTAAAGATATGGTCCAGAAGGGCTGTTTTGAAGAAGCCAATTTTTGGCAAGTTGGAGATGCAGCTAGGGAGGGAGTTGAACCAGGTGGGGGCTTGGTAGAGGAAGGATCACTGGGCAAGAGAGATCTTGGTTCTGGGCACCTTGAAAGTGGTGTTAACAGAGCTACAGGTGGTGACAGACAATGATGACTGCTGTAGGGAGGTGGAGACCCCCGGGGGGAGAGTCCTAGCAGTGATTTCTTAGCGAGAAGGCAGGTCTAGTAGAGCAGTCACTCCTCAAAGTTGAGCAGATTGGTGGTAGTATAGAGAAGGCAGGTGTGAGTTCAGCTGGGGGCACCAGTCAGGAGCCTAAAGGCCTTATTGATGGAAAGCTGGATTTTGGAGAGTGCAGTGTTGTGGCATAGATGGGCAAGCTGTAGTCCACGAGGGACAAGATGGAGGAGGTGATGGCCAGCTTGAGGGCAACCTGAGGCAGGCAGTCCCTGTGCCAGAATAGCAGGCCAATCTGAGAGTTAATGGTGGCTGACAGGGCATTAATGTGGGTGTGGAAGGAGATGGCAGTATCGAACATGATGCCTAGGTACTTGTATGTGGTCACTTGTTCTAGTGGGTGCAGAGTGCTGGGAATAATCAAGAGGGGGGTATTTTTAGCTTTTTTTTGGCGGTGGGAGAAGAGCATTGATTTGGTTTTCTTTAGGTTAATGACCAATCTGCGGTCGCCGAACCACTTTTTGGCTTGGTTGTAAGCTTGCTGGAGGGATAATTGGAGGGAGGTGGGATTGGGATGTGAGGCAATGAGGACTGCATCATTGGTGTAGAGGAGCATTTTACCGGTACATGAGCTGGGTAGGGTGTTGAGGTAGAGACTAAAAAGTATTGGACCCAGGATGGAGCCCTGAGGGACCCCTGAGCAAATGGGAAGAGTGCTGGAGAGGAAGTCACTGATCTTGACATGCTGGGATCTAGCAGAGAGGTAGCTAGAGAACCAGGAAATAGGACCACCAGAGAAGCCAAGTTGGTGGAGAGAGTCCGAGTAGACGGGGATGACAGACAGTGTCAAAGGCCTTGAGAGGTCAATGAACACTGCTCCTACAAGGCTGCCAGAGTTGAGAGCAGCATGCAGGTGTTGGGAGAATTCCAGGAGAGCCGTGGTTGTATTGTGTCCTGGGTGGAAACCGTGCTGATCTGGGCACATAATGTCATACTTGGTTAGGTATTCAGAGAGCTGGATCAACACCACTTTTTCAAGGGCTTTAGAGAGTGGGGGGAGGATGGAGATTGGCTGGTAATTGTTGGGGGTGGACCGGTCCCCATTCTTATGTATGGGTGTGATTTCAGCAGTTTTCCAAGCACTTGGGAACTGACCCAGGCATAGAGACTGGTTTAGAAAGTCAGTCAGGGGGACTAGGACTTCGTCCAAGACCATATGGAGGATCCTGGAGTCAAGGGGGGTCACTGCTGGGGTTATTGCTGCCTAAGGCTTTTAGCAGGTGTGGCCTGGCTTCTTGAAGGATAGCGTGTGCAGGTAGAATGGTGGGTGATGCAGGACTGGAGGGAGAGAGGTGGGGATTGGGTCAAAGAAGCTGCTGGGGAGGACTGAGCTTAGGTCAGAGAAGGAAGTGTTAAGACAATCGGCTACAAGGAGTGGATCTGTGGTGGGGGTGCCATTGATGGAGAGCTGAGATGGTGGGGGGGAGTGGGACTTCCCATTTAGCTGTTTCATATTATCCCAGAAGGTCTGGGCTGAACCCTAAGTGAAAGCGAGGGTGGTCTGGTAGTGGTCTGCCTTGGCCAGCCTAATGGCCCAAGAGCACTTATTGTGTTCTGCGTTGTAGGCCTGTCTATCAGATACCTTTCCAGAATGAGGCTTAAGTCTCCTATATTTTGGGGACCATAAAGAAAGTTGCGTAAGCCCCTTTTCTTATTGTGATCTTGGAATTTCTGCTATTGCCTTTTTTGCTAGCAGTTGTCCTAAGGAGTTTTAGACTTGTATGGGGAGGCTTGTTTCTTTGACACCAGGGACATTACTAAATCTTTCCAACCTTAGTTTGTATGTGAATTCTATGGCATAGCCCCATGATATCACATCTACTACCTATTTGTCCCATGTGGCCAGTTTTCATTGTTCCAAGAAGTCTCAAAGTTATCCCCCTATTGGTGGGGAGACTGATGGCAGCTGTTTCAGTTGTCTGTAGTCATTGTGTGTTCTGTCTGCCTCCTGTGAATGAGTTGAAGTGGCCACATGCTGATGTGACTCTGCCTCTGAATCTGTTGTTGCTGTGGTTCTAATAGGATTTGAAGTAGGCTACTTTATATGAGCCGTAGTTTTGGCTACGGTCGTGAACATTTTCCCTGCTCCTCCAAAAATTTCTGTTTCTAGCCAAAGGTAGGTATGTAGAGTGCTTGTGATTTGCCTTTCCTCAAGTTCTTGCCCTCCTCCTTAACCTTCAAGAATTGTTCCAGGTCCTCCTCGAATATTTTAGACCCTTTGAAAGGCAGTTTCTGTAGTATCATACTAGGAGAAGTAGATGTACAGAAGGCTAGCAGGCCATTTATATACATCTCCTGCCATAGCAGGTGTCAGTCCCCTTTACTCATATTCAGTAGATATCTATCAAGTTTAGATTTAGATTTAGTTTCTAAGATATCCCTTGGTAAAGCATTCCACATAGGGATTACACGTTGTATAAAAAAATTTCTTCTTAACTGAGTTTTTTGGTAGGTAAGTCTTAGTTGATCACTGTGGCTTCTTAATGAAAAATCTCTTTGGATTTGAGTGAAGCCCAATTCAGCAAATAGTGTAGGGTCCCTTGTAATTTTGAACATTAAGAGAAGGTCACCTCTGTTTGGAATCTGTAGTAGCTTCCCACAGTTTGAGCTATAGTGCTCAATGAGCACTGTTGGTAACTTCTGCCATTCTAGCATTATTTTTCAGCGTGTCCACTACCATATCCACCAGGTATTTGATTATCTGGAGGGATTGATTGGCCAGTTCTGCTTGGGGCATTTTGGATTCTATGAATTTGGTCAGGTCATCAAGCCAAGTAATTTGAACCCTTGTAGTCTATATCTCCATAGTGACTGACAGCTCCAGTGGCTAGCCCTGCCAGTTTGAATATCTTCTGCAGCATCTGTTGGATCCTTTAGAGGAGCTGAGCCTTTGACTGGTAGTACTGTCTTTTGACTCAGAAGCTATCTAGGGCTACATAGAAGGGGCTGCACACCATAACTTTAACTCATCATCTTGTATGAGATCTGTTTTATCCCAGGATTTTCTTTCTGATATTCTGGCCTGGTCCGCTGCTTCCCATTCTTAGTGGCCACTTCTTGTGTGGCCTCACATATAGGAAAATGGCCAGTAGACTTACGTGTAAGTTGCAAGATTGGAACAAGTTTGTTTCTTTTAGGTGGTAGAAGAAGGTTGAACCTGATCATCATTTTGATAAATCTCACTAGGATTAGAACTGTGCTGTAAGAGCACAGCTTAGCCATCTTTGACAATGGGTCTTCCTCTGCTGGGTCTTCTTCAATTGATTCATCATCACATGATTTATGGTTGCTCTCATCTGGGTCATCAGGGTTAGGTGGGAGTAGGTGGTGGCCTGGGTTTGGTTGATGTGGGCTGGTACAGGATTGCCCAGAACTGGTATAGTTTTGGCCATGGCCTCCATGCATTCCATCATTTGCAGCATGAATGCTTGCTGGACTTTCATATGCTAAGCCACAAGGGTGTCAGTGTCATTGTCTGACTTGTCATTTGACAACTTCATAGGATCATCCTCGGGAACATTCTCAAGCAAGGTTGGGGAAGAGCCATTTGTATTGCATACTGAGAATAATGGTCCCTGTTGTCCTGATAAGATGGGTACACTACAAGTTCTACATTTTCTTTCCTTGGCCATCATGGAAGTCTGAGACATACAAGAAAAGGAGCGCATGGCCCATTACAGCATTGTGGGTTTGTAGTATATGCATCCATGTCTGTAATCGTAAACAATGCCACCTTACAGGATTAGTTAATTATAGTGCTCCAACATGAGCCTTTTGAGCTAGTAAGTAGAACAAGTCAGCAAGTAATAGCCTGCCTCTGCATCTTGCCTTTTTCAAAATGGCCACCATGGTCTACCACAAAATGGCCAACATATTGGACTGCAGTGGGTTGTGCCCTTCTCAAGATGACTGCTGTGCTCTAGGATCACAATGGGCTTTAGTTGGAGCCCCAAATGCTGAATGGGATGACGGAGAATCAATGAAATGTGTTTGATTGGGAGTATTGACTGTCAAGGGCATGGTAAAATTGTGGTCAAATCACCTTATGTGGTGATCAAAGCATCCATAAGTCCAGAGGGCAGAATGCTTCAATGGTGTCTGTCATTCCAAAGATGGCAACTAGAAGTAACATAATGCCTCATTTCCAGTCATCCTATGCTTGGCTAGTGGGTGCCTGGCATGTACAGAGGACATGTATTCATGCCACTGTGCTGCATGTGACATCATGCACATACACACGTGGACATCAAGAATGAAGAAGAGTGGTGGAGCAGGCAAGAGATGATTGCTCCCCAGACCACAACTCCAATATGGTGTGTGAGGGGTAAGGGGATTTGGAACTCTGGACATAGCATCACATGACAAATACTGTGATATGCAGAAGGGATCCCATTTGAGTCTCAGTAAGAACCATCTATGTACAATTATTTCCTTCTCTCAGCAATCTCTTCATCTAATTAGAGTTTCTGTTCAGTGTTCAAGGTATCTAGACATAGGGGAGGCACTAGGATAATTGCAGAATTAGTTTGTGCCTAGCATATTTTTGCCCTAGAGCTGCTGCAGTAGGGGCTTTAGGAGGATGCCGAGGAGACCATGTGGCCATCCGCTATGAAAGGATGTGACTGTGTACTGACTGGCCAATTATTTAACTGCTGAATGATCTTGATGTGCAGCACTGCCACTGCTCCAATAAGGGTGATGGGTGGCTTATGCCAAACTCTGACTCTGCTAAAGGAGGGGAGCTAACTTCCAAGTAAAGTGGGTGTGATAGGCACAAACTGTTCAGATACTCAGTCTTCATATGCAGCAATATTAAGATGAGGGTTATTATCATCTGCTCAACAAAAGGGTAACCAGATGAGAAGGAAGACAGCGTATAGTTGAAACAGTACCTGGTCATAACTGCACACACTAACCCGTGCAGAGCAGTGGCACATTACAGGTAGCACATAGAAGATTAGAGTGACAGGGAAATATCAGTGTTGCAATACTATAGCTATCCCCTGTTGCTCACCAGGAAGGAGGAAGTGTATGTAGGCACAGCCGGTCCAGTGCTCAGTCGACCTACTCTCATGGTGGAGTTGCTAGAGCACCTGACCCTGCAGTGCATGGGTTGGGGGAATCATGGTTTGATTCCCTGCTATGGAATCTCTTCTATTTCTTTCTTATTTCCTTGCTCCAGTGTCCACACCCCCTCAGAGCTGATTATGTTAGTTCCGGGGGTGCGGGGTGGGTGAAGCCCCCAGCAAAACAAAAGAACAGCTATCTGTTGTTGCTGGACACTGTTTCTTTTTGTGAGGTGGTCATATACGCGGTATCGTCTGCAAAATTATGACCCCATGCCAGCTGAAACAAGTCAACAAACTTGGTCCTGGGGCTCAAAAGGAAGAAGGGAGACCCAGAGAAGGTAGAAGAAGACGTAGGCATGCCAAAAGATTAAAAAAAGGATTAACAAAGATTATAACTTAGTACATAAATTAGGCAAAATATTTAGCTACAAAGATAATTTTCCTGATGTGATTGTGAGGCTATGTAGCAAACAAAAACACTGATTAAGGTAGGAGTTGGAGTGAGTGCTGTAGCATGACTGATGCACAAGCAGAATTGGGGACACCTGAGTAACCAGGTCCTAAGGGATCAGATTCCAATTTGTCACATGTACATTAACAACCTATCAGTTGAACATAACCCATAATGTAATGGTTGTGGGAGTGCTGTAGAGAATGTGATCCACAAACTGACTTTAACATTGTAATTCAGATCTGTTTAAAGAGTGTTTAAGCTTGGCAGGTAATCCCAGCTAATTTACTAGTACTAGTTACCCAATTTACTGGTTGCCACAATTATTTTAACACATTGCTGAGAGTTAAGGAAAGTATTACAAACATGTAAAATAAAAAGTGGCTGTGAGACTGTATCAAAACCTCAGGCTGTGGTAAGGCCAAGTGAAGCAAATATCCACTGATCAAGTAGCTCATTACAAAGTACCCATGTGGGGTTAAAATCAAAGATATTTCAGTAACATTACATAATAAAAGAAGAGATTACAGGTCAAGTGACCAAAGGATATTTTAATTTCTGAAAAGATCTACCAAGGCATTGATAAACTGATTCCTGAGAGCATGAAAACTTTGGGTCAGTCCTTTTGTAACTGAAGTTTGTAGGCAACCAAGTGTAAAATAACAATATATCGTTAATGGCTCACAATAATGCCACTTGTAATTTCAAAAGTAAATTACTAAAAAGGAAAGTATAAGCATGGTTTTGCTATGTCTGAGACATTGGTAAATGCACTCAGGAAGAGAGCACAACACAGAGAAAGGGATAAGTTCAAATGGCCTGAAAGGGACATTGTCAACTCCCTTAGGCCTCAAGGTGTATCTAGCATAAAAAAAACATTTTATGATTGGTCACATTCTGTAGAGACTGCTGATGTATCTGGTAGCTTAATTCTGATTCCTTTTCTCTTTTTAAAAGTGAAAAGCAGATTGCCCACTATACTGGTGGTACCACAAAAAAGCATGCTTGTTTACAGTCCTTAACTAACTCCCACAGCATCTTTCCTGAACTTAGAACACCCCAACCCAGTCTAGTCACTTATAATACTGTAAGAGGGGAAGAGACTATTGCATCATGAGTGGCTGCACAGTTTGTGGGTGTGCATAATGGTCAGGAAGTCTGCAATAAGAGTTGATCAACAATTTGAAGCAAAACAAGGACTGACTGGTGTAATTACACCATCAGTATGCATTTCTGTTCTACTAAGAAAGAAAGAATGTAAAATAACAAGCAACATAAATACATTTTAGAAAAGGTAAGAAGTCATAAAATGTGGATTTTTAACTAGAAAACGTGTAATATAGAAAGTATTTACAGTGTCTTTTTTTTTTTTCCAAAAAGGGGAAAGAAGTCCATACGTGAGAGTCATTCAACATACACCCTTTTGGCCAATAGGAGATTCTTAGGGCACATTATAAATCCTGTCACATTATGTTAATTTACCTCTACATAAATTAATCATGTACCACCTAGCTATAGGGAGCAAGAAATATACTAGCTTCCATTCACTAAATCCGGAAACATTTTCCATTTCTCCATGAATGTATGTCATTTATCTTCTGATAGATGGTACTGTACATCTATTCTATTTTAGCAGTATTGATTAATAAATTAATCCATTGTATATAAGTTGGCACTTCTACATTCCTCCAATTAAGTAATATGAGTTTTTTTTAGCATTGATTAACAATAAATCTATTAGATGTGCTTTATTTGACACTATACACTCCAAATTCCTATGTGTTGCTCCCAATAGTTTAACACCAGAATCAAAAGGATAATTACAGCACAATATTTTACACAATAACTGCTCTATTCTGTTCCAGAATGTTTGCAGTTTTCCACAGTCTAAAAACGTGTTTTAGTGTTCCCTTTTTCTGTTTACATCTTATGCACATTATTGATAGTTCTGAATTGAATTTATTTAAACAGGTGTTATATAGGTTGTATGTAGTACATTAAACTGGATATGTAGCAACTTAACATTCTTAGATATTGATAATGTTGTTTGCTATGTGTCTTTCCAAGTCTCATCATCTAGTTCTGCATTCAATTATTTATTCCAAGCTTTTTGTAGCCTTGGACACCTATGTTCTTTCTTTTGCATAATTAAAGCATATATTTTACTAATTATATTTTTTGTGTTGTGATTCTTGCAAAGTCCATACTTTTTCTATCAATGACAATTCTAGTAATTTCTCAATTCCTTTCTTAGTCAAAAAGATCCTAATTTGTAAATATGCTAAGTACTGTAATTAGAGATGCAGCAAAGTTTAATTTCACCAGCAAAGTTCCAGCAAATTTGAAAATTTCACCTCGTGGAGTATTTCATGAAATCTGCACATTTTGCAAAATAGTCCATAGGTGGAAAATGTGAAATTTCACCCATGAAATGCAGAATTTGGCCTGGGAAGGGTGGAATTTCACCAGCAAATGGCAGATTTTCAACCACTAGTGGCAAAATTCTGTACTTCGCAGCCCAAATTCTGCATTTTTGCTGGCAAACGTCCACATTTTGCTGGCAGAATTTCACATTTCGCACCCACAGAATATTTTGTGAAATGTGCAATTTTCACAAAATATTTTGTGGAGTGAAATTTGCTGACTTCACCCATCTCTATAAGTAATGACCAACTAATAAATCTTATTTGTGTTTTAATGTGTCAAATTACATTACTTTACCTTATACTTATCAAATAACTGCCCTTAAAAAAGTATACCTCTTTGTTTCCAGGTTCTCATACTAGCATCCATACTCAGGGATAGCATTTCACCATTTTCCCTCAAAGGGGTATACTATGATAACATATTTGTATATCCCAATAATTTATGAAATTCTTTAGTTAGCCCCACAGTACAGTTTGTAGTATAAGCCATATTCTGAGTTTTACACCTGGTTTTAGGATTCAGATAGCTCATAGATCTAAGTGTCCATTTGTTACATATTGATTGTTCTTTCCTAACCCAATGTAAATGTCTATTAAACTCATGAAACCAGTACAAAGTACTTCCTATTTGTTCCACAATATAAGACCAATACAAGTTTAGGACCTGCAATCCTGCAAATTGCCACGGGGCATATCATTTTTCCAGACTTATTCTGGCATGTTTCCCATTCCATAAAAACATCCTTAATATCTTTTCCTGTTGCTTAAAGAAGGAAGTTGGAAGTTTGCTACGGAGGGCTTGAAACAGAAAGATAAAATTTGGTAGCACATTCGTCTTAATTACATTAACCCTCCCTATCAAAGTCTGAGCCAGTAGAGAACACCTTATAAATATTTTAATTTTCTCCAATAATGTGGAAAACTTCAGCTCTAATAAGTCAGAATACTTAGGAAAAATAATAATCCCAAATATTTGAGAAAGTCCTTTCATTCTTCCAATTTTGAGATGTGAGGGGGAGAATAGAAGGAGTCCCTACACAAAAACATGAATTCTGATTTAGATTTACCTTATAACCTGCTAATTTATGAAATTTGTCTAAGATTTCCATTAGTGGTTGCAACCCTTCTGTAATATTGTTTTAAAACAAACTGGTCAGAGCCAATATCGCTGTGCCAAGCTCTTACCTGTAAGAGTATTGGAGCAGTGGCAGCACAGCTTTAAAAGTAGTGGTGATGATATCAGAGTGGCAGCAGCAGTGGTTCCAGATTGGATGGCACAGTTGGCAGAGCTGCGAGCTGTGCCATTTGCAAGATGGAGGTGGTGACAAAACTGCACATGCATGATACTCGTGCATGTTCAGTTTTCAAGGAAGATCATTCCTGAAGTAGTGCACCCATGGGGATGGGAGTGCCGTGCTACAGCAGGGATCTCCATTATGGAGGACAGCACCAATGGAGTCAATGTGGTCCAGATGTTTCCACATCACAGTAAGAGAATACAGGGTCATGTTCCAGTTGTGACCCTCTGTCCTACTACAGTGATGGCAAAATATCTGTGGAGCTCCACCAGCACAGCTTTAAATATTTAATCAACATCTGCATATTGTAATACATTATATTCTTCTCCTACAGTAATTCCCTTAATATTTTCACAAATTCATATTGCTTGTGCTAAGAGCTCCATATATATTGTGTATAACATAGGGGACAATGAACAACCCTGTCTCATACCTCATCTTAACTTGACTGTGTCTGACAGAATTAAGTTAGTTTTTGTTCAAGCAACAAGAATACTATCAATCATATTTGCCCATTTTCTATATACTGGTCCTACACTTGCCTTTGACAGGGTCTCACAGTGTCTCTTTAAAAGGTAAGCACCATTAAAACAATGGCAAAGAGAGTTTCAAAGAGATTATAGGAAAAACAAATGCAGCAGGAAACTTTCGCTGATGAGGATCGGCATCGAGAAGATCTCTTAATACCAAACATTGAAAAAGGAAAAAACAGATCAAAAGCAATCTACCCTGAAATTAAAAACACTGGATGGGGAGAATTGTCCACTATGGCCCCTAAAATGCAACTAAGTGGTATCAAGATAAAATAGAAACAAAGTGAAACATGGTGAGAATATCACATTACCAGACCTATCAGGAACAAGCATTTGTCAGTGCTGAATATTTGCTTGCATGTATTTGCTGTGCAGGTGTTTGGTACTAATAGTGCAGAGGCCTTGTTTTGCTCTGGGCCCAGAGGGATGGTACCATAAACAGCTGGGCAGGGCTGGAGACACGCTGACAGGAATAACATTAAATTAGTAAAATATTGCCTGCTGACATCCCAGGTCCTCTGCTAATCAGGGCCGTCCTGCATTTGTGGCCCATGCACCCCCTTGGTCACAGCCATGCCAGACTTGGGCCAAACAACTGATTCTTTTTTGGTTTCTTTACCAGTACAGAGCACAGCAAGACACCAGATCAGAACTGTATAAAAAACAATAAAACTTGGGCCAGCTGGTCCAGACAGAATGTGCAAGCTGTCCTTGGTCAATCCAGGTGAACCAGGCAGACTGTTTTTTACCATTTTGGTCAAGTTGGGGAGAGAATTTCTGAATTTCACCCTTGCCCAAAGTGATGCACAGACACACACACACACACACACACACACACACACACACACATGCATAATTGTCTTATAGGCCAGGTGTTTCAGTAGATCCCTCCTTTCTGGACAGGTGTTTGGTAGACCCCGTTTCCTCAGGTGCTTGGTAGTTACCTCATAGAAATCATGGCTCCACCCCTTTTACTTGGCCAATGTTTTGGTAGAAGACCATTCTAATCTACCCTTTCCTTGGCTGGTTTTTAAATACTGCTTCCTGGACAGGACCTCCTCCACCCACTCCTTTTCTGATGCAGTAGGTTTCTAGGTACCACATTTCCTTTCTGCATGGGAAAGTTTCTGGTTTCCTTCCATTCCACTTTCTTTGCACATTTCTGGTTACCTTCTTCACATCACCTTCTGTGGAGATTTATGTGTATCCCCAGTAATGCACCCGAATAATATGGGACCAGACAGCACAGGCACAGGTCAGCATCACCATCATTGCTCTCACCCAGTATTGGAAGGTTCCTTCCTTTCCTGACCATGGAACTGCTACATATTCTGGGCTACCAAATTTCATACTGTACAGCACTCAGTATAGGCTCAGAACCAGACTGTGTCACCAGCCCACCTCAACCCAAGCCTCCTGTTTCCCTGTTCAGCTCTGTAATGCCACAGGCTGCCAACAGCTCTGCCCCTTTGTGGTGTCCACAGACAACAAGGTGATGGCATGCAGCAGAATGAGGGAGGTTCTTGGATGCACCTGTGGTGTTGACAAGTGCCTGCTAAAGGGAGGTTCTTGGATGTGCTTGGGCTGGCTGGCTGGTGTCCTGGGTTGGTCTTGCAGAACTGCTTTGGAATGTCTGGGATCAGAACCGTAACTTGTCACCAGTCCTCATCAGCCAGAGCCTCCTATTTCCCCATTTGGTTCCACAATATAATTGGCTACAGGCAGCTCCGCCCCTTCACAGGGTCCTTAGACAATGGCATGACAGCATGCAGCAGGTAAAGGGAGGTTATTTGATGTTCCTGGAGTGATGGGAAGCACCTGGTGGAGGGAGGTTCTTGGATGCTCTTGGGGTAGCCATCCAGTATCCTGGGATGATCTTGTAGTACTGCCTCATGCATTGGGATGGGTTGTTGAACTTGTTTTGGGGGTTTAAAAAGTTAGGTATTTATTGGTAAACAATCCAAACAAGGGAGGGCAGGGTAGTTCTGTAGGTGAGATAGAATACTGTACATCAATTAATACAGCATGTGAAAGAGCCATGGCAGTAGTTTATGTCTCACCATCTGTGATCTGATCAGGACATCCCTGAGTTGGTGGACTGTCCTAACTAAAAATCATGAGAGAAGAAACAATATAAAATAATTGAAGAATCACCTAAGAATAGCCACTTAGAAATCTTGTGGGTTGCAATCTCTAGAAAAAAAAATCTGTGCATAGGAGTTTGTTATAGGCTACCAGATAGTAATCTTATAGTGCATAATAAAATCCTAAATGGAATTAACACCAACACCAATAATACTGACTTAATATTTTTGGGAGATTTCAATCTTGCTGAAATAGATTGGACCAATAAAATAGCCACCAGTGTTTATGATGAAACTTTTCTGGATACATGTGAATCAAATCATATGCATCAACTAGTCACAGAACCTGCTAGAAATAGTAATATATTAGATCTAGAATTAATAGATATTTCAGATCAGGTTACAAACATTAAAGTCAGACCACCACTGGCTAATAGTGACCATCAGATTATAACGTTGAACACAAAAATAAATCCTAAGAATGTTTTGGGTAAAACAATATTTAAAGATTATGATAGAGCAAGCATTTCAATAATATTGGAATAATTGAAACAGTGGAAATGGGAAGATGAATCTACCTCTCCAGAAGAGATCTGGACAAAGGTAAAAAACAAATTACTTGAATTGGAAACAACACATATTCCTAATAAAATATCTTGCAACAAAAAAGGTTAAATAACAATCTGGTTTCCACCTAAAATATCTAATCTATTGGCTCAGAAAAGAAGAGCATATAGGGCACTGTCAAGAGATAATGGTTATAATAAATACAGATATAAAAAGATACTTAAAGAAAGTAAACATATAATTAGGTTGGAAAAAAAGAAAATTGATTTCAAATTACCTTATATAAGAGATGGAGGGGGGAGCTTTTACTCTTATGTAAATAACAAAAAAACAATACCGAGATGTATCGGTCCACTGAATATAGGTACAGAAACAATTAGCAAGGCACTGGAAATGGCAGATGAACTAAACTTATATTTTGCTCAGTATTCAATAAAAACAGTTCTTCAAATCTTAATTTAAAAAATTCAACAAACTCTGAGATATTGATTGAAATAACAAAACTGGATATTGAAAAGAAACTCAATAGTATAAATATAAATAAGTCACCTGGACCGGATAAGCTTCATCCTAAACTAATCAAAGAAATATCTGATTAGCTGGTAGAGCCATTATATAAAATATTCAATCATTCTCTATATTCAGGATATATCCCAAATGACTGGAAAATTGCAACAGTCACTCCACTTTTTAAAAAGGTTAATCGAAGTTCATTAAAAAACTACAGGCTAATAAGTCTGATAAGCATTTTGGGTAAAATCTTTGAGTCATTATTCAAAACCAAACTAGACGAAGACATGGAAACCAAAAAATGATTAGTCAACACACAACATGGGTTTAAAAAAACAGAGAGCCTCTCTTACAAGTAAATTGTTCTTTTATGAAAAAGTTAGCAAAATGATGGATGACAAAATACCTGTCAGTATCATCTATTTAGACTTCTGTAAGGCCTTTAATAAAGTACCACATTAGACCTTGGTAGATAAAATGTATAAACTAGGGATAAATAGTTAACCGAGTAGCTCAATGGTTATGTGGCCATACCCAAAAAGTCTGTATCAGGGGTCATTATTCAAAAACGGGTCTGGTCACAAGTGGAGTGCCCCAGGGTCTGGTATTGGGTCCTGTGCTGTTTTCTATTTTTATCTCCGATATGACACTTAATCTAAAAAATTATACAATAAAATTTGTGGATGATACTAAATTAGCAGCTAATGTAACTTCTGAAAACAGAATTTAGAAAAAGATCTGGTAATTTTAGGAAAGTGGGCACAGGATAACAATATGACTTCTAATACAGACAAATGTGGTGTTATGCACCTGGTAGTACACAATACAAAACATCAATATACCCTAGATGGCAAAATTCTGAAATCTGTAACTACTGAAAAAGATCTTGGAATAATTATAACATCAGATTTATCTTTTGGTACCCACTGTGGACAACTTGTTAAATAAAGCAAATAACTTGATTGGATGTATTAAGAGGGCTTTTGTGACAAGGAATAGAAATTGCATTATTCCATTTATTTAGATCTTACATTAGACCCCATCTGGATTACTGCTCACCCTTATGGAGTCCCTATTTAAGAAGATATGTAAATAGATTGGAGGGGATTCAGAGAAGGGTAACCAAAATGATTGATGGTATGAGTGATACGAGCTATGATCAGAGATTACTTGAATTGAATATGCACCCATTGGAGTTAAGAAGTTTATGGGGTGACCTATTATTTATGTGCAAACTTCACAAGGATACAGATTTAATGACAAAAATGGATATGACCTTTAATACTCAAAATTGTAACTTGAGAAGTCATATATACCAGCTCCCACTAACATTTCCTAAAAGAGACCAGACATTATTTTTATACACAAAGGATTATCCCTACATGGAATTCCTTACCAAATCATATTATAAATGCTAGAAATCCAGAATCCTTCAAAAATCTAGATTCTTACTTGCTAAGTAAGAGATGTTAAATACCAGTATGCTGGAGATGTACTAATATGGGTCTAAACCTTCTGTACATCTATTCATCCCAAGTATGAAACCCAAGTATGAACAAGCTGATTTAAAACTATAAAATATTAAAATATTTTCCTTGCTTGCTAGGTTTGTTTGCTGTGACTTTAGTCAGCTGGTTGCTGGACAGCATCATGTAAATGAAATGAGACAGCCACTTTCTGATAGGAGCAGCTGACTCCTTTCAAGTACACAAAGTTCCCACCTAGCAGGGAATAAATAGTGTCATGACCAGAGTGGCTGGCCATTGGTCTGCACTAGTGAGCCTCATAACCCAACTAAACAATTATATAGACTTCACAAAATTAAAATAAAAAAAATGTACATGCAACAAATATACTTACTGGACCCTTTCTTGTATACACCATTAGGACTCTAATCAGCTTGCTTACTGGACCCTACAGCATGCAACATACTACCCCCCTAGGCCAAACAAATATTGCTTTGGGGACAGTCATCATATAAAGAGGGCATACACCATTCGGAATCAATTGGACAGTGGCATACTATGAAGAAACTAAACTGTCTGTCCCAGCCCCTCAAACATATAACATACTGCCCCCCCAAAGTCCTACAAAGATTGTATAGGGGTGAGGGTGACATGTACCATCTATTGAGAGTATGCACATTTAGGACAAATGTAGACAGCTGCATATAACATACTACATTGTCTAGCCTGGTCCCTAGAACATGCTACTTCCCTTTCAAAGCCAAACTAAGCATGTGTAGGGGCCAGGGGGATACTCAGTATCTATAAAGCCCCACATAGCAAAGAGGGCATTTGCATAAGGGACAGGGGAACATTCATCATTTTTATCATTTAAGGAGTTCAACAAGTAAGAGGGCATAGGACATTGAACAGCACAATACAACATGCCACACCCCCAGAAAAGTTTAGAGACAATCTTATTTTTGGAGCAGTAGGGTATCCACCTTTTGTCTACAACAGCAACAGCCAGTCAGTCACCCTCAGTAGTTGTCCTCTCCTCTGCTTCCTCTCCTCTCCTCGCCTCATAGCAGCTTGCCTTGAGACAGTTTGATCAAGATGAACGTTAAGCAGCATACAGCACACCACTGCTAGAGGCTCTTTCATTTAGCTGAGTTCTGGTGTGGTGGTAATTTTAGGCTTGTTTTTAGTACATGGGGAGCAGTACACTATATGGCAAGTCAAGTTGGGAGGGACTTTCTCCAACTAGCAGCATGCAGGGGCCATGGCTGGGAAAAGGGCAGGCAGCTGATGTGATGGCAAGTGCCAGTGAAGCCATCCTCTAACCCTTGACATGTGGCAGTGGCTTCCAGGTAGGTGGTGATTTTCAACTCAGCTCCTCTCTGAGTACTAGGCTAGTGTCCTCTGACTCTAGTCCTGTGGCATGCATCCAGGTTGCCAAGACCCCTCACTCACTTTCTCTCTATCTCTCATTCTCTAAATCTTTTTCTTTGAGCAGTGCTGTTAAAATGTCCTTTGGATGTCTGATTATAATCAGAAGCACATGGTAGGTGACTCTTCACTCTGTCTCCTTCACTTCTTGTGTAACCTGCCTGCCCCAGACTTGTTCAACTTTTTCTAACAACACTGGGGTCAAAGTGGAGGAGGAGGTAGTGAGTTCAAAGTAATGGGTGGGTGGATGCAACTGGATCAAATTAATAAATGTGCACAGTGCACAAGCTGGACCACAAAAATTCAAATGAAAAGAAGGCACACAGCAAAGAACACAGGGAAAGACACTGGCAGCGCATGGCACCTGGTGTTTTTCCAAGCATTTCAAGCCCTGTGCATTTAAGCAGTACAGGGGATTAAAATCAAGTGATTAAGGTACATCACAGAACATCCAGTACACTTGACAAGTATGCTGCTTTGTGATTGGCTGTTGAACTTCTTATGAGGGGTTTAAATAGTTAGGCATTTAATGGAAAAAAAATCTGAACAGCCCAGGGCAGTGTAGTAATGTAAGTGATATAGGATACCACACATTAATTAATACAGTGTGTGAGAGAGCTATGACAATAAGCTTTGTTCCACCATCTGTGATCTGGTCAGGAAAGCCTTGGTTTGGTGGACCGAGTCCTGCCAAAAAATCATAAAAGAGACATAAGGTGATTTGAGACCAGAAAATCTTACTTTCCCTAAGTACTGGGTTTCTTTGCTATGACTCCACTCAGCTGGTTGCTGGGCAGCATCTAGTAAATTAAACAAGCCAGCTGCTGTCTGGTATGTGTGTCTGACTTCTTTCAAGTATGCAAAGTTTCAGCCCAGCAAGCAGTGAGTGGTGTCATGACCAGAGTGGCTGGACATTGGTCTGCACTGCTGAGCCCCTTGCAGCTTGAGCTGCAAGGGGCTCAGCAGTGACACACCTCTAAAATGCCATTCATGGCAACAAAACATTTCTTGTACAAGCAAAATTAAAAATGGATTCTAATGAAGCAAAGATGGGGGTGGGTATGGGGAACAAAAGAAACAATGATAGTGAAAAGGGAAGTGAGGCAGACCACAAAAAACAGCAACAGCAGCATCAGAAGGATGATATCCTTGCTCTTCATGATTAATAGAAAAAGATGATGCCCCGCCCCCCGCATAAGCATTGCAGCTGATTATGAATATCTGTTTAATACAAAAAGAGATTAAGATGTTACAAACCTTGTCTGGAAATTTACAGAGCATGCAATCAATATCAGAAAAATAGGAACTGAAAGTAGACAGAAATTAAAAGAATAAATGAACTGGAAAACATCAATCTGATGTGATGTGGAGACAAATTAAAAGTAATAGAAAGAGTTACAATGACTTAGATAAGAAAAAGGGCTCATGAAAAACAGACAAGACAACCAACAAAATAGAGGGAGAAGAAATATTAAAAGTATATTTCAACTACTGGAGGTGTGGGAGAAAGCCAGCAATTTACTGGATATTTTGAAAGAAAGCTTTGTAAAATTACTTGGAATTTTGACTCACGAGAGACTAACAGAGCTCATTGGTTAGGTCAAAAGCCTATTGACTGTCATGAAAAGAGAACAAGATCTGTAATAGTTAAATAAATTGAAACATGCAGACAGAATGGAAACAATATGTGCATTATCCAGCAAAAAAGGCTTTAAATTTAGAGACCGGATAATTTTGATACGTCATGATTTCTTGTAAGCTCTATGGTGACAAAGAAAACAATGCAGCGATATTCAGCAGGCTATTTGGAAGGAGAAAATAAAGGCAGTCGCTATGTACCTAGCAAAATGAAAAGTTTTCCCTAATAATCAAATGCTCTTTTCAGTAATAAAAAAAGAAATTATGAACTTAAGGTTGAGACTACCCCAGATGGTCTAATGGTCAATTGTCTGAAAAAAGTACTAGTTTGATGGGTACACAGCATGAAATCTGTGACTTCCTTTAGTATAATATTAATTAGATGTTAACATCCCTAACATCTCTATTTAGTTACTCCTCTTATTTCTTTATATTTTTACTTCTTGATCACAGGTGAGAGTGGAATAAAAGTTTACAAGAATGAATCCTGGGTTGCACCTGGAAATGAGCCTTAGCTCAGTGTGCCTTTCCTGGTTATCAAAATTTTAAAACAAATAAATAAAATTTAATAGAAAAGGGGGCAAAATAGGAGGGTAGGAAAAATGCACACTGATTGCCAGTACACAAAATGAATAAGGCGATATGCCAGGTGGTGACTGTTGACATAGATAGGTATGGGGTAGGGGGTTGAATGGTGGGAAGAAGGGCAGCTGTATGGGCATATATGAGGTAAAGATGACCAGGGTCAATAGTTTGTGTTTTTGGTATGCAAAAGGATGAACTGAGCATGAATATATATGGATTGTAAAAAGAAAACATTTTACTAGAGTACACTACGCATGAAAAAAATAGCAACATGTGATTAAATATTAAAAGAATAAACAGTTCAATTGCTATAACATATTGAGAATTACTGTATGGATGCTCAGTTCTAGGAAATCACACACCATGTCAATATGCTCGCTATACAGACTGGTGAGCCAGCACTCCATCTACCAAGAGCTCATGACCCCATGGTTCAAAATTCAAATACATATGGCTTACCCACTGTTTTCAGCTCTTCTGGGTCCATCCAGCTCTGTTTATCTCTTTCTGTCTCTCTGTCTCTCTCCGTCTCCCTCTCTCTCCTCTTTTCTGCATTAGCCATAAAAAGGTATTGCAGGCTAACTCCCGGTCCCAGTAAGTGGTCATATGCTGTGATCTTGATGGTGGCAATCTCAGGATCCCATTGATTCCAGGACAGTTTATAGGGCTCTGGAGATACTCTCACTCTTGTCAGCTTGAGCAGGGTATATCACCAGAACTGGAGCAACCCAAAAACTAAAGTAAGTGACACTGACTTTTCAGCTTGTAGTGATAAGTGCACATTTCATATTGAATGTCCTGGCCTTCTGTTAAGAAAAAAATCTCAGCAGCAATGGTAAGATGGATAAGTCTTCTCAAAGCATTCTTACCCTGCCGTCTATATGTTGTGCTTCTCAGTTAAATGTTTTTACTAGGGATTGTGTACTGATGCTTTATTCTGAGGTGGAGGGCTTTTGCTTATATTTAAGTCCACACATTATTCTCTTAGCTGTTTTCTAAATCAGTGTGATGTGTGGAAAACAAAAAGAGTTACTTTATACAGTATGTCAGGTGGTATACATAGATTGTGGGCAAAGATTCTCTCCCTCTAGTCTAGGCTCGGGCAGAGGATACCACCAGAATCAGAGCAGCCATTGGCCACCATGAAAAAAATAGTGGCATTAATTTTGCTAAATGGGATTTCTAAACCAGCAGTAGGGAATAAGGCACACAAGCAACAAATAAAGAATGTGCTGTGATGCCTCAGAAAGAGAGATAAATGTCCATGACTTTGTAAATGCTCACATCACTTTCTGTCATACCTCTCAACCTCTTGCCTCATGAATCAGGTACAAGGCTTAAAAAAATCAGGGACAAAGACCCAAAATGAGGGGCACATCTTAAAAATTGGTACTATTCACTCAGAAAGCTGATAGAATGAAAGGATTTGTGTTAAGATGCATTTTCTGAGGAAGAACAAGTCTGTAACTTTAATGTTTGACATAATTTTATGCTTTTAATCCCCACTTTTCTGTCACAAAAACACAAATTGTACGAGGGACAGAGGAAAATTTTGAGGCAAAATCAGGGACATCCCTGAAAATCAGGGACAGTTAAGAAGTATGCTTGCTGTCTAAACCACAGTGTTGTTGAATTATTATGTGTGTGTGTGTGTGTGTGTGTGTGTCTCTCTCTCTCTCTATCTTTCTCTTTCTCTCTGTGACAAGTGCAGATACAGTCAGAAGAAACCATTTAGTTTGCCAGTTTATTACTAAATAAATAATTTGTAACATTTGATATACAAATTATGCTACAAATGCAATGCTACATGGTACCAGCAAAGAATTGCTATGTGAATTGCTATAATTTGGTTGAGGGGGCAATAGATTGGCCAGTTGGTGACAATTTATAAATTGCTGGCTATACCCCTGCACAGACTCATTGCATTACACAAAATAACAATGTGTTGTCCACAAAAGATGTTAGTGATTGCTACTTAGTCCCCCCCCCCCAAGTTCAGTAAACATTTTCCAGTATATTGTTGGATAGTAACACTCTATCGACCATCCTGGTGGTGGTGTTGTTTGTTGTACTTCCTCACTTGGGGAAATGTGTACCTAATCCCCACCTTCTACCCTAACATAAACTAACTAACCTCTCCTAAACTACACTGTACCTAACCCTCTAACATATTTAAATGAGATTAGTGTTTATTAAATTTAACACCGTAGTCCACATTTTTTTGAATTTCACTACAGCTTTAATATCGTAACAATAGATTTTTTACAATTGGATACTTTCTAGAAACAAATTTCTCCATAAAGAGAATTATGGGGGTCTTACATCTTTCCAGAGATGAGCTATACATCTCATAGCATTTATCAGTCCCATATTCATGGTTGCGCAGAGGTTATCTGAGGGAAGGTTTTGGACATTCGATGTCCCTAATAAGCATTGCTCTGGTTCAAATATAATATCTATCCCAGAAATTGTATTCAAAGTAAAAATTATCTTGTCCCAAAAGGATCTCAGTTTAGTGAACTGAGCAATCACATGTATTAAAGTACTCCTATAGATCCCATATCTATTACAAATAGGAGATATACTTGAATTAAATTTATTTAGTAAGTGAGGAGTATGATAAATTCTATGTAGAACATGAAGCTGAATTTGATTTAGCTGTACACTTCTTGTTGGTTTCAACAATTTTACAACTGTTTCCCATCTCCCCTCCAGTATACCATATTGGAATTCCTTTTCCCAATTTTTTTTTTGAGTTTTGAATATTAGTCAAGGATGCTCAAACCCAAGCACTTATATATCTTTGACTTAAGTTTGTTACTTAGATCATGGGAGTTTATCCAATACTGTGAAGAGCTTACATTTGACAACTCTAGCCTTCTGTTTATGTATTTTTAAGCCTATCTCTAACTTGCCTATAATTAAACCATTCAGAATCCAGAAGTCCATATGCAGATTTTAATTCCTCAAAAGACATAAGCTTATTATTCTGATATATATCCCCTAAATCAAAAATGGAGAATTTTTTTTCCAGAAAAGTGTTTCTTTCTTTTCCATGCTCCCAACCATATTTGTAAGATATGTATGTTGATTCTGTTTTTTCTCCTTTTATGATACTAATCCTATGCCAACAGAGTATTTTTTAATGAATACGTTAGAAATCATATTCAGAAAAGTTTTTTAATTTCATGTATATGTGATGGTAATGCTTCTTGTTCTTAAAAAAGTGTTTAGCATAATCCGCCCACCATAGGGAGGATTCTACATAATGTTCTTTAATGTGAGAGAGAGTTGTAGCATATGGTATAGCCCAAAATTAGTTAAGTTTAGGCCCCCTTTTTCTTCCTTCTCCAATAATTTAGCCATAACTAATCTCATTTTTTATATTTCCATAAAAATCTTTGAATCATCTTTTCCAGGGTCCTAAGTTGCCCTTTAGGCATCAATAATGGTATAGCCTGTAGGATATGTAAGATCCTTGGAAGGACCATCATTTTAATAACTTGAGTACTGCCCATTAAAGTAATCAGAAGACGGGTTCCATTTTCCAGATCTTGTTTGATTTTATCTAATATTAATTTCAAATTTAGATCTAGCACATTTTTTATATTTTTTAAGTATACAGTATGTCTAGATACAGTATTTGATGTTATCGAGACATTTAATAGTTGTATGGAACAGTTTAGGCATCATGACCCAGATATTCAAACTGCGCCCAAAAAGTGTGCAATAGCAGGAGCAAGCGCTAGTCTATTGTGCCCGTGTGCAAGAGACGAGATATTCAAAAATGGAGCAGGCCAAATTGCGCCTACAGCTGACGACTGAATATCGCTTCACCTGCGCCATAGCTCAACTAGGGAGGGGAAGCTGAGCAGATCTGATGCGCCATAGTGCAACAAGGGATGTTCAGCTGAGCAGTCCAGAGGTGCCATAGTGCAACCAGGGATGCCCCCCAGCAGCAGAGCAATGTAACTGCACAACCAGAGAGGTAGGGGCCCACCACCCATGCCACAGATGGGCACAGGAACACACAGCAGAACAGACATCGTCCCCCCACACCCCAAGCACTGCACAACTGGGGAGGTCTGGAATAACCACTGGCCCATGGAGACAAGCAAACAACCCACAGCCAGGCCATGGTGCCCCATCACACCTACCGGCAAGCTGTGACTGGCACACAAGGAGGGCTGATCACCCCGTGCCACACCATCCCCCCAATGTAGAGCACACCCTGCACCATGACCCCCAGACACCCCCCCATGAGCAGTGACTACCACTGCAGGAAACCCCATGCATGCCACCACCCCCACTGTGACACTGCAACCCTGTGCACCACAGAACCATGCAAGCCAGCCCCACCACGAGCACCCATCAGTGGGTGGCAGCACACAGCAATGCAACAATGACAGACACAGTGCCACTATGCACAGTCCCCCCAAGGTACTGCTGAGAGACCAACCATGCATCGACATAAGAGGTACCCCACACGGGACAGGGCATGCCCTTGACACCACCACCAGTGTCACAGCACCCTGCACAGTAGTCCAGTGACACACCCCGACCCACCACTGGACCACTGGCCACAACAGCCAGCACAGCCACCCACAGTGGTGCATGGAAGCATGCACCACACCGGATGCCACACAGTGTATGGGCAGACACCCACCCATACCCAAGGGCACAACAACACAGGGACGCAGTGGTGGGGCAACCAAGCCCCCACTGTGGGTCCATGTAAACTGTGTACACACAACCCGCAGTCCTCCATGGCACTGGAGTGCCAGACACCCTTCGCAGGCACTGTGGACCCATACACCACCAGCAGTTGCCTGGAGCACAAGTCACACTCAGTGGGGCACATCCCCTGCAACACACACAAGGCACAGCATGGAGGTGGGACAACGACTGTGGTGCCCACAGTGCCACCCGAGCCAGGCATTCACCACACCAGTGACAGGAGGCAACCCAGCAAAGTGACGGGTACAGTGGCCACCCTGCAGGGACTGCCACCACTGACATGCCAGCAGACCGTGCAGGCCACAGACATGCATGTGTGTCAGCTGCACAGGCCATGGATAGGCCGATGGATGCGCCATGGACACAGAGCATGCACCATGGACCACTGCACACAGTCAGCCAGTGCACAGGGAACAACACACATGCCACAGACGCTGACTGATAGCTACCCCCACACCATAGTCACCTCCACACTGACACACACACACACACACACCCATGACCACACCACCCATGACACCTGGCACATCACTGCAGCTGAGCACCTATAGCCCGCTGCAAATCAGAGACCACAACAGTATTCATATCAAAATTAAATCTATTGAAAAAATATATAACCATCAACTATATACAATAACACAAACTATATACAATAAAACAGTGGAACTATATACAAGGTTGGGGGGGCCACAAACAAGGTGGGGATGGGTAGAGAGCAGGGGTGGACAAATGGGACGGGGAAGGAGGGGTGTGAGGGTGGGTCCAGGGCAGTAGGGGAAAACTGCCAGCCATCCACACTAGCGGGAGCACCTCTCTCTGCTTTGGCTCCTCAGGGCCCTGTGCCTCCTCAGAACCCCTGTCTTGTCTAATCGATGCAGGATGTCAAGTGATGCATGTGCGACCATCAGGATCTCCCGCACTGCCTCCTGTATCTCTCAAAGATGGTGGGTACCTAGGATAAGGGAGCACAGTCAATAGGTGTGAATGCACAACCCCATACAGCCCACCCACTGTGCATGGCATATGGCCATGGGACATACCACTGTGATGGTGTGTGACCACCCACAGTGATCACGCCCACAGGACCTGCCCACCCAGGCACATACAGCCATGCGGAATGCTGCAGACACCCACTGGCCAAGTCCTGCACAGCACCACTGTGGCCGTTTAGTGACATGGCTATGTGGTGCAAAGGCAGTGACACAACCATGTACCTGGTGCACGCTTGGACCACCATTGATGCACTCCCAGACATGCATTGCCACTGGACAGTGTTAAGTGTAACAAGTTGCGTGCATGGCAGTGGTGTCGATGTATGGTTGCCATGCCCTGTTGCCCACCCTGTCACACAGCTTGCAATAGTAATCATGGATGTATGGCACTCACCCTCATCGGGCCAGTCAGATGAGCGGTGATGGCCCTCGCCCTACCTGGCTGCACTGTCCTCCTCCCTCCACCGCTCCTCTCTCACACGGCGGCATTCTTCCGGGCCTGTGGGGAAAACAAGGAGAGAAGAACATCAGTACAATCCCGAAGCAAAGTCCCCCTGCCCCGAGGTGTGTGCCCTCCCAACCCACACCCTGTGAACACCACCACAGCCAACCCCATATGGTCCCTCCCTTATGTGCTGGACACATACAACACTGTTACCCATATGGACAATAAAAGTGTTTTGACAGAACCCCTACCTGGCCATGGCACCGTGCCCCTCCTGGCACATGCCCGCAGTCATGTCAGTAGCTCCTGCTCCCTCCTTCACAGGTCCCCGTAGCAGTGCCTACACTGCTCCGCACTCCACGCCCATCCGGTGGCCTCCTCTAGAGCAGTGGCCACCTCCTGCCACACCTGGGTCCTGGCCCTGTCCAGGGGTGCCTCCCCAAAGAGAGGCCCATGGTGTGGCTCCACAATTGCCACCAGATTGGCTAACTCTATCGCAGACCACTGTGCTGCCCGTCTGCATGCCATTCTCCCAGTAATAGTAGGCAATATGGCGCTCTGCAGTGCGGCTCCCCACATGCAGATGCTGCACAGTTCAGCGCTGCCATTCCCTATTGTGCTGTTGCCGAACAGTGCGATAGAGGTGCACCCATGCCTGAGGCGTGGTGCCTAGGGGGCAAAGGTCGGGCACAGGGTCAAGGGTCTCTGGTGCATGGCCATGCACAGCACCATTGGAAGACAATGCATGTAGTGAGATTGGCTGCCTGTGTGCCAGCACCTTAGCAGCTTACCACGCAGTTGGCCCATTGCACCTATGATGGCCCAGTGCCACAGCGCCATGTAGTGACTATTGCTATAGCACCACTGGCACAATGGTGGCTGTACCCTGCATTGCCTGCCACGCACAGCACATCATCAGCACGGCAGACACCTGCGTCAGTAACCCGGGCATGCGCAGTGAGGTGTGTACTACGCATGTCACAGAACTGCATCATTGGCTCAGCAAGTTCATCAGAATTGCCCAAAGCGCAACAACGCGATATTCAGCCGTCATATGCAAATCATCTAATCAGCCATTCAATAGTGCAGCACTACAATTTGCATCTACTTAAAGTTGCTCCTTGCCTCATTTGCTTGGGTTGCGCTATAAAAGTGCGACATTGTGCTGCAGTGGCCATAGTTGGTTACTGCAGTCTATTGGTGAGTTGCATGCTGTTTGGGAGTGTGGACTGTGGATTCAGGGACATACATGGGACTGCACAGTCACAGGTAACAGCTGCCATTCTTACAGACTACATAATGACTGAGCAGGTTGTTGGAGAGAAGGAACTCAGTGGTGGGAGGAGGAGGAGGAATAACTTTACAAAGGCCAAAACCGAGGCCCTGTTCGAGGCCTACCTGGATCAGGATCCACTTCTCAGTGGATGGCGGGGAACACCTCAAGCCCATGCTGCTGCATGGGAGGAGGTGGCATGTGCTGTGAACCTGCATGGCATCCGCCAGCGCTCCGTGCAGGAGTGTAAGAAAAAGATGGGCACGGACAGGAGGAGGATAAAGGAGAAGGTGGCTGCCATCAGGGCAGCACATGCTGCAACAAGTGGGGGACAGCTGAAGGTGGTACAGCTGACCCCACAGGAGGAGAGACTTGTTGGAAGCATGCAGCGCAGTGCCATTGAGGGTGTTCTGGGTGGTGGCTTCCAGACGGGTGGTGGCCCATCACTGCATGGTAAGTCATGGTCTGTCTATGGGGGGGCAGGGTAGGTCACATGCACTAACGTGACTTTGCTTTACCTTACAGATCCTTAGTGTCAGCATGGGTCAGCGGTGGTGGGCCTGTCCACTGCGGACAGTCAGCTGGAGTTGGAGGAGGGACCATCCACCTCCACAGGTATACGTGGATCATTGTGACAGTGGGGCCGCCTGGCTGTTCACACTGATGTTGTTGTAACAGGTGTAGAGGAAGCCCTGCTTGTGTCCCAGCATGCTGGCATCCATGGATGCCAGCATGCTGTGACTGTGGCTGGTGCAGAGTCTGTCACCGGTGATCATGACACGACCATCATGGGCAGTGACATGTGTGTGCCATGGGATGGCCACACAGCAGGGCAATTCGTGCCCATGGCTGTGGGTGGTGCTGCCATGGAGGCCTGCATGTCAGCACAGTCCCAGGCTGTGCCTGTCAGCACCAGTGGGGCAGCACTGGTGTCTGTTCAGGACAGTGGGACTGCTGCAGCCACTGCGGCAGCACCATTGAGTCCTGGGGAACAGCAGCCAGAGGGGCAGCATCAGCAGTCGCCCAATGGGCTTGGGGGTACAAGGTTCAGTGGCGGCATCTGTTCACCACCTGTGGACATGCCCAGACCTGGTCCTGGTGCACAGCACCCACCCTCAAGGGGTGCTGATCATCGAGGCCGTGCACACCCTGAGGGACAGGATGCCGAGGAGGCTGATGACCTCTTGGATGAGTACACCCACCTACTGCAAGCATCAGTCCAGCAGCAGATGTGGCTTGCGACATTCGTGGATGTGCTACATGTGGCTCTGTAGCAGGCAGAGGATCATCGCAGCAGGGACACCGCACTGATCCTGGCAGGGATGGACTGTTTGTGAGAGGATGTGACCGCTGCCATTGACAGGCATGCACAGGCATTCATTGCTGTCATGGCCACAATGGGCACACAGTCAGGTGTCCATGCATTGCGGACACCACGCAGTGCACAATCCACCCCCCATTCCCGGCATCATGCGATTCCCACCCTGTCGACACCGGGTTCAGCTGTGGGCATCCCGAGCACTCCTGGTGCAGGCATGTTCAGTGTGCTGCAGACCCCTGTGTGAGCACGGTCATGTTCACGCAGTGGAACCCCTGGGGGATCAGTGCCACCCCATGAGGCCAGTGGTCAGTCTGTCAGTGCTGGCGGGTCTCGGCAGGGCCCCAGCCATCCATGGTGGCTGGGGCACTGTGTCGCGTGACTGACCTGTCACCTGCGGCTACTGTCTGGTGCTACCTGTGTGCAGTGTGTGTTTCAGTGGGCAGTGCGGTGGTGCCCGGCCCTGCGCGTGGACACCAAAGTCCACCTGCACACCCTCCTGGCTGCTGTCCGCAGTTGCATGTGCATGATGATGCCTGCATTGCGCTGTACACCAGTGTGCAGTGGTGCTCAGCATCTGACACTTGCACATGGACAGGCAGTGGGCATGGTGGCCTGTGGACATATGTGTTGCTAGGGTTTGCGTTCTGGGTCGGTGTGCCTCCTGCCCTCCGTGCACGTTTGTTGCATTGTGTGTGTGCGTGTGTGTGTGTCTGTCCACATGGCATGTTAATCCTCACCCATCCCTGGTTATGTGTGTGCTTCTGTGCCCTGCCACTTCCCTTGATGGCATGCACCCCTGGTGTGTGTCCATGCGTGTTTGTGGGTTGTGCCTTAACCACTGGTGGTTGTGCATGGCCTCATGACTTACCTGGGTTGGCTGAAGTGCTCCTCTGTGATGGTGTCCCGGTGCAGCTGTGCCAGCCGGAGCAGTCAGGGGTCCCATTGGCCATGGGGGGGGCTGTCCATCACCATCGTCACCAGCGTCCCCATCGCTGTTCCCCCTCTTCGACCTGTATGCCTATCCCACATTCGTTGGCCATGTTGTGCAGGATGCAACAGGCCAGGAATAGCCTGCAGGCCTTTGAGAGGCTGAACTGTAGGGCACCACCAGAGGTATGCAGGCAACAGAAATGTGCCTTCAGCATCCTGAACACCTGCTCGATGACATTAAGTGTGGTGGCATATGCCTCCATTATAGCATTGCTGCGATGGGGTTGCAGGCCGCCGGTAGGGTGTGAGCAGCCAGGGACGGAGTGGGTATCCACTGTCACTTGTGTGTAGAGGGCAGAGGTTAGTTTTGTGATCAGCATCGCCCTGCTGCAGGCCATGTAGGCCACTACCCATGCCACCTCTGGCCATGCCCCTCCAGGCACTATGATTGTCCATGTGGTTTGCATACTCACCCAGTAGGTGTCCAGTGGTGATGTCCCCACTCTTGAATCTGTGGCACAGTGCCGACTGGTACCATATGAAAGAATCATGTGATCCCCCAGGGTGCATGGCACAGACATTGATTATGTGCCCCTGGCATTGCACACCACCTGGCAGTTGATGCTGGTATAGCCCTGCGATTTATGTATGCGGCCCACTTGGAGCCAGGTGGTGTGCGTATGGCCACATGGGTGCAGTCTATTGCCCCTAGTATGCCAGGCATATGTGCTACCCTGTGGAACTCCTGTATGTTTGCTGTGTGCTCCGCCGCTGTGCTGAGGAAATGGATGTACTCTGCAGCATTGGGCAGCAGTGCGCTGAGGAATTGGGTGAGGTGGTGTGACGTGGCCGACTGAGTTATGCCTGTGGTGTCCCCAGTTGGTCTCTGGAAGGTACCCGTGGTGAGCATGCACATGCAGGCTGTTACCTTAGTCTCCACTGACAGGGCATGGCTCCGTTGTGTGGGTGCCTGCATCACATCACTGCACAGCTCACAGAGCTGCCTCAGAATTGCCCTATTCAGGTGATACCGGCCCACAATCTCAGTATCAGTGTACAGCTCAAAGCTGGTGCAGGCTCGGCACTGCCTGTTGGGGGCATACTGCCGATGGGCCCATCCACGGCCACACCCCCTGTCCGCTGCCTTCTCACCCCCCTTATAACAGCCTCCATTTGGAAGGTGGCACTGGCCATGTCCCTGGCTTGTGTTCACCCCCCCGGCAGCTGCTGCTGTATTCCCCCCACTGACCTGGCTGCTACCCTGCACCAGGTACACCTGCCTGTACTGGCCTCTGTGCTGTGTAGCTCCCCACACCTTCCCTGTGCCTGGCTGTTCAGAGTGCCCTTTCCCTGGCCTGCCCTGTTTGTGCCTCCTGCCCTGTCTGTCTGCCTATGCTTCTGCCTCATGTGGCTTCCTGTAGCGTTCTTGTGCTCTCTCCTTGCTCCTTTTTATTTTGGCTCATTTCCATTATGGCATAAGTTCAACGCTCCCCTATTCATGGGCAAGTCGTTCGAATAAGCACTCTGCACCATTTATGCATGGTTCCTCCCCTTTTGGTTGTGCATGATTTTATTATCATTGCGCTGTTGCTCAGCATGATTTTGGGGGTGCAACTGCCTCCTGCTGAATATCACAGAATGGTGCAATTTTGGACTTGCGCAGGTGCAACCCTATTGCACATGGCTCAACTCTTTTGAATATCTGGGCCCATAAGTTTATTATTTAGCTGCAGTATCTCAGATTTTCCACAGCTGAGCTTATAGCCTGATTCCTGCCCATATTCCTTTATAATATTCATAAGGATAGGTAGGTAGGGCCTTAACTTGCATTTTTAGATAGATTAACACATCATCAATATACAGGGATAGTTTAATGGCTCGATTCCCAACTTGTATTCCCTCAATACTGTTGGTACCGCTACCACTCTTATTCTATTAGCTAATGGTTCTATAACCAATATGATAAGGAGGGGGGAAGAGGACACCACTGCCTGGTGCCTCTAGTTAAAGAAAAAGTAAAGGAAATATTCTGATTCATCATTACCTTGGCTCTTTGATCTTTATAAAAAAGTTTAATTTAGTTTAGAAAAATAGGGCCCACACCCATTATTTTTAGTACTTTAAACATGTAGTCCCACTCAACCCTGTCAAAAGCCTTTTCTGCATCTAATGATAGTAATGCACACAGTATCCTTGCAATGTTCTATAACATATAAAGCATTTTTAGTATTATTAAAACATCTTCTTTGTTTAATAAATCCAGTCTGGTCTTCTCCAATTATCTTAGGGAGGACCTTCTCTATCCTATAAACCAACATTTTAGTAAATATTTTTTAATCTGAGGTTAAGAAAGAGATTGGTCTATAGGAGGCACAATACCTTATGATCTTCTTTAGGTATCAAAAGAATTGCTGCTTCTTTAAATGTATCTGGAATTTCTTTCAGCTCAATAAATGAATTAAATAATTCCATTATGCATTTGTATATTTTATTTTCTAGAATTTTATAAAGTTCAATTGGAACTCCATCCAGTCCTGGAGCTCTTCCACCCTCCAGACTCTTAACTGTCTTTTCCACCTCCTCTACAGTGATTGATTGTTCTAACAGTATTCTATCAGATTCCATTATTTCAGGAATTTCAGTTATAAGGTTATTAACGAAAGCTGTATTATTTACTTCTGAAGTGTATAATGCTGAGTAAATTTACAGAATTCATTATTAATGGTCTCTGGGTCTATGGTGGCATTTTAGTCTATGATAATGTCTTTAATCTGCCTTTCAGATCTTTCTCTTTGCAGTTAAGCCAGAATTTCACCTGATTTAATTTATTGGCTTGTGCAACATTTTTAGCCTTAGATTTAAGGATATTTCTCTCCATTCTACTATTCATTAGCATATTGTAATTTTGCTTTAAATTCTAAAGCTGGATAAGAGCTTCTTCCCTTTGGGTGTGTATATGCCTCATTTCATCCCTCTTGATTTCTTTCTCTAAAGTAGATATTTCTCCTCTTCTTTTTTTTATCATGGAATCATTTGTATTAAGTGACATCTCTTCTTTTTCGATTGATCCAGGCTTTTTATTTAATTATGCCACCCTTTAATGTAGCTTTCAGGGTATCCCATGTAATATTCAACGGTGCCTCTTTCCCTCTATTAAACTATAAATAATTACCTAGTTGCTCTTTAATATATACTTGGAATTTCATATCTTTACTGACGAGTGGGTCTATTTTCCAACAGCAGTTCACTACCTCCCCTGGAAAATCCAAGGTACAACATATGGCCGAGTGGTCAGATATATTAATACCCTCATAAGATATTTCTTTAACTTTAGAGGCCAGGTTCAAGGATCCCAGAATCTAATCTATTCTGGAGTAAACATGGTGTCTGTGTGAGAAATGGGAGACCTCCAGGGCATTATTATTTTTATATCTCCAGATATCATATAGATGTAATGCTTCCATGCTTTCAGATATTATCTTAACAGCTTTTGACAGGGTTGAGTGGGCATCAGTTTTCTCCAACTTGGGATCAAGTACAGTATTGAAGTCTCCCCCAACCAACATGGGATGTGGGAATTGAGCCAAAGTGGTGAAGAACTCCATAAAACATTCTGGATTGTCTTCATTAGGGCCATGTACCCCAGAAATATTAAATTATGTTTTGTTAATCTTAACTTGAATATTTATATATCTATTATTTTAATCTACCAGTTTCTTAAATTCTTCCTCTATTTTTTTAGCAAATATTATTGCTATCCCTCTTGCTTTCCCATTTGATCTGGTATGGTAGGTTTGTCTTCCCCAGAGTTTACATAATTTTTAAAATTCTGTATCTATCAAGTATGTTTCCTGAATAATTAAACAGTCTATTTTACTCACTTAAAAAATCACTTATTTTATCTTGCTTATGGAGATTGCACATAGTAACTCTGCTTGTATTCTTTTTATGTAATTATTTGAACTCAGATGATTTTATTATTTTATCTGTTTTAGTAGTGTTATCCTATAGAGTGCTTTGGTTATAGAATTGTGCTTTATAAATTAAGATTATTATTTATGTTTTTTAACATATGCTACAACTCTCTTTTTATGGGACTATTGATCAAATTCACATTCCAAGACATACATTTAAATATATACATTTATCTAAATGTGTTCTTTATATATTCCTTTCTCATACATGGAAAATTTCTTACATAATTTCTCAGGTGGGAGCCTGAGTGGTCTAAATTTTGTTCTATAAAAGTATCTACAGTTCTTGTATCCCTATTCTTCATATAGACTCAAGCAATCCTGCTTCTATAATTAACTAATCTACCCCCCCAAAACCTGAGAGTCTAAGTTTATTAGACCCAGAGAAGTGACAGATATCATGCAAAATGGAGTTTATCACCTCCCTGCATACAATGAACAAGCTCCTTGAATTAAAAACAGGGAAAAATCCCTTTGGATTACGGTGCAAAAAACTCTACTACTTTCAGTATTTATCTTACCTATACTAACTTTGAGCCCCTGGAAGGCAACTATGAAAACAGTGTTCGGGAAAGAGAAATACATATGTGAGGTGTGTGTGTGTTTTAATATAATATCTGTTCTCACTTTACTCGCCTCTTCTGTGGTATTTCCATTTTCCTGATGTCTTTGTTTCATTGTTCAACATTCAGTGACCCCTGCTTCCATAGGAGAGTTGCAGTGAAGGATTTGCCCTTATAGAATATTTTCAGTGTAGATGGGGTCGGATGTGAGAAGGGTATTTGTTTATTCCAGAGAGTTAGTTTAATGTTGTTTAGGCATTTCTCTTTTTTTGAAGTTCAGGGCCTCTATCAGGATAAATAGATACTTGTGCTCCTGATATTAGTAAAGGTTTCTTTTTTTTTTACTTCATTTAGAAACAATTCCTTTTCTTGGAATTTATGAAATTTGACCAAAACAATTCTTGGATACTTAGTATTCAGCCGGTGATCTATGTGCGTTCTTAAACTCAATTTTTGTACCAGGGTATTCTCTCTCCACTAATACAGAGAACCATTTCTCACAGAAATTCAAGATATTATCACCTTCAATCCATTTTGGAAATCCCAGAATTTTTAACTTTTCTCTTTTAGAACACCATTCAAGATAGCTAATTTTCTCTTGAATTTGTTCCTGTTTTTGTTTGTGTTCTGTGATATCTTTTCCCATTACTGGGATTTGATCTTCTATCTGAGAGGTGCGCTGTTTATACTCGGACATTCAGTTGTTTAAACTTTGCACTTCACCTCTCAGACCTTTCATGTCTTCATGAATCCCAGTAGCTACAAAGTTTTCAATAGGAGCTGGGTTTCCTTATAAAGATCTGTTCTGTACATGTATTTGAACCCGGTCTTTGATTTTTTTTACTCCCCTCATGAAATTCAGGTGTCTCCATATTTTGAACTTTCTTTAATAGTAATACAAAGATAATTAAAACTGGAATGTTCCCTCTGTGTTGGCAAGTTCCCCTGGGTTGAAACACAAACATAATCCAACTGGTAGTAATAAAGTTATCCACTTATCCAGTCATATAAGTGCAAAAGTAAAACTTTCACAAATTACTTCTTGTATTATTTGCACATCCTCACGACTAAAGGAGATGTAACTCTAAATGAATGGCTTTTATCCTTAACTGCTTATCAAATGCAATACAAATGACAGCTGTACATTTCAAAGCCTCTGTCATATTTTCTGTTACCTTAGTGCTGCTATTAAAAAAAAAGCCTAAATTATTGATCCTCAAAGTTACTGCTGTCTTTTGTATGCAGAACACTGCCAGCTTCTGCTGCCAGTCACTTGGCTGCACATAATTTGCATTGACTGAAAGAGGCCGTGCTACTAGTACAAGATTACTAGGATAGTCCGTTAATGTGCCAACATAGTACTGCCGCTGGAATGTTGGAATAATGTTGCACACATCTTGTATGACTTGAGTTGTTTGCAGTCCAGCAGTATTGCTGATCTCTGGGTCACCCTTCTTGTCACCAGAGTTCTGTCCAAAGTTTGGTCGGGTGCAGTTCCTCGCATTTCTTGTCACTCCAACTGCCACATGGCAGATTCTTGGAGCACTGTGCTGTGTGTCAGCCAAGTGTCAGCGCCAACATTTATGCTGGCATCTTTGTTGTCACTGCAGCATGAGTGAATAGATAACTAGTACCAGATGCTGTGTGACTAGTAGTTATTGTGTTGGGGAGCTCGGAGAGCTTGTATTGAACTACAAGCCACAGGTTTCATTGCAGGGAGTTTTTGCTGACTGGGCTGGCACAATAGCATGTCCTCGTTCAATCAATGGGAATTGAACACAACCAAGAGACCAGCAGCAAAATTATAGTTTACACAGAAAAACTGAGAACATGGAAAATCAGATAAGGTACAAGAACTTCAGAACTGTTAGCCTCCCAAATCACCTAGATTTCTCCTTTGATTCTGGCAGAGATCTAGTAAAATGTATCTTTAGGTATTTGAACTGCCTCCAGAGAACCTGCCCTTTATTACCAAAGCTGTTAGAGTACACAAAAGGGGATGGGAGATGTATCATCTAAGGTATCACTGGAGCTTTATCCAATGAGAAATGTACAATTTTGATCAGCTTTACTTTCTTCTCTGATTGAGATCTTACTCATGAAATTGTCTCACATTCAGGGTGTACTTACTTACAAAATTTATGGATTTAATATCAGTCACAATTTTTTATTCTAAAACAAAAAAGGAAATGTTTGATGAACCATCAAGTGGTATTAGAGCTTTGGGGATCATTTCATCTGCTGGCAACTGCTACAGTGTGGGTTTCTCTTACAAGAGCTTACATTTTCTTTGAACTGACCAGCTGGTTACTTTCTTACATTCTTAATATGAGCATGACATCTCCAGAGAGGGGGAGTCTCCCTGCAACTCAGATAAAGGACTCTCAGTCACAGCACATGGAAATTAATTGAGAACATGTGACTGGATTTTTAGATCCTTTGAAACTCCTGCAGCTGAGGGAGAAACCTGGCACAAGTGGGTTGCCTCCTCAGGAGCGACAGTTTTTCACCCAGCTGCAGTATTCACAAAGGTGGAACCAAATTACAACCAGCTTCATGATTTCTGGCAGCTTGAAGCTGGTTTTTCCCCGTTGCTGTGTGGAAAAGTTTATGCCAGGTGGGACCAGGCATAACATCACCCGCAGCTACATCAGGCTGAAAATACAAATATCCACAGGAGTGGAGATTTTGGACTGCAACTGCAGTTACAGAGTGGAACTTATTCCCACTTTGTTTTGAAAATCTGACCCATGGTTTTTACTGACTTTTGAGCAACTGACATTTTTTGAAATGTTTTCAATGTCGATATAATACATAAATAGTAAACAGTAAATCAGTAAGATGGAATTCCCAATACTAGTTTGATATTTGTTATGATATCTGCCTAATGTTTTTTTTTTTTTTTTAGCAATACCCACTTATCCTTTGTCCTGGAGTGACTAAGATGAGACACGTAAGACATAGGGCATGATTCTCAAAGCATCAGGAATGACACAAGGTTCTTGCCTCAACAAAAAATGATGCAAGGGGCTCACTGCCCTGTTCCTTGTGTCATTCCCAATTCAGCATTGTCACCTGTGCCAGTTTGGATCATCTGCAGTAGCCTGGCTTACACTGTCCTTGTGACATTTTCCCTGATATGCCATGGTGGGAGATGGCTTCTGCTAGGGCAGTGCTGCAGTATCCCTTTATATGGGATTCTGCAAGCCCCCTCTTCCCATGAGTACAAGGTCCACCTGAGTTAGACCATTCTGAACTAGTCTAATGGCCTCTGTACTGCCACTGTCCCACAGAGAACACTGGGGTGGGGTAACCAGCTGCCATGAGGACATGAGACTGGTGACCCAGTCCAACAGATGGAACAGCACAGTGTGGAAAATGTGTGAGATATTGGTGCTGCAGCTCAGTGTTTCACCACTGCATGCCACAGCAGCCCCCCATCGGCCCAAGATCAGAACCCAGTCTAGCACACCATTTGGGTTTCCCCTCCACAACCCCCCACCCTTACATAGCAGCTTCCCCTCCAGATGACACCCTCAACCTCCACACCAACCCACCCTGTTCTATACAACTGCTGTGGACCTCCAGCATACACAGTTGGTGGGCCCCTGGCACCAGTTGGGGAGCCGCAGGGCCATCCCACAGCTCGCAACATTCTCTACCCATGCACCTTGCTTTTTGTGCACAGCAGCTGTTGCTCCAGGCTGCAGGACCTTGACACTGGGACCCCTCCTAATAAAGAATTGTGTGCATGGTCCCTGGTGCATCAGAGATCGATGCAAGCTGCAGCATCGATCTATGGCCACTTCCAGAATCAGGCTCCAAATGTTTTATTACTTAGATTGTATGTTATAGCTCCATATACAGTTTACGGTAATTTAGTTTACCTTGTTTTGTTTAAAAAATGTGCCAGGCCTGTTTTTCAATGAAATGTGTGCTAGCTGCTTAAGATTAGCAAAATGATTTTGCTGGATTTGATGTTGCTATAGAAACATAGAAGTTGACGGCAGATAAGAACCACAGGGCCCATCCAGTATGCCCATTTTTTGTCATATTTGGCTACTCTCATGTTATGGACTTGATACCGTTCAATATGTAAAGTGTATGTCTTACGTGCTGTAATAAAATTTAAGTATAGAAAAATAAATAAAAAGGAATTAGTGGCTACATAACAAAGAGTCTGGAAATTGTCATAAAAAACAAATTAAAACAGAGGAACAGAATAAAAGAAATCACATCAGGTTATAATAAAGACCATATTTTTTAAATGTAATATGCCATGAATTGAGAATAGCTTCTTGGAGTTTTTCAAACCTTATGTACCTCAAAATGTTCAATCTCTGGAAATGAATTAATATATAGTGCAACATGAAATTTATAACTAGCAAAAAGGAGGAATGTAATTGTGATAAACTTAATATATTAATATCAGAGAAAGTGATAAAGGACACCATGTTATCAATGACAAAAGGAAAATGTACAGGGATGGACAGCTATACATTGCCATGTTATTAGACATTTATAGATACCAGGATACCTTATTTGGGTAAACTATACAGAGAAATACAAAAGAAAATATCAGGTTGTTTAAATAAATGATTTCAGTGATAACTAAAACCATCAAAAGATACAAATGTCATAGCAAACTATAGACCAGTGTCCATACTAAACATGAACTATACATTTCTAACCAAACATCTGAAAACTAGAATTTAAACAACATGAAGTCTTGCTGTATTCTGACTATTGCAGTTAGCCCCAGCACTCAAACTGCCCCAGAGAGTAGGTGGTTAATTTTCTATGAAGAGCATAGAACATTGAGCTCGAGCTCAGTTCAAACCTCTGTCTGCTGCACTTTGAAGTGCAACAGTCAGATTCTTTACTCCACCTAACTGAACGGCCGCTCCGGAGATTCCCCCTTGCTCATGGTTCGAAAGTCGGTTAAAGTCCTCAGTTTTACCAATTATTTTTTGCAAGTTTAGATTCAGATCTCTGTCTGTGGTACAGTAAGTACTAAGTAGTGAACTAGATATAGTAAACTTGTGGAAACTGTAAAAAAAAATTTTTAGACTGGTTCGGCTGAACCGGCCATTTAATGATTTATATATTCTGTCTTTGTTTTTAAACTTGTGGTTACTGGTCCTTATCGGTTTTAAAGAAACTGCATTTTCTTGTGTTTTTTTTCCAATACCCGTGGCACGGTTAGAAACCGATAAGGGTGTCTTGCCTGGTTGTTTGCCATAAAAAGGGTAAGTTTGTGGTTAGGATGGCTATGTCTGAGAAACCCAAAAGAAAAACCGGGCCCATTGGGTTTGAACACTGGGAAGATCTTTGCTAAGGCTGATTCCCACACCACCTGTGTTTATTGTCTGGGGTTTGACCACCTCGATTCAGACTGCCAAATCTGTAAAAATGTCCCTAAGTCTATCCTGGAAAAAAGATTAGGTAGGCTCAGGGATAAGGAGGCCATGAAGTCTGCTGACCCGGATGGCCAGCCCGGTTTGGTTCCGACCAAACCTGAGGGAGTGCCCTCTGACCAGGGCAATACTTCTTCCGGCAAGAGGAGAGCTGATCCTGAGGGATAGGTTCCTACAAAAAGAAAAAGAAAAGAAAAATCATCCGGTTCAGATCCAGAGACCCATTTTCTGACCACTGAAGAGATTGCCAATGTGATAAGGATTGTAGAATTGCTTCGTCCAGTTCCGTCTGATCCGGTGCCTTCTGGCAGGTGCTTGGTTCGGTCGGTTCCTCTGGTTCAAGATTATGCCCCTGAAGATTTCTATGAACTAGATTTGAAGGAGGACGAAGATTATGATGATGATGATGGTGTGGGAGGTCTGGTTACATAGATTCATAGACAGTGTCGGCAGATAAGGGCCTATGGTCAACCCAGTCTGCCCATTTGAGCTTTTAAGTTCAGTTTATGTTTTCCTAGAAGTCTGTTGCCCCTTACCCCTGACCTCCAGAATTCCTTTATGTCTATCCCATGCATTCTTAAATCCCGTAATTGTTTCAGCCCCCACCACTTCCTCTGGCAGGGTGTTCCACTTGTCCACCACCCGTTCTGTGAAGAAATTCTTCCTCATGTTTCCTTTGAGTCATCCTCCCTCCAACTTCATCCCATGCCCTCTAGTTCTGGAACATCTTTTTCACCTAAAAATAGTGTATTCCTGCACCCTGTTCCTCCCTGTGAGATACTTGTATGTCTCTATCATATCCCCTCTCTCCCTCCTCTCCTCCAGGGAGTACATGTTCAGTTCCTTCAACCTGTCCTCATAGGACTTGTGATGCAATCCATGCACCATCCTTGTTGCCCTACTCTGAACCTTTTCTACCCTGTATATGTCCTTACGTAGGTATGGTCTCCAGAACTGTACACTGTACTCCAGGTGGGGCCTCACTAGTGTCTTGTATAGCGGAATTATGACCTCCCTTTTCCTGCTGGTGATGCCCCTGCCTATACATCCCAGCATCCTATTTGTTTTACCTGCTGCCTTGTCACACTGTTTCCCTACCTTGAGGTCATCAGAGATGATAACCCCAAGATCCCTTTCCTGCTTGGTGCATGCTATATCCTCACACCCCAACTGATATATTGTGCCAGGGTTTTGTGCCCCATATGCATTATCTTGCACTTCTTTGCATTGAATTTCAATTGCCAAACCCCTGACCATTCTTCAAGTTTCTGCAGGTCCCTTCTCATTCTGTCTACACCCTCTGGTGTGTCTACTCTGTTACAGGCTTTGTGTCATCAGCGAACAGTGAAATTCTGCCTTCTAGGTCCTGTGCAATGTCACTGATGAAGATGTTGAATAGGACCGGTCCCAGCACTGATCCCTGTGGTACCCCACTGGTCACTCTTCCCTCTGTGGAGTGACAGCCATTTACCACCACCCTCTGTCCTGCCACCCAGCCAGTTACCTACCCACCACACTACTGTCCTGCCCACACCCATATTCCCCAGTTTGTGTAATAGTCTTCTATGTGGCACAGTGTCAAAGGCCTTGCTGAAGTCCAGATAGGCCATGTTTACTGCCCTCCCCTGTTCCACCTCCCTAGTCACCCAGTCAAAAATTCAACGAGGTTGGTCTGGCAGACCTCCCCTGGTGAAACCATGCCACCTTAGGTCTTGTAGTCCATTGACAACCAGATGTTCCACCAATCTCTCCTTCAGTAGTGCTTCCATGATCTTCCCACTACCGAGGTGAGGCTGACTGGTCTGTAGTTCGCTGCTTCCTCTTTGTTCCGACTTTTGTATAAGGGGACTACATCTGCTGTCCTCCAGTCTTTGGGTACCTCCCCTGTTTCCAGTGATCGGCTAAACAGGATAGCCAGAGGTTCAGCCACCACCTCTTTTAGTTCTTTAAGGACCCTGGGGTGCACCCCATCTGGCCCCATTGCTTTATCAACTCTTATTACTTCCAGTTCCTTCAGGACCCTTTCTCGTGTAAAGGGACTTGTGTCCATTTCTGCACCATTATCACCCCTTGTACTCCCTTCAGACCCATTACCTCCTCTTCCTCAGTAAAGACTGAGCAGAAATACCTGTTCAATATGTCAGCTTTACTGTTGTCATCCTCCATGCATGGCCCATCCTCCCCTTCAGTCTCCTATCCCTCCCTTTGTCTTTCTTTTTTCCTTATGGACCTGTAAAGGTTTTGTCCTTTACCCACTGATTTTGCAATGTGTTCTTCTGTCTGAGCTTTGGCTTCCCTTACTGAACTCCCTTTGCTTCTCCTTGTACTTCTCCCTATCCCCTTCTGCCTGTGTCTTTTTGTATTGCCTGAATGCAATCTTTTTGGCTTTCACTTTCTTTGCTACCTCTTTGGAAAACCATAATGGTCTCCTCTTCCTTTTCCTCTTGCTAACCTGCTTAATGCATAATTCTGTTGTTCTTGTAATCCCCATTTTAAATACTGCCCACTGTTCCTCAACCCCTGATTCCTGTCCCATTCCTCTTAATGCCTCTTTTAAGTATCTCCCCATTTTCCCAAAGTCTGCCCCCCTAAAATCCAGGATACGGGTTTTTGTGTGGTTTGGTTCTGCTCTTTCTGTGATTTCAAACCACAATGACTGGTGGTCACTGTTCCCCAGGTGCTCCCCCACTGTTACCCCCATCACACTGTCCCTGTTTGTGAGCACAAGGTCCAGTATTGCCTTCTGTCGAGTTGGTTCCATGACCAGTTGTTTGAGGAAGGCACCCTGAAGGGAGTCCAGGATAAATCTGGTTGAGCCCATTGAACCAGACATCTCCCCAGACAGGCCTTCTAGTGTTTCCCCTCCTAGGTTTTCTGAGTCCCCTTGCCACTACACGTTTTACAGGAAAGTGGCAGAAACCCTCAAGCTCCTTGTGGAAGAAGCTATAGAGGAACAAGAGGAACCTGATTATGTGGAGATGATGGACATCCCAGAGTCCACAAGACTGTCTATTCCCCTTCATAAGTCTTTTGGGAAACAGACACAAAAGATTTTAAAAACTTCAAATTCTGTACCTCCTATCAACAGAAGGATGGACAAAAGGTACACCTTATCAGGTTCTGGTATAGAGTACTTGTATCAACAATGCAGCCATGTTGGGGTTGTGCAGGCTGCAGCCTGTGATAAGGCTAATATACCCTCGGCTTCACCCCCCCAGATAAAGATTCTAGAAAGCTGGATGCCATGGCAAAGAAACAATACATGGCATCCGCCTTGGGACTCAGGCAGGCTAATTATACAGCCTATGCAGCCAGGTTCCAGAAGTCCAGGTGGGACACTGTACTGGCACTGGGTAATCAGGCCTCCCCCCAGCTAGCCTCGGAGCTGGAGTGGGTGGCTGCTGATGGGATTGAGGCATCTAAGGTACAGTTCCATGCTGCTGTGGACTCCAATGATGTGTTATCTAGAGTCATGGTTACATCTGTGGCTCTTCGGAGAATGGCTTGGCTCAGATGTACTAGTCTCTCACAGGACACACAGGCTAAGGCCATGGATTTCCCTGTGGTGAGTAGTTCTCTGTTTGGGGAGCAGACAGAGAATTACATGAAAAAGATGGATGAGTATAGGACCACCTATAGGAGTGCACAATCCGAGGAAAAGCAGGCAACTCCTCAAAGGCAGCAGACTAGGGGCAGGGTAAGGCCTTTTCATAGGCCTTTCTGCCAAGCACAGGCCTCTTCTCCCTTTCCTCAGAGGGGGTTCTTCAGAGGAGAGGCAGAAGGGGATGAGCAGGCGCATCCATCCCTCAACCTAAGGCTCCTGCCAAGCAGACACCCTGATGTGTTAGCCCAGGTTGACTCCCCCATTCCTGTAGGAGGCAGGCTGGCTTACTTCATCCAGGACTGGATGTCTGTTACCTCAGACAAGTGGGTCCTGGAGGTGGTAAGCCAGGGGCTGGTTCTCAGCTTCAAGAAATATCCAAAGCTGAGGGCCAGATCTTTTCTACCTGCAAGCATCTCTGAAATCATTGCCCTAGAGGCAGAGGCTTCATCTCTACTGGCTCTAAAGGCTGTAGAGAGAGTTCCTACATTGCACAGGGGCAAAGGTCTGTACTCCAAGTACTTTCTTACCCCAAAAAAGACAGTGAAGTGGTGACCCATCCTAGACTTAAGATACTTGAACAAACATCTTTTAAAACCAAAATTCAAAATGGTGACTCTGGGAATAATCCTTCCCTCTCTAAGTCCAGGGGACTGGCTAGCCTCCCCTTAAAAGATGCCTGCTTTCACATTCCCATCAGGTGCTCCCACAGAAAGTACCTCAGGTTCAAATTGCGTTCAGGCCATTATCAGTTCAAAACTATGCCCTTCAGCCTGACATCAGCTGCAAGGGTATTCACAAAATGCCTAGCAGTAGTAGTGGCCTTTTTTAAGAAGGAAAAATATTTCCATATTTCCATACCTGGCTGACTGGCTCATTGTGGGTCAGTCCCCAGACCAAGTCAAGTCAGACCTTCAAGTGACTCAGCAAGTGTTCACTTCCCTAGGATTCCTTCTCAATCTTCCAAAGTCAGTTCTCGAGCCTGTACCGCTTCTCACCTTCATAGGGGCAGAGATGGATGCAGTCAAAGCAAGAGCTTTTCTTCCCCTGGAAAGGGCAAGGGCTATTGTAGAGCTGGCTTCTTCATTCTATCTTCTGGTCTCTTGGCCAGCAAGGCACTTCCTTCAATTTCTGGGCCACATGTCAGCTTCTACAGCAGTGGTCCAAGGGGCCAGACTTCAGATGAGGGACAATCAGTTTCACCTGAGGGACTTTTGGTCTCAGAAGAAAGATTCTCTAACCAAACTAGTTTCAGTGACCCATACTCTGATCTAGGCTCTCCACTGGTGGCAGGATCAGGGCAACCTCAAGCAAGGACTCCCATTCATCACTCAGTCTCACTCTGTGGTCCTGACCATGGATGCTTCTCTATTGGGGTGGGGAGCCCATCTGGGGGCTCTCACAGCCCAGGGACTGTGGTCCCCTCAGGAATCCCTTCTTCATATCAATCTCTTGGAACTCAGGGCAGTCTTTCTGGCCCTGCAAGCTTTCTCTCAGTCAGTGAAGAACAAGGTGGTTCAGGTCACGACAGACAACACCACCACCATGTGGTACATCAACAAGCAGAGAGGCACTCAGTCCATGGCCTTGTGCATGGAAGTCATGAAACTGTGGTCCCTAGCTTACTCTCTGCAAACCTGTCTGATAGCAGTCCACCTTCCAGGGTAGAACAATGTGCTAGCAGATGCATTGAGAAGTATCTCCCAGGGCCATCACGAATGGTCCCTGGACCCTCTGGTGTTGAAAGTGATTTTTTTCAAGGAGGGGCACTCCAGAGATAGATCTCTTTGCAGCCCCAGACAATCGCCATCTTCATCTCTTTTGTTGCAGACCCTCAATCTTGGGCTCAGTCCCTCTGGATGCTCTGATTTTGAACTGGGAAGGGAAATTTCTATGTGCCTTCCTTCCCTTTCCTCTACTGTTTGAGGTTCTGGTCAAGGTAAGGTCACAACCTTGCAAAGTGATTCTGATGACTCCAGACTGGGCCAGGCAGCCTTGGTACCCCCTGTTGCTGTCCCTAGCAGTCCATCTTCCCCTGTCTCTTCCCAGGAATTACAACCTGTTAACCTCCTCTCAGGGGAGGATTTGGTACCCCAATCTTCGGTCTCTCAGTCTCAAGGCATGGCTCTTGAAGAGTTAGAGTATGCAGATTTGCATCTGTCCCAAGGGGTTCTGGATATGCTGAAAGCCTCTCGAAAGCCTGCCACCAGACAAACTTACAACTCCAAATGGAAAAGATTCAGCATTTGGTGTTCCAAGAAGCATATATCCTCAGACACTGCTGAATTGTCTACAGTTCTGGATTATATGGTTCATCTTAATGGCCTAGGCCTCAGACCAGCTACTGTCAAAGTTCATTTGTCAGCTGTTTCTGCTTTTCTGCCAGTGGGAAAGCCTTCCTCACTGTCATCTCACCCTGTATTCTGTAAATTTTTCAAGGGATTGCTTCATACCAATCCCTTTAGGGATCCTATCCCTGCTTGGGATCTTAATGTTTGCATTGCTCATCTTATGCAACCCCCTTTTCAGCCTTTGTCTTCAGCAGAGCTTAAGTACTTGACTTGAAAAACTGTGTTCCTGGTAGCTATTACCTCTGCCAGGCATATCAGTGAATTGCAAGCTCTGTCAGTGGATCCTGATTTTATCTCATTCCATAGAGATAAGGTGGTCCTTAGAACTAATAGGAGGTTTTTATCTAAAGTGGTTTCAGATTTTCATCTGAACCAATCTATGCCTCTCCCTGTGTTCTTCACTGATCATTCTTCTTCAGGAGAAAGAAGTTTACACAGTTTGGATGTTAAAAGACCCCTTAGTTCCTACATTGAGCTTACTAAGGCTCACAGGTTTGACCCCCTTCAGTTGTTTCTCACTTGTGGAGAGTGGTGTGTAGACAAACCTGCCACTAAAGAGAACTATTGCCAGGTGGATTGTCTCTTGTATTCCAATTCTGCTATGAGAAGCTAGGCAAAATACCTCCCTCAGGCCTGAGGGCTCATTCGACTAGAGGTACAGCTGCTTCCCTGGCTGCAGCCAGGGATATTCCTTTGCTAGAGATATGTAAAGCAGCCACCTGTAAAACAGTCCATACATTTACCAAGCATTACTCCCTGGACATCCAGGCTAGAAGTGATGCTCGGTTTGGTACAGCAGTTCTGCAGAGCCTATTCCCAAGGTGGGTTTGATTCCCTCCTCCATGGAGGTACTGCTAGGTAGTCTACAATAGTCAGAATACAGCAAGACTTCATGTTGTTTGAAGAAAAAATTACTCACCTTAGTAATTATGTTTCTTCTAATGGAGTCTTGCTGTATTCTGACCTCCCTCCCTACCTCCCCTCTCAGAACCTGTTTTTGGGAAGTGGGCTGGCAGGTGCAGTGTTGCACCACAGGGGTGCATTTGGGTACCCCCTCCTTTTAGAGAGGAGGAGTAGGTTATATTATTAATTTAACAGTCTTCAGTTGTTCACTACCTGATTTTTGATTTTTGATTTCTTGACTTGAGTCTTTTGGGGATCTAAAATATGTGGTTGCCATTTGGCTAGTAAACATTTTACAATTTTCACATAGGAGTTAGTTAGTATTAGCTCGTAAGAATCTGACAGTTGCACTTCAAAGTGCAGCAGACAGAGGTTTGAAACAAGCTCGAGCTCAACATTCTATGCTCTGCATAGAAAATTAACCCTCTACTCTCTGGGGCAGTTTGAGTACCGGGGCAAACTGCAATGGTCAGAATACAGCAAGACTCCATTAGAAGAAACATAATTACTAAGGTGAGTCATTTTTTCTTCTAGGATTACTACCAAAAATGATACACAAAAATAAGAGTAGGTTTTTCCAGAAAGGAATATGCAAAATGGAATACATAAACTGCAATGTCAATGACCATTCTGTTTGTGTCCTTCAGCAGGGCTTCTGGGATCCTGACCATAGAAAAAACATGGAAGCCAAGCTGATCATCCGCCTTGGCTCCCAGCAGCCCTCTGGCTTAAATGATAGACTTATTTTCCACTAACATCTTTCAGACATCCCTTTTTTTCCCTAAAATATATTTGTTTTTGTACTCATTTAATTTATTTTTCATTTTTACCATAAGTCTCCATTTCTGTCTCCTTCCCACACATTTGTCACCTTTCAGCCTTCTTACTAGGCACTGTTAATTAGTCCCCACCTGGGAATTTCCCCAGCTCTTTCACTCCCAGTATGCTTTATCTTTCCCATCATCACCTTTTTGTTTCACAGATTCTCTCTTAATCTTACCATTTATCACTTCTTCTCCCTGAGCCTCCCCTTTCTTCTTTCTCCACATATTATATCTCTCTCATTTTACCTCTCCTCTACACTAAGTTGTTTTTTTTTTTTTTCTCTTTTAGATATTTCCTGAAGAAGACCTAAGGTTGAAATGTAGATTTTTAACTGTATTTTCTATTTTCAGTGTGCATTTAATATAGCCATTTTGTTTTGCTTTTAGACCACATGCTGACGCAGTGCCTTATTTTGGTTTTTTACAATTTGTATGCTATATTTGCTGCGACCCACTATGCCTAATCTGAAATATCTTCTGAATTCTCTACAATGCTCCTTCATTTCATCTATGTCTGCATTCCCTTCTCATATTTCTAAGCCTTCTCTTGAATTGTTTTCTTCCATTTGCTCTAAGACTAAACTTTGCAGTCACTTACAGTTTCTTTCCAAATGCTGCCACCTGGGTATTATTCCTAAAGGTTTCTGTTTGAAATTCCATCCTTGTTCATTTGGATCTGAGACACGTTTCCTCTACTAATACACTTTTGAAAACTTTCTCTAATAAACTTATCACGCACACCATTCTCTCCATTAAAACACAGCTGATCTCTGTGGACAAAACCATTCAAAGGCAAAAGGATTTCCTGCAGCGAACGGCTTCACATAACCTTCCTTTTATTAAGCACTGCATCCAAAACCTTAACTCTACTCTCTTTCAGTTTTTCAAGGACACCAAATCTGAAAAACTCCAGTCTCTCATCCAGCACATCAATAACCAACATGAGCCCTCGAATCAGACACAACCTAACAATTTGGTATTTTGTATTCCTCCAGACCTTCCCCTGACACAAGATGAGCAATCACTCCTTAGCAAAGGTCTCTCTTTTGTGCCCACACCCAGATATCTTGATGCACCCCAGGTTCAAGTTGATCTGCAGTGCTTCTATCATACAGTACGCCTTGCAGCTCATTTTTCTAATGTGACTCCTCTTCTCACAGATGATGACAGTATCACCAGAACAATCAATGATATCAATCCCCAGCGAAGTGCATGGACACCCCCTCCAGGACGTTTTGCTGCTGTTGATTATTTTGTTAACCAATGCATGGAAAACACCACTAACTTTAATCTTCATTGCAGGCACAACCATTCCAACCTGACACCTGGTGAGCTTGCAGCCCTCAGATCTCTACAATGTAGGAATGACATTGTTATTAAATCAGCTGATAAGGGAGGTGCTGTTGTGGTCTGGCAAAAGGAGCTATACATAACTGAAGCCACACAGCAACTCTATGACACCAGGTTTTATTCTTCTCTTCCACAGGACCCCACTGCTGACTATCAGACTGAGGTCACCACCACCATCACCTCTGCTATTGAAAACAAAGAGCTCCCTACTTCTGCTAAGAGACTCATAGTTCAGCATCCCCAGACATCCAGGTTTTATCTCCTTCCCAAAATCCACAAAACAGGTAACCCGGGTCGTCCCATAGTGTCTTCCTGCTCCTGCCCCACATCCCACATCTCTGCATTTTTGGACAGCCTCATGAGACCCCTTGTTGAGTCCCTGCCCTCCTATGTTAGACACTAACCATGCTCTCCAGTTATTTGACAGGTTCAGATTCAGTGACTCTCATCAGCTCATCTTCACCATGGACATCAAATCTTTTTACACAGTGATCCCCATGATGATGGTCTGACAGCTTTGCAGCATTTCTTGAATAAGCGGGAAGTCCATCAGCCACCCACACACACACTAACTCGTCTGGCAGAACTGGTTCTTACTCTCAATTCTTTTCCTTTTAATAACAGTTTTTTTTCAGCAGGTCAGTGGAGTTGCCATGGGTACCAAGATGGGTCCCAGCTTTGCTAATCTGTTTGTAGGTTGGGTGGAGGAACGTTTTTTTCTCTCATTCACAGGGACTGTGCCTGAACTCTACAAATGCTACATTGATGACTGTGTGGGGGCCACCTCCTGCTCCAGGGAGACCCTCCAAGTCTTCCTCGACAAGTTTACCACGGCCCATCCTTCGCTTCAATACACTGTTGAAGTATCCTCCTCTACACTGCCTTTTCTGGATATCCAGCTGTCAGTACAGAACACTGGTCTGAAGACATCAGTCTATTACAAGTCCACTGACTCTCACAGTTTCCTCTTCCACAGCTCCTTCCATCCTAAACATGTCAAGAATGGCCTGCCTTATTCACAGTTTCTTAGACTTCGCAGGTTATGCAATAAAGAGGATGATTTTGCTGAGCAGACCCAAATAATGCATAGTTTTTTTATCAACAGGGGATACCTTAAAAGCACAGTGGACAGAGCACTCTTCCGGGTCAGTAACATGCCCCTTAACCTTGACCCCCGCAGGAAGGATACTGTCACACAAGAACAACGGCAAATTCCACTAGTTCTTCCTTTCCTTCAGAGCACACCTTCTCTTCACAGGATCATCACTAGTAACTTTCCCATTTTGCAAACTGACCCTAACATTGGTGCTTCCTTTACAGAACCACCTATTGCCTCCTACCGCCAACCACCTAACCTGTGGAATCTCCTGGTTAAAAGCAGCCTACCTACTCCTAACAGTTCCTCCCTCCCAGGTACCAAACCTTGCAACAGGACTCGCTGCTATACCTGCAAATTTATTTCCAGTGTGACTGAGTTTCAGGGGCCTACAGGTGTTTTTCACGTCACCAAGGAGTTTTCATGCACCTCCACTAATGTAGTATATTGTATTCTTTGCAGGAAGTGTACAGCTATTTACATCGGAGAAACTGGTAGGCGTCTTGCTGACTGTTTCAGAGAACATTACAGAGCAGTCAGGAATGGTGAAACTGCTAAACCCATTGTATCCCACTTTATCTCCAGGGACCACAATGTCAATGACCTTTCTGTTTGTGTCCTTCAGCAAGGTTTCTGGGATCCTGACCATAGAAAAAACATGGAAGCCAAGCTGATCATCTGCCTTGGCTCCCAGCAGCCCTCTGGCTTAAATGATAGACTTATTTTCCACTAACATCTTTCAGCAATCCCTTTTTTTTCCCTAAAATATATTTGTTTTTGTACTCATTTAATTTATTTTTCATTTTTACCATAAGTCTCCATTTCTGTCTCCTTCCCACACATTTGTCACCTTTCAGTCTTCTTACTAGGCCCTGTTAATTAGTCCCCACCTGGGAATTTCCCCAGCTCTTTCACTCCCAGTATGCTTTATCTTTCCCATCATCACCTTTTTGTTTCACAGATTCTCTCTTAATCTTACCATTTATCACTTCTTCCCCCTGAGCCTCCCCTTTCTTCTTTCTCCACATATTATATATCTCTCATTTTACCTCTCCTCTACATTAACTTGTTTTTTTTTTTCTCTTTTAGATATTTCCTGAAGAAGACCTAAGGTCGAAACGTAGATTTTTAACTGTATTTTCTATTTTCAGTGTGAATTTAATATAACCATTTTGTTTTACATAAACTGCATTCCATTACTGAATACTTGAATACCATCCATGAACTAACATCACTTTTTTCACTTAATGCCAGTAAAATGGTTGACACTTTTGAGTGAAAATATTTATTCTCTGTATTACATAAAAGGGGATTCCCAATAAATTTTATAGAAATAGTAAAGCCATTATGTAATAGCTAAAAATCAGCTTTAAAATAAATAGCAGCATAACAAAGGACTTCATAATTAGCCATATGGTAAAATAGGGATGCCCCTTGTATTCCACATTATCTGTATTAGCATTGGAAATACTACTGTAAGAAATAACACTTAATGATACAGTAAAATGAATTAAAATAGACAAAGAAATAAAGCCAAATATTTACTTGTAACAATCATACAGGAGTGTGGTGTGCATATTTTATGGAACACATACAAAAGAGGGGAGAAAGAATAAGTGCCTCAGCTGGGACTTGAACCCAGGCCACCCAAAATACCATTCTGATTGCACTAACCAGCTACACCACTGAGACACTGGAACCTGGGCCATCCCCAAGCACATTACTCTTTGTCAAATGAACAACCCATTGGCAACACAAATATTTACTTGTAACAATCACACAGGAGTGTGGTGTGCATATTTTATGGAACACATACAAAAGAGGTGAGAAAGAATAAGTGCCTCAGCTGGGACTTGAATCCAGGCCACCCAGAATACTGTTCCAATTGCGCTAACCAGCTGTGCCACTGAGACAACTGGAACTGGATCCTGGGCCATCCCTAAGCACATTACTCTTTCTCAAATGCACAACCCAATGGCAACACAAATATTTATTTGTAACTTGTATGGTATGTCTTCCATAAAATATGCACCACACTCTTTCAAAATAATATTTAATATTACCATGGATTGTGCATTTGAAAAATAATGTTCTTAAGGACAAAGTTCATTGTCTCAATGGTGCAATATAATTAACACAATGAAATGGTATTCTGGATAGCCCTGGGTTCAGAATCAGCAAACACTGTCTTCACCTCTATATATGTTCCATAAAAATCCTCCTGTGTGAAAATAAATATTTAATGTTACCATTGGATTGTGCATTTCAGAAAGAGTAATGTGCTCGGGGACGGCCCAGGTTCCAGTGTCTCAGTGGTGTAGCTGGTTAGCACAATCAGAACGGTATTCTGGGTGGCCTGGGTTCAAGTCCCAGCTGATGCACTTATTCTTTCTCACCTCTGTTTGTATGTGTTCCATAAAATATGCACACCACACTCCTGTGTGATTGTTACAAGTAAATATTTGTATTGCCATTGGATTGTGCATTTGAGAAAGAGTGATGTGCTCGGGGATGGCCCAGGTTCTAGTTGTCTCAGTGGTGCAGCTGGTTATCTCAATCGGAATGGTATTCCAGACAGCCTGGGTTCAAGTCACAGCTGAGTCATTTATTCTTTTACATCTCTGTTTGTATGTGCTCCATAAAATATTCACATTACACTCCTGTGTGATTGTTACAAGTAAATATTTGTGTTGCCATTGGGTTGTGCATTTAAAAAAGAGTAATGTGCTTGGGGACAACCCAGGTTCCAGTTGCCTCAGTGGCACATTTGGTTAGCACAATCAGAACGGTATTCTGGGTGGCCTGGTTTCAAGTCCCAGCTGAGGCACTTACTCTTTCTCACCTCTGGTTGTATGTGTTCCAAAGAAATAAAGTCCTTGATAAAGCTCCAGGTGTAGGAGTAAAACACCATCAGGCTTTTTTTTTTTGGGGGGGAGGGTAGCCTTATTTTAACTGTTTTCTAAGTTTGTTTATACAGAAAGTATAATAAATTTGACCACATTTATACACACCTTGGCATTTATTGCACTTTCTTTGTTCCCAGTAAGGGAGAGTTGTGAGCCTTTTTCAAGTTGGCACTGAAAGAAATGAAATGTAAAAGCTATGCAGATGATATATTAATGGTACTAGAATCCCCAATAAGTAGTATAATGGAACTAAAGAATATAATCTCTCATTTTTCAAGGGTGGCTGGATACAAGATACATGTACATACATAAGAAATCATACCCATGAATAGTTAGAATATTGAGGGTCTTTCCCAGGTGTTTAATGCAAGAGTAAAAATGGGTGATATTGATTATCCAGGGGTAATAAATTCTGCAAGACTGTAACTATAATCTTTCACCAATAATAGACAAAATTAAAGAAAAATTACAAGGTTGGAATAAAATCCCACTCTCCATATGGACAACATTCAAATTCTTTAAATGATGGTGTTTTCTACCCATAATCCCATTTATGCTACAAGCAAAATTAACACCAAATCTAGATGACTACTGCAAGAAATTACATAAACTGTTCAGAGACCATATTTTGAGTAACAAAAAAACAAGAATTTCTTGGCAAAGGTTATCCTTCCAGAAGGAGGAGGGAGGTTTAGTCTGTCCTGTTATAAATTTATACCATATCTCATGCATCAAAACATTGGTTCTTGGATGGACATACAGTACAAGGACAAAGTAGATTTACAAGTAGAGAATGTGACTACATGTGAACATAGAAACATATAATTTTCTGGAAGATAAGGACCGTTTGGCATGGTTCCACTTGATCAGGGTGCCCGTGGCAGTGCGCCCAGTCACTAGGGCACCAAGTTACGAAGTCACTGACCCCTCTCTTTGTGGGGTGCTGTTCCCCTTGCACCCCCCTTTCTAAATATACCAACTCCGGGGGGGTGGACCTTGAGAAAGGGGTGGAGCATTTCAGTATTTGGCACCCTAATGACAGGTGCACTGCCACCATCTGCCTGAATGGGTGCAATATTTGGCATACCTTGTCTGTCCATTTTTTCCCTACCTACAGTGTCACTGAAAACTCTACTTGATCTCTGACTCTTCCCATTTCCTTTCTACTAAGAGTCCCTTATGCCTATCCCATGCATACTGGAACCCCACTGCAGTTTTCTACCCCACCATCTTTGTTGGAAGACTGTTCCTGGCATCCACCACTCTTTCTCTCAAAAAGTACTTTCTCACATCTTTCCTGAATCTACTCCCATCCAGCTTTATTGCATGTCTGCTCATTCTTGAGCACCTTCATTTCTGAAAAATAATTCCCTCCAGTGCTTCTTGTTCTTCTGTGAGGTATTTAGAGGTCTCAGTTATATGCCCCTCTCCCTCTTCTCTTCCAGGGCATACATATTAAATTCCTATGGCCCCCATATTCAAAGCAGATGAACGGTGCAAATGGCAAATGGCAAACACAGGAGGAAGTGCTCGGCAGCGTGATATTGAGAAAACTACAGTACACCATGCAAACAGGGATATGCAGCCACACACCAAAACTAAGAATGGTGCAGACAATGGGGGCATGTACATGAATACGCTGTGCAACCGAATATTGAAGTGGACTGTGCCTATGGGTCATTGTGCAACACATTTGCGTGATAGCACAAAGTTAGATTTACAGAAGGCAGCCCTAAATTGGCAAGCCACCCAGTGTCAGACACATGAACTGCACTGAGAGAGGTGAAGACAGTGTGTGTGCAAGACAGAGACTGAGAGAGAGCCAGAGAGTGTGAAGTGAGGAGGTGAGGTGGACACACACACACTCAGATACATACACAATGACTGCAGGCAACAGACACATGGCATGCCTGGTCATGGCTGTGGTCATGGCTGACATGTGGAGACTGGGGGATCAAAAGGCTGGACAATGGAGGGCCCATAGGCGGTACACCCAGCTGAGATGGTACTGTTCCCATTGCACATACGTACAGCTGACAGACACAGTGTTCATGGGGTGACAATGTTCCAAAAGGGCACCTCTGGGGGAGCTCTGGGGTGTGCATCATGGTGAGCTGCAGGCACTCACATACAGACACAATGCAATGGTGGTGGCCATATACCTGCATGCCATGGGTACCTGGCAGTGACAGCAAGGTGTACCACAACAGGATGAGCTTCCACATGATACACTGCCAGGTGGTGTGCAATGGAACAGGGGGGAGCACCTATGTGTCTGTATCCCACTCTAGGTGTGCACATAATGCATAGAGTTGACTCCAGTCCAAACTGCCAAGTCCCTTGACCTGACCAGGGCCAGCCTGTGGGTAAGTGCAGCATATCAGCAGTACAGATCTACACAGGGTAATATGGGTGCAGACCTGGGGGTTGTATGGGGGCACAACAGGCCTATGGCAGCAGTGAATGCAGACATGCATGTGAGTGGGGGAGGTGAGATACAGTATGTGGACAGTGTGAAGGAGACTGAAGGCTCTGGGAACAATGACTGCATAGCATGGGGAGGCTGGCCAAGGGACACCTGTGGCAGGGAACCACACAGGTATGGCATGCAGCACACACAGATGGGGGTTCATACCTAATGTAGTTAGGGCACCTCCACCTGCCAGACAACATCACAGGTGCTGTGGGGACAGAGTAACAGGCTACTTCCCCATCAGCAGGGCTTTGTGAAGGATATGGCAGCCACAAAGCATACAATGTGACATACATAGACAGTGGGAGACAGGCCTCCCTTTCAGGATGCAGTTCCTGGTGTACACCACATTGTCTGGGTGGAACATTCCTGCCTATCTGCTATGCTGCATGCAAATGGGGTGAATACCTTCAGATAATGAGATGCAAATTTCCTGGATGGGCACAGACTGTGTAATGAGACCATTAGCATATGTTGGCTGAATATTGCAGTGTTCTGTGCTGTGCAAACCCCGGCCCAGGCCCATTTCACTTTATATCTTGCCCTGTTGCTCTGTGTATGTTTGTTTGCTTGATCGCACATCCATACCATATTTAACTGATTTTGCGTGATCACATGTTCACGTGCCCAGGCTGAATATGGCATTGTTTTTCAGCCACTCAGTGTCCTGTGCAGCACATCTCTTTGTGCAGCACATTAGTCTGGCTTTCAATATGTCCCCCTTAGTCTCCCCACATAGAGCTTTTGATACAGACCCTGCACCACTTTAGTTACCTTCCTCAGGATAGCCGGCACTCTATTTATATCCTTCCGGAAATGTGCTCTTCAGAATGGGACAGAGGGTCTCACCAGAGATCTTGAAGAAGGAAACAGAAAATTTAAACTTGTCTAATGATTATTTTATTTATTTATTTAGTTCAAAAGTTTCACCAAGAAAGACATGATGAGCTTTTAACAGCTGATTTTCAGATGTGTCCTGGGGGATGGGAGAAAGAGAGTAAACAGTACAAGATGCAACATTAAAAATATATTGTGAAATGTGTAGTAGTAACAAAATAAGTACAAGTAATAAAATAAGTACACAAAAAATGCAAACAGAAATTAAAATAGATATACATCAGTGCATAGTCACAGTTATTAGGTATAACAAACAATACAAAATGAATGATAAACAGTGCAAGAAGCAGTGCAGATTGTAAGAGGATAATACCACCCAGACTGTAGGATGCGGCTAACTAGGCAGTACTGGGGGTATACTCAGGAACACAGATACCAAAATAGGTATTTAGGCAAAGTTAGCTGGGGTGAGGAAATTGCTCAAAACTCGGAGGTTGCCTATTCCACATTTTGCAAGCACAATAACATAACAGTAAAAAATAATATTAGTAAAATAACCCAAAAATAATCTATTTAAACAGATTGAATTGGATTAAAAAATACTTCACTTCCAACAATATATGACATAACCCAAATATTAGAGTGAATGGGAGAGAGCTTAACTATAGAACATGGAAAAAAATGGGAATACACAAATAGTCCAACATCAGTGAAAAGAAAAACAAATTCTCTTGGCAATTTGTTTGGGAGAAATTTCAACTTAAACAGGATGAATACTTTACAATTGTATACTTGAGGGCCATATTACAAAAGGATTACACCAGATGAAAAAACGTAACAGAAAATGATAAACCTGAAATTGAAATATTAACACACTTCAACAACAGACAGGAATTATTGGTTGATGGGCAAACTACGGCATTAGCAAAATCAATAAGCGCATATAACAAAACAAAGACCAAGTGGTCCTCAGAGCTTAGTACAGTATGTCTAGCCAGTTGGGCAATATCCTGACATTAACAAACTACTACAAGGCAACAAGGGATCTTGGGCCAGATATTCAGAACTGTGCTCCGGGGCTAAAGTAGCACTGCCCGGCAGGCAAACGTAGCCTGGAGCAAAAAGCAAGCTATATTCAAAAGGAATAGCCCAGAGCAAAACCAGCTGAATATAGCAAGCAAAGGAAGCCGGGGAAACAGGGCCAGGAGTGCAGGGCAAAAATAGCCCAGGAATAAGACAGCACTGAATATAGCAACAGGGAAGTGCACACTGCCACTGCAGCCCATTAGACCCTGGAGAAAGCCAGTGTTGCAGGTAGAGAGCATTGTGTACAATTGCACAGAGATGTCTCACATCTACTGCAAACAACAATGTAAGCCACACACTGCAGAACTGTACTATGCTGACATGAGGTTTGCCCATGCTAACCTGATTACACAGTGCTAACGCATTAGCCCGGTGCAAGCGGGTTTGCCCAGGGCAAATGGGAGCTATATCCAAAGCTCCCATGCAAATGAGCTTACTTACATAATATGTGGGCAAACAGGTACATTTGCATCTCATTAACTGCTGCTTAGTGTACATTACCACGCAGTTTGCCTGGTGCTACTGCATGGAGCACACAGCACCACCTATTGGTCAGAATGGTAGTACAGGCTGGAAGCAGCAGGCCAAGGCATGCCCACAGTGTCCCTGTTGGTCACCAGGGGAGTACAGGCTAGAAGCAGCAGGAACTGTGTGCTGGCACGCACAAACAGAGCAGACATCCTGCCCATGCAGCACTGCAAGCTGTACAACACAAGGTACAAATATAGGGAGAGAGAGACACAGGGAGTGAGTGATAACTATGTGACACATAGCTAGACAGACAACTGGTACACACACACATACACACACATATATATATATATATATATATAGAGAGAGAGAGAGAGAGAGAGGGGAGATAGTCACACATGTCACTGGCCACATGTGCCTTAGATACCCCAACAGCACTTAGGCACCCTATGGCAGATGTTGGTGGAACACAGTGGGGGACTGCAAATGCATGGGACAAGCATAAGGCATGCCTGGTGGGGTTGGGGGGACATATGCTGTAGGCTATGTAGGGCGTGCAGCATATCCATACATTAGGGACCTGTGCAGACTGGCTGGATTAGGCTGTCCGCCCTGCCTTCATGGTCCCTTTTGCCATGTGTGCCTGTTGCACACCCTGGTAGTCTAGTGGTCCCCCCCCAGCATGTTACCCGACCCCCGTTACATGTTTAAAATAGTATTTATCCTGGTAATCTAGTGGTCCCCCCACTCCCCAGCACACTTCGTGACCCCCATTACATGTTTAAAATAGTATTTATCCTGGTAGCCTAGTGGTGCCCCCCACCCTCCAGCATGTTTCCTGACCCCCAATCCCCGTAATATTACATATTTCCCTGGTAGTCTAGCAGCGCCCCCACCCAGCAGTACATCCCCTGCACATCCCACCCATCAGCCACGAATTGAGCCGGCGACCAGCTCAGCCCTCCTCACACCACCATGGCCAGCTGCCAACTGAGGAATGAATGAGCTGTACTGCATTCATTACAGTACATCTCATTCATTCCTCAGTCAGTGACTGGCTGTGGTAGTGATGAGGAGGGCTGAGCCGTCAGCTTGATCTGCGGGCTGATGGATGGGATGCTGGGCAGCGCCTGCCGTGGGGGGACCACTAGACTCCCAGGAAATATGTTATATTATGGGGATCGGGTCAGGAAATGTGCTGGAGGGTGGGGGCACCACGAGACTACCAGGTAATTGTTACATTCAACAGGTAATGGGGGCCAGGAAACATGCTGGAGGGTGGTGAGCACCACTAGACTACCAAGGTAATTATTAAAGTCTACGCAGAACTGGGGTTGGGAAACATGCTGGAGGGTAGGGGGCACCATGAGACTACCAGGATAATTATTAAATTCTACAGGGAATGGGGGTTGGGAAATGTGCTGGAGGGTGGGGGCCACCTCTAGACTACCAGGGTAATTATTAAATTGTATGGGGAATGGGGGCCGTTAAACATGCTGGAGGGTGGGGGGGGCACCACGAGACTACCAGCATAATTATTCAATTCTACGGGGAATGGGGGTCAGAAAACGTGCTGGACAGTGGGGGCACCACTAGACTGCCAGGGTAATTAAGACTTTCTGTGGGGAACAGGGGTCGGGATACGTGCTGGGAGGAGGGACCACTAGACTACCAGGGAGATGAGGCTTTTCTATGGGGCACGGGGGTCGGGATACATGCTGGGAGGGTACCGCCACAATTAGCACTGCATTAAAAGCAGCTTTTCTTTGGCGGTAACTAGCACTGCACTACAGGTCGAGCTAATGCATGGCACTGTGCTTTTGAATATGTCAGTGCGCCAGCATTCAGGGCCCCTCCCCTCTATTCATTTTGGTTTAGCGTTGGCGCTAACATCTAGCACCGACGCTAATGGTACATTTCAATATTGCAGTCGGGCGCAAGGTCAACGCTAGTCCAGGGCAACGGCTTTGCACCTGGTGCTGAGCTCTGAATATCAGGCCCTTTTTGTCTATCACTAGAATACAAAATATTTGATAGCGCTTACTACACTCCATATACTGTAGATTATTTAAAATTTCACATTCAGAAGAAACAAACTGTTAGCATTGTAAGACAAGTAATGCAGATTTGTGTCTTATGTTTTAGGAATGCATATTAATAGAAAACTGGTGGACACAAGTATTCATCCTCTGGAAAGAACAGAAACATCACTAAATACTTTTGATTTTAAATCAGTAATGTTGGACAATATTGATACACGATAAAGCAATACAAATTAAAATCATGTTTCCATGTTTACAGCAACAAAAAGGTTAACTTTACACTCAATGATGAAAACAAATATATTTCCTAATGGAGAATGTAAACAAATATTTACAGTAATTAATCATTGTATAATGAATACTTCTCTCTCAGCTATCATGACTACTGGAAAATATATAATATTCACATGAAACAATGGTCTAATTATATTTTTATGAGAAATTAATGTTATTACCACTAGGTAAATTTATAAATAGAATAATAGATAGGTTCCAGTGAATTACAAGGATGTAATTCCATCGAGAGGTTCTGGGGACATAGGGAACCTCGAGAGCGAAGCTCGAGAGGTTCACATGTCCCCAGAACCTCGAGATGGAATTTACAGCCGAGTGATTAACTGGAACCTATTTTTAATTTTTTGTAATATATGGATCAAATTTTATTTTTTGTGTGCAGGTCTTTGTTTATGGTGTGCTGTGTGGCTGGGCATCCGCTGCAGCTTGGACTCGTTGATTCTCTCCATGAACACCCACCCCCCCCTTGCTCCCTCTCGTTCCCTTGCTCGCTGGGGTCTCATACCTTTTTGTCCTGTTGTTTATTAGTGTTAGTAGGATTCAACAGATACTTCTGTGGAACTGGCAAAGATAAATAAAAAACCAAAAGAGTCAGCAGAAAAAGAAATCGATGGTTTTCTCTCGCTAAGCGAGAGACGGCCGCCATGTTTTTGAAATGTTACGCCTGCCCACACAGAATCCACGGCCAATCAGGAGGTGCGGTTTCAGGAACATCACATCCTGTGTAAAGGAGGTTGCCATGTGAATCTTAGCAACAAGCCTACCGTGTGGGAGAGTTGAGCTTGCGCCGTTTAGTTTTAGTGATAATACTGTCGTTCAGAGGTGGAACGATGGTATTATCACTTCTGAACGATAGTATTATCAGGGACCAACAATGGTATTATCACTTTAGCTACTGTGGTATTACCAGGATTTTTTGTATGGGACGCTATAGTATTATTTAAGTATCTCCATATATTACAGTATTATAATTAATGGATTTTGTTTTTTACTATATAGAACCCATAGCATAGTTTGCTGTAATAAATGTTTATTATTGCAAACACATCCTGGGTTTCATTTCTGCTGCGCATGTGCCAAGCCAGTGCCAGCACCACTCTTCCATGATCCCCCAAACCAACCTAACCCTAGGGACCAGAGACCGCCATCCTAACTTGGTGTTAAATACATTACAAAAAAAAAAAAAAAGAAACAAATGACTGCACAAAAAATTTAAACTGCCTCCTACCAAAAGTAGGGAAAAAAAACCTCCTTCCAGCAGCTGTGTCTGACCGCTGACACTGCTGAAACTCTCGGACCATGACTGCATCAGGCATCTTCTCTTTATTTTATATAATTGCTGTGGAGAAAAAAATGAAACCCAGCAATTACATAAAATAAAATATGGTTCGGTGTGTTGTAAATTCAAAGTTTACACACACCGTCGGGGTTAGATGCTATTCATAAACCCCTCAAGCTTCACTCTTGGGGTTTATGTAGCATCTAACCACTTGGGTGTGTGTAAACATCTCGTTACACACACTGATCGATACTTTATCATATATACATGTATCTTTCTTGTTATCTTTTTATAAGACATGTATAATCAGGTGCCATGTCATTTGAGCAAATCTATTAGCGTGATTATAATTTGAGTGAATATATTATAGTGACAGTAGTTTGAGCAATGTTACAGCTAAGCAAAGCATATTTCTGCTAATCAATTATACCTGAATCTGAAAAGTATACGCTAAACCATGTAGGTAATCGATGCAGGTTCAAACCGGGTATTCAGAAACAACCTGTACAAGTCACTCTGTCAGGTTGCGGTACCTCCAACGGCTGCCTCCTGCTACTGCCCTGGACACAAACTGTGCCATGCACACCTCAGATACCTGTTACTCCTCCTGAATGCACTCCAGAAACCTCCATGTGTTGGGGTGCCTGACATGCCTCCCTGACTATAGAGGAACTCCACCACCATCTTCAGGTATGTGCCAGCCTGCAACTCACCCAGTTTATTGCCCTGCTGCACCTGTTCCTAATCTACAACAGGTGCAGCAAGGCACATGCACACTTCTCTATGTTTTGAAGGGGGGCTCGACCCCCTGCACCCCCATGGGGGAATGTGCCCCTTGGATCCCCCTATCTTTAAAATTCTCACTTCATGATGCACATTGACTCTGGGGATTGCTGAATATGTGGGGTCGCTGTAATGCACCAGTCACTGTAATGTGTCAGTCACTCATTTTTCTTTTGCTCATTTCTATTCGCTCAAATAACTTTGCTCAAATTGCATCGCTCAATTGATATGTTACCGTATAATCGATCGTATAATAGTTTATGTTTCTACATGGCTTTATGACTTTATGACGTTTATGGATTATTCTTTTGTAGCATAAAGCTCATGTGATAGAAATTAAACAACAAAATATGGTACCTGAGAAAAAAAACCTGGACTGTATCCAGGGGTTACACCTAATTGTGATGTCAACCATAGAGAGGCTGCCAGGGTTGTTGAAGACTAGGTGGACTATGTTATTGAGGTACATAGTTATTTGGAAAAATAGGAAAGTAAATATATAGAGAGTAAAGCAAATCTAAGTGGAAATATATATTAATTTCAGTTTCAGTTTATGTTTAGGAAAGGCATGTGAGCAAAAAATGTTCATTTTCACAAGCATCCAGTTGTACACAGAATAACAGGAAAATTAAAGGTTATACATGACTTAACAATACAGAAAAGGTTTAGATAATAATTTAAGGGTATGCAAAGAGAAACCAAATAAATATACAGAAAATATCATAGTAGGCAGTTGTTGGACGGTGTGCCGTGAAGATGTCTATGACAGTCAGGGATGGTAGCATTTATAGGTATGGGTACTAGACCAGTAACCCTTTATGTTGTATTTAAATGAAGCCAGAGAGGGGCATTGAGCTGGGAAAGCGGCAGGCTATGGAACAGTTTTAGCCCCTTGTAGGAGATGGTGTGTTGGCCTTGAGTGGTTTGGCATGACAGGAGATCGAAATTGTGGGAGTTGGACCATCTGGTGGGCCTTATGTGGGTTGACCAAGGCTGTCAGGTCATAGTGGTGGGTTGATCTGGGAAGGTCAGTGGCGAACCGGATGATGTTGTGATAGGTGATTTTTAGCCTATGGAAGTTTCTTTGAGAAAGAGAGAGAGAGAGGGGTAGTAGATCAAGGTGCCATAGTCAGACATGGGGAGTATGAAGCTGTCATTGAGCAGGGTCCTGGATTCGGGAATAAAGTATGGTTTGAGTCTATATAACATGCCAAGCATTTAGTGTGCTTTTTTTAATAAGTTGATTAATGTGAGGTTCATAGGTTAGGTGACAGTCAAGGAGGAGACCAAGGTACTTGAACTCAGTGAGTCTTTCTATTAAATTGCCATCATTAGCAAGGAGGTTAAAACTGAAGGCAGCAGTTCTTCTAGGCCCAGAGAAGACCATTGACTTTGTTTTTTTGGAGTTAAGGACTAGTCCCTTGGAGGAGAACCGGGTGTGGAGATGGTAGAAATCATGTTGGAGTTTTTCATGGAGGGTGGATGGGTATTTTTCTTTACAGAGAGAACATATATTAAAATATGTTATTTTAGTTTTCACTGACATGTCAGTGGATCTTCCAAATGATATCATAGTTTAGTATTTAAAATCATCTGAACAGGTTCAAGTAAAAGCTTATTCCCTAATAACAGAAAGCATCACACTGTATTTTCAGTGCTAATTTATGGTCTGCAAGCCAAAGAATATTCAGAAACAAAAACATTTGTAGATTTTGTAGATATACTCTAGTACTTCTCTATTTATCTATTCCAACACAGTGCTGCTTCCTTGTCCAACAAGATATTCACATTTGTTTTAGCAACAGTCAGTCAAAGAGAAACTGTGACAAAGAATAATTCTGCACTATTTTATTTCTGCGTACTTGAGAAGCCATGCACATGTACTGTAACATTTCCAATATTAAACCATCTCTAGTAGAAGTAAATGTGATTGAATAACAGTGAACTTTTTAGAAGCACTTTACCTTAGCAGAGGGTGATTGTTGAGAAAGCTTCTGGAAGACTGATTAAAGAATTATTTTGAAGAGAACGGAGCTCATTACGCAGCAGTGAATGCCAGTGCTGCCTCATGCTGTGTAGTCCACAATCTTTCTGAGCAAGAAAGACAGGCTTTCTGCAGTACTGGGATAAAGGACTTTAGAAACCAAGAAATGGTGCTCTGAGCTTGGTGTTATGCACAATAAAATGGTGTTATTTACAATAAAATGAAAAAAATGGTACTATTAGTATTAGGATTACATTGTACTGTCCTCAATTATATCATACCAGCATTTCAAAATAAACCCACAGAACAGATTTTCCTGCCTCATTTTTATTGTAGTATTTTTACAGGCTAATAACTGAATTGAAATAGATTTTCAATGTACTAGGTACTTTTCTTATTAGCCTATGAGATCTCTGTGACATCAGGAAAGGAGATGATGAGCTAGTGCATCTGAGTGGATGTTTTTAGATTTCTATATCCATTCATGTGGATGAGGAGATGGTTCAGCAGCTGCTGCAGTTAAAATAGTGTTGGCTATAAGCCTTTAGATTTTTTCACGATGATGCATTTCAACCACTTTTCTTCCCTGCTCTGAACATGAAATTACATTTGACACATTTAGTTTTATTGTTGCCAGGAAAGGAGGACTAGAAAATGCTTTCTGCTTTCAGCCTTGTCCTACTGTGAAGAGGGATTCAGATGCAAACTGATTGATATTGAACTAGGTTAAGCTGACACATCCATCCAGTTTTCATTGTCTCCATCTTACTCATGATGCTTTGCATTGGCTTTGAACTTTCTTTTGCTTTCTTAATCATCGATTAATCAAAAATAATAATAATAATCATATATGTGTGATAACACACTCCTGAGTGTGTGATTATGCAATATGGCACACCGAGGAGTGAGAAATCATGCTTATAAACTGGTGAGAAATGGCACAGAAGCTTACAAGAAATTATATTTATCTGGACCATGTGGTTATAATATAATAACCACATACTCAAGTGGCTGGATTCAACTAATCTGCGTACAGAAGTACAACGGTGCCCTTTTTTTAATACTTTATTTTTATTTTTAGTGAAGACAACATTATTTAAGAAGAATAGGGGTATATCCTAAATAGTCAATTTGTTTTGAAGGATTCTGTTTATCTGAGAGGCAGTGTTAGGCACAAACAAATCAAGCAGCTGCTTGGGGCACAGCATCATAGGGGTGCACTAAAGTAAAAAAGTATAAGCAGAGATCAGCTTGAAATGCAAAAAAGTGTCAACATAAAAATCAAAACTGCTGTTGTTACTCTTGTGTTCATATAATTTTTACCACTTTTGGATGTGGGTTGTGACAGAAGGGTGGAGAAGAGGTGGTGGGAGTAAAAGGGGCATGACAATGTTTTTCTTGGGACACATTTAGGCCTAAAACTGGTGGTGGTTTTTCCCTTTTTATCTATTTGTTCCCTGAGTGCCATTCTATGATGTAAGGGCCACCAAACCTGCTTCTTTGCACAGGTAGGAAAAGTGGCACATGACTCCCTTCTCAGTTAATGCAATGCATCTCCTTGATCTGCCAGCAAACGTGGGCAGATGTATGGCAGTCTATACTTTGCCTTCCCAGAAGTCATTTGCCTTTTCTCCATGATGTGCCGTTGCCCCAGCCAACATTAGAGTGTGATTCCTGGACTTGCACAGGAACCCTGGTTCCACCAGATGGCAGTATGATGTGCATCTGCAACATAAGTAATTTTTTATACTGTAGTATAAAATAATCACATTAAGAAGTAATTTCAGTAAGAATGTTGCTATAATGTCTAGGTTTACTATATCATTTTCCTTTCCTTTCTTTTTTCCCCAGTGTGTGGATCCTTCTTTTTGCAGAATCTGCTTTTTTTTCAGTAGATGCATCAGCATTCATAGTCCATTCATACAGGTATGGGTCAATCTGCCACGAGAAAAGGCCCATGGTGCCAGGTCCCAGCCGGTTCTATTTATGGTGATCATTTAAATAATAATGCAGGACGGAGCATGTGTTATTGTGGAATATACAGTATGCACATCTTATGCAGTATGGCATGAGGCATCAGGCTGTGTACCATTTATTTATTTATTTAGCTTTTGTTTACCAGGTAAGCACACTAGACAGTCAAGTGCCTATTTTCAGGTGCGACCCAGGACAGTTACAAAGATACAGGCAATAACAGTACAGAGGCAGGATAACAGCAATTTAAACAAGGTACAGTCAGATACAAGCAAGTAAGACCGACAGAAACCAAGTACAGAGACAAGGTAGCAGCTGTCAGGCACTGTACAGACAGGTATAGGCAAAGAGCTACAGTCAGGTACAGGCAGTAAACAAATTACAGTGCAATTACAGTGTTAAAGGCATGGCAACCGAGGAAGGCTGCCGATGGAAGTAAGATCAGTGTCAGTAGCACTCTTTTTTATTTATTTTTGAACAAGTGCACACACGCAGTCAGGATTTGCACAGGATCATCACAGAGAGTAGGACAACTGGGTGCAGAGGCAACCTGAAGCTTGTTTTAAGTCAACCCAGAGGGAAGACCTGAAGCAACTATGGGAGGGAGCAGTTCTTACATGACCAGGAAGGAGGTTCCAAGTTCTAGGGGCAAGAGCTGTGAAGGCACGATCCCCCACAAGGGAGTGAGTCTTGGGGACCATAAGTGCTTGGGAGTCAATGGACCTCAGCTGATAGCCAGAGGGGGCAGGCTGGAGGAGGTCAGCAAGTGCCAGTGGAGTGGACGATCAGATGATGTTGTCCATAAAGTTGCCCATAATGAAGGATCGATGGTTACTAGGAGAGAGCCATCCCAGCCTGGAGTAAAGCTGGCAATGATGGGTGAGATGAGGGGCTGATAGGGCGACGTAACATACGTTGTTATATGAGGTGTCCCATTTGAAGAGCCAGGCTTTGGGGGCATTCATGAAGGATGTGATCCCATTGCATAGTGAGGGGAGGAAGACGCCTTTAGCCAGGGTGAGTCTGGCAGCTGGGGTGATGCAACTTTTTGATCTATATGCTAGACCCAGTTTGCAGTTTGTGGCCTTGCAGAAATTTAGTATGTGAAGGGAGAGATCCAGTTGAGGGTCAAGGGTTATCCCCAGGTACTTGAAAGAGTTGACCACCATCACAGGGATGCCATCAGTATCAACGACTTTGAGATCAGCCGGGCACACTCTCACCTTGGGAAGGGAGCTGAATTACATCACCTGCATCTTCTGAAGGTTGATGACAAGCTTACTTGCCTTGAGTCAGGATTGGATGTGATCAAAATCAGAGCTGAGTCTAGAGTTTATGTCATCGATATTTTATGAGCTGGCAAGAAGCACCAGATCATCAATGTATAGGGTAACATGTCTGAAGGTAGGGGCTGAAGGCAGCTTGTTGATAAAGAGGGAGAACAATTGAGGTCCAAGTACTGACCCCTGAGGCACCCCACAGGTTACTGGTGATAGCCAGGAGAGGGCATTCTGAAACCTTGTGTACTGTTGCCTACCCAAGAGGTAGTTAGTAAACCAGGTTAGGACAGGGTGGAAAGGCCGAAGGACTGGAGAACAGAGCCCAGGAGAGTGTGATCAACCAAATCAAAGGCCTTGGACAGGTCGATGAAGACAGCCCCCGTGAGTTTGCCTTGGTCAGTCACAGTTCTAATATCGGAGGTGACCTGTGTAAGGGCAGTGGAGGTACTATGTCCTTTTTGGAACCCATGCTGCTCAGGGGAGAGGAGACCATAAGTTTGGAGGAAGAGGGCGAGCTGGGAGGCCACTACTTTTTTGAGCCCCACAAGACTTGAGTAAAACCCACAGCAACACACACCATGAAGTGTATTATTATAAAGCAGACCTATACTGAAAAAGACAAAAAAAAACTCTGTAATTTGAAAGCAATTAAGTATTATAAAAAATGATTTCCTTTATTATTGGATTAATGCCCAGATAAACATCCCCTCACTAGTCTGTCATCTCACATCCTTCTGGCCCATCCACCACACTGCCAGTTGTTTCAATTATTTTACTGTGTCTTTGCCTCCACCCTACATGTGCAGTCAATTGTTTTATAGTCTCTTTTTTTACCCTCTCTGCTTCCCAATTTACAGTATAAAATTAATATGTTGCTGCTGGGTGTGAGTGAATCTTGACTGTTGGTGGGCCATGATAGTCATCCAGCCAAGTGAGAGAAGGAGGTGACAGGTTATTCCCTAAATTGTCTATATGACTTTTTTGTTTATTTCACAATGAAGCAAGCTACATGCTTAAATAGGGAGGCAGTATAGTGCAGTGGTTTAAGGCTCTGAGCTGCAAATCTAGAGATCTGAGTTTGAATCCCGCAGGCCCCACTTGCATACTGTGTGACCCTGAGCAAGTCACTTAACTTCCTTGTGCTCCCAAATTGCACCTGTAAACAAGCTTTCAGCTTAGTGTGCCACTCCTGGTTAAACAATTGAAAAAACAATAAATAAATACACTGGGCTATTTTAAAGCACCATTGGTGCATTTTAGTAGGACAGCAGTTGTGAGATACACATGGCTTGCAGTCCAGTTTTAAGGGCTTATTTTAAATTTTGGAGTGTGGTTTGGCATGAGGGCACTTGTGTGCCTATTTCCAGATTCCAGGCTTATAAACTCAGTTGCTAGCGAGCAGAACCAAGCACAAGCAGAGGCAGCATGCATGGAGGTGACACACACAGAGGCAAGCACATGTCTGCTGGTGTCCTGCAGGACAGACAGGACAGTGGGTCAGGAATCATGGAAGTTCAAGTTAGTGCATTTTCAAAAATGGAAACTATTGGAATGAATGGGGAAAATGGACAGAGTGTCAATCTTGTAAAATGATCAAAAAGGGGTATATGATTGAAACTTTGTTTGTAGTAGATGTATGTACACTCAGATTCCAGAAAAGGAAATATCTATTCTTAAAAAGAAATTAGACCTGCAAACAGAAATTACAGAAATCAAACAGTTTGTACACACTGCTAGCTTTTTACTGCAAATGAATGGAGAAGAAATAAAAATTCAGGAAGATAAACATGATAAACCAGATAAAGAGCACGATACAGATAAAAGAATGTAAAGATTTACAGAGGACGTTGATCGGAATGAGGATGCTTTTGATGGAAATGAATGGTGTCTACTGCAAAATGGACCAAAGAAAAGAAGGAGAAGAGATGAGATAATTTGGGTTGGGTAAAACTTTTGAACCATTAGTAAATCATGGCAAGAATGATGGGGCTAAAGGGTTAAGAGAAGAGGACCCAGTTGAAGAAAAAGATGGGGGAAGTGACAAGAGTTTAACAAAAGTACTTGACACAGCCACGGGGCTTTCTGCAAATTCACAGACAGTTGTAGAAGGGACTAGAGTGTACAAACCTTTACAAGCACATTCATACAATTAAAATATTACTCAAAGGCAGGCAATAATCCATAATAATCCTCAGGAGCATAATAAACATGTCACATTATTAGAGAGAAGGAACAAGAGGTACACTGTGGTATAAGGCAAGTACACAGATAGAGTGATCTGTGCAAACAGAAAAGAGACTACTATGATGTGCAGCTTATTGGGTACAGGCATTCAGAATATTAATAATAATACACAGAGCTTACTAAAGACACTCAGGACCAGATAGTAGTACTACATGTTGGCAGGCACCAATGAAGTTGGAAGGACAAGGCTACTTGACCTTCAATGACAATACAAGGAAGTTGGAGACTACCTGAAGCAAAAAAAATTGTACAGTAGCAATTTCAGAGATTCTACCAGTACCTCAATCAGAAAAAAACAAAATGTTTGAGATTGGACAGTTTAATGGATGGCTAGGGAGGCGGTGAAGGAGGGAGAGTTGTTATTTGTCTAGAAACTGGAGGAGGCTTGAGGAAGGTTATCACTTATACACTGCTGGTGGTTTACATCCTAACAGATTTGGTTCAAAAGTTTTAGCAGACAGAACTAATCAAACGATAAGCACACTTCTACACTGAATGGAAAGGGGATAGAGGGAGGAGATGAATTTTAAAGAGGGAGTCTGGTCAAAAGTATTACATTGCAGAATTAAAATCAACCTACCCCCAATAAATCTCATGCAAAATATTAGGTTTCTGCATTACTTAATTTTAAAGTCATGAGCTATTTTGTAACCCTGATTTCACTCCCTGTTCAAAAAAGCCAGTTTCAGTGAAAAGCCACTGTTGATGCCACAACCAGAACTCACAGACTAGTCCTCCCTATCAGCAGCCTTATAGGACCTATTTCTTCAAAGTTATCAAAACTGTAGCTGTAGTATTTATTTAAAAAACAAAAACTGACACAGGGTTGCCTGCAGTGCTTACATTTCCAGAATGTTCAGATGCATGGTACTGTACTTTAGAATGCATCAGGAGGTGGTTTTGGAATGCAGTGCTGAGCCAAGGTATAGACTGTCAAAGGGGTGCACAATTTTAGAATGCTGGTGGGGGGGACATGTAATCTCAGCATGTGGCAGGTATGTGTCATCTCACAGTGTGGTGGGACACTCAATCTCAGAATGCGACAGGGACACACATTGAAGAATTTAGTGGGGACTGGAAATTCTGGAATATAAGTAACAATGTACACTGTTGGAATATGGCAGGACACACCATTTTATTTTGAAACTGCTTGTCCTTGCCACATTCTGGAATTGTATGCTTCCACCACATTTTAAAATTGTGCATCACATCTCCTCCACAATCCAACACTGTGCATTCCAGCCATATTCCAAAATAGTGAATCCTCGCCACATTCCAAAATTGCACATCCACACCATGTTCCAAAGTTGTGTTTCAATGCCTCATTCTGAAACTGTCACCATCACATTCCAAAACTGTGTCATTGCCACATTCTAAAACTGTGCATCACCACCACATTCTGAAGCTGCGCATCACCGTCACATTCCAAAATAGTACATCACTGCCACATTCTCAAACTGAGTGTCACTGCTGCATTCCAAAACTGTGTATAACCACCACCTTCCAAAACTGTGCTCCACTGCCACATTCTGAAATTGTCACCACCACATTCCAAAGTTGTGCGGCACCGCCACATTCCGAAGTTGTACATCATCACCATATTCCAAAGTTGTGCATCCCCGCCACATTCCAAAGTCATGCATCACTGCCACATTCTGAAGTTGTTCACCACTGCCACAGTCTGAAGGCATACGATGCCACCACATTCCGAAGTCATACTGCACTGCCACATTCCGAAGTCATGTGTCCCCACCACATTCCGAAGTCATGCATCACTGCCACATTCTGAAGTTATGCACCACTGCCACACTTTGAAGTCATGCAGCACCACCACGTTCTGAAGCAGCCACCACATTCCAAAGTCATGTGGTGCTGATACATTCCAAAATTGCATGGTATCACCACATTCTGAAACTGCTTGAGTGTTCATCACCACCTCATTCTGAAACTGCGCATCATCACCACATTCCAAAACTGTATGTCAGCATTGCAGCCACATTCCAATATTGCACGTCCTTACCACATTCTGAAATTGTGTGTCATAGCCGCATTCCAAAACTGTGCATCAGCCACATTCTGAAACTGCGCATCAGCCACATTCTGAAATGTGCATCATCGCCACATTCTGATGTTGTACATCACTATCACATTCCAAAATTTGCATCACCGCCTCATTCCAAAACTGTGCATCACTACCACATTCCAAAACTAAGCAGCATGGCCACATTCCAAAATTGTGCATCGCTGCCACATTCCGAAACTGTATGTCACTGCCATATTCTGAAATTGTGCATCACTGCCACATTCTGAAATTGTGCTCCACTGCCACATTCTGAAATTGTGTGTAAACTTCCATGCTCCAGTATTGCCTGTCATTGTCACATTCTGAAAATGTGAATTACCACCATATTACAAAATTGCACATCCCTACCACATTCTGAAGATGAGTGTCACTGCCACATTCAAAAATTGCATGCTCAAGTTACATACTAAAATTATGCCTTCCTGCCGCATTCTGAAATTCCATGTGGCTACCAGATTCTGAAACTGTGTCACTGACACTTTCTGAGATTTCGTGTCCATGCCGCATTCTGAAATTGAATGTTGCCACCACAATCTGAAATCATGCATATGAACCACGTTTTGAAATTTTGCATCACTATTCCACATGCCAAATTAATCCATCCAAGACACATTAAAAATTACATATCCCTACCACCTTCCACAACTATGTGTCTCCCACATTTCAAAACTGTGTATCTCTGCCACATTCTAAAACTACTGTATATGACACCACCACATTAAAAATTTTAGCATCCCTGCCACTTTCCAAAATTGCGTGTCCCACCTACTTTCTGAGATGGTGGCATTGCTGCATTCCACAGTTGCAGTTTGGTGTCTTTTCAAAATCTCTTCCCTGTACTATTATAAAAATTGCACATATTTTTGTCATTCTAAAGCCATGTTTGACACTGAATTCCATCCCCTCCATCACATTCTTAAGTACTGTACCTTGCATCTGCACATTATGGAAATGCATGCTCTGACTCACCCATTGTCAGCTTTCCTTTTCCAGATGTTTAATACCACTGCAGTTTTATGTTATGTGGGAGAAATAAGTCTTGTAAGGTAGTTTGCAAGAAGGATTAGGCTGTGAGTTCTGGTTGCGACATCATCAGTAGCTCTTTACTGAAACTGTTTTTTTTGAACAGGCAGTAAATTTAGGGTTAAAAAATAACTTGTAACTTTTAAACAAAGTAACTTAGAGATCTCATTTTTGGCATGCAGCTGACAGGGGATATGCTGATACAAATTTTGAATTTACTGATGCCAGACATTTTGGCCAAACTCCATCTTTAAAAGAGGATAAAACTACAAATCACACACTGATGAACCAATGGACTTGGAAAGCACTATTGATCTACTGTATGTCAAAAGTCTAAGAAATAAATTAGTTGAATGTGAATACACTCTTCATAATAATAATAATATTACAATCTATGCCATAACAGAAACTTGGTGGCAAAATGAGGAGTGGGGACCACATATAGATGGCTACCATCTATTTCATAAAGACAGAACACAAAAAGGGAGGGGTATAGCCATCTATATTCAGAATGGCATAAAAGCTTCAGTAATATGGGGAAGGGAGGGTGACAGTATAGCCTAGAGGTTAGAGTAATGAGCTGTGATTGTGCTTTGTACATCCACCATACTGGGATTTGATTCCCACAACCTCCACTCGCATACTGTGTGACTCTAAGAAAGTCACTTAACCTCCCTAGTGCTTCCAGGTCACCCCTGAAAACAGGTACCTGTGCCAAGTGGGCCTTACCTCGTTATCAAAGACTAAAATAAATAATAGAGGAATACAATAATATTCCAGACATAGGACACATATGGGTCAAATTAGTACTGCCATCCAATGAGAAAATCACAGTTGGAGTATGTTATAGGTCACATATAAACAACATATAAATATAACAATATAAACAACTGGCAATAACTCAAACTATGGACTTTCTCAACATAATTAAGGAGAAAGATTTCAGAAGTAAATTGATATTAATGGGTGACTAACTTTGCAGGCATCAATTGGCTAGACAAAAAGACTATTACACCAGCTGAATCCATGTTTTTAGAAATGCTGGACTCCTTTAATTTAGATAATCATGTAATGGACAACACAAGAGGTGATCATCTGCTGTATCTAGTATTGAGCAATCTAAAGGATGGCAGAAGGAATTATATAGTTAGAGAACCTCTTGGGGTAGTGACAGTGGTATGGTACAATACTCAATTAACATCAAAAGGGCTAAACAATCAGGATCAACAATGAGCAGGTGTTTCAAAAAGACCGACTATGCAACTATTAAAGGGTATTTAACAAAGTGGAATTGGAGGGAGGAATTCTTGGGATTAGATGTTGAAGAAATGTGGACAGTGTTTAAAGGTACATTATAACTGTGGTCAGGAATTTATACCAGTTAGAAAGCAATACAACACTAGAGGTAGAATTCCAGTATTGTTCAGAAGTAAATTAAAGAAATCCATCATGAAGAAAGAAAGGGCTTATAAACTAGCTAAATTAAATGGTACACATGAATCATTGGTAAATTATAAACTGAAGGTGAAAGAATGAAAAACTAATTAGGGTAGCAAAAAGAAACTTGGAATATAAATTGGTATCCAAGTCAAAGGATAATAACAAAAATCTAGAATTATTAGCCTTAGGAATGCAAAAGTTATTTTTGGTCTGACTGTTAAGGATAGGGATGTGCAAAACTGGAAAATTTCACCCTGCGAAATATTTCACGTAAATACCGCATTTCAGAAAATATTTTGCTGGGTGAAAAGCGAAATTTCACCCTCTGTTGTTGCCGGCAGGATTTAGTTTGCAGGCAAAATGTTGCCACCCATCGGTGAAATTTTGTTACCTGCAGCGAAATTTCACCTCCTGCAGGAGTAATTTTGCCTCCCGTGGTGAAAGTTAGTGGCCACTGGCCACTTCTCAAAGTTCTCCCTGGTGCCTAGTTGTCCCCTGTCCCCTGGGCCACTCACTGGGCCAAATTGTTTTTCCCTGGTGTCTAGTGGCTCCCTCAGCAGATCACTGGCTATAATTTAATTAGGTAGGCACCACCCCAAGTTACCTTGGCCGCTGGCCATTTGTGTTATTAAAGAAAAAAAAATTCAACCTCAACCTCCTGGTGTCTAGTGGACCCCCACCCCTCCACACCATCATTACCTAGCAGCTCCCACCCAGCTCCCATGCAGTAACTGAGGTTACCGGTCACAGCCTCCATCATCATGCAGTCACGCAGCCCAACTGAGCGCTGAATGAATAGCCACAGGCGCCATTCATTCAAGCCGCTCAGTCATGCTCAGTTGGGCTGCTGGCCATGAAGGTGAGTGGAGGGCTGTGCCAGTGGCCCAATTGGGGTACTGGGGGTAACTGGGTGGAGCCAATAGGTACGATGGGATGGAGTCCCAGACACCAGGGAGTTGGGGGTTGAATTTTTTCTTTAATAAAACAGATGGCTGGGGCCAAGGTAACTTGGGGGGCCTATCTAATTAAATTACTGCCAGTCATTGAACGGGGGGGGGGTGGGAACCACTAGACACCAGGTAGTTGGGGTTGAATTTTTTTTTTTTTTATAAAACAAATGGCCAGGGGCCAAGGTAACTTGGGAGGGGGAGCCTATCTAATTAGGCCATGCTTGAAATAAGACAGTTATAGTTTCTTCTATGTGATTCTGGTGATTTTTCAAATGCAAATTAATGCTCTCATGGTAGTAGTTACAGTAAAAGGAGTAAGAAATCTCCATAAAATAGATTCTGAAAGGATATCAACTCTTAAGTGCTGTCAGTTATAGTTGCATACAAATCTTGCACTACCAGTATTTATCCAACTGGCTAGCAAAATGCTTTGAGATACTAGTGTAGAGAAGGCAGAAACAGACAAACGGGCTGAGCAAATGGGTTCAGGCTTGATGTGCCTCAAATTAGCACAGAAGCAGCAACAACACGAACAGGCTCAATCATAATTCAAAACACAATGGATAAAATGCAAAGAATGTATAGTACCTTGTTAATCTTTTACTTTGCAGAAATAAGTGACAGAGCATGTGACTATGGCACTGACTTGCCCCAACACTTCAAGTCATGACAACTCTTCATCAGGGAGTGGGAGTTGATTTGTGTGTGTGTGTGGGGGGGGTGCTTACTGCCATTTGCGGTGGTCAGTGGCAGAAGGTGAAATTGTGGGTGAAATTGCGAAATTTCACCGAATTTCGCAAAACATTTTGCACTGCAAAATTGCCGATTTCGCCGCAATTTTGCCAGTGAAATTTAATTTTGCTGTATCTCTATTTAAGGGATAACAATCAAATAACAGAAAGCAGCAGTATGGCTGAAACCTTTAATAATTTCTTTCTTAGGGTGGGATATTCAAAAGGGTTGCACCATGCGCAATAGGGTTGCACATGCGCAAGTCCGAATTTGCGGCATTCTGCAATATTCAGCAGGAGGCAGTTGCGCCACTGAAAACAGGCTGAGCAACAGCACAATGCAAATGAAGGAATGCGCAACCGAAGGGGGTGGACCCATGCATAAACAGCGCAATGCGATACTCAAAGACTTGCGCAATGCACAACAGCGGATCAGCTGGAAGGTGCGCCACGCCGGAAATGAGCCAAAATAAAAAGGCTCAAGGAAGAGGCGCAAGAACGCTACAGGAAGCCACATGAGGCAGGGAGAAACCAGGCGACAGTGAAAGAGTGCAGGCCTGGGAGTGCACAGGAGAGGAGAGGGACAAGGGAGGGTGTAAGCAGCCACAGACTGCAGGGCCAGTAGGTGTACCCGGTGCAGTGGAGGTAGCAGGCAGAACAGTGGGGTAGCACAGCAAGAACAGCCGGGGGAACACAAGTCAGGACATGGACAGTGCCAGCTTCCACATGGAAGCTGTAATGAGGGGTGAGAAGGCATGCTGCAGGGGGCGTGGCCGTGGAAGGGCCCGTCGGCGGTATGCCCCCAACAGGCAGTACTGTGCCTGCATCAGCTTTGAGCTGTATCCAGACGTAGAGATTGTGGGCCGGTACCGCCTGAACAGGGCAATACTGAGGCGGCTCTGTGAGCTGTGCAGTGATGTGATGCAGGCACCCTCACGACGGAGTCATGCTCTGTCAGTGGAGACAAAGGTAACAGCCTGCATGTTCCTGCTCACCACGGGTACCTTCCAGAGGCCGACAGGGGACACCACAGGCATCACACAGTTGGCCACATCATGCATCCTCACCCATTTCCTCAGCGCACTGCTGCCACATGCTGCAGAGTACATCCATTTCCCCAGCACCTCGGCAGAGCATACAGCAAACATGCAGGAGTTCCACAGGGTAGCACGTATGCCTGGTGTTCTAGGGGCCATAGACTGCACCCATGTGGCTATTCGCATACCACCTGGCCCCGATAGGGCCGCATACAGGAACAGGAAGGGCTTTTCCAGTGTTAACTGCCAGGTGGTGTGTGATGCCAGTGGGCGCATAATCAATGTCTGTGCCACACACCCTGGTGGAGCACATGATGCCTTCATATGGTATCAGTCTGCACTGTGGCATCAATTCAAGAGTGGGGACATCCCCACAGGCCATCTAGTGGGTGAGTACGCATGTAAGAATAGCAAACTTGGGGCAAGGGTGGGAATGCCCCGGGTGCCATGGTAGTGGCATACAGGGATATGGGCAATATGGACCTGAACTTATCTCCACTATCTCCACACAGGTGACAGCGGATACCCACTTTGTCCCTGGCTGCTCACACCGTACCAGCACCCCATGACCCCATTGCAGCAACGCTATTATAAGGCACATGCCGCCACACGCAACATCATCGAGCGGGTGTTTGGGATGCTTAAGGCACGCTTTTGATGCCTAGACACCTCCGGCGGTGCCCTACAGTACAGCCCCTCAAAGACCTGTGGGATATTCCTGGCCTGTTGTATCCTGCACAGCATGGCCAAAGACTGTGGGATAGCCATACAGGTGGAGGAGGAGGACAGCGATGGGGACGCCAGCGACGCTGGTGATGATGGCGATGAGCAGCCTCCCCTTGGATGGTGGGACCCCCAACTGATCCGGCAGGCCCAGCTGCACCGGGACACCATCATGGAGGAGCATTTTGCACAACACAGATAAGTCAAGGGGCCATGTGCAACCAACACTGTCCAGGCGCAACCCACAGGCACACAGGGTAACACACCAGGTGTGCATGATGGCAAGCGGAGTGTAAGGGTCCAGGCACACGAACACACCATCAGGGAAGGCTGAACAGTCATATGGACACACACACACACACACACACGGCACAAAGCGTACATGGGCAGGTGCACAGCAGAGCAGGAACAGACATGTCAAACACACAGATCCACAGACCACCCCCACCACCTGTACTGTCCAAGTACGTGTGTCAGATGCTGGACACCCTTGCACCTTGGTGTACAGTACAATGCAGGCATCATCATGCACACGCACCTGTGGACAGCAGTCGGGTGGGTGTGCAGGCGGTTCGTGTGTCGGCCTGTTGGGCAGGGCACCCACCAGTGCACTGCCTGCCATGACACACATTGCACACAGGGCAGCACCAGACAGGGCCCGCACTGGGAGACAGGTCAGTCATGTTGCACTGTGCCACGGCCACCTCGGATGCATGGGCGGCCCCACCATGACCCAGCAGCACTGGCAGGCTGAGCATGGGCCACATGGGGTGGCACCGATGGACCACCAGGTGTCCCACTGCGCGATCGCGACCTTGTCCGAACAGGGGTCTGCAGCATGCCAAACATACCTGCACCAGGGGTGCTCGGGATGGCCACATCAGAACCCGGCATTGACAGGCTGGGTGTCGCACGACACCGGGAATGGGGGGTGGAGAGCGTACTGTGTGGGGTGCGCGTACAGGGCACCTGACTGTTCGCTCAATGCAGCCACGAGCAGTGACCAATGCCTGGGTCTGCCTGTCAATGGCGGCGGTCACATCCATCCACATTTGGACCATCTCTGCAAGGATCAAAGCATTGTCCCTGCTGTGCCACTCCACAGCCATGCACAGTGCCTCCATGGATGTTGCAACCTGCCCCTGCTGCTGTACTGATTCCTGCAGCAGGCAGGTGTGCTTGTCAAATGGGTCCTGTGCCACATCGGCATCCTGTCCCCCAGGGTATGGAAGATCCTGATGCTCAACACCCCTTGAGGGTGGGCACTGTTCACCAGGACCAGGTATGGGCATATCAACGGGCGGTGTGCATGTGCCACCGCTGGACCCTGTACCCCCAGACTTGGTGGGTGACTGCTGCTGCTGCTGCCCCTCCAACTGCTGTGCTCCAGGGACCACTCGTTCCACTGCTGTGGCTGCAACAGTGCCAGAGACCTGCACAGCCACCGGTGCTGACAGGCACAGCCTGGGACTGTGCTGATGTGCTGGCACACGCATTGGAACCAGCTAGGTCCAGGGGCACGTGCTGGCCTGCTGTGTGTCCATCATGTGACACACACGTGTCACTGCCCATTGCAGTCCTTGCATCACCAATGGTGCAGGTACGTGCAACAGCCACAGTCGCAGTGTGCTAGCATGCTTGCATTCCAGACTGCTGAGACACAGGCTGTGCACACCCCACACCTGACTCACTGACAACAGAGGTGGCAGCCAGGCGTGCATGCTGGTGCAGTGCATGCCGGCTGGCGACAGAGGTGGATGGACCCTCCTCCAACTCTGGCAGGTCTTCCTCACTGCATGGTCCCACCACCACCATCCCCTGCAGATGAACGGGATCTGTAACAGAAAGTGAGGACATGTTAGTGCATGTGATCAACCTTCCCCCCCCACAAACACCACCACCATGTCATACCATGCAGTGATGGGCTTCCACGTGTCTGGAATCCACCTCCTGGTATGCCCTCTATAGCACTCCGCTGCATTGATGCAGCCAGTCAGTCCTCAGCCGGGGTCAGCTCCACCACCGCTGGCTGGCCCCCGCCTGTGTCAGTGCATGCTGCCCTGAGGGCTGCCACCTTCTCCTTCACTCTTCTGCGGTCTGTCCCCATCTTCTTTTTGCATTCCTGCACGGAGCGCTGGTGGCTTCCGCGCAGGTTCGCTGCCTGAGCTACCCCCTCCCATGCAGCCGCACGGGCCTGAGGGGTGCCTTGCCGTCCACTCAATAGTGGCTCCTCTTCCAGGTAGGCCTGGAAGAGGGCCTCTGTCTCCACCTTGGTGAAGTTGGGCCTCCTCCTTCGCCCACCGTCATCACCCTCACCTTGGCTCTGCTCGGTCATGTCGGTCTGTATGGGTGGAAGTGGACACCTGTCACTGTGCAGTCTACAGCGTTATCCCATGACCATTGGCCAGAACATCACACAGCATGCAACTCACCCTCACCTGCAGCAACCGAATCTGGCCGAGCAGCCCAATGTCACGTATTTATAGCGCAATGCATGCACAAATTAGAGTGGTCAACTTTAATGAGATGCAAATCGTGCCACTGCACCTTTGAATGGCTGATCAGATGATTTGCATGTGTCGGCTGAATATCGCGCCGTTGCGCTTTGCGCAATACGGTTGAGCCGGCTGAGCCAATGGTGCATTTCTGTGACTGTGCAGTACACCACATTGCACATGCCCAGGTAGCTTACGCAGGCATCTGCCGGGCTGATGATGTGCTGTGCGCGATCAGCAATTCAGGACACGGCCACCATTGTGCCAGTGGTGCTACAGCGCTGGGCACCAAATGGCGCTGTGGCACAACTGCACAATAGTCCACTGTGGCACTGGCACGCAGGTGACCGGTGGCGCAGGACGTGTAGATGTCCGATGGCGTTGTGCGTGGTCTTGCGCCACTGACCCCTGACCTTGTGCCCGACCTTGGCCCCCTGGCACTGTACGTCTGGCATGTGTACGGCTCTATCGCACTGTTCGGTGACAGTGCGCTAGGGAATGGCAGCACTGTACCGACAGCACGATAGGGAATGGCGGCGATGTACCGTGCAGCACCTCTATGTGGGGTTGCCACACTGCGGAGCACCATATTGTCTACTATAGCATTAAAGATGGCACACAGGAGAGCCCCTCAGTGGGGTGCCCTTGAGCTGGCCAACCTTGTGGCCACTGTGGAGCCACACTATGGCCCACTGTTTGGTGGGGTGCCACTGGACAGGGCCAGGACCCAGGTCTGGCAAGAGGTGGCCACTGACCTGGAGGTGGCCACTGGCTGCAGGAGAATGGCCGAACAGTGCAGGCACCGGTATGGGGACCTGAGATGGAGGGAGCCGGAGCTACTTGCACGTCTGCGGTCGCATGCCAGGAGGGGCGTGGTGCCTCGGCCAGGTGGGTGATACGTCTACACACTTGTATGGTCCATATGGGTAACACTGTCTTATGTGTCCAGCACATAGGGGAGGGATGGTCTAGGGTTGGCTGTGGCGGTGTTTTCAGGGTATGGTATGGGTGGGTCTGGCTGGGTGGGTGGCACACATATTGGGGCAGGGGAATATGCTTTGGGTTTGTACTGATGTGTTTTCTCCTTTTGTCTCCCACAGGCATGGCTGAGCGGAGGAGGAATATGGAGCAGCAGCAGAGGGTGGGGGACGCTGCACGGGGGCATGTCGGGGACCAACCCCAATGCCAGCAACATCCCGATGAGGGTGAGTGCCATGACACCATGATTGCTATTGCATGCTGTGTGACAGGGTGGGAAGCAGGGCATGGCCACCATCCATGGACACCACTGCTATGCACGTGACATGTGACAGTCAGCACTGTCCAGTGGCACTGCATGTCTGGGAGTGCGTCAATGGTGGTCCATGCGTGAACTGGACACATGGCTGTGGCACTGCCTGCTCACCGCATAGCCATGTTACTGTACGGCTTTGGTTGTGCTGTGCTGGACATGGGCAGTGGGTGTGTGCAGTGGTACACATGGCTGTTGCTGCCTGGTTGGGCATGTCTTGTGGACACGGTCACTGTGGGTGGGTGCACACCATCACAGGAGCGTGGCACATGGCTGTATGCCATGCATAATGGGTGGGCTGCAGGGGGATGAACAGTCACACCCATTGACTCTGATCCCTTGTCCTAGGTGTGCGGATACTTCTGTGAATTCAGCAGTCCATCCAGGATCTTGTGCGGGTGGTGCAAGAGTCCCTTGCCATCCTGAGAGATCTTCAGCAGCATGGGGTGAGGAGGAGGAGGCAACCCAGGCAACAGCCCCAGGCAGCAGAGGACCAGGCTGGCTGCCAGTGACTACAGTCAACCTCCCCCCTTTGACCAACCCTCACACACCGCCTTCCCTCTCCCATATGTTCACCCCTGCCCTTACCCACCCCCACCTTGTTCCTGTCCCTCCACCCCATGTTTGTACATAATTGTAAATAGTTGTTGTTGTTATATTTTTGAATACAGTTATTTTGATATGAATACTGTGGTGGTCTCTGATTTGCAGCTGGCTATAGGTGCTCAGTTGCAGTGGTGTGCATGGCATCTGGGGTGGTTCAGTCATGGGTATGTGTGTGTGTGCGTGGGGAAGTGTCTCTGGTGTGGGAGTGGCTATCAGTCGGTATTTGTGGTGTGTGTGTTTGTTCTCTGTGCATTGCATTACTGTGTGCAGTGGTCCATGGTGCCTGCTCTGTGTCCATTGTGCCCCTGTCAACCCATCCTTGGCCTGTGCAGCTGACACCCTTGCATGTCTGTGGCCTGTGAGGTCTGCTGCCTTGTCAGTGGTGGCTGTCCCTGCTGGTCATCCACTGTGACCATCACTATGCTGGGTTGTCTCCTGTCAATGGTGTGGTGCATGTTTACCTCGGGTGACACTATGGCCTCTGCAGTTGCTGTCACACCTCCATGCTGTGACTTGTGTGTATTGCAGGGGCTGTGCACCACTGTCTTTGACTTGTGATCCCGGCATATGCTGGTGGCGTACAGGGCCACAGTTCATGCACAGGGTGGGTGTCACCCCTGTGCCATGAAGGACTGCAGGCTGTGTGTGCACAGTTTTCATGGGCCCACACTGGGGGCTTAGTTGCCACACTACTGCATCCCTGTGTTAGTGTCCCTGTGGGTATGGGTGTGTGTTTGCCCCTGCACTGTGTTGCATCCAGTGTGCTGCATGCTTCCACACACCACTGTGGGTGTCTGTGCTGCCTGCTGTGGCTCATGGTGGGTCTGGCTTGTATGATTCTGTGGTACACGAGGTTGCAGTGTGGCAGTGGGGGGTGGTGGTATGCATGGGGATTCCCGCAGCGGTGGTCACTGCTCATGGGGGGTGTCTTGGGGTCATGGTGCAGGGCGTGCTGTGCCCAGGGGGGCTTCTGTGCCATGGGGTGGTCTGCCCTCCTTGTGTGGCGGTCTCAGCTTGCCGGTGGGTGTGCTGGGGCACCATGGCCCAGCTGTGCTTTATTTGCTTGTCTCCATGGGCCAATGGATATTCCAGCCCTCCACCAGTTGTGCTGTGCTTGGGGTGTGGGGATGCATTGTCAGTTCTGCAGTGTGTTCCTGTGCCTATCTGTGGCATGGGTGGTGGGCCCCTAACTACCTCCCTGGTTGTGCAGTTCCATTGCTCTGCTGCTGGGGGGCTCCCTGCTTGTGCTATGGCACCTCTGGGCTGCTCAGCTGGGCAGCCCTTGTTGCGCCATAGTGCATCGTCTCTGCTCAGCTTCCCCTTCCTGGTTGCGCTATAATGCAGGTTGTGCGATATTCAGACGTTGGCTGGTTGCGCAATTTGGCTTGCTCCATGTTTGAATATCGCGTCTATTGCGCATGTGCGCAATTGACTTGTGCTTGCTCCTGCTGTTGCGCTCTTTTTGGGCGCAGTTTGAATATCCGTCCCTTAGTGTATACCAGAATAAGGAAGACATATAGGGCCAGATATTCAAAGCTTTGTGTGGTGCGCAAAACGCTTGCATGGGTTTAGCGTGGGATTAGCGCGGGTCTGCCATATTCAAAAGGCCAAATAACATACACAAACTGCATTAGTGCCAGGCAAACCATAAGTATATGCAAGGGGCAAAGTGAACATGAATATAGGCGCTATGAGATATTGAGCAACTAGTGCCGTGCTAAGGTGTTTACCGCGACATAGCACGACCCTTAGCATGGTACAAATTACCACCCAGGAAAAGCTGGTCTTAACCCTGGGCAAACAGCTTTGTATGACATTGGTGCTTTGCATGGTGCTAGTGTGGGATTAGTGTGGCTTGCGCGACCCTAACATATGATCATGACACTCAGAAAATGCCAGACAAGGTGGACACATGCTGCTCACTGATGGCACCACCATGATGCCAACAGCTGCCACCAGTCCCAGCCAAGCACAGACAGTAAGGGGTGATCCGACCCACAGGGGACATCATGATAGTGTGGCTATACAGCACACACCTGCAGACCATACATCTGTGGTGACCAACAGATGCCTGCACATACATGCAGCACTGTGGGCATGGTGGCAATTGAGGGAAGGGTGTATGGGTGGCCAGACCTCACCACAGCCCAGGTGTGGCCACAAGGTTGGGACACATCATGCAATGCACATGGGCCAGTAGTGGGAATATCCCACCACCTGTGTGGCTGTCGGATCTTACATGCCCCCCAGCCACATACTGCACAACTGTACAGATGCCACAGCACACACAGCCAGCCATGTATATGTCACTGTGAGCATCCCATGCCACAGGTGCAGCATCTATGGAGCACACAACAGTGAAACAGTACTGTCCACTGTCAGTAATCACCAGCAAGCTGAGCCTGTCACTGTGTACAGTGCAGTGGTCATCACTGCCCTACATACCATAGGCATTGCTGTGTCCCTCACACTACCAGCCCCCTTGCTACTGTAGTGTCTGCTGTGCACTGTAGCATGGCCTACAGTGCGTCGGTTGCATGCAGCACCACCACTGCCTGTGTCTATGCTGTGTTGTCCCCTGGGACATACAATGCTATGCTGTACTGCGTACATGTAGCCTGCAGTAACCATCATGCACTGTCAGACTGACTTACAGGTGGAGCTGCGGCCAGACCTGGCCAACCCCTGTACTTCCAGACTGACCTACAGGTGGAGCTGTGGGACCCTGCAGTAACGCTGGGCTAACTGCATGCAAATCAGGGAATAATGAGATGCTAATTTGGCTGTTTGCCCAGACACTACCTAAGTAGGCTCATTTGCATGTCACTTTTGAATATGGCAAATCTTAGCGCCGGGCAAACGTGTTTGCACTGGGCAAACAGCTTAGCTCCATGCTAAAGCAAGCTCGGCACTAATGGTTCGGGATTATTACATAGTTTTGATCGCTGTTCTTTCACATTTGCTGCTGCCAGCAGCTGTACTGGTTCACGCATTTGCTGGCACACACATTGGCAACATAGTTCATCTCTACCCGCCCTCACATCACTGTGCATGGTGTTGTTGTGGTTTGCACTTCCTGGTTGCTATATTCAGTACTGTCTTATTCCAGGGCTACATTTGCCTTGCACTCCCAGCCCAGTTTGCACAGCTTCATTCCCATGCTATATTCAGAAGCTGTTTGCCCTGGGCTATTCCCTTTGAATATAGCTTGCTTTGTGCTCTGGGCTAAGTTTGTCTGCCGGGCAGTGTTAACGTAGCCCAAGGGCAAAGTTTTGAATATCTGGCCCCAAAAGTATTGAGGGAGTCTCAAAGGAAATAAACTGTATCAGCATTTTGATTACTAATATCAAGAATAGACTGGATGACTTGCACCCCAACAAATCTCCAGGCCCTGATGGACTTCATCCTTGACTGCTCAAGTAAATAGCTGACATTATTGCAGAACCATTTAATGAGATTTTCCAAAAATGATTAGATGAGGGAAAGGCTGTCACTGATTGGCAGGAGGCAAATATTATCCCTATTTTTAATGAGCATTTGTCAATGCCGAACGTTCACTTGCAGGTATTTGCAGTGGTATTTGGCACTTGGACATGGCTTAAAAAAATCAGTGACAAAGAAGTACAAGCATTTGTCAATGATGAATGTTGCTAGCTTCTATGTGCTGTTTAGGTATTTGGAAGTCATTGGAGTGCAAATATTGAAAATTCGCGAACTTACGAGCTTGCGTAGGAACTGCGCAACGCACGCTCGTAAAACAGTCATTTTTAGGAATTTTTTCACCAAATTTTCAACACAGCCATTTTAAGACCTCTGCTAATGAACAGTGTCACTGTGATTTTCTTACTGTGTCCCATACATTGAGTTCAAGACACCGACCGCGCCATTGTGCGCCATATGGGCGGAAAACACGTTTTGAGCAGGATGTGAAAAATGACAGCTGTACTGCTCATGAGGAGGTGTGGTAAAATTGCAATGTTGAAAATCTGGAATAAAAATATTGAAATTCGCCAAGCGTCATACGATAATGAAGGAACTATGCGTGAACGTACGTCAAAACAGTCATTTTAGGAATTTTTTCACCAAATTTTCAACATAGCCATTTTAAGACCTCTGCTAATGAACAGTGTCATGGTGATTTTCTTAATGTGTCCCATACATTGATTTCGCACACCAACTGCGCCATTGTGCGCTACATGGGTGAAAACACATTTTGGGCAGGATATGAAAAATGACAGCTATACTGCTTATAAGGAGATATGGTAAAATGGCAATGTTGAAAATCTGGAGTGAAAATATTGAAAATTCGTGAACTTACGAGCCTGCGTAGGAACTGCGCAACGCATGCTCGTAAAACATTCATTTTTTGGAAGTATTCACCATACGACAGCGATTCTCATGAATGATGTCACGTCATGGCATTATTCAGCGTCCGGCGATTTCGCCGCAGGAATGCGCAGTGACTGTGAAATCACCCTTCAGGCCCAATAACGCCATGACAGTGACATCATTCATGAGAAGGGGTCCCAAAAACCCCATGTTGAAAATTTGGTACAAAAATTCCAAAAAATGCCTGAGATATGCAATAAAGTTGAAAATTCCCTATCTAGCCTATTATACAGCTTACCAGCATTTCCTCAGTTCGCAGTCGGCTTTGAAGAGTGCAGACGTGCTCCCGGTCCAGTGATGATCGTCGCATCAAGCTCCGGAGGTAAGTATGGGGTGAGGGGGGTGTGGGGAGGCAGGGTGCGCAGTGGGTGGGTGCGGGTTGTGGGAGGGGCTGGGAGAAGCGCCGTGGGACTGTTTTTAATTTACAGGTTTTGAAAAATAAAGACGAAGTAGGATGTTTGCCACACTAGGGTGGGCTCCCAGCATGGCAGAAGGATGGCTGGGGTGGGAGCCGACGGGGATTGGGCACCCCGCCGGCAGATGACTTTGGGACGTTTGCACGCTGGGGTGGGCTCCCCAGCGTGGCAGAAGGATGGCTGGGGGGCTGTGGAGCTGATGGGGATTGGGCACCCCTGTCGGCAGACCGACGTGGATGTTTGCCATGCTGGGTGGGCCCAGCATGGCAGCAAAGATTTGGGGCGGACCTGAGAAGCACACAGCAGTGGTTTTTGAAGAGAAGACCACCGCTGTCATACACAGCACCGCGTCCGATTGGTATAGGACTGCCACGCCTGCTCAATGGAGCAGGGGTTTGCAGAGGAGGGGCACACCTCCAAAGTGTCCCATTCTCCCAAGACGTTCCTTGTGCATGCGCGCAAGTGAACGTAAAAAGGGAGTTAGGACAGGCTACAATAATTATAGACAAGTGAGCCTAACCTCTAATATTGACAAAATCTTAGAGGGAATAATTATGGAAGAACTAGAGCATTATTTGAAGAGCTAATGTACTGCCTAACATTAATATTAGATTTTTCAAAAGCAGCCGGCCATTACCTTTTATATCTGAGGTACTTTTTCTTTTCCCTTTTTGTTTAATTAGAACATTGTTTACCTGATGTTACTAGGTGTGACATGTGGAACAGCTATTAGCCTGGCAGCCGTCATATCTTGTTCTACTGCCCAACACTACATCATCAGCATTGTGACCTCACTGACCGTGACATCACTGCTACTTAGAAACAGCAAGTGAGTGACTGCCAGGTCATTCATCTGTGATGTCCCTGTCAGTGAGATCATAATGCTGATGATGTAGTGTGTGGCAGTAGAGTTACATACGTCAGCTGCCAGGCTAAGATCTGTTCCACACACTCAGTACAATATTATCAAATAGAAGACTTTCTGATGTGCAAAAGGAAAAAGAAAAATACTTCAGAAATAAAAAGTTACAACTGACTACTACTTAAAATTTGTATTATTTTCCTGTCTCCCTGTTTTGGCTCCACTAGCTTTTCAATGATTACTGGCTCAGAGAATCCATCAGAACATGGCTTCATAAAGAACGGATCCTGCCAGACAAACCTCCTGTACTTTTTTGAACCGGTAAGTCAGGCACTTGACTGTAATGCACTAGCAGATGTACTTTACTTGGATTATTTCAAGGCATTTAATACGATCTAATAACTGGTCAGCAATTTCTCTCAATGTACTGACCAGGTTGATATTTTCCATAACAACTGGCTGGTTGTTATGACATTCATGAGCCATGCCAGTCAAACTATGCTGCTGCCTCATTGGCCAACATTCTGTGTGTGGGTGGACCAAACAGTCTCACAAACTGCTGGAGAAAAATTGCTGGTCCATTATTATAAAAAATAAAAGATGGGGAGGGTGTTTCATATGGAAATTTAATGCACACCCTCATTGTGGGATGCTTTGATAAACCCCTCAGGCTTCGCCCTCGGGGTTTATGTGGCATCCCACAACTCGGGTGTGCATTAAATTCTTATATCAAACCCTTCTCCATCCATTATTCTCTATATCTTACCTTGAACTAATTAACAAACTGGAGGATATACGAATAAACAAAAGCCTACTAAGCTGGATAGCCTCATGGTTTTAGCAACAGAAGGCAAAGCGTGTCAATTAGGGGACATTTTTTTCTAAGTGGGGCAAAGTGGCAACTGGGCATCCCTAGGGCTCAGTGTTGGGAATAGTATTCTTTAACATCGTTCTTCAATGTAATGTTGCAGCGATGCTTGACTTTGTAAATTTACTGATGACACCAAAATGGGAGCAATAGTAGACAGTGGCGGTGCTATTAAGAAGTTCCAAAATGAAATCAATAACTTAGCAGTTTGGGCTAATTAAACAAACTTCAGTTTCATGTAGATAAGTGTAAGGGTATGCATTTTGGAACTAGGAACAAAAAAGACAAGTACTTTCTCGAGGGGAGAGAGATAACCTCCACTGAGGAGGAGAGGGATAGAAACCTAGAAACCTAGACTTTGACAGCAGATAAGGACTGCTTGGCCCACCCAGTTTGCCCATTTCCCTACCTATCAGATAAGTTGCAGATCATAGTTAACCAACAGCCCACTTCCTCTTATCCCCCACTAGAATTGCTTTATGTCTGTCACATGCATTCTTGAATTGCCCCACTGTTTTTGACCCCACAACCTCCTCAGGAAGGCAGTTCCATGCATCCACCACCTTCTCCAAGAAAACGTGCTTCCTCACATTTCCCCTGAGCCATTCTTCCTCTATCTTCAAATTGTGCCCCCTTGTTCTTGCAGATCTCCTTTTTTTGAAAGATGCTACCTTCTTGGACTTTGTTGATTCCACTGAGGTACTTAAATGTTTCTATCATGTCCTTCCCCCTCCCCCTCCTTTCCTTGAGGGTATACATATTAAGCTACTTTAGTCTCTCTCTTCATATGGCTTCTGGTGCAGACCCTACACCATTTTAGTTGCACTTCTCTGGACTGCCTCCATCCTGCCTATGTCCTTGTGGAGATGGGGTTTCCAGAACTGCATGCAGTATTCCAGATTGAGTCTCACCAACTGTCTGTACAGAGGGATAACAACTTCCTGTTTTCTACTAGTGATGCCTCTCCCTATGCATCCCAGTATCCCCCCCAGCTCTCTTTATTGCCTTCTCACATTGCTTGTCTACCTTTAAGGCATATGATATGACTACCCCCAGGTTCTTTTCCATTTTTGTTGTTGTTAATATCTCACCCCCCCCCCATTGTGTACTCTTTCCATGGGTTTTTGTTTCCCAGCTGCATTACTTTGCACTTCTTTGCATTGAAGCTAAGCTGCCATATGCTTGATCTGGGGATATTTGTTTCCCAGCAAGTTAACCTTTGATCTACTGTACAGTGCAAAGCTGCAGTGAACAAAGGCAACAGAATACTGAGTTGTATTAGTAGAAATATCAGTAGGAGAGCTAGAGATGCAGTGATGCCCTTGTATACTTCACTGGTGAGGCTACACTTGGAATATTGTGTGCAGTTTTGGGCACCACACAAGAAGGGGAACATACGGTAATTGGAGGGTGTTCAGAGAACAGCAACCAAACTGGTAACTAATATAAGGCATTTGCCATATGAGAAGAGGCTGAAGGAATTAGGCATGTATTCTTTGGAATATAGGAGGATACTAGATATTTTTTGTCTGGTATGTAGGGTGTACTACAATAATATGGACATATGGGAATGTATGGGATTGGAAACAAAAGGACAATGTAGGGACACCAGGTTCCACAATTTTCAGCTAAAATGGAAAAATTATAAAAAACAAATTGTAAGAGGAGCTTCAATAAATCATAGTGGTCTCTAGGTAACCGCCAAGGTGAGCACAACAACACAGACACGGTTCAGGGGGGTGAGGCAACAGTAGCGTGTGCAAGAAGAGCGACTGCACAGCATGGCCGACTCACAGCACAAGAGCGAGGAGCAGTGCAGGCCAGCATGAGTGAGTACAGTGACAGAAAGAAGGTGCACAGTGGCACTCAGAGGGCCGCCAGGCAGAGAGACAGGCACTAGCAGGATGTCGTGGACACACTGTGGGCAGCCACACAAAGGGACACTGGACCACAGCACAGCACAGCACAGTGCTGGCATGTCCTGGACACCGCAGTGGTGTGGTAACTGTGAGCAGGCAGCCAAGGCCCCCCCCGTGGACCACCACACCACTCACCTGAACAGCAATGGACACAGGTACACACCAGTGCAGGGCGCAGCACACGCAAGGGCACCAGGACACAGGCACCATACAGGGGGTGGGGGCCACCAGACACATGCATGATATGAATTCCATACAGGAAGGGGTGGCAATGGGCCGCAGTGGGCAGGGGGCTCAGAGGACCACACACATAAGTGATACGAGCATCAGTGCAGGCAGGAACGCCATCCGGCCTGGAGGCTATCTGTCCAGTACATACAAAGCCAACAGGGCAAACCATTGGCCGTACACAGCAGCTACACCTATCGTAGAGACAAGGCAGGCCCTGAGAAGGTGTATTGGTGGTGCACTGAGGCACGCAAGTACAGTGCCTTGCCCACCTGCACACAGTAGAGGACACTGTGGTGACCACCATATGGGAGCACAATCATGCCCCCGATGCAGCAGATGTCGGTGTGCACCGGATACTGGGGATGCTTAGGGACAGAGTGAGGAGGACGATGGACAGTGCTACGCAAGTGGTTGTGGCAAGCATCTCGGGGATACCAGCGGCCATTGCAGGGTGACTGCCAGGGGTGCGGCTACTGCGGTGGACCATGCAGCGCGTGCAACATGTGGCACAGGGGTGGCCCATGACACCAGCCACAGTCACCAACCTGGCCATACCAGCCCAGTTCACCATGACAGGGGAAGCAGTCCAGTTCCTGCTCTATGACAGTGGCCAGGAGTGGTACCGGATCATCATCTATGCAAGTGACCAGGGTCTGCAACAGCTTGTGGACTGCCCTGACTGGTTCATGGACAGCACCTTCAGGGCATGCCCAACACTCTTCAGGAAGCTCTACACCATCCATGCCATCCAGTCAGGGGCAGTCCTGCTAGCAGTATATGTCCTCACTTGCACCAGGAGGGTGCACACCTACACGTGGCTGCTGGGCCAGCTATGCCTCCACCATCCAACACTTGCCCCCCCCACCATGCTGCTCAATTTTGAGCATGCAAGCTGGCATGCAGTGTTCAGCACCTTCCTAAATGCCATCATCAGGGGCTGCTTCTTCCACTATTTGCAGGCCATCTGGCAGAAGATACAGCAGTGCCCTGAGGTTCTGCACCATTACTCCACGGACCCAGACTTTGCCCTGCACCACCAGATGCTGCTGGCATTGGCATTCATGCCACCCGCTGATGAGGCAGTGGTCTTCCAGGAGATGCAGGAGTGGAAGTACATGGTGCAGAATGAAAAGGTGCTACAGCCAATCCTCGACTACTACGAGGACACCTGGGTCGGCTGCCCCAGCGTCCGGTCCAGTCGCCATCATGCAGCATTTCCCATTGAGCAGTGGAATTGCCATGTGGCAACCGTCCAGGGCCTGGCCAGGATGAATAATGCTGTGGAGGGGTGGCATAGGGCATTTAATTCCAGGATTGGTGCATGCCACCCCAGTATCTGGAGGCTGCTGGACTGCCTCCGTGAGGAGGAGTAGCTGGCCATGATCTGCTTGGAGCAATTGGTGTCTGCTGCTGAGGTGCCACATGCCAGGTGCCACTACAGGGACCTGAACACCCAGGTTGCCACTGTGGTCTCCGAGTATGACACCAGGAGCCATTATGACTACCTCTGTGGGCTGTCACACAACTTCACCTTCCATGTGTGACCAGCCAAGGACTGGTAGTGCATATGCCCATCATGCCCTGCCACATGGGGATCCCTCCTGTACCTGCGCTTCATGTCTGCATGCCAGGGGATCCTGCCAGCTCCATACCAAGCAGTCGAGCTGTGCCGCCCTGTATGGGCACCCGCCCCCCCTTCCCAATTCCTCAAAGTCACTCTATTGCCACGCACTCTTCTTGCTGGCACTTCTCACTCAGTTCACACTTTCTGTGTGCTTGCCCTTTACCATGTATTCACCCTTTCTGGGTGCTCGCCTGTCATGAGTTTGCCTGGTGTCCGTCGCTCGGAGGGGGCTCACCCTTAGGGAATCTCCTACATCACATAAATCCTGGTCTGTACTTGGAATAACCTTTCAAATCATGTAGTTCATAGCTCCAACATAAAGCAATTCAAGGAAACTCTGGATTCCTATTTAATTAGCAAGGGGACTTTAGGATATTCTTAACAGATATTCAAGTCAAAATGGCTTACACTAATGGACTTGTAATTATCCTATTAACCAATAATCAGCTGTGCAATATAATCGGGAGATATGGTCACGGAATTTGTGGCTATTGGTATTGTTACAGTTGCTCTGTTGACTTCAGAATTTGTTACCCACAGGGACAGCTCACCTCTAGTGATTAGGTTTACAGTCGGTACTTCGGCTGTTGACTCATGAGTAATTTCCACTTTTGAATCTGCAGGTATGTCTGTAAACATATTGTTGAAAAGTTGATGGAGCTGTGTTTTTGGAGGTCTTGAATTAGGTTTCTTAGTGGGACATGTTTAAATAAGGTAGTGTGTTTAACTTCACCGATGGAAAAAATTGTGGCTGATGAAATTTGAAATTTTTGACATATGATTAATAAGTCTCTGACATGTGTTCAGGTCAGTTGGAACTTTATCGATGCGTACATTGTGAGATTTACACATGGGAGAAGCCCCAAACTGACCAAACAGCTTTCAGGGTTTTGTTTGTCCATTTTTTAAACCTTAGCTGTACCCTTGACCTATGGTTCTGAGATAGTCTTACTTACTCATCCACCATTGCAATGTGAAGTGGTCATATGGTATACGTATTCTGTCAGTGTGGGGGAAGTAGACTTCTTCCCTTGGAAACTGTCAGTTTACACTTCCAAATAGCCAACAGGGTTCAAATGAGAGCTAGGTAGCCTACTGGAGCCAGAAATAGAACACATTTCCTCTGCAGCACACCCTAACCTCCTGTTAGCCTGAGGGGAACAAAAACTCTCACATGCTACCACATAGGATTTATAGGCCCCATTTTCCTCCCTCTTCCCAGAATATCCATCCTGTACTCTTCTTGGAGTTAAATAGTCACAGCCATATGTTTATTATAAGCCACATTTCATTACAGTATCCTTCAGCATGACATGCTCTTCTGGGAGCCTCCTTCATGGCCCATTCCTGCAAATAGATGGGCCCAGCCCCCATCTGGCAGGGATTCCAGGCATTCACCAGAGTAAGTAATATTTTATTTATAAGTGCCCTATCCCTGAGGCTCAGGGCACTTTACAATGTACAAAAGATACCAATAAAAGACAAAAAAATCACAAATCAAAACCAGATAGTCAGTAACAATAAAGTTAAATCACTTATAAACATCGACTGGTATACAGTAGGTCAAATCCAAAAAGCCTCCTTAAATAGATGTGCTTTCAGACTCCATTTAAAGGCCTCCAGCAAGGGGGCCTCCCTCAAAGTTCTAGGAGGTGAATCTACAGGACTGGTGCAGCTACCACAAAAGCATGGTTACCAGATGTTTTAAGCCAAGCCCTGAGAATTGCTAAGAGGCCACACTTGGCAGAGTGGAGGGAGCACTGAGGGTGGTATGAAGTCAGGAGATCAGTCAGATAACTTGGGCCCAGACTGTATAGCATTTTATAGGTGCGAAGACCCACCTTGAAGTAGATTCTCCACTTTACCAGCAACCAATGCAGATCATGCAGCACCAGGGTCACATGACATGGCCTCGGAAGGCAATTCAGTAACCTTGCCACTGCATTCTGTACTAGCTACAGGTGACAAAAGGTCTCCTCCACTAACCCTGACATAGAAAGCATTGCAGTAGTCAAGATGTGATATCACAAATACATGTAGTAGTGAGGGCATGTACAGAGATGCTTCTTCCAACCACAATGGTGAGTCAACTGACCAAAATTACAGCCACTGACTCCCATTTAGCAGGGCTCTACTCATCCTGGAACATCCTGAATGGGGGGGGACCATCCAGACTGGGCTTGAGTTTACCAGCCCTTCCCCTATTGAACCCAATAGAGGCCTGTCAAGACTGGGATCGGGTCCCTTCTCCCCTTCTGTTATCTTTACCCATTTCATAGACTTCCATGCCTCTACCATACAGACCTTTTTAAATCAGTGTTTTGGCCTCCCAGTCACTGCCCAGTTTCCCCAACTCCAACCCCCACTTCCCCAGATACCTTGTTAGTGGGAATCCACATAGGCAAGGATCTGAAGGTACTAGCTCATAGTCATTCCTGGTGACTGTGGTGCATAGGATTTTATTCTGGTTTTCTTCTTGTTCCCCACCCACCTCTCTATTGCCAGTCCATGACCCAGCAGACTTTACACACATCTGGCATGCTCCTGTAGAAATGCATTGTGCTACTCACTGGGCCATTAAGTGTCCTTCTACCACACAGACTTCTGTCTGTCCTATAAGCTCTTCAACACTGCCATTCTCTTACCACATCCCAATTGGACCAGCTGAATCAGTCATGTCCCTCATCTCAAAGCTGTATCCTATCAAACTCATACAACATCAGGTCCGTTGTTGAAAGGTTTTATCACCACCCATTCAAAGACCTCATGAAAGACCTGGGGTCCGATTCTCAAAGGGATACACCTGGGGTAACTTGACTTGCACCAAAAAAAATGGTGCAAATAGCAAGTTACACCAAAGTTGCAACATTCGGTATTCAGTAAAGCAGGCTGTGATGTGTCACAGGCTGCTTGCACCAAAGAGCTCTTACACCACTAATTACACTCTAAACCCCCTGTCATGATGCTAGAGGGTTTACGGCAGCTGTTGTGCCCTATTCTGGAAGGGCAAAAACAAAAGTCCCCAATGTCACTATTCTAGAAGACCCTCCAGTGAACATCCATCAATGACAAGTTACACCAACAAATATCTGGTGTAACTTGCATCCACCGGGGTTGTGTTCCAACGGCCCCAATCCACCAGTGTGTGCCACTCCCCCCGCCCCATCCCTGCCCCACTAGATAGCCCTGCAGGGCTAGAGGACCCCCCACACCTACTGTAAGTGCCCCACAGGGCTAGAAGAACCCCTCACACCTACTGCAAGTGCCCTGCAGGGCTAGAGGACCTCCACCTACCTTACATGTCCCAAGGATCCCCCTGCCTCGATTCCCGACCTGCATCCTAAGTCATCTGTATACTGTACAGTACATACAGTATGCATACCATAATTCTCAGGTAGTCTAGTGGCTTCCCCACCCGATAGTTCAAGACTAATCTGCTTCCCCCATGACCCATACCCAGTCGTCGACTGCCAAACCCACCTGCACCACCAGAGCCAGTCGCCGACTGAGCTCCCCTAGGAGCATGTACTGTAATAAGTACGTGCTTAGGGAATGAGAGCAGCTGTTATTCTCTGAGTGCATACTTATTACAGTACGTGGCCCTAGGGGAGCTCATTTGGCAGTGGCTGTGGTAATGCAGGTGGGTTTGGCAGTTATCGACTTGGTATGGGTCCGGGGTGGGGTGTTCTTACACTGTCAGGTGAGGGGCCACTGACTCACTAGGGAATTATGGTATGCATACTGTATGTACAGTACAGTATACAGGATGGCTTAGAAAGTGGTCAGGATTTGAAGCGCGGGATCCTTGAGGCACTTACTGTGTGGAGGGGTTCTCTAGTCCTGCCAGGCTATGTCAGCTATTTCTGTGGGATTGGAGCATAGGAAGGGCACTTGCACCCTGCTGGACAGTGGTTGCAGCTTGCAACGAACTCGCCATATACTCCCTCTGTTTGGCGTACCTGGCTAGACGTTGCAAGTTGCAGGATTTAGCCATGGAGGCCCTGCTCCATCTAGAATGGGCGTGGGTCCTTGCTGCAACTGAATTTGATGCAAGTCACCTTTGGCAACGACTTGTGCCATTCTTCTAGAATCAGCACCCCATCTTCATATTAATTCCCCATCTAGATTTGTTCATACTGTACTAGCTTTGTGGCCATGGTTGTGCCTCCATTGAAACCTTTGAATCACCTGTGACTAAACTAGTGCTGCACAAGGCCATTTCAGATGCAGGCACAGTATGACAGGTTATTCTTCATTGCCAATAGAAACCTGATTGAGGTTACTTGCCGGAGTTCATTATTTCACATGTAAAACACCAGCACACCTGGGGGGGGCATCTTGTCACTTCTTTGCCACCAGCTTGGGGATCAGGTCCTGTTAGCACACCCCAGGTGCCCCACCATTTAATCTGAGCCTTTCCTTGCTCAAGGTACAGATCCCTGCCCGTTGGTAGATGTTTCATTCTCTGTTATGCTCTGCCAAATGTATTTAGGAATGGCCACATATCTTAACCCCTGGAACCATAGCCTGTGGACCTGCTTGAAAGAGAAACAAATTAAGGCAGGTTATATTAAAGCAGTAAACTGATTACAATAATTATGGGTGAATATACTGTAGCTAGTAAAAGTCCATTATTTACAGTATATTGACCCAGCACTTGAACTCAAGCATCTGTCATCCCTTTTACCTTCATATATGTTGCTACTTGTATCTGAAAGGAATGTGTCCCATGTTCTGTCAGACTGACCCTCCACAGCCCCCAAGGCATTCTGAAGTATATGAAAGATTTGGTACTGGGTGAGGGGGATCCACCTTTCTGCATGAAGAATGCCTCCCCCTTAACTGGGCCAGCTGTTATGTTCTGTGAAACCCACAACTCTACTGATCACTCAGTACTGGGGATCAGATCTCACAATAGCACCCCCAACCAGAATGGTCCATTCTGGACCTGTCAGCTGAGCAAACACCCCTATTCTGGTGACAGATATGTTGATCCTTTTCAACCCCATGACATCTCAGGCAACTATTACTCTAACCCCCAACTCAAGCACCTAAAATACCCCACAAAATGCATCCAGGAAGGCTGCACAAAACATCAGGTCATGATATGGTGACCACTTCAGTTCCAAGAGAACCTTACAAACTGCCTCTAATTGCAAGGCACTTTGTAGCAGTCACCTCATATCTATTTTCTTCTGTTCTCCCAGGTACAGCAGTTTAACACCTTACATAATCTAATGGTTTGGGTTGCCTCACCCTGCCCATTGGCCAAAATAAACCAAGTGATCCCTGTCAAATGTAGCTCCACCACTTTTGGGTCATGCTGTCCTCTTTTACACCCTCAGTGTATTGATATATGTGACAATGAGACAACTTTGCTGGTAGTCTGAAAGATTTTGTCAAATGCTAATAACCTCTGTAGCAGTGGTGGCTTAGGAGGCAGAGATCAAAGGTGAAAAAACTGACTTATTTGGGAGATTTTCAATAACTAGAAAGGGCTTCCAAGTGTTGGCTTTCATTGTATTGACTTCATGGAAGGGGGATAAGTTCATTAGTACACAAAGGAATTAGAGACATTCTGTCTCAGCAGTATCTGACCACATACATTCAGATGCAAAATAATCTGGAAAAGGAAGTTAGGTCCCAGATATTCCAAGGACAGATAATGTTACAAGGTAGGTGTCACCCAAACCTTCAGGTCTGAAGCAATTTCAGCCAGTCAGATGAACCTGGGTATAAGGAAGAGGCATCAGCCTCACTTGACCAAAGCATGAGAGAGAGAGGGAGAGAGAGAGAGTGGCATAAATACTTCAACCAAGATATTTTCTGGCTCTCTCTTCACTGGGGTTCTATGTGTCCAAGAAGGAAGCCAGACTGTGTTTCTGCAGAGAAAGGCTGAGGTAACAAGACTAGTGGATAGTGAGGTAAGAAGATTATTACTTGTAAGAAAGATAGAAGTGTTTACCAGTACAAATGTACTGAAAGCTTTCTTTTATAATCCTGTATGTGTACTGTTTCACTACATGTAAATAGTGTTATACCTGATTATTACTATTGTATTTACAAAATGAGTATTTATTAATAAATTAGCTACTTTTCTACAGACTGGAGTAACTGGTTGTTGGGACTGCATCACTGAGGAAAGGGTACCTGGATAAAAGGGATGAATAGCAAAAGGTCTCCAAGAGAGTAAAGTGTGTCCTGTGTAGAGCAGATACCCTCAATACAGAGTGTCTGAAAGGTGGAAGGTGGCATAAAAGGGCTATTAGAGCACCAGGGTCTGAACTCTTGCTAAAGAGGGGACCTTGACAGTGGTGACACTGTTCCAAGATGGTCTCAGTGGCAAAGGCCTGACAGAACAAAAGAGGCTTACTTGGGACTGCAAAGTACTCTAACAGCAAGCATAGTGGATGATAAAGCACTAGAGGGTTAGAGTGGAGGTTGTCTGAGTTTGTGTTTCTAGATTAGTTTTTATAAATTTTCATGCTTTTCTGCTTGGAACACCTATACTATTTTTGCACACTCCATCTATGAAAGTCTCCTAGACAGAAATACTGCAGAACATCACCTGAAGGTATCAGTATTTTTAATGATTTTTTTAGAAGTTATTTCAAGCTAAACTAAAGAAAGTTATTATTCTGTGCATTGGATTACAGAAAACATCAGCTGTACCAACACCAAGATCCCTTACCATGGAATACACAAAACTGTGAGGTGCTGGGAATTGCAAGATATGCTGCATTATGTGGACAAAGAACCTAAATGATCTTACCTTAGGGTAATAATTAGCACATTGTTAGATCGGGTCCCTGTTGTAAAGTGAGCTAGCTTCTGTTCGTCACAGTTTCTATTGGATCCCCTCACCACAAGTATTTTTTGAAAGCTTCCTACTGTTGGACTGCCTAGAAGGCTGAAGTGGTTTAGCACAGACAAGCAGAAAATTCTAGTAGCCAGTTGGGTTAGCTGGCTTCTGAAAGTAGCAGCATTTCAAGCCCAAATGAGGCCAACAACAGATTCCAAAAGAGGGACAGTCAGGTAGAGAGGGTCTGGGATGGCCCTGCCCCCAACAACCAGTTTGCTTTCATGCAATCCCTTACCCTTTTCTCTGCTTGCAGTTGGCTAGCAGCACCAACCCAGTGGCCAATCAGGTGCGCCAGTTCCTAGGAGTGGAAGTATTTCAAGCCCAACTAAGGCCAGGAATGAATTCCAGTGGTAGGACAATCTGGACATAATGGTGTAAGGTGTCCTCCCTCAACAACCTTCAATCCAATGACAGGTTGTAACTTTGAACTTGGTACTGTGGATACTGTTCTTTGGAAATGTATAACACTTCACCATGGCTAGTAAATTATCATTAAACCCTAGAATTGACTGGGCCAATACTGTTACTCATGAGACTGTAGTATTCCCAGGGCATTTGTCCACATTAATAAATGTATAACTTCAGTAGGTTTATTGATTAAAAATCTTAGGCCTTGTAAGCATTAAGACTCAATAAGTCCTTTATACTTTTTAGTCAAACAAGGACAATTATTAAAAGAAAAAGGAATAGCAAATCAAATTGTAAATAAAACAAATAAATATTACTCTTTAATCAGGATCAACATTATGCTTGAATCAGTCTATGAGGCTTCTGATAAAGCCACTAGGTGAAGCTCTTTACTTCAAAGTCCTGTCTCACTTGTTACATGTCCGGACCTGAGTGATCAGCTGACCGTTCTTTGCACAAGACAACTTTAACCAGATTCCTTTGGTGGACATTCAGATGTTTGCAATTGCCAGTTGCTTAAGAGTTAACTTTACTTCAGATCCTTTTCAGCAATCAACACCATCTCAACTTTGTCAGACACAGCTTTAGCACTTCAACCTTTGGCAGTTCTCAGAATGAAACTCTGTCATATTGTATCTTTTTATCAAGGATCACACTTGCAAGTTGAAATGATCATAGAAGTGGTTACCTGTTAATCTCGAATCTCGATTAACCTCTTAATGACTGGTGGATTTCCTGATGTTCTTTATTTTTTTTTTATATTAATTTTTTTGTGATTTTGTAGGTTTTTCTCCTGTTCCCAGCCCAAGGCCCTGGCTCATGGCTGTGCGTGCATGTGGAGGCATGCATACACACTGTGGTGCCAGCTTAGCCCCTTCCACCCACCCGTAATGATGCCACCCCCTCATGCCTACGCTACCCACCGGACCTCCACCCGGTGGGAGCTGAACTACGAGGGGGTGACAACCCACCTCCACCAGCCCTGGGAGAGGAGCGCTGCCTACCGGCTTTCTCAATCCTGCTCCTCGCTCCTCCCTCCCCCCCCCGTGCACCGGCAACTCAATGACCCAAGGTCATTCCAGAGCCTGGGTCATCAGTGTAGCGCAAGGTAAGGCATCTATCACTTCAATCCTCAGCGCCACTAGGCAAGCTTACCTGATGTTCTTCCTAAGATGATGAACTTCCCCTTAGGCAGGTAATCAAGTTGTGAAACATCATAGACAGCAGTGGTAAAACTAATTAGATGTGTCTCTCTTCTAGCTTGTTCAGTCCTTTTTCTCAAATCACTTTGAGTTATTGTTCAGTAAAAAGAATAGCAAATGAAATTATAAATAAAACAAATAACTATTACTCTTGAATCAGGATAAACATTATGTTTGAATCAGTCTATGAGGTTTCTGATGAAGCCTTTCAGTAAAGCTCTTTACTTCAGTGTCCTGTCTCATTTGCTACATGGCTGGAACTGAGTGATGAGCTAGTTCTTTGCACAAAACAACTTTAATCAAAGTCTTTTGGAGGACATTCAGATAATCAAGTTGTAAAACATCATAGACAGCAGTGATAAAACTAATTCAGAAGTGTCTCTTTTCTAGCTTGTTCAGTCCTTTTTCTCAAATCACTTTGAGTTATACTTCAGTAATAAGAAACAAAATGAAGTAATGCTTTTGGATCAGAAGCTGCTCTAAATCTGTTTGTGATACACAAAGGAGTCCTTCCCCTTTTTCTGATGATAAAGTCGAGCTTAAGAGGGCACAGAGCTGAGAGCTAATTATATTCTTCTCTCTTAGTCTTACACAATTTTTTAGCAATTAATTTACTATTCAAGCCTACAATAATTGGTTCTTAATTTGTGCATAACCATATTTGGATGTATTGCTTTTCTATTTCTTAGAATTGATAAAATAAAATGTTCTGCATTATTGGTAACAAGATTCTGAACTATAAAAATGTAAATATCTTCCAACAGTCTGTTTTATAGTCCATGTTTAGCATCACTTGTACCATGGCCTTGGTCAAGTGGAGGGAAGGTTGTTGATTTGTAGTGTCATTTCCAGAAATCCCATGTTTTGAGTAAACAGAGATTTGCTAAGCTTATGTCTTTATATTGACATGTAAAAATCATGGTTGCCAGTTTGGTAGGATGTTTAAAGACTACGTTCTCTTCTTGCAAATTAGTATGCTCTGGTGTCCCACAGGGGTCTATACTTGGCTCCCTACTGTTCACCCTCTTTTTAAACTCTCTCCCCATGTCTTGCAGTGGTCACCTGCTACTCTATGCTGATGATGCGGTAGTGTTTTGGAAACACTCACAGCCTAGCGCTCTCCAACTAGCCCTGCAGGACTTCTTTAGGGAGCTAGAATCTTAGTTCACTGAACACCGCCTTATTATCAATTATCAAAAAACGAAGTCCATGATCTTTGCACACCGACAAAGCCTGCACAGTCATATGACACTACTAATAAAAAACTCTCATGGCTCCCCACTAGAACAGGTTTCATGTTTTAAATATCTTGGAATCACATTAGACACCTCCCTCTCCTACCATAGTCATATACAACTTCTCTCCTCCGCTGTCAATGCTAGAGTGGGGATCCTCTACAGAATTAAACACTGCTTACCTACACAGGCCCTGCATGTTGCAGCTTCCTCCTCCATCCTCTCTTTGGTAGACTACGGGATAGTCATTTATGGCTCTGTGGAACCAACCGTCCTACGTAGCATCAACACTGCCTTGAATAAAGCTTGCCGCCTAGTCACAGGCAGTGACAGGTTAACGCATACCTGTGAGCTCTATGCTTTGGCTGGTTGGCTTAACTTCCAAGGAAGGCTAAAGTACCACTCCTGCATCCTTGCAAAAAAGATACATCTCCAGCTAGCCCCCACTGGCCTTCACTCAATTATCAGTGCAGCCCCCTACAGGCGTACTAAAAGACTCGCAGCCAACACTTCCTTCCTTGTCCCCCACTGTAGAACATCCCTTGGGCAAAGATCATTCCGCTACCATGCCCCACTTTGGCTCAATAGTCTACCCCCCCATCTCCCAGACCCATAATCTCTCTCTATTTAAAACAGGTCTCAAAACACAACTCTTTGACTCGGCAATATGTGACTGGATAACACACCTTCTTCTGGGGACAGCCCTCTGCAAGTCCTTTCACTCCCTCTCCCCTGACCAAATATCTGACACAGGGTCACTCTAGAGCCTACGAAACTGTATTCTGCACTTCTCTGATAAGGGGCATCTCGTATGCCACCAACTACTGTCACCTTCTAAATAAGATAAAGCTATGACTGCATAACCCTGTACTGGTACACTAATACAGTTTGTATATGTTTTTTTTGGGGTTTTTTTACTGTCAATGTATTCCCTCCATTCTTTGTAACTGACGTGGAGCCTTTGCAAAAGAGTCTATGACTCAAAGGATTGTAATTCTGATTATATTTAATAAATAAATAAATAAAATGTATTCCCTGACCATTGCATATATGTATATAAAATGTACAATACACATGTTTATCAGTCAAAGAAAGTATGTCAATGACATACTTGGTACACGCTTAAATCAAAATGGCATTATACAGCATAAGCAACATACATAATCTTTTTTTCTATCATAACACTATTTTTCCACCTGCTGCCACTGACCTGCCTCATATTCCAGCCACCACTCCACCTCCACTGCCGACCCCAGAGTTGCACGACCAGCTGGCATATGCAGCTATACCTTCGAGAGGGGCACCCTCCATTGCCCCTGTGCCATGCAAGGATCCAATACCAACACATGACTGTCCAGGCATCGTCAGTTTATGGAATAGTGGCCATAAAGCTACCATGGTCTGTTCTGCCATTTTCTGTGTTTTTACCCTGGGAGTGCAAGCTTGCAATGACATTGGGCATGTTATGCGGCTACACCTGCTGCACTCCTTACTTGTTGCACCATCTCTAGCAGTGCCCCTAGTCATCACCAGGGGCTGCTGCAGAGTGGTGGCACCTTTGGTCCCACCCCAGGATAGGAGAGCAGTCCTCCAGATGCTCAATCCTATATCCTCCTGCCAACCCCTGATGACCCTGGCTCGCGTCCAAACCAGGGTCGCAAGCGTGGTGCAAGGTGTGGCTTCCAGTGCTTCAACCCTCAGCGCCACTAGGCCAGTGACCATACATAATCTTAAATTGTGATGCTTTTGAATTTTCCTCCATATACTGCTCTGATAACTGTCCTTTATTTAAGTGATATTTTAAGCTATCTCTGAAACGCTGTTTATTCCTAAAGGAAACTATTCCTCTCTATTTCCAAGTGATCTCCCCAATTCAAATTGGCTGAAGGGTCACAACTGATTGATATGTACCCACTTGTGAATGGAATTGTGTTGCCCTCTTAGTACTTCAGTTTTATAGGCCACAGTTGAGGCTTTTTCAATAATATTTCAATGGGCCCTTCCAACTTAGTAGAAACATCCTTGAACCGTTGTTCTTTCAGTTGTAATTAAAGTTGAACACTCTATCACCCTCTTGGTATTCCTTTGGGGTTTCCTTCATATCATAATTAGCCATACACTGTTCTGCATTCTTTCCTAAATTTTGTTAGACAAATAAAAATATGCTCTGTGGCTGTTGGTTTAAGTTTGTGATGTACTGGTGTATGTCTGCTATAGCTGACTTTTTTCTGTTGGGTTTTGTACAGTAGGTGCATTGGTAGCACAATCTGTCTGCCAGTCATCAATTCAAATGGTGTGAAGCCTGTGGATTAATTGAGGGTTGAGCAAATGGCAATTAGCACCACTGGAAGTTTGATACCCCAGTCTCTTGCCATTCTTTTGAAGGTGCTTTTTATGTTTGCTGGTGTGCATGCACAAGAAACCTTATGTGGCAGCTTAGGAGAGAAGCAGGTTGTGGAGGTGCGGCACTGTGGCAGCCAATGCTGGCACTGCATTGTTGGGCTTGGCAGTGTTTGGCCAATGCAGGGCTCGTGTCCTGATAACACTGGTTCTGCAGAGTGCCACCAAGTTGTAACAATTTTGTCTCTGCAATCAGGGGCCACCTCATCATTACAGCATCAGCCATTCTGCTGCAATGAGGGAGAGACCCATCATTGCAGGGTGGTACCTTGCCTGGTGTAACATTACCAGGAACGTGGCAGCTATATGCCACCACCTCAGAAGTGCATAGAAAGTTGACTAGGGTGCCCAATCCCCCTGTTGGCATGCCCTCAACCAGTTCATTTGCTGATGGGGAAGCCCACTCCCCATCGGCATAATGCCCCCCCCATTTCAGTTGTGTGCTGAGGAGTGCCCAATCCCCTCAGCATCATGCGTCCCCCACACGATCCTGTTTTCCAACAGAGGGCCCAATCTTTATTGGCTTCAGTCTCCCCCTTCCCAGTTCCAGTTGCCAATGGGGAAGCCCACTCCCCATCAGCATAATGGCCCCCCAATGCTTGCATGCCTGTGCTGAGGAGATGCCCAATCTCCCTTTACATCATGCACACCATCCCCCACCCATTTCTGTGCCAACGGGGGGTCCAATCCCCGTCGGCTTCGGTCCCCTTCCCCACAAATGCAGGTGGTACATTAGGAGCCCACCACAGTATACGAAACACACCTGTGAAAAAGGAAAACTGACCCGTGTTGTCCGTTTGTTTTTTTTTTTTTACCTGTAAAATGAGAAAATGGTCCCTCGAAGTGTTCTGGTACCTCTCCCCCCTACCTCTGCACACCCTCTGCACAGTCTACCTCCCCACACACCCCTCACTCTATACTTACTTCCGGAGTCTGGTGTGACAATCTTCAGTGGACCAGGAACACATCTGCACTCTTCAAAGCTGACAAAGAACTGAAGAAATGCCGGTAAGCTATATAAATGCATAAATAGGGTTTTTTCAACTTTGGTGCATATCTCAGGCATTTCTTTGGAATTTTGGCACCAAATGTTCAACATGGGGTTATTGGGACCCCTGCTCATGAATTCAGTCACTGTCATGGTGTTATTTGGTCCCGAAAGGTGCTTTTGCGGTCACTGTGTGGAATCACCTTTTGGGACTGATTAATGAAATGACAGTGCCATTGTTCATGACGTGGGCTCTCAAAAAGCCTATGTTGCAAATTTGGTGAAAAAAAATCCAAAAAATTACTGTTTTACAAGCATGCATTGCGCAGTTTCCACGCACGCTTGTAACTTTGCGAATGTGTAATATTTTCACTCCAGATTTTCAACGTTGACATTTTTCCATACCTCCTTATGAACAGTTCAGCTGTCAATTTTCACATCCTGGCTGAAATGTGTTTGCGCACTTCTCCATTTTACAGAATAGCATGGTCACTGTGGGAAATCAGTGTTCGGGACATATTAAGAAAATTACAGTGACACTGTTCATGAGCAGAGGTCCCAAAATGCCAGTGTTGAAAATTTGGTGATGAAAGTCCATAAAATGACTGTGTTACAAGTGTGCATTGCGCAGTTTCCAGTCACCCTTGTAACTTCACAAATTTGTAATATTTTCATGCCAGATTTTCAACACTGGCATTTTTTCACACCTCCTTATGAACAGTACAGCAGTCAATTTTCACATCCTGGCTGAAATGTGTTTGCGCACTTCCAGCACAGAATAGCGCAGTTGCTGTGGGAAATCCGTGTTTGGGACACATTAAGAATTAATGAGTGAGAGAGGGGGAGTGAGCAAGCTCAACAGAGCTCTGTCGGGACTGCTGCAGATTTCGTTTTGGGCAGAAAAAGGCACCCACGCTGGCAGGAGCTCAGTACAAAAGGGAAGCCTGCAGTGCTGCTAGAAACAGAATGAGTGAGTGAGAGAGGGCTATGGAGCTCTGTCAGGACTTTAAAGTTGCCCACCTTCCTGCCCAGGATCCAGCATGGTCCTATATTACAGCAGGGTCTCTGGGGTGGAGACAAAGCTCAGATGACAGCTCAGATTCAATGCAACGAAGTGCAAGGTAATGCACCTAGGAAACAAAAACCCAGGGGAAGAGTACACAATGGGGGGTGAGATACTGACCACAGTAAAAATAGAAAGGGACCTGGGGGTAATTATATCAGATGACCTAAAGGTGGGCAAGCAATGTGAGAAGGCAGTAAGGAAGGCTGGGGGGCTGGGGGGGATACTGGGATGCATAGGGAGAGGGATCAATAGCAGTAAACAGGAAGTTGTTATCCCTCTGTACAGACAGTTGGTGAGACCCCATCTGGAGTACTGTGTGCAGTTCTGGAGACCCCATCTCCACAAAGATATAGACAGAATGGAGGCTGTCCAGAGGAGGGCAACCAAAATGTTGCAGGGTCTGCACCAGAAGACATACGAAGAAAGACTAAAGGAGCTTAATATGTATACCGTTGAGGAAAGAAGAGAGAGAGAGGACATGATAGAAACTTTCAAGTACCTCAAGGGAATCAACAAAGTCCAAGAGGGTGGCGTCTTTCAGAAAAAGAGATGTGCAAGAACAAGGGGGCACAATTTGAAGATAATGGGGGGATGGCTCAGAGGTAATGTGAGGAAGTATTTTTTCACAGAGAGGGTTGTGGATGCATGGAACAGCCTTCCTGAGGAGGTTGTGGAGTCAGGAACAGTGGGAGAATTCAAGAATGCATGGGACAGGCATAAGGCAATTCTAGTTGGGGGTAGGAGGAAGTAAACTGTTGGTTAATTAGGATCTGCAGCTAATCTGTTAGGTAGGAAAATGGGCAGACTAGGTGGGCCAAGCGGTCCTTATCTGCTGTCAAATTCTATGTTTCTGTGTTTCTAATGATTGGATACTTTTAGGATTGCTGTAATAATACAGATTTAGTTGTTCTGTTTATTTCTCTAACTGAGCTAAGTACTGAGCTATACTGTTAGGATTGCTGTAATAATACATATTTATTTGTTCTGTTTATTTGTCTAACTGAACTGAGTAATACTTGGAGTGCAATAGGATTTCTAACTGGGCTAAGTGAAACTATATGAGGGCTGAGAACAAAAAGTATGGTAGCTGAGGGGTGAAAAACGGACAAGGAAGCTTTAGGATTGCTACAGTAATACAGTATCTAACAGATGAGATTTGAGACTGAATTAACTCGGCCGACAAGGGGGCAGTAGGGAGACTATTGTGGGGGGAACAGGAATTTGAGTAAATAGGGGCCTAACGGTTGTAGTAGGGTACACAAACTGGGAGTAAGAGCCAGTAACGTAAGATGGGGTCCAAAATGGGGCAGGTGCCACACGTCAATAGGGCGGGCATCTTTGGAAGATTGGTGGTGTGTAGTGTGTGGGTCCTCCATGATCCTGGACTGGGCTTGGAGGATGGGGGGTGTATGGTCTATATACAACTGGCTAGTTTGAGGGAGGAACTGTGGAGGCTAGGGAGGAGTCTAAGTGGCAGGGCAGATGAGTACGGTAGGCATCCTGGCTGGGGGAGGATAGGGGATGGCAAGGGGGGATGATGAAGAACAACTAGGGACTGAAACCAACCCCAGTATCAGAGACACTAGCAGAAAAGAGAAGAGGAGAAGGGAAGGTGTGCCCGAGGTGAGGGGAGGCCTCCTGATAGGGGAGAAAGAGACCACGGGAGTACTAGGGAGACAGCAGATGGCTGTGGGTAGGAGGGACTGGGGTGGGACCAGGGAGCATGGAGGCTAACAAGTAGGAGGGGGAACCAATAGGGGAAGAGATGTAGGAGGGTATTGACTAGAATAGATTTGAGCCTCTGCTATGGGAGAGAGAGGGGGAGCAGGAACACACTGAGGGGGGAGGACAAGAGGGGTATGAGAGGGATGGCAACAAGTAGGGGAAGCGATAGCAAGGACGAAAGGGTAGAAGGGGCAAGAAAGGAAGGAAGGAGGGGTGAATGGAAGAGAGAAGACTATGGGAAGGGGGAAGGATGGGAGGGGCAACACTATCGGGGTCGAAAGGAATGGGGGCTCTAAATCAACAACAGCTGGGATAGGAAAAGGGTTGGAAATCAGCAGGGGAGGAGGGGAAGTTGACCTGTGAAGCCCAGTAGGAAGTAGTCATGCTGGGAAGGCGCTCAAGGGGGATGGTAGGAATAAGGAAGAGAAATGTGGTGAGGCAGAAGTAGGGGGTGCAGATACAGAAGTCACAGAGCGTGCAGCTGGTGGGGGTAAGGGGTAGGGAAGAAGGAATACTGGGGTGGTGGAAGGGGCATTAGAAGGGAAAAGGGTAAGGGACGAGGGGTACTCCTCCTGGGGGATTCTATACTGAAAGGGGTGAGATGGGGTGGAAGGGACGAAAGGCACAGCCATATTTGGGTTGAAGCTATCCCCCAGGCAGGAGGGGCAGGGCAGGCACTGCTCAAGTGTGCAGCGAGGAGGATGAAGAAACCTCATTTAGTGTTGCATGTGGGTAGAAATGACTTGGCAAGGGAGACTGTGGAAGTAGTGAGCAGGAGTTTCCAGGAGTTGGGCAGGCAGTGTGAGGGGGTGGGAGTCAGTGTCATTCTCGGAGGTACTCCCAGTACCACATGAAAGCACAGGGAGGAAGGGTATGATCGATGCATTCAACAAGTGACTGAGGGATTGATGCCCACCAAAAATTATGGGTTAGTGACTAACTGGGGTAGGGTCTGGGGGAATAGTGACTTGCACGTGGGGGACAGACTACACTTGAGCAGGGAGGGGATGGGAGTATTAAAGGTGTGATTAGAGGGGTAAATCTCTACTAAAGTGGATTTAAACTAGTGGTGGGGATGGCCAAAAGACTGAGGTTGGTAGAAAGGTCAGAACACAGAAGTCTAATGAGCTCACCCCCCTAGATACAGGTTAAGGTTGAGGTGTAGTAACCCCAGGAGGTGGCGGGCAGAGTGATCTGAGTGTAATATAAAAGGCACCACCACCCGCTAAGAATAAGGAGGGGAAAGGGTGTGGACTACCTGGAGGAGGGACACAGGTCAAGGAGAAGAGTGAGGAGGAGAAGAAGGGGTGCGGCTGAAAGGTGGTCCCTCGCTACGCAAGAAGCCTGGGGAACAAAATTGTAGAGCTTCAGGTGCTCCTTTCAGAGGGGAAGGTGGACATTGCTGCAGTGACAGAGACTTTGGCCACAGAGTACCATGATTGCAACTTGGCAATCCCGGAATACAGGATATACAGGAGAGACAGGGGGTTTGGAAGTGGGGGTTGCACTCTATGTGAGGGAAGGGATCAAATGCATAAGGGACAAGGGAGAAGAGCAGAGGAGAGGAGAGGACAGAGACACATTGGGTACAGCTCCTGGGCTCCAAGGGTAGAAAGCTGAGGCTGGGAGTGGTGTGCAGACCACCAGCCCAATCCAGGGAATTGGATAGGGAGTTCACAGAGCAGATAAGGAGGGTGTGTAGAAGGGATAGTGTGGTGATAGTGGGGGATTTTAACCTACCAGAGGTTGACTGGAGCATCACGGCCACTAGCAATACCAGGGAGCAGGCGCCCCTTGATGCATTCCAGGACAGCCTTCTGACACAATTGGTAAGTGGGCCTACAAGGCTTGGTAGCACTCTGGACCTAGTACTGGCAAATGGGGAGGTGGTGAGGAAGGTAAGGGTGGAGGACCCACTAGAGGGTAGCGACCACCAAACAGTGTGGCTCGTTTTCGCGCTGGTCAGGGAGACAGAAGGCACGGGCACTAAGGTGGTGGACTTTAGTAGGGTGGACTTTGGGAGGATGGGAGCAATACTGCAAGGGAGACTCCAGGATATAAGGCCGGGGATGGATGCAGAATAAAAGTGGGGAGTCATAAAGACTAGGCTAACAGAGGCCACAGTAGCCTGTACTAGGGCCAGGAGTAAGAAGAACGGAGCCAAGAAATCATGCTGGCTAAACAAGGAAGTGCTGCAAGGGGTGAGGGCAAAGAGGGCTGCATACTGGCAGTACAGGAGAACAGTGAAGGGAGAGGATGAGACTTATGGGAGTTGGTCAAGGGAGGTGGCCAGGGGGGGGAAAAAAGCCAAGACCTCCAGGGAATTAAGGTTAGCACAGGGCATAAAGGAAGGGGAAAAGGACTTTTTTAGGTATGTTAGGGAGAAGAGGAAGTGCAAGGAATATATTGTGAGGATAAAGCGCAGAGGGGATTGGGTGAAAAAGGAGGAGGAGGAAGCAGAAATTCTAAATGAGTACTTCTGCTTCATTGTCACTAAGGAGAGGGATGGTCCACTACCAGCATGGGCTGAGGGGTGGGGAAAGGAGGGGAGGGGGTGAATGACAAAGTGATCACAGGGAGTAGGGTGCTAGAGGGGCTGAGTGCAGTAAGGGTAGACAAGGCATCAGGTCCCTATGGCATCCACCCCAGGGAGCTGAGGGAGATGGCGGAGCTGTTGGCTGAGCTGCTGGCAGATCTGTTCAGCACCTCCTTGGAAATGGGGAGTGTGTCACAGGACTAGAGAGTGGCCCATGTGGTGCCCATACACAAGAGTGGGCCTAGGGAGGAGCCAGAAAATTATCGACCAGTCAGTCTCACGTCCATAGTGGGTAAGCTTATGGAGGTGATACTGAAGGAAAGGCTGGTGGCATTCCTAGAGAGCAATGGCCTCCAAGATGGGCAGCAACATGGGTTCATCTCATGGAGGTCTTGCCAAACCAAGCTAATAGAGTATTATGACTGGGTGACAAGGGAGTTGAACAGGGGCCATGCGGTACATGTTCTGTACTTGGACTTCAGTCAGGCCTTTGATACAGTGTCTCATGGGAGACTGGGGGAAAGCTGATGGCAGTGGGGGTGGGAAAAAAGCTGACTAAATGGATAAAGAACTGGTTACAGGGGAGAGTGCAGAGGGTGGTGGTGGGGGGAGAGCTCTCAGCCTCCAGAGCAGTGACAAGCAGGGTGCTGCAGGGGTCATTGTTGAGCCCGGTGCTATTGGGGCTCTTTATCTCTGATATAGCACAGGAAGTGGGGAGCAGGTTTAGTCTGTTCACAGATGATACCAAATTGGGGGCGGTGGTGGATGAAGAGGACGGAATGGAAAAACTGCAGGGGGATCTAACCAAACTAGAGACATGTTCTGTGGAGTGGCAGCTGGGATTCAATGCAAAGAAGTGTAAGGTGATGCACTCCGGAGCTAAGAACCAGAAAAGGGACTATTGGTTTGGGGGGGTGAGGTTGGGGATCACAGAGGAGGAGAAAGATCTAGGGGTGTTGGTAACTGGGAACATGAACAACTCAGTCTAGTACAGGAGAACAGCAGCGAAGGCAATCAGGATGCTTGGGTGCATTGCAAGGGGGTTCTCATCCAGACACAGGGATGTAATCCTACCATTCTGCAGATCATTGGTCAGACCGCACCTGGAGTACTGTCTGCAGTACTGGTGGTCAGACCTGAGAAGAGAGATAAAGTTACTGGAGGGGGTGCAAAAGAAGGCAACAAAAATGTTAAAGGGGATGGAATGAAAGGCATATGAAGTTAGGCTGAAGGAGCTGAACATAAACATACTGGAGGAGAGGAGGGATGGGGGGAATATGATTGAATTGTTTAAATACCTGAGGGGGTAAATAAACCTAGCACTGAGGGGGTGTTTAAACTGAGGCATGGAAGAGAGATGAGGGGGCACAGACTAAGGTTGGAAGAGGGATGTTTCAGGAGAGAAATGAGGAGGCACTACTTCACTGAGAGAGTGGTGTCTAGTTGGAATGTGCTACCAGAGGGGGTGGTAACATGTAGGACAGTCAATAGCTTTAAGAAGGAGTGGGATAAAGCAAGAGGAAGAGTTAGGGGGCAGGGACTGGGACAAGCAGGGGAGGAACTGAGGGGGAGGAGGCTGGGTCAGCTGCAATCTAGGGTGCTAGCTGTACACTCGGGCAGACTTAGATAGACAGATTGGTCTGTTCTGCTGGCAGATTCTTATGTTCTTCTGTATGTTCGTATGTAACATCATAGTGACTCTGTTCTTGAGCAGAGGTCCTAAAATGCTTATGTTTAAAATTTGGTGACGAACATCCATAAAATGACTGTGCTACAAGCATGCGTTGTGCAGTTTCCATGCACCCTCATAACTTCACAAATTTGTAGTATTTTCACTGCAGATTTTCAACACTGGCAATTTTTCAGACCTCCTTATGAACAGTACAGCTGTCATTTTTTACATCCTGCCCGAAATATGCGTTTACACATCTGGCGTAGAATAGCACGTTTGCTGTAGAAAATCAATGTTTGGGACAGATTAAGAAAATCATACAGATAGCGTTCATGAGCAGAGGTCACAAAATACCTGTGTTGAACATTTGGTGAAATTATTCCACTAAAGGACTGTGTGACGTGCATGCGTTGTGCAGTTTCCACGTACACTCAGAAGTTCGAGCATTTTTAATATTTTCACTACAGATTTTCAACATTGCCATCTCTTCACATCTCCCTATGGATGGTACAGCTCTCATTCTTCACATCCTGCCCCATCTGTGTTTTCGTACATCTGGTGCACAATGGCACAGTCGCTGTGGGAACTCAAAGTTCGTGACACATTCACAAAATCACAGTGCCACTGTTCATGAGAAGAGGTCCCAAATGCTTTCATGAGGTGGGGATTACAAAAAGGCCATGTTGAAAATTTGTAGTGCAAATACCAACAAACGCCCGGGGTGTTCATGTTTCTAACCATAACATCCCACCCTGTGCAGACTGACAGGCATCAGGGGTGTGCCTTTGGATTGCCGACTGTAATGCTCAATGCTCATGCCATTCCACCCCCCACCCTGCAGCCAGTGACAGGCACTGAAGCATGCCTTGGACTGTTTGGCCCCAGAGTTCACCCCATTCTCCTATATTGCACCCATTTCAGAGTATGTCCTTATGGAACGGGGTGATTGTAAAGCCGAACACCCCAAGGCACACCTCAGCACTTGTCTGTGTCTGCAGGATAGAGTGAGGTGAAATGGCATGAACGTTATGGGTGACAACCCAAATGCATACCCCAATGTCTGTCTGTCTCTGCAGGGTGTAGGTGGGGTTGGTGTGACATTCACTGCTTCATAGCCATTCATTCTCTGCACCTGTCTAACTCCTGCATTTCCAATGCTAATACCAGCAAGCAAACATTTGGCATTGACAAATGCTTGTTCTGAATAGTCACTATAGACTGATTCATACTGTACATTCTGCCTGACTAGATGATTGTGGGTAATAGGCTACCTGGAGCTTCCTTTGCATGCCTAGCTTGGTACATAAGTTGATACTCACCTCTAAAGTAAAATGAGATCCTCTATTTGACTCTATCTGAAGGGTAGGCCCAGCAACTGAAAACATGATTTAAAAACAATACCAAAGTAGTTCTGACAGTGTAATTTATTGCTGGAATACATTTAGCCCATTTAATGAATAAACAGGTCACTGTGAGTAGATACTTGTTACCTCAGGAAGACTGTGAAACTGAGCCTATCTAGTTTATGTGTATGTCTGACCAAGGGAAGGTAATTCCTTTGGTTTACAAAGGTGCTCTAAAGCTAGGTTTTTAAGGCTGAAATTTTTGGCATGTGAGGTACCCACCAGTGTGTTCTGCTACATCTTGGTACTTTCCAAGCCTGTACGCTGTTTATTTCAGAGACTCATAGTTAGGGCTCTCCCCAGGGTGACCTCTACATATTTTATTGTGAGTGTGCCTTAACATCATTCTCTGTAGCTGGTAGGTACCACCCACCTGGGAATACCACCTTTTTCTTTAGTATAATTCAACAATGGTTTATGGATGCTGAACTGTTGCTCTTGCTCATAGGTAAATTTTAAATCTGTGTCACAGGCAACATCTTCAAGAGTGATGGGGTTACGTACTGGAACTTCTACAGTATATAGTGGGACAATTCAGCAACTGTATTGTTGATCAGATGTACCTAGACCATATCTGAATCAGAGTCTTCTCTAACTGGAGCTACGGTCCCCTTCTGGTGTGCTTCAGTTATTTCAAAGTGAGTGGAGTCAGGTACTGACTTCCCTTGTTTAGTTTGCTGATGAGTTAATGCAGAAATGCTGACATCAGATCCCAAATGAGAAAACCTACATGTACCATTTAGGGTTCTTCCTCTGACCAGTTTGTCAACCATGTCATTTTCATATTTATGAGGACCAGTCGTATGGGAATGACCTTTTACTTTCTTCCAATGAATGGTCATGCTGTTTTCCTTTACCAACATGTCCACGGTAACAACCACTTCTTTCTGTCTTATATCCTTGCCCTTGTATGTCTTATAACCCCTTTTCATCTAATGTGGAAGGTATGATAAGAAACCACACCTTGTATAGTTGGAAGCAATGCGTATTACTAGCTCTGTCATGTGAGCTCCCAGGGTAGACTGGATTGTTAACAACATGCCTGCTATTACAGAATATTGGCTTGATTTTGGGCCAGCTGGAATTTGTCTGGAGGTCCAAAACTGTTCTTTCTCCCAAAACAGTCTCTACACCTGCACATAGTTTTTGTTGTATGTAGAAGGTACAACCATCCACATAGGCCTTAGGGAGATCTGCACAAACATTTTCCTCATAAGGCTGGTGACTCATGTCCTTTGGAAGAGACAGTGCATAGTTTTGTTAAGATATCATGGTCTCTATATCTACAGTATTACACTGATGCATGTCAGCTAGGATTTGGGCAACTTGGTCTTCTCATTCTTGGCATACAGTACCTCCTGATGATATACCTCGAGGGTCAGTATCCAGGATGCTGTTCTCTTGCTAGGCACTTTTGTATCTCTAATCTTGGTACTTTTTCAGTAAGCTAGAGACTGATGGCAGGTCTCTACGACTATCTTCTCTCCACAAATCATATGACAGTATGCTGTAAATGCTGTGTAGTGGCAAACAAGGCTTTTTCACACTCCGCATACTTCCTCTCTACTTCACAGAGGCCCTTGCTGACATACGTAATTACCTGATTGTCTTGGTCATATTTCTGATATAAGATTGCACTAATGCTCTGATCAGTGTGTCCTGCTTCCAGATAAAATCCTTTATATCTCTGGGGAAATGCTAAACAGGGTGTTTTGCTAAGTCTGCTTTGCAACTTTATCATGGCTGTTTGCTGTTCTGAACCCAAGTCCCATGCTTAGTCTTTCTTAAGCAATTGGTCAGTGATAGGGACAGCTGGGCCTAATTTTCAATGAACCATTGTGAATTATTGCACACACCTAGGAAACTTTGCAGTTCTGTCAGCTTAGTTGGTGTTTTCAGATTTAAAAGAACCAGAACTCATTTGGCAAGGGGCCTGAGTGAGAGGTGACCCTATCTCTAAACCTAAATAGTTTGCCTTTTCTCCATACCACTTTCCTTTTATTAAGGAGAGCCTTACTCCTGCTTCCTGTAAAAGTGATAGCACATACCTTACCTGAGCTTTATGTTCTTCTTCCCATGTATCGCTGGCAATTAAAATAATTCAAGTATATGGCAATATCCCATGCTTCTGCATCAGGCAGATCATTATGCAAGAATACATTGAATTCTGCTAGTGAATTTAGAAAGCCAAATTGCTCCTATTCCAGGTAAGCCGATGCCTTTCAAAGGAAAAGGCTAGTTTGTGTTGGTCTTGTGAAACAACTTTCATTGTCTAACATCCACTGGTAATATCTTTGGCAGTGAAATACTGATCTTCTGACAATTTGGCTGGACTTTGGTTGATACAAGTCATGAGCCACCTGGATATGGGAATCCGTTTAACTGTCTGTAGTCAGTTGTTAATTTTCCTTTGCCTGTAGATTTTAAAACAGGCCAGATAGAGGAATTGCAAGCAGAGTTACATTCTTCTATTATTCTCCTTTCCAGGAAATAATCTTGTATTACTTTTATTGACTCTTGGACAGCTAAAGGTATTCTAGACTGCCTGGAATAGACTGAGATGCTGTTAGAGAAGGTATCAATACTCACGCTATGTATTTCTGTCTTTTAAGGTTGGATTATTGACCATAAAGCCCTGCAGAGGGGAGGACCAGCCTACCTGCAAGACCTCCTGGTTCCCCATCGCCAGTCTCAGGCTCTCAGTTCTGCAGAGGGTTGCCTCCTTGTTGTTCCCAGGGCTAGGTTGCAGCATTCTTGGAACCATGCATTCTCAGTTGCTGCACCAACCCTGTGGAACTCTTTACCGGGATATCTAAGGGAGGAACCCTTGGTGGAAACCTTTAAAAAATTATTAAACGTACTCTTATTTAATCAGGCATTTGATAAAGTTAAGCTTAAAAATTTACTGGCTGCTGTTTTATTGTTTTATGATTGAGTTATTTAAAATGTATGATAGATAGAATGTTATATTTATATCTGCATTATGTTTGAATGCAGTTTATCTGTTATGTATGGATTGATTATAAATATTGTTAAGTGCTACGAGCCTCTGGGAAGGAGTGCTATATAAATAAAGTTTCTATCTATCTATCTATCTATTCATCTATCTATCTATCTATCTATCTATCTATCTATCTATCACAATCAAGGCTGTTTTTGGAAAAAGATTCTTGAAATTCTTGGAAAATGAGGGGGAGGGCTTCCCTTTCTTTGGGTTGAACTGCACTGACTGGTTTGTGTGGAACTCCACCTGGGTCCAGAATTTCAGGCAGTGTTCCCCTTCTCCAATTTCAACTTTCTTCTCAAAAGTGTGGGTGGGGAAGAAAATGGTAATCTGTGTATCAAACTGGTTGAAGGATAGGAGGCCAAGGATGGTGGTAAATAACAAACACTCAGCGGATGGGACAGTGACAAGTGGGGGTGCCACAGGGATTTGTGCTGGGATCAGTCCTCTTCAATGTCTTTATAAGTGACTTTGCTAAGGATCTGGGAGGGAGAGCAGATCTTTTTGTGATGGATACAAAAATCTGCAACAAGGTGGACACTCAGGAAGGGGTGGAGAGTATGCAAAGGGATCTGGGCACATCAGATGAGTGGTCTAGGATGTGGTAGCTAGGTGTCAATGCCAAAAAGTGGAAGGTTATGCACCTGTGGTTAGGAAACCCAGGAGCTGTGTATAAGATGGGGGAAGAGGTACTTACGGGAATCAAGCAAGAAAGAGACCACCGGGTCATCATATTTTAAGACCTTAAGGTAGATGGCCAGTGTGACAAGTCAGTTGGAAAGGCTAGTAGGGTGCTGGAGTACACTGGGAGGGGAATTTCTAGCTGGAGGAGGGTGGTGGTGGTGTTGCCATGTATTGTTCATTGATGAGGGTCCACCTGGAGTACTCTGTCTAGTTCTGAAGGCCACATTTCTGTAAGGACATCCACAGGGTACAGGCAGTACAGAAGAGGGAACCAAAATGGTTAAATGACTGCACAAAAAGCCATATGAGGAAAGGCTACAGGAACACAACATATACTCCCTGGACAAGAGGAGCACAAGAAAGGATATGATTGAGATCTATAAGTACCTCTATGGGGTAACAAAGTGCAGAGGGGGAGTCTGTTTCAGCAGAAGGAAGGTACAAGAACCCAGGAGCATGCAATGAAGCTAAAGGGGGGAAGTTTAGAAGAGATGTGAGGAAACACTTCTTCGTGGAAAGGGTTGTGGATAACAGATAGCCTGACAGAGGAGGTAGTGAGGGCGAAGACTATGGGGGGAGCATCAACCATGTATGGGATATGTGCAAGGGCAACTTGGGTAGAGGAAGGGGGGGAGGCTAGTGACCAGATAGAGGAAACAGTGTCAGAATAGGCAGGGCAAAGGGGCAGACTAGATGGGCCTGCCAGTCCTTTTCTGCCAATAAAGTCTATGTTTGCATGTTTCAATACAGTAAGACATGCCTGTCTGACTCAGTGCAGCAACTTCTTTGATGTGCGCTGCTTCTTCGGGGATCACCTCTTCAGAAAGTATTAGGAACAGTTCATTCTCTTGCCAAGTGTAGACAGCACTCAGAGAGTGGTCTGACTGTATCACAGTCTGTTACAAGGGTAAGGTGGTAAATGTCCCCCCTCCTCTTTGGAACTCTGGCACCCATCCCATTAATGAGATGGTCACGAAAGTCAATATCAGCAAAACTTCCCAGATCCACTTGAGCTTGGAGAGTAATTTTTTATTTATTTATTGAAATGTTTCACCAGGAAGGCACACTGAGCGACAAGTCGCTTGTTTCCCGGTGTAACCTGGGGGGAAGGGGTACAATAGGAATGAGACATTAAACATTCAGCTTACAAGATCAACATTAACATACAGTTGTAAGGCAGGTGTTGCACATGATATGTAGAAAGAGTGGATAATAATAAGTGCCAGGTTAATAAGTAAAGAAATGCTTATGTAAAAGAAAGGGGGGAAAGGGGAGGCGGTGAGGTGGGGGAAGATTTGTGTCCTTGGAGACCACTTCAGTTTGCAAGAAACCCTGCAAGGGGACTGGGGGGACCAGAGAGAAGGTGATAAGACAGTGTCCCAGAGAGACCCCTTTAGGATAGTGGAGGAAGGGATTAGGTGAGAGATACAAGCCCCTTGGGGGGTAGGAGAGGGACCCATGGAGAGCATTCAGGGTCCTTTATATTCTGTGAGAGATCAAAGGATGCCAGTAAGGGAGAGCAATTTTGGGGAAGGGGAGGAGAGCTAGAAATTTTTGGGGGGGTGTGAACTGGGTAAAATGAAGGTGATGGTAGAGGGGTAGGGTTTGCCCAGGGCTTAGAGGAGGGAATTAGGGAGGGACATGGCAGGAGCAGCTAGGTGCAAGGTAATTATTGAGAACAGAGCTATATATATATATATATATATACAATGTATGTTGTCAGATAAATAACAGTATAAAACATGATATCTCAGGTGGGCACTCTATGTGCAGTCAGAAGCTTTTTCAACAAGAGACAGCAAACACAAACATAAAGCACAGCATTTTCTCAGTTACTGGAACCTGGGGCACTCACAAAACATTTGGCAATGTACCAATCGTCAGTGTGGATAGCGCCTGTCATCCATAATTACAGGGAAACTGAAGTGCTCAGAGTGGCAGGATCAACCAGATAAGTATTTAAAAATCACTTTTCCCAAAATAATAGCAGGATCAACCAGATATTTTAGTAATTAAAATGACAGGACCAACCAGATACTTGAAAACCCTATGTAATCTGTCATGTTGGGGGGAGGACATGTGGAGCTCTGTTGGAGGGGGGGGCATGGCAGGATAAACCAGATAAGATTTTTTAAAATTAACCATAAATAACAGGATCCACCAGATATTTTTTAAACAATAAATGACATCTGCTGTTTTGGCAGCTTTTCTGTAAGTGGGGTTGTATTGCTAGGGCCATCACCTTTGTATCACCCATTGCATTGAGAGGGGCATGTGGTGATTGTATTGTGGTGGGGGGAGCCGGCATACATTGTATAAACAGAATATGACATGGCCTGACTGAAGATATCATATTTATCTTCACTCGAGGCCAGTGATATCATATCTCACCCAGCTCGCCACCGTGAGATATCATGATATCACTGGCCTCCTCGTGAAGATAAATATGATATCTTCAGTCAGGCCATGTCATATCCCCTATATATATATATATATATATATATATATATATTCTTGATATAAGAAGTCCTTTCCTTGAATTCCAAGAGGTGCATCCTGCTCTCATTTTCAGGGTTAATCTGGACTCAGTGAAAGGTTTAGTCATGGAATAAGGTTCTTGTGTTAGTGAGAGCATGTCCCCTTTTCAAGTTACGTAAATCAAAAGCTCTCCCTGGTAAGCTAACAGAAAATTCATTTTTTTTGTACCTGCCAGTGGTATGGGTTCACACTGCAACTATATACAAATCTCTTTCTGGTTTAAGTGGAGTGAGGTTGCTTGTCTCACCAAGCTGTCAACCGCAGTATAGCGGGGTTGGTCCAATCCTTTAATTACATACAGATAATGAGTTACCTGTTTGTTCTCAACAATTTTAAAACAGCAATTCCTCTCACTTTCAAATGGTGTGTAATTCATTAGTGTGCTTTTACCAATGCAACTTTGAGTTATTCTTTCTTTAACACTTGGTATGCTTGTCTACTTATCAGGGTATTTTCCTAATTTAATTTCAATGAGCCTACGCAACCAGAGCAGTGTTATGTGTGTGCAACTGTAATAACTGTTTGGTCGTTCGCACTCTCTGTTCCACAGAGAATTAATAATAATAATAATTATATGCTTTATTTTTTTAGCGCCTTTCAGGCATCAAGGCGCCATACAATAAAAGAATAAAATCCAACCAATTCAGCCACATAATAAATACAATTCAATAAATAGTACATCCATAGGATTTTTCCCACAGAAAAGATTTCAGAGCCTGCTTAAAACTCCCACGGTTGTGCACTCCCTAATTTGATGGGGTAGAGAATTCCAAAGGGAAGGGGCTGCTAACATAAAAGCATGGGCCCCAACAGATTTTAAATTCACCCTAGGAATCTAGAGCAACCCCTTATCGGCAGAGCAGAGTGGTCTCACAGGGTGGTAAGGAATCAGGAGTTCTTTCAGGTAATTACCACCCTGTCGGGGTACCGAAGGCAAGGAATCCTCAAAGAGGGTTCCATCCCTGCCTAGAGGTGCTGAGGGAAAGAGTCCCTTGGCTAAACGTGCCTTAGGAAAGAGCCCCAAAAAGAGTATTGAGCAGTAAACGTGGATTACCAGGTTGGGAGAAGATGGTCAGCAATGAGATGACTTGAAGAATATGAATGAGATGCACAGCTTGCCAGAATTGCACTGATAAAATAGGCTGCACTGATGACATAAGGGGGCTTCCTATGGAGAGTGGGAATGGCAAGTAGCACCACCATCCATCTCCATCCAACAGCAGAAATCTACTTAAGGAAACTAGGGAATATACTCTTAACAACTAACAACATGTAACCTCCCTGTTACCCGGGGTTACTAGAATCCCAGTAAGACCTAGTGGTAGGCAGGGAAGGCAGCTTGTGAAACTCCAGTTGAATGGATTTCACACTGTCTCACTCTGTTCTCAGTCTCAGCTGAGACTGAGGGATGACATCATTTTAGAACTGTCGCAGCTGCATAAGCCACACTGGAATGTTGCAGTTGGAGGTTAGAGAAGAACATTGGGGAATTTGAAGCCAGTCTGTGTGCAGTCTGAGTAGAGACTGTAGTGCTGCAGTGTGTGTGCAGGATCTCAGAGCTTTAAGCTCTGTTTCAGAGCTATTTTTGTTTTTGGTGTGTGTTTCCACCTGAAGAGGAACACAGGAACTGGTAATTGAAGTGGTGGAGGCTGCTCTCAATGGTTCAGAGTCCCATCCCTGAGGGGATGAGGGGAAGGTGTCTGTCTGTTTTCCAGGGGCAACCCCCCTGGGTCCGGCTAAGGGAAAGAAACTGCCTGTCTGAGTTGTGCTGAGGCACCAGAAGCTCTGTAAGAGATTCTTTGAGGAGGAAACACCTGTGGGGCACCTGCAACCTAAAGGTGAGTTTGCTCTGAAAAAGGGCCAAGTGTTTTCACCTGAAACGTAAGGAAACTAAAGGGACTGTTACTGTGGGGTCAGGAAAAGACAGGCAAGTACAGTTGGAAGATGTGGGGATTGGACTGCTTAACTCAGTGGGGGGTCTAGAGTAATGGACAAAGCCATTTATAAGTATGTTCAAGGCCAGCACAAAATGGAAAGAAAGAAATAATGTGGGGATTGGACTGCTTAACTCAGTGGGGGGTCTAGAGTAATGGACAATGCCACTTATTTTTAAATATGTTCAAGTCCAGCACAAATGGGAAGCAAGACAAGTAGATTGAATGTGAAATACATTTAGCAAGAATCTACACTGCAAAGTGCTAAAGGATGAGGTGTTTACAGTCCAGAGAAATGGCTGGGTATGAACTGTGGGAGCAAGAGGTGGGAGACCCCCCCCTCCAGTAGTAGCCAAATTCACCTCTATGGATTTGCTCTGAGACACCTTTTGCTTTCCCTCAGGTACTTGGCCAGTGCCTGGGGAAAGTACCCAGACGTGGGATTAAAAAGGAGGATTCCCTGATGAAGCCAAGGTGCTCTTAGGTGGTTTAGGGAGCCACCAGCAAATGTTTCCATGAAGTATGAAAGGTGTCCAAGTGGCTGGAAAGGGAGCCGAGCCAGGGAAAACCAAAGTAGTATACAAGTTTGGGCTGTGTAACCCAAAGCAGCATACAACTTCAGGCTGTGTGCCTAGTGTGTTGTACAGCCTGAGGGTTAAAATGATGAGGATGTGTTCTGGTCTTCTTTAATCTGCATTACCAAGAGTGTATCCCCATGGGGGTCCATCTATGCTTTGTTTATTCTGTTTGGATGTGAATAAAAGCCACACTTTAGAATCTTCCTTCTGGTATTGGACATTACAGTTATTGCTTCCTGTGTTTGGAGTTACTTGGGTGCCCCTGTGCAGAGTAGCCAAACCTAGCCTTTGTGCCAAGTGACATATTCCTCCCTGAACCCAGCCCACCTGGTAGAGCTGTCAGATACAAACGGCATACTGGACTGGGTTACAAAAATGGAGGCACCGCTGAAGATTTGGGTTTGGAATTTAGGGAGGAAATGTAAGAAAGGCTTCATCGGGCAAAGGGCTAGCGTTTTGGCTATCTGGCAGTGGGTAGCCCAAAAAGCTGAAGCAATGTTAATTAATGTGCCGTTGTGTGCTGTTGTCCATGTGTTGCTGTTAAATGCCAACTGTTTACCAAGGAGCAGTAAAGTCTGAGAGTGTATGCCCTTGTCCTGCATCAAAATTACAGTGTTTGACAGCTTTTAAAACTGTTTGTGACAAAGAAAAGTGTGGAAAACTGTAGGTAGCAAAAGGATAATTGTGCCTTAGAAGTTGGAAATGCTTTCTTGTGAACTGAGAGACTTGTTGTGCTTAATGGCCATGAAATATGGTTGAAATGGGCTCCCACCATGAAGTCAGTTGAGAAAAAAAAGGTGTGGTTTGCAGTTTAAATTTGCCTGCTCGAAGATCGCCGTGGGGAGAAGAGCACTCAAGAGGAAAGAGGATCATTTGCATGACATCGAGTGATTGGTGAGAATGCAATCAGTCCCGCCCCCAAGCCAGCTCTAGAGCGACTGCCCAGCATTCGAGAGGGAGAGTGAGTGGAGTGTGCGTACTAGCTTGTTAGGAGGAGAGTCACGGTGACTGAAAGCACTGTAAAAAATTTAAAAAACTGACTTTTCTGTCTGAATTCGGGCTCAACCCGCATCTCAATTGACTGGACTGTGAGTGTGGTGTTCAGAGGGACAATCGGCAGGACTGCCAACTCGCTTCTTTCCAGAGGCCTCCAAGACTGGCTGCAGGCCATTTTCCATCACAGCAAACAGCTACTGATAACAGTGAGTAACAACAGAAATAATTGCTTAAACTAAGTGATTTTGCCAAAAGCCAGCTGAATCTATATGTAGCAGTGTAATCGCTTTGCAAACAAGGACTGTGTTAAGTTTTACCAGCAAAAGCAAGCATTTTACGCCATCGACTGTGAGTATAATTATAGGTTCAGTGTCAGTATAAGTTTCAAAGCCAAGAGAGAGACTGTGCGTTGTATCAAGATATGCATCAAGAGTTACAGGCAATCCTGTGCTATGAAATACTGAGGCTTTAAGGGACTGTGAGCTAGAGCAATGTCTTCAGCAAGTGAAAAGTCCGTGGTAAATCATAAAAGTGCTAGGAAAAAGAACAATGCAAGTTTGTGCAGTTTGAGCAAAGTTATCAGTAGAGTGTGTAAATTGGATGCGCAGTGGCTTGACCCAATTCCAGAATGTTGATGCGTAGGAGTGCTGTCGCCACCATTACAGGGTAGGGTAGTAATGTAAACACAGCAGCAGAGGAGCCATTTTGAAAGAGAGAGAAAGTTTTCAGTGAAATGGGACTTGACATAACAGTGAGCATTTGTTTGTTTTTCTCTGCAGTCATGGCTTCAGGACCAGCCCGCTACCCGGATCATACCCGGGCTGTGATAGCAGTAGAAATTAACAAGTTAAGGGACATTGAGAGATGTTACTGTGGAGGATGACTGCCTCCTCAAGTGGCGATTCCTGGATATCCAGTGCAAGTATGTTTGATGTGATTAAATGCTGGAAGGGACGTCTTTATGGTACCTCACTGTTATGCGTGCTTAGAGAAATATGGCTTATTTAAAGTGTCCAAGTTTTTTTGGCTCCCACATGGACAAAAGTTCAAGAATCTGTAGTTGGCAGCATGCAGCACCAGACGGAGCCTGTTGGAGAAGGCCCCTCAGGGGAGTGTGGCACAAAGCTAAAGGGTGCAGATTTGCAGACAGAACAATGTGCTGATGTTTCTGATTCTGAGTCACAGGGAGACATATCAGGAAGAGCATCAGTAGACCCGTGGAGAGCGGGGCTTAGCCCAAGTCTCATAGGTGAAGACGAGATGAGGGAGGCCTTTGAATGGGAGGTTTCGACCTCCGCACCCAGCGAGGAGTGGATAGTCTCAGGAGTGAGGACGACTGCTCACTCCTGGGCACAGATTCTCGGTGGGAAAGAAGAAGAGGGGGAACCTATGTGGTCTTGTGAAAAAGGAACAGGTACACAGCCTCAAGCTCTTGCCTCAGAGGAATGCATGGAAGAGAGAGTGGTGATGCCACTGCCCTGGCTGTGCAAGAAAAAGCTAGGGATCCATTTTTTGTGTCTTTGAGAATGTGTAGCTGGAAAAACCAGGATTGGCCACCCCCAAGCCAGGCCAGAGGTCTCAGGTTGACCAAAGCTAGTAAAGAGGAAAGACTGGTTCATAGGAAGGCGAAAGAAATCTATGGGATGTCCTTTCCTACCTTTCTTTGGAGAATCTGGGAGGAGATTGAACAAAACAGGAAGTCCTGGATTTGGACAGAAGCAATGAAATGTGTGCATCCTGGTGCAAACAAGCATGTCAAGCACAGAATGTTTCACAAAAAATACAGCCAGTGGAAAAGAGGCAGGATGCTGTTAATGGACACTGTTCGAATTGTGGATGAAGAGGGACATGAAACCTTTCATAGTGTGAATTATGAGCACCCAGACGGGATAATAATTCAAGCACCTGACCCATTGTGCTATTGGCCACAATGCAAAGACCTTCCTACGAATGTGCCCATGCCTACCAAATGGAAAGCAGAGCAGTGGTAGCCAGTGCTGCCACTCCAGCCATTGCAGTATCTATGTTGTTCTGCCAGTATAGACGTCCAGGAATCAGGTTCCCCACATTCATCAGTTCTACAGTGTACTGACTTTCCAGAATCCATTGACTGGCCCATGAGATGACTTCAGATCCAGAGAGGACACCAGCCCAGCTGTATCCTGATTCATTGCCTGGTAATCGGATGACTTCAGACCAGCTGTTTTCCTTTTTGTTCCTGTTCCAAGGTTCCATCTCCACAGATGACATCAACCCAGCAGTTTCCAGATGTGCCCTCCTGTCGCTCCCAGAAGATGTCCACCCAGCTGTATCGGAAGAATGCTGCCAGGGAGAGTCTTTGGCTGAGGACCAGGTTTGGTGCCATTTTCATTCTACAAGGGACTGGTAAGTCCAGACTTTTCTATTCATATGGCATTGCAGTACACACCCTACACTAGCAGACTCCAGATGTTTGAACTATCCTCAAAGACTCTCTCCTTTGGGACTTTGACCTGCTAGAACTGTGCTTCATCAGGCTCCGGCCCAGAAAATACTTTTTAATGGACTTGCCTTCGGGCACTGTGGTCACTAGATGGGACTTTTAGGGCACTCCATCCCCAAATATAGTGTATTGTAAATGATCTCATTGTTTTCTACTGTTTTCTAATGTTTATACTGTTTTTCTACTTTTCTAAAAAAACACTTTTTGGGATTTCCAGTGTTTTGATGGTAGGTGTTTAGATAGACTGTGTATGCAAATTATGAGTGTGTGTTGTCTTTCTTTTTTCTTGCAGGCGATCCTGAAGAAGGTAGAAGAGAAGACAAGAAGAGGAGGAGGGACTCATTGGAGTCCCACACTAGTACTTTAGAGTGTAGTATTTAAAGTACTGTTGTTGTTGTTGTTGTTGTTACTGTGTGTAGCTTTTCCTTCCACAGGTATGGTTGTGGGGGGAGTGTGGAAGTAATGCATAGAGTATGGTATTAGCTCCTGGTGTATGGTTGCATGGTGTCCAGGGTCAGAGAGGTCCCCTGTTTGTTTTGTTTTGGGAAATTTGAGTTAGAGGCAGATAGGTTTTCCCTAGAGGGCTGGGGGGATAGACAGGCTGTGGTCCTGAATGGCCGTAGGGGCCACAGTGCTGATCTATTAAGGCTAAGCTGTGGTCAGTTCTACCAGAGCCACTAGGTACCCATAGTTAGTGGGTAGAGTAGAGGCTGATACGTCAGCCAAAGGCTTCTAGACCCTTAGTGTTGCCTGCCTGTGCTAGCACATGGTAGGGGAGAAGGTAGTGCTACCTCCCCATAGTCAACCCATGGGGCGAGATGGCCTAAGCCGGGTGATTAATGACAGCAGACAGTCATTTTCCTGGCCCAGGGTGAGTGTAACCCCCCGTTACCTGGGGTTACTAGAATCCCTGTAAGACCTAGTGGTAGGCAGGGAAGGCAGCTTGAGAAACTCCAGTTAAATGGATTTCACACTGTCTCACTCTGTTCTCAGTCTCAGCTGAGACTGAGGGATGACATCATTTTAGAACTGTCGCAGCTGCATAAGCCACACTGGAATGTTGCAGTTGGAGGTTAGAGTAGAACGTTGGGGAATTTTAAGCCAGTCTGTGTGCAATCTGAGTACAGACTGTAGTGCAGCAGAGTGTGTGCATGCTCTCAGAGTTTTAAGCTCTGTTTCAGAGCTACTTTTGTTTTTGGTGTGTGTTTCCACCTAAAAGGAACACAGGAACTGGTAATTGAAGTGGTGGAGACTGATCTCAATGGTTCAGAGCCCCATCCCTGAGAGGATAAGGGGAAGGTGTCTGCCTGTTTTCCAGGGGCAACCCCCCTGGGCCCGGCTAAGGGAAATAAGCTGCCTGTCTGAGTTGTGCTGAGGCACCAGAAGCTCTGTAAGAGATTCCTTGAGGAGGAAACACCTGTGGGGCACCTGCAACCAAAGGGTGAGTTCACTCTGAAAAAGGGCCAAGTATTTTCACCTGAAACGTAAGGAAACTAAAGGGACTGTTACTGTGGGGTCAGGAAAAGATAGGCAAGTACAGTTGGAAGATGTGGGGATTGGACTGCTTAACTCAATTGGGGGTCTAGAGTAATGGACAAAGCCATTTATAAGTATGTTCAAGGCCAGCACAAAATGGAAAGAAATAATGTGGGGACTGGACTGCTTAACTCAGTGGGGGGGGGGGCGTCTAGAGTAATGGACAATGCCACTTATTTTTAAGTATGTTCAAGTCCAGCACAAATGGGAAGCAAGACAAGTAGATTGAATGTGAAATACATTTAGCAAGAATCTACACAGCAAAATGCTAAAGGATAAGGTGTTTACAGTCCAGAGAAATGGCTGGGTATTAATTGTGGGAGCGAGAGGTGGGAGACCCCCCATCAGTAGTAACCAAATTCACCTCTATGGATTTGCTCTGAGACACCTTTTGCTTTCCCTCAGGTACTTGGCCAGTGCCTGAGGAAAGTACCCAGATGTGGGATTAAAGATGAGGATGCCCTGATGGAGCTGAGGTACTCTTAGGTGATTTAGGGAGCCACCAGAAAATGTTTCCATGAAATATGGAAGGTGTCCAAGTGGCTGGCAAGGGAGCCGAGCCAGAGAAAACCCAAAGTAGTGTACAAGTTCAGGCTGTGTAACCCAAAGCAGCGTACAAGTCCAGGCTGTGTGCCTAGTGTGTTGTACAGCCTGAGGGTTAAAATGATGAGGATGTGTTCTGGTCTCCTTTAATCTGCATTACCAAGAGTGTAGCCCCATGGGGGTCCATCTATGCTTTGTTTATTCTGTTTGGATGTGAATAAAAGCCATACTTTAGAATCCCACTTCTGGTATTGGACATTACAGTTATTGCTTCCTGTGTTCGGAGTTACTTGGGTGCCCCTGTGCAGAGTTGCCAAACCTAGCCTTTGTGCCGAGTGACATATTCCTCCCCAAACCCAGCCCACCTAGTAGAGCTGTCAGATACAAACAGCATACCGGTCTGGTGTTACATACATATTATGACCTTTGGCACAAAGGAGAGGAAAAAAAATCCTTTTTAAAGGAGAAAACCTCTGGGGATCCAAGGCCTAGGTCACCTTCCCTCCAAGCTAGTTATAGTTTAGTTATGGCTTTGCTGCTGCAATTCAGAAACCCAATCCAAGGGGAGGAATTATTCCAATTTGGTGGAAAGCTCTTACGATCCCTCAAACAGGAACATCATGAAGGGTTGCAACAGGCTTCTGCAAGAATGGGTACTCTAAAGGGAGAGTGGACCCCTAAGGTGGGAGGAGGAGGAGGAGAGTGATAGCTGCTGAGGCACTCCGTCAGCCTACCGACCAAAATAGACCAGGTGAATTAGAGGTGATCATAGGGAGAATAGCTTCAGAAGATACCACGATGTCACCATAGCCAAAGGGGCACTCTTGGACTTAAGGGACCCACCCCTCAGCAGCTGAAGTCTTAAATTCTTCATCAAGAGGTGCCACCAGTGAGTTAGATGATGGAAGTTCTGCTCAGAAGGAGGATGTTCACACTATGGGCCAGATGAGAAGGACCACACTCTGAGTTTCACATGCTCAAGATGCAGAGTTTGTGGGTGCAGAGTGAGACCATAGGCTACAGGGCAAGCCCTGAGTCAGAAAAGGTAATGAACATGGTTGAGACACCTCTGATTTATGAGTGAGAACATGAATCAACTTCAATGTGCTAGATAGAAGGAGGACAGGTGAAGCCAGCAGCTGTAAATTAGGTAGCAATTTATTGATGAGGAGGCCAGACAAAGCCAGCAGCATTAGTGATAAGGAGGCCAGGCGAAGCCAGTGGTCTGGGTAAGGTAAGAGGCTGTAGTGCGAACCAGTGTTCGAAGATCAGTAGTGGTAGCAGTCAGAGGAAAGCAAGCCAACTAAGTCCATTAAGGAAGCCAAATTAATGGTGACATAAAAGGTAGGTGTTTAGGTAGTGAGAGGCTGAGACACCAGTAATTGAATCAGTGAGGCTTAACATAATGAATCAATGAGGTTTAGCAGTCGATTGCTATGGTTTCAGCATGAATAGTGAATTGATATGAGTGGCACGAATATCTTAGATGCCATTAAGGTGGAGTTAAGTTGTTCCAGTAAAGAACATGTGCAGCACAATAATGAAATACAATGAAAATCTTGAAAGCCATGAAGGCTGTGAGGATAATGTATTTATGCATGGAAACAGAAAATCCATGTAGTCAAGGAGCAGCAAGGGGCAGGGTGATTCATATAATTTATGTAAAGTATGCTCCTGCTACCCAGAACCATGATGCCCCAATGTGACAACACAGTCCCCCACCATTGGAATAACTGGGAGCCACAAGAAGAGCACCATGAGACCAGGCAGCTAATCTTATAGCTGAAAGTTTTCATTATAGCAATGCAGTAGTTGGCTGAGTGGAGATAGCACTGAGTGAATTAAGAGCATAGCTGTTGAACACACATAGCACAACATGGAATGGCAGCTAGCTGAGCAGGATGAAGCCTGGACCAGGTGCAAATAATTAAGGTGAAAAGCACAGGAGACAGCAGGCAATATTGATGCAGCCCTTAGCTTTTCATACACTCCTTTAACTTGGCCTGCAACACTGATGCGCCTCTCTCCAAATAACTAGTTAAGAAACACAGCTCCCCCTGGATCACCCCCAACCTCATCAAGCAGATGCATCTCAGGGACAGCCTCTGGCACAGAGCCCTTGAGTCTGGGAAACCCGCTGATAGACAAGCTTATAGAGCCGCCCGTAATGAGTGCACCTGGGCTATCCGTAGTGCAAAAGCCATTTACTACAGGAACACCCTCACCTCCACCTGGGTCTCTGCACGTAAGTTCTGGGACAACCTAAAGGAACTTAATGGAAAAACACAGTCCCCACCCTTATCCCAGCTCAATATTGGTGGTGCAACACCACAGACCCACAAAGTATCGCCAATGGCCTAAATGACACCTTTTCCAACCTTTCTTCTACACTACCTACTACTTTTTTGACCCCACTCCCGATCCTCCCCAGACCACTCTCCAATACTTGCCATTCTGCTTTTTAATTCTCTCTCCATCTGTTGCAAAACCCTATCTACTCAAAGCCCTAAATGGTGCCAACCACAGTAGTGGCACTCTTAATCGCAATCTCCTTCGCACTACACTGGATGTTGTCCTCACCCCCTTCACTGACCTCCTGAATTGCTCCCTCTTCCTTGGACAGTTCCCCCTAGTTTGGAAAACTGCAGTCATCACCCCTATACACAAGGGTGGTGATCAATCCTCCCCTGGAAACTACAGACCAATCTCTACCTCCCCCCATCCAATGCCTTGGAAAAAATAGTTGCTGACTAAATAATGGACTACCTCACTGCACACAGCCTCCTCTGCATGGAGCAGCACAGCTTTCACCATGGTTTCAGCACCACCATTGCCATCCTAGAATTTTCCACATTCATTCACTCTGCACTTGACAAAAGTCACCTTGCTGGCGCACTCTTCACTGATATGTCGAAGGTTTTCGACACGGTCTGCCACCCCCTTCTCAAAGACACCCTCACACAACATGGTTTCGCCCCGGCCCAGTAAACTGGGTCTCAAACTATCTCACTGCCTCAACACAATGCGTAAGAATCAACATTACCCTCTCAAGCCCCCATCAGGTCTGCTCTGGAGTGCCGAAGGCTCCATCCTTGGATTTCTACTATTTAGCTTATACCTAAATACACTGCCCAATTCCTGTCCAGAAAACAAACTCCTCTATGCAGATGATGTGGTCCTTTTCATGTCCCACCCAGATCCTGTCCAGCTTCAGCATGCACTACAAACCTCTTTTGCACAAACTGAACAGTAGTTCCTAGACCACAGACTCATAATTAATCTAAAAAAAACCCCAAACCATGCTTTTCACCCACAACCAAAATAAACTCTAGGGCTCTACACTGTCTGTTCTGTCCCACTCCCACCTCCCCCTTGAGCAGGTTAATACCTACAAATACATTGGTATTTTCATTGACTCTGCCCTCAACTTTCATGATCACATCCACATCCTCTGCTCAGCAATCAGCACGCACATAGGCCTACTATACTGCCGCCATAGGTCCTATCTCTGCCCCAAGAGGCACTAAGACTTGCTATTGACTCTTTTGTTCTATCCCTTGTGGATTATGGACTACTGGTATACAATGCAGCTAACAAGACCACCCTGAACAAAATCAAGCTCTCAATCAACAAAACTTGTCGGCTACTCACAGAGTCTGACAGGCTCACCCACACTTGTACTCCATACTCCTTGTCAAACCTCCTCTTCTTTGATGAGTGACTGCTCTACCAATCCTGTTTACTCACCCAAAACATTCTTCTAGGACTGACCCCTCCTGGCCTGACTACAATACTCAGCACATCCCTTCCAACTGTCTCTACCCATAGCACCACCAAAACCTCACTTTTAGTACCCAGAGTCAGGACATCCCTGGCATAGAGGTCCTTTTGGGATAGAACCCCAACTTGGTTTAATGCCCTCCCTCCTAGCATCACTTATGAACATAGGATATGGCCATTTAAATCATCTCTCTGTAACTATTTGGTCAACTTCTGCAACTGTAGCTGCACCAAACTCAGCCCCTTGTGGGTCCTGACCCACCACTGTGACCTCTCTTACTCACACTGTATTATGTTTTTGGGTACTCCTTCTTTCTTAGCTACAACATGTATAGGTCTCCACATTGTAATTATTCCTTGTATATTGAGCCTGTCTTTTCTCTCTCTTGCTGTTATTGTTCCAATTTTGTATATAATGCAAATAATGTATGTACATGTACTGAAGTCTGTTATTCCACTCACTGTCTGTATACCTGCCCCATCCAGTATGTGTATGATGAGCAGATTTGTAAATGAGTCCTTGACTCAAAGGTTTGTAATTCCGATATACTAAATAAATAAATAAATAAATAAATAAATAAAAAAGAAAGCAGCAGTGTGAGCTGAAGCGTACAATAACAATACAGTTGACTGAGGGGTTGCAAAATCTTTTAAGTATGTGGGAAACTGAGAACACAGGCACAGTGCAGCTGAAGGTAAGGAAACAATAACATGTAACCTGAAGCACAAATAAGCAATGTATACGCAGGGTGCTAGAAACCTAGAAAAGCCCAAAAGAAACAAACAGAAGCAAATACAAGTAGAGGAGCAGGAAGAAAACAAGCACACAAGGGATCACGTAGCAGACAGGCATGGAGCAATACTAACCAAAAGCAGGAGAAACACAATGAACAGAAGTTCAACACAAACCAAACAGAACCCAAAGCACCAGCAGCGCGGGGGGGGGGATCAAAGCCCCAGCAGGCCCCAGGGGAGAAGAGAAACTGACAGAGCCTCCAGATGACAAAGAAAAAGTTCTTCAGAAAGGATGGGAGGAGCTGCTTACAGAGCTCAGGAAGGGTGTGTGGCTGGTTGCTCACCCCAATGACCTAGCGGCACAGCCTTCCAATAAAAGCATGCATTTGGAAATTCCTTTCCTTGTATTGTCACTGGGATACTAATTGTGTTATCTCGCTCTATAGTTATTTTGCATACCAATTGTCTGTTCAAGGACCTGGAGCTGACAAAATTTTCTTCTGAGCTACACTGGGAAACATGCTGGCCACAAAGGTGTGCCCCACCCCTGAATGAGCAGTTTTTCCTCACACCAAGGGATGGTCTAAATATGCCACCTTTATTTTCTGACAGTCTTAGCCAGTTCTCTAGTAAATATTTTGTCTTCTTTGATATTTCCTTGAAACCTCATCCTTGCATATATTGCACTTTGCACTTTATTTGTATCTCCTTGATGCCCTCTGGATGTCATTCTCTTCCTGATAAAACTTAGGCAGACTAGATGGACCTTGTGGTCCCCTTCTGCCGTCATCGTCTATATTTATATGTTTCTATGTTCCTTATCCTTGCATAAGTTGCACACATTGCACAATTTGCTTATTGTTTGTAGCTTAGTATATAATGTCTAGTTTTTAATTCTATGTAACTTTTGTTGTAATTGTTATTCATTACCCTCATCTCACCTCCGGATGCATCTGGAAAACAGCTGATTGCAGCTCAGTATGTATTTCCTGGTGAAACTTTTAACATAAATAAATAAATCAGACCACACTAATTCATTTTTTGGTTTCCTCTGACAGCTTGTTATCCTGTTCTAGTCTAACTTCTGTTTTAGTAGAGACAATTTCTTCTACCCCAGAGATAGATGGCTCTGGGTCTAAAGTTTCAAAATGTTTCTCTAACAAAGTTTTGTTTATTTCTCGGGGTAAACTTTCTGGTAATATAGCCAATGTTGTCTGTGAAATTGGATCAATGTGCTGAGTTCCCTACTCTGTGGTGGGTAACCCCCGGTATCTGTTTCAGGGCAAAATAAATGTCATATTATTCCTGGTTCTTTTTACCAGACTAGTATGAGCCTGGAATCAATGTAAGTGATCCATTCTTAGTAAAGACTCTTTCTCACCACCATAAATCTGAACAGAATGTTATGACAATATTAGCAAACCCCAACCATAGCATGCAATATCCAAGGATTTAAAATTTGGAATAATTACAATTTGACAAAGTAATATCCCTAGGGATAATTTCCACAACCTGATTTCTCTCCTGCATCAACTAATTTATCTCTTGTAATGCAATAATTGACTTAAGGGAAATTTTGTGGTACCAGGTCAATATGCCACTGCAAGAACAGCGTGGAATACATTACACTCTAGTAATCTCAAAACCATTGACAGCAACAGGAGTATAATAGTGGTAATGAATTACCACTACCCCAGTCACTGTCCATGGAGTGGAGGAAGGGCTGAAGACACTTCAGGTGTGGTGTCTGGCCAAGCAGCTCCTAAGATGGAATGGCTAAGGCACTAGCACCTGGAGTGGTGGAGGCCTGGGAACCATGGTTTGGTTCCCTGTCTACTGATATTTAACATTTTTTTGTTGTTGAAAAACAAAGTTTCCCCCTTCCCAAGTTTCTACTTATCCCCAAGGTCTACACCCCCTCAGAGCTGATTATATTAATTGCATGGGGTGTGGGGGGTAATGCTCCCCATGTTGGAGGGGTTCAGTGGGATGAAGCCCCCCCAAAATAAAAAGTGTCTATTGTTTCCCTTGTTTTGAGTAGTGGGGTGGCATTGTGTGTGGGTCAGTGTTTTGACCAACCCTATTACTGCAGTCAACATTTTGCTTGCGGCATTGTTTGCCATGCTGTTTTTGTTTGCAGGGTTTTGACCACATGCCAGATTTCAGCACCTGTATTTATCAAAACATCACACAGGAAGTATGGTTTAGATGGTTACATCTATATATAATCTTATCCCTATCTCTTGTTGTTTTAGTCTACTGATGGTAAAGTACTGGCTAGTTTGGTTTTCCTTACTTCTTTTTAAAGTTTTCTTCAGGTTGGAATTCTGGGAATGATTAAGGCAGAGACACCCACCACAGACAATGTAGCCTGAGGGATCATTGCTACAGCGGAGTGCTCTGGCTATGCTAGTCAGCTCCTAGAAGGAGAGGCTTTGGAAGAGGCTGCATCTCCAGTCATGCCCTTTTCTGGTAGGGGGGCTGCTGATTATTTTTCTCCACCCATTGTTGTAGACAGAAGGTTAAGAAATACATTTATTCTATCATCCTGTCCATTTCTTCATCTCTCTGACTAAGTCTGTGACACCTATAGCACCTGTATCTCCCACTTCTCCAGTCTAGCATTGCTTGTAAAGCACTTTGGATATATGAAAAGCGCTATATAAATGCTTATTCTTCTTCTTCTTCTTCTTCTCAGTGGTTGTATCCCTCATGTTTTTATCTATCGTGTAGTTTTCCAGATTCTTTTTGAATTACTCTGTGTTGTCAGTCTGCACTACCTACAGTACACTGGCAAACCATTCTGTACATTCATCATCCTCTAGGTAAAAAAAAATCCTCTATTTGCTTTTTGTATTGTTTTACTGCCTGTTGTAATGTATGACCCATAAGGCTGTTTTGTCTGGTTTTAAAGGTCACATTTAATGATGTAAGGGTTTTGTATTTCATTAGAAAATGGGTCTGCTGAATCCTATTCCATGATTGGCTCAAACAGCCAACTACCTGGTCTGATATCAGGCAACACAGACTGGGAAATAACAAGTTCCAGTCTCTTTCTGCTTGCTTATCTGTATTAATGTGCCATAGAATGTTAAGCCGTTTGGTTGCCATTAGAGCTGTGCAGAATATAAAATTCTGCCTGAAGAATGCCCATGAAATGACCATTCTAATTCTGTGAGATTTCACGGAATTTGCATGAAAATGCTGTGAAATTTTGCCAAATTTTAAATTTCAGTTATTTCACCATAAGTTTAAACATACACATCCAAATGACACCAACTGTGGATCATAGTCAGTTCCTAATGCCATACATAAGTTTGTCAAATTTCAGAGTTGTACATTGAAATGGGGAAGAGTTATGGGTGATCAAACATTTAACCAAAATTTAATTTTCAGTTGCGATAATTTTAAAATTTCTTATCCAAATTTCTGCACAATTTTAGGAATTAGAGAAACCTACAGCATGGGTATATTCACCAGTTTTTAAGTCTTAAGCTTCAATGAGGGCTAATTTATAATTAGTCAAACATTTTGCCAAAATTAAGATTTCTGTTATTTTAGTAAATTTGTTAGTATATATCAAAATGTTTTAACATTTTACAGGTATAAAAGTTATCACTACATGTGTATATGTACATTGTTTCAGATTTCTAACTCCACATAGGACTGAGGTATAGCCTGCCAAACATGCTGCCAAAATTTAAATTTCCAGTTATTTACATGTCTAAATTTAACCAGAGTTAAACATTTTAGCTACTATACCACATGCTAATTTCTGAAAATGTTTATATTTTCAGCTTTAATTGTGACTGAATTAAAAGTGGTCAAACCTTCACAACATTTAAAAATTACGTTTTGCAAGAATGTAAACTGCAAATGTATAAACTCCTGAAACATTAATACTAGAGAACACAATACCATTACATTTTGCAGGTCATTAGCCCTTACAAGAAGACTATCGTGCCAATTTTATTAATTGCTTGCTGCCATAAATTACAAAATAACATCTGTACTTAAAGTCAAATTCCATAAGTCTTTGTGACAATTGTAGAATTTCATGAAAAATTCCACTAAAATTGGAATTTGGTAATTTCACTCAGCCTTATCTGGGGGATTCTAATTAATTGAGATTGGTATGTGAGGCAAGTAGTGCAGGGGGTCACCAGGTTCTGGAGTTAGATGCACAGTTTCACCAAGAAATGGACAGCTGAGCTGGTTAGCACACTAGTGGTAACCCCACAGGTTGTAGCAACAAAACACAGTGTCATCAATTCCATCCTAAATGCAGGATATCGAAGGATCATACCCAGTAAATGTATAATACAAGAAGTCTGATGTGCATGCAAGTCTGGGACATAGAGGTACTCAAAAAGATGTAGTGGAGTAAGACAATGTCTGGGGCACAAGGAAGGAAGAATTCTGGCTATTCCAATGGGATAGGTCAATAGGAAAAGGAGTAGATGACTCATGTTATAAGGGAGTTTGTCATTGCAAAGAACAAATAGGAGATCAGAGGGATCAGTAGTTCTATTGAGTCAATCTGGCTATGCCAAAAGAGAAGGGGATGGAAAATAATCACTCAGAGAGGGATATCAGGATTGCAAAAAGCTCAGCCCAATTTATCAAATTAAGTAGTGACACATGCATTGTGCATATTAAATTCCACTAAAAGAATTATGGATGCTTCATCTATATTCTATCATAAGTAAGTGAGAAAATGTTACCAATAATTTGTTTTTTTCCACTGCAAATTTAGAACTGTTAAATCAGTTTATCCAGCTGTGTTAGACACCAGGATACACTGGCTTTGTATACACATGTCAAATATTAAGTCAATGCCTGCAAGAGCAGAGCAATTACAAATATCCACATTTTTGAGAGTTTTCAACAAATGTTTTAAATGTTTACATACTAAAGTTTTGAACCCCTGTAACTTAAAAATCTCAAATCCAGTTCTTGCAAAATGTATATAATTCTTTATATAATAGGGGTTTGCTGATAACCCATACAATAAAAAGGCAGATCAGCACTCAAAAGCAAACCGTTCATCATGATGTGTACACAGTGGAAAAAGCAGCAGGTTATCACTAGTGTGATTACGTATTGGCTGTTATCACCACTGGGTACACGTCATTAAAAAAACACTGCTGAACACCACAAGAACATTTGAACAAAAAAGAACACCCCATGGAACAGCTAAAAATGTACACAAAAAAACCCATAACCTCAAGAAAAGGTGAAACCCCATTATATAAATCAGATAAGCGATGGACAGTCATACGGTAGTGGATTTATCAGTACTCCTGGCAAGTGAGCTTAGAGTTTTCTCACTAGTGGCTCAAGCAGAGCCACTCGTGATAACCCCAAGCTCACTTGCCAGTCATACTGATAAATTCGCTATCGTATGACTGCCCATCACGTATCCCCTTAATAAGCATTTCAAAAATGTTATTCATACTAATTTACACATGTCTAGCTCCAAAGGTTCCTGAGTTATTTGCAGATGAATTTTTTTTTACAAAATTCCTCACAAAAAATAAAGTGGCAGACTTTGAGCCAATATAATTTTGAGATGATGCATCATAATGTTGTGACATTTGGCACATTGTTAGAACACTTGAGATGTTGCAAAACAAAATTTTGCTAGCGAAATTGCAGCAAAATTGATAATTTTGCCACTTGAAATATATAGCAAAATTGTGAAATTTCTCCCGAAAATGGGCAGCTCAGTGCCCTACTGCCCTTAACCTTATAATTTTCCCATCCGCACAGTATAATAATAACAAAAAAAATAGTGTTATACTTAAGCCCTTATATCACAGTTCATGCCTCTTTGTGCAGGTCCCTCTTAGTGCACATCAAATGTGTCCGATCTTTTTGCCATGTTAGAGTCATCTACAGACTTCAGCAGTCTGTCAAGTCATTAATAAATATGCTGAAGTGCAACAGATCCAACACTGATCCCTGGAGAATCTACTCATTACATTCCTCCACATTAAATGTTAGAATTTAATTAGATTAAATGTTAAAAAAAAATTCCCAACTCCCTGGTGTCTAGTGGACCACCCACCCTGTCATCACATAGTGCCCCCCATTCCCCCCCAGTACCCCAAGTGGGCCACTGCCACAACTCTCCACTCACCTCCACAGCCAGCAGCCCGACTGAGCACTTCAGTGAATGAAAGCATGCTTTTATTACATCTAGTGGCCCTCAAGGTTATCTTTAATACAACATTTCAAATGGTGAAAAAACTGCTGATGCTCTCACTTTTCTGTAAGAAAAAAAAGCAGGTAATGTAAAAATATCGATCCCAATATTTTCCTTCACGTTACACAAATATTTTTTAATATGCATTTTAGAAATTGATTAAACCACTCAACAACACCATATGTCTGAGGATGATAAAGGGAGGTTCTTATGGCAGTGACACCTACTGTAGTAGTCAGTACAGCTCCTTCAGTGATGCATTACCTAAATTACTAGCCTGATCAGTAACAATCTCTTTAGGTATGCCCACACTGCTGAAAATGTTGGCAGTATCTTGGAGCTGTGACAGTATGCATTGCGATTGCTTCTGGGTATCACATAGCATAGTCACATACTACCAAAATTAATTGATTACCCTTTTTACATTTGTCTAAGGGGCCAAACATCCACTGCAATTGTCTCAAAAGGCACATCTATCAAGGGTAGGGACATCATGGTCACCTTGTCTTTTTTAGTCACTGGGGCTACTTTCTTTTGTTCAGCACAGGGACTGCAATGGGTAGCAACATCCTTATGAATCCCAGGCCACTAAAATCTGCACAACAGTCTGGCTAGGGTGCACTGCCTCCCCCTGTGATGATCAGCCATAGAACTATCGTGTGCTAATTGTAACAACTGAGTTCAATACTTCTTTGGTATGACCCATTGTTCTGTCTGTTCCGGCATCTAAGGATTAATCCAAACTCTGTACAGTAACCCATTACAAACTTTTTTTTTTTTTATTATTTCTGTTTCTGCTCCTCCAGTCGGCAGCCCCATTCTGACTGACCCCCCCCAGCCCTGTCCCCCGGAATAGCTGGCTCCTACCTTATGCCCAGCCAGGGAGCAGAGCCTGCGGGGAGTCGGTCATCATCCTGCTGCCGCCGACATTTTCTGCCTCCAGTTATCACCCAGGAGCCCCAGCACATGCACGTGGAGGCACGCATGTGCCCTACGGCTCCAGTTATATCTCCTTTCTCCCACCCCATGGCCTAACGCCCAGCCCCCTCTAGCCCATGCCACTCCTAGCCTCCACTAGGGGTCACATTCAGCTGAGGGGTGCTGCATCCCCTCCTCAGAGAGGAGAGCCTGCCTCCCAGCAGCTCAATCCAGCTCCACCCTCCTCCTCTGCTGCTGACCTCTGATGATCCGAGCTCATTCCCAAACCTGGGTCGCCGGCGTGCCGCAAGGTAAGGCATCCAGTGCCTCAACCCTCAGCACCACCGGGCTGGCACCCATTACAACTTTTAAACATCAGTTAACAATGTTTTGGTTTCACTCCCAGCTGCTTAAAATAACCTTGGAGAGAAACATCATGAGCCATCTTAGAAACAAAATCACAGTTATTAGTTTTGTTTGAGTATTTTCATATATCAACCCCTTATGTCCATCAGTCTTTTCTTGCTACTCTTTTTTCAGACATCATCTTTTTTCCTAGATTTCCAGATCTTGGAGCTGGGCTCAAACAAGTCTGAATCAAAGGCACTCAAATGAAAAGAGTCCCCAACATCTGAAATTTTCTTTCCTGTCCTTTTGGTATCACAGCTGCTGGCACAGCAGGATTTACTGCCTATGTGATTAATTTCACAAATCCTGACAAGAAATTTCCAATAATCACAGGTACAGGTAACTTTGGAACTACCCACACTTTTATCTGTTGTGACACCCCACTAATGTTGAGATCCACTTGAGTGGTGGGATAGTATTGAATGTCTCCATAGATGCATATGATCCCAGTACCTGGTCCTTTTACAGTCTTTTTCAGAATTTCAGCATGCACCAGGATCTATCAGATTCCTGAATCTGTAAGTCTTTTCACTGTCATGTCCATCACCTTGACATCTTATATACTTGCCCCAATTTGCTAAGGTAAAATTTGCTCCAGTGTTACCCTCCTTATTTTTATGGCAAGTTTTTTACAATATGGTCTGGCTTATTACAGTTGGAGTCTGTGTGCACATTTGTTATCCCTATCAGAGTTCTTATCTGACTTGGAGTTAAATCAGAAAAAATAAGGTCTTCCCAGTCCCTGGCTGTTACTTCACTGCTGTGATGTTTGTCTGGTCATCTGATAGTCCTCAGCAAAAGTAACAACCTTTTCCACACTTTCTGGTTAGTGTTCTTTTACGCAAAGCTGCATATCTGCAGTGAGGATGTTGATGAATTGGTCCATCATAAATAAGTTGATGATCTGTGGGACTGTTTTGCTCTCTGGTTGGAGCCATTTAGTGAGGAGTTCTCTGAGTCAGGTGATGATTTCTAGAGGAATGTCCACTAAATTATACTTCAGGAACTGGAATCTCTGCATGTAGGTCTCTCCTGAGATGTCATACATTGCAAGGATTTGTCTTTTCACAATGTCATAGTTTTCTGACTGCACAGTGTCCATATTGCTGTCGGCAAGTTGGGCTTTACCCATCAGATAAAGTACTGCACTGATTGTCCATTGCTGTTTCGGCTATTGGCAGGCTCTGGCTACCCTTTTAAAAGTTGTCAGGTATTCTTCAGTATCATTCTAGGGGCACTGTTTTCTAACGTTAATGTATTTTAAACTGTTTGTGTTTTGTTGATCTGTTGGACCTGTCCCAGATCTTATAAAAATTAAAACATAGAAATTGTTGGCCAATAAGAACGGCTAGGCCCATCAAGTTTGCACGTAAGCCCTGCCCTTGTTTGCAGCCTCTGACCCTACTTGATGAATGACTTTCTCATCTCCTTCCCACCTGTAGGGTTCCCTTATGCCTGTCCCATGCATGTTTAAATTCTTACACTGTGCTCAATACCAGCACCTCTTGTAGCAGACTAGTTCATGCATCCACCACCCTTTCTGTGAAGAAAAACATCCTCACATTTCCCCTTATCCTCCCACCTTCCAATTTCATATCATACCCCTTGTTCTTACAGTCCTCCTTTATTGGAAGGTGTCACCCCCCCGCACCTTGTTTATGCCTTTAAGGTACTTGAAGGTTTCTATTAGTTCTCCCCTTTCCCTCCTCTCCTCCAGTGGGTACATATTGAGGTCCTTTAATCTCTCTCTCTCTCTTCATATGTTTTCTGGTGCAAGCCCAGTACTATTTTTGTCACTATTCTCTAGACTGCCTCCACCCTGTCAATGTCCTTATGAAGATGCAGCATCCAGAATTGTACACATTACTCTAGGTGAGACCTCATTATTAGTTTATACAATGGAATCACCACCTCCCTTCTTCTGCTAGTGATACTTTTGCCTATGCACCCAAGCATGCCACTGGCCCTCCCTGCAGCTTTTGTACTCTGCTTAGACAACTTTCGGTTGTCTGAAATTATAACCCCCAGATCCCTTTCTTCCTTGGCGACTGTCAGCAACTCCCCCCATCCTGTAGCTCTCTCCAGAGTCCCCTCATCCCAGGTGCATTATTTTTCACTTCTTTGAATTGAACCTCACCTGCCACATCTCAGACCACTCTTCAAGCTTCCCCAGGTCCCTCCTCATTTTCTCCACCCCATCTGGAGTATCAACCCTGTTGCAGATATTGGTGTTATCTGCAAATAGGCAGACCTTTTCCTCCAGCCCTTCCACTATGTCACTGATGAAGACATTAAACAGGACTGACCCAAGGATTGATCCCTGTGCATCCTACTGGTCACCCCCCTCCCCAGACTGGATCCCATTTACCACCACCACCCTCAGCCTCCTGTCCATTAACCAGTTTCTAACCCAGTTTACCACCTTGTGGCAAATGCTCAGACTGCCCATCTTGTTAACAACCCTTTCATGTGGGATGGTGTCGAATGCCTTGCTGAAAATGGGTAGGCAACGTCCACCACTCCCCCCTGATTTACATCCTTCATAAGTCAGCCAAAAAAGATATCAGTTTAATCTGACATGACCTTCCTGCTGTGAATCCATGTTGCACTGGATCTTGGGCACTATTGAATTCCAAGTGTCCACTATTCTTTCTTTAAGCAGTGCTTTCATGATCTTACTGACTACTGAGGTGAGGCTAACCAGCCTATACTTATCTGCCTCCTTCCTGCTACCACTTTTGTGAAGAGGAACTACATGTGCCCTCCTCCAGTCCTCTGGAACAACTCTTGTGTTGAGTTACTTAGTGAACATGGTTGCCAGAGGCACTGGTAGCTCCTCCATCTTTGATAGCTTGCAAAGCATCCAGCCATCATTACTCTCCTGTTGCTGCACCTCACCTCTCCTCTTCTCTTCTCTTCTCTTCTCTTCTCTTCTCTTCTCTTCTCTTCTCTTCTCTTCTCTTCTCTTCTCTTCTCTTCCCCTTAGTCTGTCTTTGTTGTATAGCTCACCATTTGAAGATGGCAGACCATTTGAAGATGGCTGACAGGCTTTCAGGTTCTTCCCCTGCCAGTTATTCTTCTTTCATCATTGGTGATAGCTGCACATTGCATCTAGATTAGATGCATTCTCCTGCTAATCACTCCTGGGCTTGCTGCTTGTAAAAGCCATACCTTTCCTCTACGCTTCCCTGGTAGCAGGTCTAGTACCCATGCACAAAACTCTTGGCTTGGAGTATGCACATTGTAAATCCCACTTATAGCACCAACTGTCATAGAGACATAAGTCAGGAAGCATAGACAGACCAAGATAATTTATAAATTCACAAGTAGACTTTCATTATTATTATCAATAAAAATAAAATAACAACAATTAAATTGTACAGGATAGCTCTTATTAAAGGCAGTGCAAACAAAAACACAGTCTTTCATCTGAGAGTCTCTTTAAAATCTCTAGCTCTCTTTCTAGGCAAAACATTGCTCTCCTTTTTATAAGATGCCTTTGCTTGGCAGTTTAATCTCTGCATCCTGTTCTTGTAACTTTCATCTCCTGTTTTTCACAAAATGCAACAAGACTTTTTTTCATTGACCTTCCTGTGACCAGCCTGAAGAGTACATTAGTCTTCTTAACAGTTGCAACCAATTAAGAAATCATGTCCCAAAGCTATTTCCTGTTAATAATTCTGCAAACCAGCTTATGGAGGTCAAAATACAGCTTAAGGTTAAAGGGACGCTGTCAACCTGATTTTCATCATATTATTTCTAGTTAAAAAACTTACATTTTATGATTACTTACCTTCTCTAAAATAAATTGATGCTGCTGCTTGTGTTGTCTGTCTCCATGTTTAGTAGAACTGAGGTGCATGGCAATGTATATTTATAAACAACTTTGTTTTATTTGCAGTTCTGGATCTGTTCTTACTGCATACTTCACACACCCAAACAGTGCAGTAACTTATGAGGCAGTAGCCCCCTAAACTCCCACTGCATCACACGTGGCTAGACTGTGTTGAGGGTGTTCCCAAGTCCAGTAAAGATGCAGATGGAGCTGATCAAGGAATGTAAACAGACCTGTATCTGTGTGGTAACACCGATATGGTGGGCAGTCTGTTTTTCCCTTTTTTTAAAGAAAAAAAGAGTTAGAATCAAACTATCAGCTTCATCAACAATCTTTACAGAATCCTGGAAACATAAAATGTGTTTTTTAAACTAGGGACACTTTGAGACCTAAGGGGTTGACAGTGTCCCTTTAACTCCTCGTATTATATATTATAGACTGCCATTTTTAACAGCAACTCAAATAGCTTTCTGTATTCATTCAACAGTATAATTATGTAGATTTGCAAACCAAGAGATCCCAATTTCAGATACATACATATATATATATATATATATATATATATATATCACAGAAAAGTAAGGGAAGAAAGAGTGAATAGGAAGATTAACATAATGACAGGAGAAAACATGGGAATTGTGGAACCATCACAGTGGCAAAGGAAAATTTGATTGTGAGTCAGGCAGGCAAGAGACAGACAAGTGACAGAATAGGAGAGGATAGAATAGACCTTGCTTTTAACTCTCTCTGCATAGCAGCTGCGACAGGGTCTTACCCAACCCTGTCACAATGGACTTACATTTTTCTGTGGTGTAGGGATAGATTGTATAACATTATTTTTGCTGACTTCTCTTTGTCTTGAAGCTGAAAGCTAAATCTTTGCATTATATCTGCCTTAGGCTGCAACAGTTCCATTATTTTTTGTCAGATATCCTACCTTCTTCTATTTTATCAATATGATGTGTCAGTCATTCTATTTCACTATAAGCTGCTGCTTATTCTTTTTGGATTGTTACTACCAATGTACATTTTTCTTCTATGAGTTTGTCTCTAGAGTCTTTATAATTTTTGAACTTCTGCTGCCCTCCTTCTAATTCCTGACACAGTCTGTCAATTTCCTGATTTTTAACATCAGTACACTTTTTGTGGGCTTTTATGTTTTCCATTGTCTTTAGTTGTGATATTTCACCCTGGAACTGGGCTTTTGGTCTTGTTCTGGCTGTTTAACATCTTATTTCCAGGTAACGAATCTTTCTTTTGCTTGATATATTTCTTTGCTTCTCTGTTGGGCTTAACTTTTTGTGTAACTCCTCAATTTGTATTTCCAGATACCCAACATGAACTTAGAATTTTGTTTCTAGTTCTGCTAGTGTATTTGTAAGGTAATTAACTTTCTCTTGGCATTTAGTCCCTAAGTCATAATAGGTACCATTTCCTTTGGCAAACTCTTCTTGAGCTGCATGTACAGGTAAATTTATTTTGGCACTGCCATTTGTCCTTTTGCATATTGACCCCAGTAAAAATTTGCTGCAAGATGAGCATAAAATAAACTTTTGTCTGCCAGACTATGTTTTTCCTTTTTAATATTCACTGGGTGGGATAGTCAGAAGGTTGCACATGGTGCAACACAGTTTACCACCATCATAACCCACTACAGTGCACTCCAGCACAGTATTCAAAGGGAAAGTGCGTGGCACAAATCCCGATGTGCCGGGCGCATCAATAATTTATGCAGCAGCAGTGAGGGCGTGCACATGCATACCCCACATCCCGGAGTATTCAGCCTGGGACGCGGAGCCTATGCAGGCACAACCCCTACATGCACCGCATACAGTTGTTCCAAAAAATAAAGGAGCAACAGCTGGCTAACCACAGGTGAGCTGCCGTATTGTAGGGCGCAACATTGCAGCTGCCAGCTGAGGGTGGCCACCCACGCTCCAGTGGCACCCTCCATTGGGTAGCGCCCCCCCATGCCCAATCATAGGCAGAAGTAGGAAATTAAACAGTCCTTTATCCCTGGTGGTCCAGTGGACTGCTCACAACCCGATCACGGGTATAAGTATATAAATAATAAACTCCTGCATCGCTGGTGGTCCAGTGGACCGCTCGCAACCCGATCGCAGGCATAAGTATATAAATAATAAACTCCTGCATCACTGGTGGTCCAGTGGACCACTCGCAGCCTGATCGCAGGCATAAGTATAAAAATAATAAACTCCTATATCCTTGGTGGTCCAGTGGACCGCTCACTGCTCGGTCACGGGCAGAAGTCTAAAAAGATTTGATCCCATCCCTGGTGGTCCAGCAGTACCCCTCCCACCCTCCCTGGCCCGCCACTAATCCCCCATCAGTGGTGGGTGGCAGCTCTCCACCCATAAGCCATCCAGCTGCCGCTGACTAACTGCATACAGTACAGCTGTATGCCCATTGAATCCTGGCGTGGCCAATGAGCATCAGACCATACTGTACTACACAGTCAGATATGTGAATGGATTCATTCACCATATCTGGACTGTAGTGTAGTATGGTATGAGTCTGCACGCCCATTGGCCCACACTGTGGACCAATGGACATACAGCTGTACTGCACACAGTCAGTCAGTGGGCAGCCTAGTGGCTTATGGTGAGGAGCTGCCACCCACTGCTGACTGGGGAGGTGAGTGGTGAGGACTGGAGTAGGAGGGGGGTAACGCTGGACCACCAGGGATGGATCTAATCTTTTTAGACTTCTGCCTGTGATCGGCTGCGAGCTGTCCACTGGACCACCAGTATAGTAATTTATTAATTTTATACTTATGCCCAAGATTGGGCTGCGAGCAAAGGAGTTTATTATTTATATACTTATGCCCACAATCGGGCTGAGAGCAGTCTACTGGACCACCAGGGATATAGGAGTTTATTATTTTTATACTTATGCCTGTGATCGGGCTGTGGGGCACTATGCCGCTTGTGCAAGGGGCGTCAGTCCCCGACGGCTGCAGCCTGGCAGGGCGCCAGGTGCAAGTTACCGGGGATGGGCGCAGCTGCATGCAAATGAGCCATAATGACATGCAAATTGACCCATTTGTGCCTTGCATGCATTATGGCCCCATTTGCATGTGCACCTTTGAATACTGTGGTTGATTCACCTAGCGCAACAGCACTTGTGCTAGCGCATCCCCTGCCCCTCTCTAGCCACTTGTGCTGGTGCAGTGCCACTGCGCCATGCACAATGCGGGTGGCCACAGAGCAATATTCAACTGTGCTGAGCCGTGGTGCATCACCATTGAATATCACCCTGTCAACGCCCTGGCACATCCCAGTTGTGTTGCGCCCAGGCTTGCGCCACAGCCTGATGCAGTCTGAATATCCCATCCACTATGTACACATGTGCAGTGAACATTTTGTTAAGAGATTGGCTTTTGAGGGGTGTGACATGGTCAGTCCAATGCAGAGTGGACTGCAAGGGGCTTGTCAGTGTCACACCACCCCTGCTGAAATGTAAGTGTGCTGCGTACATGCAGAATACATACCACATGCTTAATTGTGCAATGTTTGCATGTGGTTCACATACACAAAGTGAACCCATGTGACCAAGGTCTAAAAAGCAAATCAGATTTGTATGCTGCAAGCTTGACATATGCAGCAGGTAAGCTGGTGGGAACATCTTCTAAAAATCACATCAGGTTTGTGTGTTGCACATTTGACATGAGTGCAGCAGTTAAGCTGATGTGAACATCATTTAAAAATCACATCAGGTTCACACGATGCATGCTTGCCATGTGTACAGCAACTAAGCTGGTGCAAATCTCATCTAAAAAACACATCAGTTTCTATTTCTCATAGTACTGCTAGCAATTAGAGCAATTAAAATACATTTTTAATTGATTTCCCATTCAAATTAGGTAAACTCGTTAATTCTGATTCTTTTGTAAGTTGTTTAATGGCTTTAAATTTTTGTCATTAAATTGCCATTAATTTGTAAAGCATTGTTTGCTTAATGCATTAAATACCTAGGCTATAGTTAGTCAACATCTCCATACCAGACGTGCGAAGAGGGGCCTCTGTTGTGAAGCCTGACCTTTTTGTTTTAGGCCATGCAAATCCCCTTATGCATATTTAGTTCTTCAAATGTGTTTCTCCATGACTGATTTGGCTCACTTACTTTCCCTGTGTCATTCTGTATGGATCATATACACTATGACCATGCTCAGCACTCTTTGTGCTGAGTATGGTCTTGGAAGCATGCACATACCTCACATTTTGTCACTGAAATGAGGAACATGGACACTCAAAAAGAGGGAGAATGAGAAAACTAGCCCTTACAATGATCTAGACACATCCCAAAACACAGAGATACAGTACCTCAGAATAAGGCAGAAACCATTGTATTTACTTTTACCGATATTAGCACCTGAGAATGAATTTCTACCATAAAGCAGGGGTGCCACCCCCCCATTTGTGCCTAGGTTGCTGTTATGGTGTGGCAATAATGGCATTAAATTTGGATTTAATCTTTTGCAAAACAAGTGCACCCCCGGCCTGTGTGCACTCACAATGCAGGTGCACTCCTGACTTGACTGTGTCTGTATTTTGTTCTCCACTATCTCCACCTATTAGCGGTGTTGCCATTCACATATGACATGGAGGAGCTCCAGCCAAGCAAAAGCATGAGTCACGTGAGTGTGATGCTGTCTTCCCATGGATCCATGACAGTCAGCCGATAGTTTCATTGTTGGACCGACATTTCGTCAACTCCTTTATGTCGACCACATTTCCGGTCTGCATAAAGAGAGTCACTTCAGACTATGTTTTCTTCAGGGTGCTTTGCCCCCTATCCACCATGCAGGTGGCTCTATCCCCTGTGCCCTCTGCTACTAAATTAATCAACTCTGAGTTGGAGTTGCTTCAGGGAGATGGTGCAATACCCCCAGAAGGCAGTGCTGGGGGCCCACTCTGACACTACAGCAACCTGGTGCTGTTGTCACTGCAGTGTCAGTCACTGTAAAGTTGTCACCTTAGTGACAGCATACCCTTCCCACAACATACTAGACAGGCAGCACACTACAGCTTAAAGGAGTCAGTGATCACTGAACTCTAAATAGCAGTGTTGTGGCAGCATATTTTTGTTTGCCTACTCTTAGTGAGTCTCCATCTCCCCTGGTGGCTGAAGGGGCAAAGGGTGAGCTGGAAGCTAACTTGAGACTAGGTTACCTACTTACTCAACTTGGCTCACCTCCCAGAAAAAAAAAACAGCACAGGCTCCCCCCCACGGCAGAAAGCTTGGCCTAACAGCAGCAGCAGTGACAGTGGTGTGGATGGTCTTCATAGGCCTTGATTAGTGAAGTACAGCAGCAGCCATGAAAGAAGCAAGCAACACAGGTTGGGTGGGTTCAGTTGGTGATGTGACTTGTTCGTGGACCATGTTGGGGACCTGGGATGGTTGAGTCTAGCATCCAGCTTCTGGCAGAAAGATGGAGGAGGAGCGGACTGAAAACTGGTTTGGTGGCACACTGGGCCAGGCTTCAGGTTCTGGCCAGGTGGCTCGGTAAGTAAAAGAAAATATTTTTTTTTAAAGGGGAACTGGACAAGGAGGAAGGACTGAAATATTGATGTGTTTTTCATGTTTCTGTGTCTTTGGGTGGCTTAACGACACATATTAGATGGATATTGAATGGTATGAAACATAGAAACATAGAGGTTGATGGCAGATAAGGACCACAAGGCTCATCCAGTCTGCCCATTTTTTCTACCTTATGAATGTGCCACACACCTTTACACTGTGAATGTCCTATCTATCCATATTCATCTGTATTGCTACCTTATGCCTATCCCATGCCCGTTTGAAGCCCTGCACTGTATCCATAGCCACCACTTCCTGAGGTAGGCCGTCCCATGCATCCACCACACTTTCTGTGAAAAAAAATTTCCTCACATTCCCCCTTAATCGGCCTCCCTCTGTTTCATGCTGTGTCCTCTTGTCCTGCTATTTTTCTTATATTTAAACATATTAGACTCTTTTACCTTCTTAATGCCCTTAAGGTGTTTGAATGTCTCGATCATATCACCTCTTTCCCTCCTTTGCTCAAGGGTATACATATTGAACTCCGTTAATCTGTCCTCATATGTCTTCTGATGCAGTCCCTGCACCATTTTGGTTGCCCTTTTCTGGACTGCTGCAGTTTGGTTAATGTCCTTGTGAAGGTGTGGCCTCCAGTACTGCACGCAGTACTCCAGATGGGGTCTAACCAGTGTTTTGTAAAGAGGGATTATTACCTCCCTCTTACGACTTGTGATACCCCTACTAATACATCCTAACATCCCCCTAGCCTTACCTACTACTTTAGAGGTCTGCTTGGATGATTTCAGATCATCGGTGATGATGATGCCCAAGTCTCTTTCTTCCTTTGTGACTGCCAGCAAGTCCCCTCCCAGCCTATATGTGGCTTCAGAGTTTCTCTTCCCTATGTGCATGATCTTGCACTTCTTTGCAATAAATCCCAGTTGCCACTCTTCTGACCATTTTGCTAGTTTATCCAGATCTCTTCTCATTCTGCCCACCCCATCTGGATCATCTACTCTGTTGTAGATCTTGGTGTCATCTGCAAACAGACAAGCCTTACCCTCTAGTCCATCTGTAATGTCACTAATGAAGATACTGAAGAGAACTGGCCCCAGGACTGATCCCTGAGGTACCCCACTTGTGACTTGCATCTCTTCTGACTGTATACCATATACCATCACTCTGTTTTCTGTCCATCAACCTGTTTGCCACCCAGTTGACCAACTTCTGACCCACGCTGAGCCTACCCAGCTTAATTATCAATCTTCTATGTGGAACAGTGTCAAAAGCTTTGCTGAAGTCAAGGTAGGCAACATCAACTGCTCCCCTTGGTCCACCACTCTGGTTACCCAGTCAAAGAAATCTATGAGATTAGTTTGACAGGACCTTCCTATTGTAAACCCATGCTGTCTTGGATCCTGTGCCCCTATGGATTCCAGGTGTTGCACTATCCTTTCCTTAAGGAATGCCTCCATAATCTTGCCCACTACTGAGGTAAGACTGACTGGCCTGTAGTTCCCTGCCTCCTCCCTGCTACCACTCTTGTGGAGCGGGATCACATGAGCCCTTCTCTAGTCTTCTGGGACCTCTCCTGTGCTCAGAGACTCACTAAACAGTTCTGCTAATGGATCTGCTAGTTCCACCCATGGCTCCTTAAGTACCCTGGGATGTATGCCAGCAGGTCCCATTGCCTTGTCCACTCTGAGCTTAGTGAGCTCTTGTAGGACCCTTTTTATTGTGAAGAGAATAGTGCTCACCTCCCTTCCCCCTGTGTCCATGGTGCTGAGCTGTGGGTCAAGCCCTACCTTCTCTTCAGTAAATACTGAGCAAAAGTATCTATTTAGAATAGATGCTTTTACAGGGTCCTCCTCCTCACATGCCCCCTTTTCTCCTTTGAGCTTAGCAATACCCCCTCTGGACTTTCTCCTTTCACTAATGTATCTATGGAAAGTCTTGTCACCTTCTTTTACTGTTCGTGCTAGTGTTTCCTCAGTTTGGGACTTTGCCTGCCTTACTGCCTTCCCTACTTCCCTTAGGGCAGTTTGGTATGCCTCCCAATCTTCATCCCTCTGTGTTCCCTTATATTTCCTGAAGGCCAGCCTTTTGGCTCTGACCTTTTCTGCTACTGTATTTGAGAACCAAAGTGGTTTCCTTCTTCTTTTGCACTTCCTTTTCTGTCTAACACAATGGGATGTTGCTTCAAGTATTGCATCCTTAATGCTTGCTCACTTTACCTGTACCCCCTCACCTGTGTTTCTTTTTGCCAGGACTAACTTAACTCTGATGGCCATCTTATCAAAGTCAGCTCCTCTGAAGTCCCATATTTTTGCCTTGGAATGGGATGATTTAGATGTAGTGGCCAAATTGAACCATACCATGTGATGGTCACTGGCCCCCAGGTGACCTTCTACCTGGAGATCTGTGATCCCTTCCCTGTGAGTCAGTACTAGATCTAGGACAGCCCTGTCTCTTGTGGGTTGTTGTACCAGTTGTTAAGGCCCTCTCCATGCAGGGAATCCACCATGTGTCTAATTCTGGCAGATGTCTAGTTCTGGTAGATGTTCCTGCTGGTATTGACCAATCTGTATCCGGCATGTTGAAGTCTCCCATTATCAGAACCTTCCCAGGGAGACAAATTGGGACAACATTTTATATTGGGGAGGTCAGAACTTCAGCCAGGAAAAAAATTGGTTAGTAACTGGGTGGGGTAAGCCCAAATCTGATGCACTGCTCTGGGATATTGTTAGATGAATCTTATATGGTTTAATTTTTCCTGATTTTCATATCACTTTTCAGTCACAACAAATGAATTTTACCTTTTAGAGACATTTCAGATATTCTAGAGCTTGCCACCAAAGGGCTAACTAGCACCTGGCCTCCACTGGTTGTTGACTCCCACTGCTGAAATTTGAAATGGTGCCCCTGTCATAAAGTCTAAATTTACAAGACATTCTCAGTGTCAGCAGCATGTTTCCCATGAGGGATAGATGAGGAGCAGATCAGTTTTCTTGGGTAAAATGTGTTCTGTCCCTTGCATTCAGGGACAGTTGAGTGGTATCATATGCACCTACTATTGGAGCCCCAATATAGTCAGGCATATGTATCCCTACAGTGAAGCTGACTTCCACATCCCCACTCTCAAGCACATTATGACATAGGGCAAGGGAGACCACAGGTGTGTGCACCACTGAAGTGAATGCGGGTATTTTTTTATTACTATTTTACGCATTATTGATGGAGAGTCAGAGATTAATGAAGGCCAGCACTCAACTAACAAGGGCCTTGTTCATAGAACAGTGGCCTTCATTATTCTCTAACTCACCATCATAATGTATAAAACAGTAATTAAAAAAACTCCATTCATTTCAAGGGGGTACACCCCAGCACTCTGACCCGTGGACATCATCTCTTAAAGACTGCTACCTCTGGCTCCCTAGTACACAGATAAGAGACTCTAGACTTATATCTGTACTTGAGTTGTCTGTAGCAGCATGGCCGCACCTGCTGTAGTGTATGTGCATGGCGGGGACTGGCCATGTGGGTGAGTATCGAGTTATTGCTACTTTTGTGTTTGCCCCTAAAGTCTGTTTGCTTGGAAGTAATGGAGAGAAAATAGTAGGAGTACAGGCCAGACAGAAGGAATTAAGTAGTTTTATGGGTAACTGTGTGTACTGTGGGTGGGGAGAAGTACAAGTGTTTCCATTGGTATGTGTTCTACAGTTCAGCTATGCAGCTGAAATGAGAGGGGACAGGAAAACTAAAAAGTTTAACAGCTGCTACAAGCATGCTGCATGCATGCAGAGGTATGCAGATTGGTATTGAAGTTCAAGTGAGCCATATGTGTGCAGGCAGTATAACTTAGTGGTTAAAGGCATTGAACTGCAAACCAGGAGACTTGGAGACCTGAAGACCTGGGTTTGAATCTCATCAGTTCCCACTTGTTTATGGTGTGATCCTAAAGAACTCATTTAACTTTTATGTGTGCAGTTATCAGTGACCACTTGCTTTTTGCTTACATGCCACATGCATGCAATCTGTTCCAATATAACATAAAAATGATGCTTTCCACACTTGCTTGCTGCACGCATGCCACATGCTTGTAATCAGTTCCAGTTTAACATTTAAATCATGCTTGCAGCACACATATCACATTGGTAGTTTATGTGTGCAACATGAAAACATTTCATATAATTATTTCTGTAAGGGTAATCATAAGCCATGCTGACCATGACAGTATTCTGGTTTGCTGTGCAGAAATTTCTTGAATCATAGGTCAGCTCTGTCCTTTGATCTACACCACCCTGCAAGCACAGCTGATCTGTCATGATCAGCCTGCTGAGTAATTACACCCTATAAAAAAAAAAATGTCCATCAGTCTGTTGCTGGTGCTGCTGTCTGCCCCCGCCCAACCCTCACACTCAGCACCTCCCCACAAACATAACATCAACACTAGGGCTGCCACGCCCCCCTTCCCGAGTCACCACTTGAAAAAAAGAAAGTAAACTGTCCCTTATAGTTTTTTTTATGCATATACAGTATATACCCTGTAAAAAAGGAAAATCTCCCATTGGTTTCTGTTTCTACCACCTGGGCCTTTACTGTCTACACACTCAACCCTCCCATTCAGCAACAACTAACCTACACTCCCCCAAACATAACACCAACCTTGGGGGGGCACCCAATCCCCCAGTGTCACCACCTGAAATAAGAGAAACTATTCCTCATCTTTTTTTGTTGTTTGTTTCAAACCCTGTAAAAAAATGGTTCATCAATGTCTGTTGCACTGTTAGTCCCCCACCTGACCCTCCCAATCAGCATTCACCACCCCACACAGCCCCAAGCCCTTACTTGCCCACCAGAGGTCCATTACCATAATCCTCTGTGAACCGTAGACACATCTTCAGTCTTCAAAGCGAACCATGAACTGATGAAATCAGGTATTTGGTTCAATGTATTACAGTGGGGTTTTGGATTTAGTGACATAACTTTACCATTTTTTAATATTTGTGCCCCTAATTCTCAACATGCTTTTTTTGGCACCCCCACCTCATGAACATCATGAAGAGTGGAAGTGAAATTAGTCAAATCTGTCCCAAAAGATGATTTTGCAGTTGCTGCACAAAATCACCTTTCAGGCAGGAGTTGAAAATGTTCTGTTCCTTTGTTCATGAGGTGGTATCATACGAAGGCTATGTTGATAATTTAGGGTAGAAATATTGAAAAACAACAAAGTTATGAGCCTACATTGAAATTTACAAATGCAGCCTCATAACTTTGGTTATTTTCAATATTTTGACCCCAAATTTTCAACATAGTCATTTCTTCACAGCACCTCATGAATGTGACAGCTGTCTTAAATCCTAACCAAAATGTATTTAACACTTGTGGAGCAAAATTAAGTTTCAGCCATTTTTTTTTATAAGTGACACCTGTCATGCTCAGAAGGAGTGGTAATAAAAATATTATGTTGCGCATTTGGGGTAAAAATGTGAAAAAAACAACTAAGTTATGAGGAAACAAATTGTTCCAACATTTACTCATAACTTCATCTGTTGACATCAGTTAATATGGATTAACCCTTTAGGTACAAAGTTCAAGATATGGCACTTATTTCTTCCAGCAATACTGTAAAGTTCACCTAGCCCCAATCTGAAGAAAAGACCAATGTCAGAAAGATATTCGCCTAGCCCCAACTTGGATTAAAGGCAAATGTCAGATAAAGTGAGTCAATAGGGCCTCATGGTGGAAGCCAATTATGTGGATACCATTATTAGAAGAAGTATAACACTTCACAATGGCTAGTAAATTATCATCGAACTCTAGAATTAAAACCGCTGATCTTCTCAAGAGACATTTGAATTCCCATGGTGTTTGTCCACATTAACAAATTTATTTATTAGCTTTTGTTTACTGGGTAAGTACACTAGACAAGTAGTATGCCTATTTTCAGGAACGACCCGGGAGAGCACAAAACATACAGTATACATACATGGCAACATTGGCGAAACAGCATGATACAGTAAAAAACAGCTATAACAACGCTTGTGTAAGGGCAGAGATACTGCCACACATAGTACAAATTGTTACAGGACATAGATAGACATTAGAATCACTGAATACATATTTCATAGACTATCATGGACTCAGAGTGGACAATAGTGGACTGCAGAGTATTACATTACAGAGACTAGGAGCAGTCACATCTTGTCATTTGTTTTAGGTGGGACCACAGGGAGGAGCGAAAGGTCCCATGGGAAGGGGCAGAGTGAACAGAGTCCAGAATGGAGTTCCAGAGCCTAGGCACAAAAGCGGCAAAGTCATGATCCCCCATAAGGGTCCGAGTAGGGGGAACTTTAAGCAACTCGGCGGTCTGTGACCTGAGCTGGTAGGGGATGGCGTCCAGTTTTGGGAGGAGATGCGCCAGTCCCGACGGTATGCCCATGGCAAGCACTTTCCTGGTGAAGTTTTCTACACCAAGGATCAGGAATTCTGCAGGGGGGAGCCAGTTGAGTTTGTCATAGAGCTCACATCGGTGGGTGAGTTTGGGAGCAGCAAGTGCAAACCAACAGATATCATTATATGCCGTGTTCCACCTATTAAGATGGATTTGAGGTGACCTGGCAAATAGGTGGTATCCATAACTAAGGAGGAGAAGCACTCCTACAGAAGTCTCAGCCTCGCTCCCAGAGTCAGGTTGTATTTGGCCCCTGTCAAGGCCAAGCTTACACCTGGTGGCTCTGGCAGATGTTTTGATATGGCTTCCCATGTCAAGTTGTGAGTCGAGGGTGACCCCAAGATATTTAATTGAACTCGCTGTTGGCAACAGGGGGCCTCCATCACAAGCTATTTTGAGCATAGCTGATGGGGCTTTCAACTTGGCCGTGGAACCAAAGAGCATGGCCTGAGTTTTGTTAGGATTCAATACCAGTCTATGGTTGGTAATCCAGGCTGAGACTCTGCTGAAGTCTTCAGATAGGCACTGGTTAAGGTCAGCAGCATTACGAGCATGGGCCACTAGCACAAGGTCATCTGCATAAAGCGTGACTTGCCACGAGAGGTCACCCATGGGAGTTGATTAATAAAAAGTGAGAATAGGAGAGGTCCAAGTACTGATCCCTGGGGAACTCCCATGGTCACAGCCCTAGGCTCCGAGAGGACCTTGTTAAAGCAGGTGCGCTGCTTTCTACCTGTTAGGTAGCCCATCATCCAACTCATGGCATGCGGAGAGAACCTGAGAGCCCTGAGCTGCTCTCCCAGTAGGTCATGGAACTTCAGTAGGTTCAGTGATTGAAAACTCTATACCTTATAGCATTAAAAATTAGTAATTCCTCCTCTGCACCTTTTCGTCAAACAAATGAAAAAGGAATTAGAATGAGAAAGGTAATTAAAAAAGATAAGCATTTCACGTAAATTAGTCTATGAGGTTTCTGATGTGGCCACTCATTGAAGGTCTTTATGACAATGTCCCAATTCACTTACTGCTTACCTGGTCCTGAGTGATGAGCTGGCAGTTCTTTGCACAAGCCAATTTTAACCAAATCCTTTTGGAGGATAGACAAATGCTCACAATTACCAGCTGCTTAAGAGTTAAATTTTCTTCAGACTCTTTTCAACAATCAACAACAGCTCAGTTTTTTCTGACACAGCTTTTGGGCTTCAGCTTGTGACAGTCCCCAGAATGCAATTCAGCCTGTCAGTATTGTGTCTTTTCTTTCAACTGTCACACTTGCGAGTTGAAACGATCATGGCAGTGGTTACCTAGAAATCTCTAGATTAAACTCCAAATGACTGGTACCTTTCCTGATGTTCTTTCAGAGATGATGAACTGCTCCTTGTGTAATCAGTCAAACACAGAAACATAGACACGTAGACTCTGACGGCAGATTAGGACTGCTTGGCCCACCTAGTCTGCTCATTTCCCTACCTATTGAATAAGCTGCAGATCCTAGTTAACCAACAGCCTTCTTGAGTTCCCCCACTGTTTTTGACCCCACAACCTCCTCAGGCAGGCCGTTCCATGCTTCCATCACTCTCTCTGTGAAGAAATACTTCCTCACATTGCCCCTGAGCCATCCCCCCTCTATCTTCAAATTGTGTCCCCTTGTTTTTGCACATCTCTTTTTCTGAAAGATACTACCCTCTTGGACTTTGTTGATTCCCTTGAGGCACTTGAAAGTTTCTACCTTGTCCCTCCCTCCCTCCCTCCTTTCCTCAAGGGTATACATATTAAGCTCCTTTAGTCTCTCTCTTCATATGACTTCTGTTGCAGACCCTGCACCATTTTAGTTGCCCTCCTCTGGACTACTTCCATCCAGTCGAGTTGTAAAACATCATAGACATCAGTAGAACTAATTAATTCAAGTGTGTCCTTTTTTGATTGCACGGTCCTTTTTTTTAAATAACTGAGTTATAAATTAGTAATAAGAAAGAAACAAAATGAAATAATGTTTTTGTATCAGAAGCTGCTTTATGTCTTTCTGTGCCACACAAGGGCCATTTTTCTGATGATAAAGCTGAACTAAAGAAAGCACAGAGCGGAAAGCTAATTATATCTTACTGTCTTAGTCTTATGTAGTTTTATAGCAATCGATTTATCATTCAAGTCTACAATGACTGGTCCTTCATTTGCACATAACCATATTTAAATGTATTGCTTATCTATTACTCATAATTAATAAGAAATGTATCTGCGTTCCTGGTTAGAAGATTCTGAACTGTAGAAACATAAATATCCTCTAACTGTCTGGTTTCTAGTCTAGATTTAGCATAACTTTTAGAATGACCTGGATCAAGTGAAGGATGTGCTGCTGACTTGCATTTTACTTCCAGAATTCCCATGTTTTGATTAAACAGATTTGCTGATCTTATGTCTTTAAATTGACATAATGAAAATCATGGCTGCCAGATTGTTAGGCTTTGTTAGCTTCATTTATGACATTGAAGGCCTAGGCCCCACAGAATCTTCTGCCACACAGTCAGTCAGTGGTCTGAGGGCACATGCATGAAACCTCCTGCCTTATTCACTGCACACAGTCATCGAGCAGCAACAATCTGGTAGCCAGTCAGGTGCACCAGCTCTTGGAGTAGAAGTATTTCAGGCCCAACCAGAGCAAGTACCTGATTCCAGTGACAGGACACTCAGATCATGAGACTCTGAGTTGCCCCCCCAACCCCAACAAACACCAATAATAGGACAACTTGGCCTTTGAGCTTTGACACCTCCTACCACATAATCAGTTGGGTTGTGGGAGGGCCCTTGGACTTCCTGCCCTTTTTGGCTAAAGTGTCCTCCATTTATGGCGCACTCAGGTGTGCCTGTGTTTGTGATAGCAGTTCGAAGCTGTAAGCATAGTTACACTGTATGCATTGTATGGCATGAATCCTATGGGCTATAATGTCCAAGCTTGTTGTACACTGAACAGTATATCCACAGCATCAACCTGTATAATGTTCTAAATACTGCTGCAAAGTACAATTTTATGGCAGCTGTATAATCACACATAATGTAATCCTTTTGCTAAAAGTGTAACCAATAGCTTCTATTTTTATATTTTTAAGAATGTAGTCCATAGTCTGTGCGTGCAGCCTTCATATTATTCTAGGTACTGTTGTAAAGTGTTACCATTTAGCTTCAACTTGCATATTGTTCAGATACTGCTCTGGGTGCAATCCATATCCTCTGTCTGCATAGCAGTCTAGGTACTGCTGTCATGTGCAATCCATAACCTCTGCCTACATATTGTGCAGGGTAAAGGCAAGCTGCTGAATGAAATTTCATAGCCTCTACCTGTGTAGTGTAGTAGTACTGTAACTGCTGCAGAGTTTAGTCACAGCTGCTACTTATCTTTCTAGGCTCTGCCACTGAGAGCAGTCATTGCCTCAGTTTACACACTGTACTAGCAGTCTGGAGCACTTGGGCAGGAACATACATCACCACACTGGTGGCGTCAGCATGGGATGGCAGTCAGCAAGAGACCTTACCTCTTCTCCAGGCCTGAGAAATTGTGTCCAAGTACTGTCCAGACAGTAAATATGAAACTAGTAATTTGCTTGTGTCTTCTCATGGGGGTCCTCCTGTGCTCCCTATGTGTCATTAATAAGTGGGTGTAACTGCAACAGTATCAAAGTGCCATTACCACCCCTGAGATGTGCATCTGTTCCAAGTCAGCACTACTTATCAAGCGCAGATCCCCCAGGGTCACACCACATACTACATTGCTTTAATTAGAAAACAGTATATGATCTATGTTGAAACCAACCTACCCTTGCCCTCTCCTAACCCACTCTATTCAATCTCCTATACATTGCCTCCGACTCCATACCTACACTGCCCAGACATACTTGGTATATGAAACCCTCACTTCTTGACTATGCTTGCACCCTACAAGGTTACAGAAGTATGAGAAGGGACAGGAGCAGGTATAAAAAGGGAGATGGAATGTACCTGTATTTTAAGGACACCTAATGGTAACCGTAATCACTAGCAGTCTCAATACTGTCTCTCTTTCAGACTGGATAATAGCTGAGTTGATCCAAGGCTGCTGTAAAAAACTTTACATCTGTTGTTCATACAACCCCACACCCCAGGAAGTCACACTAAAGGCCTAACCCCAATTATCAGCAGTGGTGGTACTGTAGCTGACTTTCCCACAGAGACACAATAAGGTATTTCAGCATAGACTGGAACAAAGGGAACAAACATACTTGTAATGAAATCCTGAAAAGTAAACCTCAGTCAGCTCGTAGACACCTCCACTAAGCTAAGAATAAAGAGTAATAAACACACTATTTTAGACTGAAGCATAGAAACATAGAAACATGAACACTAGCAGGGCTGCTTGCCCCATCCAGTCTGCCCATTTCCATTGTGATCGCTTATGCTGCAGACCTCTCTTAATCTATGGCACTGTCTCTTCCAACCCTTTCCTTTCCTCTCCTCTATCATTCCCTTGTGCCAGTCCTAGGCTTTCTTGAATCCCACCACTGTTTTTGCCCCCACTACCTCTACTGGAAGGCTGTTCCAGGCATCCTCCTCCCTTTCTGTGAAGAAGTACTTCCTTACATCTCTCCTGAATTTGGCCCCTCTCCAGTTTCATTTCATGAGTCCTTGTTCTAGATCACCCTTTTCTGGGAAAAATACCTCATACCTGTACCTTCAGCCCCATGAGGTACAGTATTTAAAGGTCTTGATTATATTCCCCTGCTCCCTGCTCCCCTCCAGGGTGTACATATTGAACTCCTTTAGCCTTTTATTGTAGGGCTTTTGATGCAGACCAGGCACCATCTTGGTAGCCATTCTCTGACCTGCCTCCTTTCTGTCTATGTGTTTCCTGAGATGTGGTCTCCAGAACTCGATGCAGTACTACAGGTGGGGTCTTATTGGTAACCTATATGGGGCAACACCACTTCTCTCTTCCTGCTAGTGATACCCCTACCTGTGCACGCCAGCATTCCACTAGCTCTCTGACTTGCCTTGCCACATAGTCTGGCCACCATTAGGTCATCCAATATGATTACATCCAGGTCCCTTTCCTGCTTGGTCATGCTTGCAAGTATCTCACCCCCCCCTTTTGTACTCCACCACCCCCCAGTTACTGTGGCCTAAGGGCATTATTTTGCACTTCTTTGCATTAAACCCTCAGTGCCAAATCTCTGGCTACTCCTCCAGCCATTTTAAATCTCTCACCAACCTCTGCACCCTCCCCCCCAGAGTGTCCACTCTGTTGCAGGTCTTGGTGTCATCCACAAAGAGGCAGACCTTCCCTTCCAGCTCCTCTGCTATATCATTAATGAAGACATTAAAGAAGACCTGCCCCAACACTGATCCACAAGGTACCCCACTGGTTATTCTCCCCCTCCTCAGAGTGAACTCCATTTACCACCAACCTCTGCCTGCTATCCTTGAACCTGTTCCTTAACCAGGTTACTACCTTATTGTCTACCCCCAAGCTACCCAACTTGTTTATCAGACTCCTATGTGGAACGGTGTTGAAAGCCTTGATGAAATCTAGGTAGGCCACATCCACTGCCCCTCTCTGATCCAACACCTTTGTCACCCAGTCAAAAAAATCTATCAGATTTGTTTGGCATGACATTCCCTCAGTGAAACTATGTTGCCTCGGGTCCTGCAGTCCATTAGATTCCAGGTATTCCCCAATCTTTCCTTTAACAGTGCTCCAATACTTTTTCCTATTACTGAAGTCAGGCTGACAGGCCTATAATTTCCTGCATCCTCATTGCTACCACTTTTGTGAAGTGGGACTATGTCAGCTCTTCTCCAGTCCTTTAGGACCATGCAGGTCTCAGTGAACTGTTAAACAGGTCTGACAGGGGTGCAACCAATACCTACCCTAAGTTCTCTTTGCACTCTTGGATGCACCCCATCTGGTTCTATGGATTTGTCCACCCTCAGATTAGCAAGTGCCTTCCTGACCCTCTCCTCAGAAAAGGGACTAATGTCCACTTCCCTTGCCTCAATGCTCCTGGTGCCTTTCTCTGGTCCCTCCCTTTCCCCTTCTACTGTGAACACTGAGCAGAAGTATTTATTTAAGATGTTTACCTTTTCTATGTTCTCCTTCATTCAGTCCCCCTCACCTTTTAACCATTCAATTCCTCCCTATGATTTACTTTTTTTGCTGACATACCTAAACAGTGTCTTGTCCCCTTTAGATACTGCCTGGGCTATTCTTCCCTCAGTTTGCTCTTTTGCATTCTTTACTGCTTTGCCTGCCTCCCTCCATTTCCCCAGGTACAGTTCCCTATCCTCATCTCCCCGAGTTTCTTTATAACTTCTGAATGCTACTCTTTTTGCCTTTACCTTTTCCGCCATCTCCCTCAAGAACCACAACAGTCTTCTCCTCCTTCTGCTTTTGCTTACTTGTTGATGTACAGGTTCATTGTCTTTGCTATGCCCTCTTTCAGTCTGGCCTATTTTCCCTCCACCACACCCAGGACATCTCCTACCAGGTCCTTACCGGGGCATTCTGCCATCTTTGTGAAGTCAGACCCTCTGAAATCCAGGACTCTCACCCTTGTGTGGCTGGATTTTGCCTCTGTTCTTCTATTGATCCACACTGTGTGGTGATCACTGGTCCCCATATGACTTTACAATCTGATGTCTGCAACACTGTCTCTATTAATAAGCATCAGGTTCAGTATTGCCCCACCTTGAACAGATTCACTGACTAGCTAGCTGAGAAATGCCCCCTGCAGGGAGTCCAGGATGTTCCTACCTCTAGCTGACACTGTAGCAGGGAGGCTCAAATCTACATCTGGCAGAATAAAGTCCCCCACCAACATGACATCCCCCTTTTCAGACATTTTGCCAGTTGCTTCTAACATTTCTTTATCTAAGTCCTCCCCCTGTGTTGGAGGCCTGAAGACCACTCCCATCCAAATAGCAGCTCCATTTGCTGACTTGAGGATGATCCACAGCAGCACCACCCTCCTTGCGTTCCCTGTAGCTCTGTAGCTCTGTTTTCCTTAGCATAAAGCACCATTCCCCCTCCTTTTTTTCCTACCCTGACCCTTCTAAACATTGCGTAGTCTGGTATGACCATTTCCCAGACATAGTTGCCAGTGTACCATGATTCAGTAATGGCCATAATATCCAGGTCTGCTACTGTCATGATGACCTCCAAGTCTGGGATCTTATTACCTAAACTTCCAGCATTGGTACACATGGCTTTACAGACTTTGATGGACATTTTCTTGTCACTTCTCCCTTTTTCCAGCCATTCCTCATTTGACCCCCTTTTTTTGACTGCTCCTCTTCCCCCTTCCTCTTTTGCTAACTACCTTCTGCCTTGATTGTCTTGCTTCTGGGGGGGGATTCTCTCCTCTTGGGATCTTTCTAGTTTTTGTCTTAGTCTGGGGCTGGGCCAGTTACTTCCACCACATTGTCTTCTACCACCCCACCTCGGCTACTTTAAATGTCCATCGAGGTAACATTAAAACCACCCTCTGAGGACTACTGTTCCCCTCCTGGATGGATTCAGGCCATTCCCCTGCATAAAATCTGATCCCTCCACTGGGTGTGTGTTAACTAACTGAGTTGACAGGATTAAAGGAGCTGAAATACTACCTGATTCTATCAGTGACCACTCCTCCACATACTGCAGCTGGGCCTGCAAATCTCTGCAACCAACCACCAAAACCCTGGGCTATTATTCCTTGTCCATCATAGATGCTACCCCAATCATATCTTTTGTTAATTCCATAGACTGGTCTAGACTGGACTTGCTCCCTGAAACTGACACACCAGTTCTTACTTTTGTACCAGGCTTAGGGCTTTCCAGGACAAATACACCCTCTCATTACTAGCTGAGGTAGGAGATTAAACAAGAAATAGCTGACTATAGAACATCTTTCTAAAATGAAGTTTAAAGATAAACTCTGATCAGCTTTCAAGCTCTCCCCATCCTCTACAAACATTTCTACCTACATGCACCTTTGAAAGCAATGTAAGCAAGACACAAACAGATTTAAATCCAGACCCCTCAGGTCTCAACAGACTTAAAGCTTTGGTAACCTGAAGAAATTCAGATCTGCAATTAATTTCCTAATTAATCCTGTACCCAAGTGTAACCACCAGTCCACTAGTGTACACAGTTAGCTACCCCTTGGTACCTCTGACTGGGCACAATCTACTTCAGAAAATTGGTTCCATCATTAGCTTTGGGAATGTATATCAGGGTCATTACTTCTAGAGGTCAGAAAAGGGATGGGGGTGTACAAAAGCAATAACGTATGACCAAACCCAGGTCTTGAGGAGAGAACATTTTGCTAAGGTTATGCTAGATCTATACTTCTGGAGGGGTACACAGTAACTACACACACAGGAAGCAAAAACATAAATGTCCAAAGCAGGTTGGGTTTCTAGAGTGTGACTTTATTCCAAAAGATGTTCTCTCAAGCAAGGGTGGACCCCCAAGGTTTACACAGCATGGCACAAGGCATTTGCAGAACAACAAAATGAATGTGTTTGACAGAAACTGTATGTATTCCCATATTTCATAGGAAATTAAATTCTTTTTAGTGGCAATGGCCTTAACTGAACATTTCCTCTAGTGGCACTGGCCACAACATGTACCTTTCTTCTAGTGGCACTGGCCACAACTGAGCGCACACATCCCATATGGCATAGGACTTTAAAACTTCTTCAAGTGGCAACTGGCCATAACTGAACCATTTCTTCTAGTGGCACTGGCCACAACTAAGCACACTGGGGCTCATTACTAGCACAATCCACTCCAGGAGGGTAAAATTCTCTTCAGACATTGGCCACCATGTCCTGAATAACCAGGTGCCCTTACAGAACCTGTAGAGCGGAACTGGTTACTCAAGATGGGGGCCTGCCCACCCTTCACTTCCATATCCATACCCAGCCATTCTTTCAGAGTTACACCTTAAAACTTCTTGAAAACACTTAGGAAAATGCATTTTTGAATGAACTTTCACATCCAGCATTAGGAAACCCTACTCTGGGAGTGCAGGAAAGTAATGTCTAGAACAACGTGCATTAGTCTGTCTCAGACTCCAAAATAGTCAGCCAACTTTAAAGTGAGAACAGTCTCAAACTTAGAACAGAACTTGTGTACCTTTCCCTTTTAATCAGAGAAACACCTAAAGTATAGGTACTTTCTTCAGGAAGCACAAAGTCAAATCAGCTCATAGTTAGAACAGTACAGGCAGCTTCAAATTGTCCTGGATCAAATAGGAGATTGCTCTAGGATCCATTCTTTAGTAGTCCTATTTATTCCTCTGGGGATGAAAATCAGGAGATCCTGCTGTAGACCACGGTTTCAACCACCTCTATGGGCAGGCTGGAGACTTTCAGGACTAGGGTGAGAAAAGAGGCTCTACTCTCAGAGCCCACAGCAGCTCTCACTCCTCACACTTCAGCTACTACTGACAAACTAACAACCAACTGACCTAATATTCTAAAACTCCCCACTCACAGCCAGCTGCTGTGGCTTATGCTGTTGTAAGAGTGCTAAATTATCTCATCTCTCTCATCTCAGCTGAGATCAAGTAAACAAGAGAGTGAGTGTGTTAAAAACCCATTTAACTAGTTGTTTACCAGCTGCCTTCCATACCTAGCCCTGACACTGATGGGATTCTAGTAACCCCAGGAGCTAGATGGTTACACTCACCCCTGCCTGGCAAATGATTGTCTGCAGTCATCTCTACCTGGCACCAGACCATCCTTCCCTCTGTGTTTACTATGGGAAGATAGCGCTTCTTCTCCCCTACCATGTGCCAAGCACAGGCAGGCAACACTAAAGGCACAGAGGCTGACTGATGACACTTCAGCCCCCATCCTACGATCTATCTATAGACACTCAGTGGCTCCAGAAAACTGCTTGAAGCATGCAATAATAGACCACAGCTGGGAGCCCCTACTGCAGATTAGGACCCCAGCCTATCTATCCCCTAGTCCTCTAGGAAAAATCTATTTGACTAGACTGCCCACTGGGAAACCTACCCCACAACTTCCCTGGGTACCTGTGAACAAAAACAAGGAAACATACATTACATTGCATTACATTTCCCCAAATTTCCTCACAACCTCACACCTGTGAAGAAAACATGTTAACCTGTATTAACCACAAACAATCCTAAACATCACTAAGAAAAGAGAACTCAGCTGAGCTCCAGCATCCTCTTCTTTTCTTCCTTAGGAACACCTACAAGAGAAGAAAACACAAAAACATATTCTGCATTTCACACAGTGCTTAAACCTCCACCTGAACACCAGAGAACCCCCAAAATACTTTTCTATTAAAGTACAAAAGTAAAAAATGGAAAGAAGACATTTATACAACACATTTGGGGATGGAAGGCCATAAAAAGTTCAAGACTAGGGAAAAACTTATTGCTGCCCATATGCATAGTCCATTAAAGAGTCTGTCCTAGGCTGGAGCCTGCTGAAGAACAGTTCTTAGACAGGACAGGGCCTGTGTAGCACTGTAATCCATGGGGAGAGTCTTTGATGACAAATAGTTTTCCGTGGATAGTCTTCAAATGTAGGATGTGTTGTGCAAAGTCAGTAAAGTAAACAGAAAATGTTGTCTTACCGGTTCCTTGAAGACCAAAAACAAAGAGTCACCTTACTTCCATGAGCTGAGAACCCTCTACCTTCAGACCAGGTGGCATCTTCAGATACTGCTGGCCTTATGTCCTTGGAAAAAAACAATGAAACAGGAAAACTGCTGGGCTGAGGTTATCTGGAAACCAAACGATGGAACAGGAAAGCAGCAGGAATGAAGTCATCTGGAAAGCCAGTTGATGAAACAGGAAAACAGCTGGGCTGGTGTCATTCGGAAGGCCAGGAAATGAAAACAGGAAAACACCGCTGGGCTGACAAATCTGGATACACCTGAAGAATCCTGGAAAACCAGAAGAGCTGCATCCTTGGATACTGCTGCTTCAGATGACAGGCAACTGGCCTGCCACTGCTTGCTTCCCTCTAGGCATGCTGGGAATATTCACAGGAGATGGTACCACCAAGGATAATACCACTCAGGGTGTGGGGCCAGGACTATGACCCTATCTGGGTGTTCAAAGCTGATGTTGTGGAATGTCTCATTCCTAGCCCCATCCACGATTCACATAAACAGAGTCCTGCCCATTCTCCAGAATTTAAGTCGATCACTTATAACTTTCATCCCTGACACATTCTGCTGCACCAGAGTTCAAATTCTTGCTTGCCTTTTCCAACAACCAGGATTGTCTGTTCTATTAGATTTCCTCCCAGACTTGGCAAGGAAAGGTAGGAAAGGACTTCCCATGAATGGTGTCAACCCTCCTATGTACCAGTCTCCCCTCCTTGCTACTCTTCACAAGTCTGCGACCCATGGCCCAGCTTGGGGTGACCAGTCCTGGCTGAGCCAGTGTTGCATACTTAAAGAATTAAAGAACTTGTCCCTGACTAGCTCTGTGGGCAGGATACTGGAGCCTCCTTCTTCTTCTTCTGTCTCTGGCTCCTCTGAGGCAAGTGCTTGAGACAACTCACTGGAGCCCTCAACATGAAGATACATTTCTTCATCTTCCTCTTCCTCACTCATGATCTGAGCCTAAGAGTTAGCAAATTTCCTCACTCCCGAGACATTCCACTCATCACTGGGTGTGGAGATAGACACCTCCCAAATTCAGTGTCTTCTGCAGTTTGCCCTCCCCCACTAGGCTAGGACTTGGACCCTGCTTTCAAGGGTTCACAGATCCTTCTGTTGCACTGTCCATCTGGGACACAGGTGTGGAAACCTCTTTCTGTTCCTGACCTAGCAGTGGATCAACATCAATTTTACTCTCTTCTTCTGTAACACACTTTGTGAAACTTTCCCCACTGCATGCTGCTACATGCAGAGTCCCTTACTCGGGTCCACGTGGGAGTCAAACAAATTCTTGATGCACTCTCTGGCACTGCACTTCTGCTTATTCCATACTTCACCTTTGAAGAGCCGGTGTCATCTGTTGTAAAGACTGTTTTTTACCACCTACGGAACATTGCCAGGATCAAGCTCCTTGTTCCTCCTGAAGATCTTCTGACTCTAGTACATGCCTTTGTGACCTCCAGTCTCGACAACTGTAACACTCTTTACTTCAGGGTCATGGGAGGGACCCTTCACAGGCTGCAGCAGTTGAAGAACATAGCAGCCCAGTTACTGGTGGGAATATCTTGGTCATGCCATGTGACCCCAGTCCTGCATGCTCTGCACTAGTTGCCGGTCAGGTGGAGGGTTCTTTTCAAGGTGGGCTTGCTCACCTATAAGGCCCTATATGGTCTGGGTCCTGGCTACCTGTCTGAGCTCTTGTCACCTACAACCTCTGCCCATACCCTCCGCTCAATTTCGAGGGGCGTCCTGGATGTTCCCAGGGTACAGCTCAAGACCGCTAGTGATCCAACATTCAGTGTTTCTAGGCCCACCATCTGGAGCACACTTCCAGCTGCAGTCTGGGAGATCATCTCAAATGGTGATTTTAAGGAGAGGATTAAGGCCCATCTTTTTTTGCCAGGCTTTTGTGATTAAGCCATCTCCCCCATCTCCCGACCCTCAGCTATTGTATATTTGCTTCTATGTGATAATGGCGATCACGGAAAGGTGATCACCATTAGGGCATGTGTACATCAGCAAAAATCAATTTCGGTGGTGTACAGTTATGACGCAGACCAAAAGGTGCCGAAAACATACCTTTTTTTGTTTATGTGGGGGCTGTGCCCTGGGGGGGTGCATGTCAGGGGGGTGAAAATAAAAAAAATTTAAATCCCAGACTGGTGCAAAAATACTGATGCACCCAATATCAAACCCAGCACCATCCCAGCCCTAGCCTGCCATGAACCCACCACACCACATGGCCAGCTCGGCAGCCCACCACTGCACCACACCTCACAAACCCTCCCCTTTCATTCTACCTGTCGCATGGCATGCTCTCTCCCCCCACACTTGTACATATAGCAACAGGATCTCACTATATTTGTATTTGCCCCCTGTCCAATAGCCTGTGAACATGTGCTGCTATTAAGTCACCCTTTTTGTAAGCATTCAATAGCGGATGCCCTTATCATAGGATTCTGTATATTTAAACTGTATATTTTTATTTTATATTCATGCTTTTAAGAATGTTGTTTTATATATTTTGTTACTGCATAAGTGTTATTTTTGTATTTGTATCCTGTTTTTATTGTGTACGGCACCCAGAGCCACTGGGATTGGGCACCATAAAAATAAAGTTGCCTTGCCTTCACTAGACAAGCCGAGCAGTGGGGTATCAGAAACACATCCCTTCCAGCCTTCAAGCACACAATGCACAGTCTCACTGGATAGCTAGGGACTGCTACATCTGGAGGCATCCTTTCACAGTAGAAAGTTCTCTCCATTTCTATTAGTGCTGCCACCTCCTCTGTGATCATAGTTTGGGCATGATCCAGGTATTGGGGAGTTCCCAAAGCCATGTCTGAAAGCAAACACACAAAAACATGTTGTTACTGAATTGCTCACTAGTCTCTTTGCTGTCTCACAAAATGGCTCCCTGCTGCTGTGTTTACATTGCTGACCCCACCCTGTAATGGCAGCAGTAACTTTCCTCATGCATCAAACTTTGTTCCCTTGCTAAAACTGTGTTTCTGCCCTTTTCTGGCTACTGAAGTTACTCAAAACTACAACTGATTGCTCTGCTGGTATCTTTCGGCACATTGATACAATTTTAAACTTGATTTTATGATCAGAATCAATTCAGAGAACTATTTACACATGCTCAAAGTCACTTGTAAGCCCCACAGTCTTTCTTTGGACAGGATTGCCTGTTTGCTGCATTCTCATTACACAACACACAGTCTCTTTTTGCTTAGAAACATTTACTGTTGCTGAACCCATTATCACTGTTCATAGTCCATGCTTAAAATTTTGTTTTGTTGCACTTGCTCTAATAATGCATAGTGCTTTTCAAAAAAATCACGTTGCTTGTATACAGATTCAGCTGGCTTGATAATCACACACAGTTTGTTTGCACAGATAACTGGTTTTACTCATTGAATTCAGTAGCTGGCTTCCTCTGATGGAAATTTTCGGCCTAGTGCCTATCCTGGGAAGGCCTCTGGGCTCAAATGGGCTGGTAGTCCTGCTGATCATGGGCACGAATTCCAAGCTCATTTTCCAGTCAGTTGGACAATGGGTTGATCCCAAAATTATACAATAATAGTCTGTTTACTACAGATCAGAACATTCACAAGCCCCTCGATAGGTGATCCTGGTCTGACTAGCTCACACGCCACTCTCGCTCTCCTCCTCGAACACTCTGAGGTGCACAGACGCTGGCCAGGGGGCAGGACTGATTGCAGTCGCACCAATCACTCAGCGCCATGCAAATGAGACTCTCTTTCTCTCCTCACTTGCTTTTCCTTCACAATGACCATTGAGCAGGAGCAAATTTAAACTGCAAACAGTAACTTTCTTTCATGGTTGCAATTTCAGTGGTGGGAGTGCCATTTTGAAAATTTTCTCCACAGTTTCTGGCAATTTCTTTAGCGAGTTCCCCAGTTTGCACACAAAGCACATGCAACTTTCAGGGCACATATCTGAGTCTGTTTCCTTAAGTCCACACTACTTTTGGCATTTGAAAATTGCATTTTAAAAGTTCTGTAAACACTTTTGATGCAGAGACTAGGACACATTCTTCAAGGCTTCACTGTCCATTGCAATTTGACAACATACAAGCAGCACTCTATCCTTTTCTGTTCTAGCTGGCACAAAAGCAGCACATTTGGATGTCACTTTTCTGGACAAAAATCCTCTTGTCCAAAGTTTCCTTTTTTATTTGGGCTACCACACTACCAGACAGAAAGACAGTAGACATACCCACAGCTAAAATCTGTGGTTCTCTCCGTAATTTAAACAACATTAGTGAGCCCACATTTTTTGTGTGGCACTCTCACAATTTAAACATCATCAGATGAGCCCCCATTTTTTTAACCCCGGCTACTTTACACAGTTAGTTGTTAGTTGGGTACAACCTACTTTGGAAAATTGGTACCATCCTTAGCTTTGGGAATGTATACCAGGCTCATTACTTCTAGAGGTAAGAAAAGGGGTGGGGGTGTACAAAAGCAATAACTTATGACCAAAACCCAGATCCTGAGGAGAGAACTTTTTGATAGGGTTATGCTAGATCTATACTTCTGGAAGTCTACCCAGTAACTCCACACACAGGAACAAAAACTTCAATATCCAAACCAGGTTGGGGTTCTAGAGTGTGACTTTAGTCCAAAAGATGTTCTCTAAAACAAGGGTGGACCCCCAAGGTTTACCCAGCATGGTACAAGGCATTTGCAGAACAACAAAACAACTGTAACTGACAGAAACTCTATGTATTCCCATATTTCATAGGAAATTAAATTCTCTTCAGTGGCAATGGCCTTAACTGAACATTTCCCCTAGTGGCACTGGCCACATCATGAACCTTTTCTTCTAGTGCCACTGGCCACAACTGAGTACACATTTCCCATATGGCATAGGACTTTAAAACTTCAAGTGGCAACTATCCACAACTGAACCATTTTGTCTAGTGGCACTGGCCACAACTGAGCACACTGGGGCTCATTACTGGCACAATCCACTCCAGGAGGGTAAACTTCTCTTCAGACATTGGCCACCATGTCCTGAATAACCAGGACCCCTTACAGAACCAGTAGTGCTGAACTGGTTACTCCAGATGGGGGGCTGACCACCCTTCACTTCCATGTCCATACCCAGCCATTCTTTCAGAGTTACACTGTAAAACATCTTGAAAACCCTTAGGAAAATGCATTTTTGAATGAACTTTCACATCCAGCATTAGGAAACACTACTCTGAGAGTGTAGGGAATTAATGTCCAGAACAATGTGCATTAGTCTGCCTCAGGACCCCATAATTGTCAGCCAAATTTAAACTGAGAAAAGTCTCAAACTTAGAACAGAACTGGTGTATCTTTCCCTTTTAACAAGAGAAACACCCAAAGTACAGATACTTTCTTCAGGAAGCACAAAGTTAAATCTACTCATAGTTAGAACAGCACAGGCAGTTTAAAATTGTCCTGGATTAAATAGGGGATTTCCCCTAGGATCCATTCTCTAGCAGTCTTTTTCATCCATCCAGGGATGAAAATCAGGAGATCCTGCTACAGACAATTGTTTCCACCACTTCTATGAGCAGGCTGGTGACCTTCAGGACTAGGTTGAGAAAATAGGTTCTCCTCTCAGAGCACACAGCAGTTCTCGCTCCTCACACTTCAACTACTACTGACAGACTAACAACTAACTGACCCAAGATTCTAAAACTTTGCAATCACAGCCAGCTGCTGTGGCTTATGTTGCTGAGAGAGTTCTAAATGACCTCATCTCTCTCACCTCAGCTGAGATCAAGTAAACAAGAGCGTGAGTAGGTGAAAACCCAATTTAACTACCTTCATTATGGAACCATGGCAAATACCCATTATTTCTATCTGAGGCACCCCATTACTAAGGACTGGGTGCAAACGATTGCCCTGGCTAGTAAAATCATATTTGAGCACCTGTCGTTAGCAACCCTCCTTTGTTGAGACCCTAGGCGACTGCACTGTATCCAAACCTGCAGCATGCAGAGGAAAGACGTTACATGGTATGAGCTACGGGAGATATCCCTCAAACTGCTGCTCCTCCTACTTCTCATGTCTGGTGGGATCCACCCAAACCCTGGCCCTGGCTCAAACATTAAGATAAAGCCTGCAAAAACTGAACACGGGCTTTCCATTGTTACCCTAAATATCTGCAGCCTCCTTCCTAAGCTGGCATCTCTTCAAGCCTTTATTGGACAACATAATCCTGACATACTTGTAATTGTTGAGACCTGGCTAATACCTAGCACTCCAGATCATGCAATCTCACTCCAAGGCTACAACCTCTTCAGACTTGACCGGGTAAAAAGAAAGGGGGGGGGCGGATGTGTTATCTATATAAAGGACTACCTCTCGTGCCACCTTGCCAGTTTCTCCCCAGAAAACACCCTAGTACAACTTCTCCCTGACAAGCTTCTCCTTGGTGCCCATAACAAAGTGCTTACCGTGGCTGCAGTCTATATCCCCCCTAAAGACCCACGAGTCGAGCTCCAGTCTATCCTTGAATTTGCAAGATTACAACCTCCTGACTCTGAGCTCCTCCTTCTCGGTGATTTCAATATAAATTGGCTTGCCTCAGATATCGGACCCAGCAGAGATACTATCCTAGCAACCAACCTAACACAGATGGTCAACTCCCTACTAGAAAACTACAAGACTGGAACCAGCACTCTCATTGACTGATTCTTACTAATCGCCTGCACCGGATAAAACACCACCGCTCTTCTGACTCCTCAGTGTTCACTCCCTGTGATCTGTATCTGGACAAATAAATTACACAAACCACCTCCTAAAACCATCCTAAGTCAAATGCTACCGCAGACGAACCTTGCTAAGCTAAAGACCTGCCTCCTACAACAAGACTGGTCCCCATCTACATACGCCGGATGTGGATGCTGCTCAGACTTCTTCATTAAAACTTTCAACACTGCCTGTGACACCTATGCACCTTTCAAAAAACGTAAAATCAAAGCCCTCTCTAATCCCTGGCTAACAGCCAAACTACTGGCTCAGCTTAAAGTACGTGACCATCTTTGGGCTATAGCCAGGGCCACAGGCTCCATAACAGACTCACTTAACTAGAAACAGGCGCATAACCTATGTACTTCACAAATCAGGCAAATGAAGAGCTACTACTTCAAGAATGCTCTAGAAACCACCTGGGGTGATGGGAGATCCTTCTGGGACAATATACGTAATATTATGGGCAAACAGTCTAAATCCTCTCCCACAGCAATGAACATTGATGGCTCCACTACCCATGACCCTAAGACTATGGCCGATGCCCTAAATAAAACCTTCACTGACCTCAGTGGTGTCCTCTCACCAGACTTCTTCCAGGACTTGTCAGTTCCAAAACTCGTATCCCAAACCACCTCGCCAGACAAACCGCTATTTCACTTTAAAATAGTTAAAACAGATGAAGCCTACAGATACATAAAAAAGGCCTGCTCTAAATCTAGAAATAGCAGTGACACCATTGATCTAAAACTTCTGTCCCTCACCTTGGAAGAAGTGATCCACCCCCTCACCAAAATTCTCAACCTCTCCCTGTGCCAAAGTCAATTCCCCAACACATGGAAGGCTGCTATAGTCACACCAGTGCATAAAGGGGGCGACAAATCCACACCAGGGAACTATCAGCCCATATCTATACTTCCACCCCTCTCCAAAGCTCTTGAACGAATCGTGGCAGATCAACTATCAGACTACCTGCAAAAGTATGATCTACTCTGCATTCAGTAACACGGATTTAGGAAAGGACACAGTACGCTGATGGCCCTACTTGATTTCTCTAGTGAAACTCACAAAGCCTTGGATAAGGGTTATTTAACTGGAGCTGTTTTCATAGACCTCACAAAGACCTTTGACACTGTTCACCATAGCCTTCTAATCTCTCTTCTGCACAACATTGGGCTAGCCGAGGGACCTGGAGCCTGGATAAAAAGTTACTTGGCACAACGTTCTCAAACAGTAAAAATCTCTGAGGTTCTCTCTGACTCCAAACTGGTCCTCTCTGGTGTCCCCCAGGGCTCAATTTTAGGTCCTCTCCTCTCCTCTTCAGCCTATTTCTAAACTTGCTTCCCAAATCCTGCCCTGAAAAAGTAATACTCTATGCTGATGACGCTGTAATTCTCTCCTCCCATAAGGATCCAACCACTACGTATAGAGCTTGCAGCTTGCTTTCTCATGTGTTGAAAAGTGGTTCCTTGAGCACAAACTGGTCCTAAATCAAAAACAAAAGTCATGCTTTTTGGCCAGTCATCAAAACAGAAATAGGCATACTCCACTCTCTATAAAACTTCTCTTGGAAATACACTAGAACAAGTGAACACCTTCCAATACCTTGGTATCACTTTTGACGAATGTCTTACTTTTGCAGCCCATATCAATAACACTGCAAAACAGTGCACCAACACACTGGAATTTTGTACCGGAACCGTCAATTTTTCAACCAAGCTGCCTTGAGGATTGCTGTTCAAAGCTCCATCATCTCAATCATAGACTATGGTCTAATTGTCTATGGCTCAGCTACTACCACTGCACTAAAGCGTATCTCAACAGCACTAAACAAAACCTGTCAACTCCTCACTGGAGCACAGAGATGGACCCACACTTGTGACCTCTACACAGAAACTGGTTGATTGCATCTTTCCAATCGCCTCATGTATCTCACCTGCGTGATGGCAAAAAAATCAATCTTGGGACTCACTTCTCCATGTATCCGGGACCTGCTGTGCCTGAACAATGGCACTTGTACCACCAGAAGCTCTGACCACCAACCTTTCCTTGTCCCTAGATGCCAGACTGCTCAGGGACAAAGATCTTTTACATACCGTACCCTTACCTGGTACAATGCTCTTAACCTGCCCTCCCTATCCTCCACGATATTGGGAGCTTTCAAATCCATACTTTACACTCACCACACAGCCTCTAGCTCCTGTGACTGCTTTGACTAAAGTCTCATCCTGCTGAGTGCACTTACATTTGTTTCACTCAACCACCACGGTCTCCTCTTTGACAAAGACAACCTGAGTACCACTAACCTGGTTCTGTCTGCTCCTAAACTTCTTATTTCTCCCTCTCTTCCCTCTCAAGCTCTCCAATCCTTATTCCTTGCCCTTGACACTGCCTCTGAGTTCCTTTTTCTTTTCTGTACATAAATGTTACTATTTAAGATGTGGCCTTGTTAAATGGCTTACTGATTGTTTGTAACATTGTCTACTATGTTTTTGTACTTAATGACGTGTAACCTTTGTAAAAGAGCCTTGGCTCAAAGGTATTAATTCCTAGAACAATAAACTTCAAGCAAACTAGTTATTCACCAGCTGCCTTCCCTACCTAACACTGACACTGATAGGATTCTAGTAACCCCAGGGGACTGGGTGGTTACACAAGCATAAACCTAATAACCTTTCACTTGAAGGTACATTAATTACTGCTACTACCACTGTAGTGAACCAGTTTAATGTGAGCTTTATCAATCTAACTAGTTACTTATCCCAACTTCCTTCCAGTGAGTCAGACAGCCCTAACCACTCCTCCAACAGCTGGTCTAACAGTTCCTTCTGCAACCCTGGACAACCTCCTTTCTATTTTAAAACAATCTCTCCTGGTAAGATCTATAAGCTTCCTCATTCTCTACCTAATAGTGGAACTAGTAGTGGTGGACTAAACCCCCATTTCATGAAACTAACTGCTCCTGCCATTGCCTGATCTCTATCAACAATATTTAATCTCTTACTCATCTCAGAAACTTTACCTTTCATCTGGAAGGAATCCCTTGTTGTGCAAGTACCCAAAGTAGGAAACACCTCACTTGTCAAGAATGACTGACCAATTCTCCATTCTGAGTGTGCTAAGTATGCTCCTTCACACAATTGTCATTTTACAACTTCAAGTCATATGTAAACAGGTACAGCCTCCTCATTCCTGAGCAATTTGGTTTTAGGAAGGGGCACAGTACTAATGCTGCTCTAATCAGTTTAACTGGCCACACTTTCAATGGTAACCTCGCAGGAGCAGTCCACAGATTCTTAATAACTAAACTACCAAATCTTGATATCTCACCTAAGGCCACCTCCTGGATTGGTAACTATGTTTTAGGTAGATCTCAATATGTTACACTTGGAAACATACTTTTTGCTATTCAGCCCATAAAGTATGGGATACCACATGGATCTGTCCTTGGCCCTCTTTTTTCCTTGTTTTTAAACAATCTCCCTCTAGCCTACAATAACTGTAACACTCTCCTATGAGATGATGATCTCATTATTTTCCATAGCTTAATGTCACTGACCAGTACTGACCAGTCCCTTCTGACCAGAGGAGAGGGAAGGTGGTTGGAGGACTTGGCAGTGCACACTGCCTTAACCTACATATGGATTTTTATTCCAGCAGCAGAAGGATAGAAGAAGCAGCTGAGGGCCTGGAAAAGGCAAATCCCACACTCACTGTAAAAGCATTAGTGCTTCAGGGGAGATCTGTGCCGGGATCAAGGCAAACTTACTGTAGTGCACATTACAGCTGTGGAATGCATGCCTTCACTGACTAATTTGGGCAGGACACCCCTTTCTTTCTGTGAAGGACTGAAGGCACACAGTTTACTAATGTTAGTTTGCTTTCTCATTGCTTACAGGGATAGATATCAATACAGTTCTGTGGCTATTTATGGGGATACAGATGGCTTACTGTTTGCTGCTGCTTTCCATTTAGGTTTCTAGCAAGAGAAACATAAACAATATACTTACAACCCTTTTTCCCAAACAGCAAAAGCTGATTGTTTTCTTTTTCCACAGCACATTGAAGTGCTTAGGGCTCACCCTTCCTCCCCATCCCACCCACCCCAGGCTAATCCAACATTATAAGTGGACAACCAGGATACAGATTTCAACTTTCTTCTTCATGACAGGACAGAAGAAATTACAGCTACACCATATAGTCACTAATAGATATATTTGGGATTGTACTCTTTCATTGCAGCAAAGCACAAATGAGGGGGAAGAAAATCCATAGAGAAGAAGGAGAGAGAAATAAATCAACAGAACAGAGGGAGGCTAAAGGGGACCAAAATATAGTCAAGAGTACAAACAGTACAGAAGATTGTCACTGGTAGCAGGGCGCACTGTAAGGCAGAAGTAAAGCCTACATAGCACAGGGACTAGACATAGTTAATACAGGCAGGGAAGATGCAGGCAGTGGTGCAGTGCAGTGGGTGCAGGGCAGCAAATTACAGGAGAACATTCTGGATGATGCTGTGCTGCCTCATCTGCAGGCACCTCTCTGGGTTGAGGGAGGAGGTTGCCTGTCTCTGAACCAGTTTGGCCAGGATTTAGGGGACCTCAACCCCCACCTAGAGGCCACTGTATCTGCAATCAAAACCCGCAAAGGATGCCCAGGAGGAGGAGGAGTGGTTGGACCACAGTGGGCTCAGGGATGGTGCAGGAAGTGGGTCAGAAGTACATCCCCAATCAGTGCAGTTAAGAAACTCCTACACTGTATTGTAGAAGCAGGAATGTCCAACAAGAGCTCCCAAGGTTGTGACCAAGGAGAATGGGTGGGTCCTCCAAGATGGACACCCATGGGAGGGGAAGTAGAGAACCCCAGAGGAAGAAGAAGCTACTCCTGGTGGGGGACTCAATAGTCCAGAGAGTGGAGTTAGGGGCAACTAGCAGGGGAGAGAGGGAGGTTATCTGCCTTCCAGGAGGTATAGCATGGAGGGATGGAAAGCAAAGCCATAGGATTGCAAAGGCAGTAGTAAGGATGGAGGAACCTGTGGCAAGTGACCTGGCAGGGGATAAGGTGGAGCTAGGCAGAATTCAGGAGGATTTCAGGAAGTTGGGGCGATGACTAAAGCAGATTTCACACTCTGTCTCCTTCTTGGAGGTACAACACTACATGTCCATGGCAGGAGGGAGTCTAGGACACTCTGCATCCAGAAATTCAACTCCTGGTTAAAGGAATGGTGTGGAAAGGAGGGGTTTGGCTTCATGGAAGACTACAGTCCCACCTGGAGGGATGTAAACCAGTATAAGGATTATGGCCTACATCCATCTGGGAAGGAAACCTTAGTCCAAAGTGAAAAGTTTCAATGCTTCAGCAGCAAGCAATTAAACTGGCCATGGGGGGTTCTAGGAAGGTCAGCAGACTTCATATCCCCCCATGAGCACATGTTCTATGGGGTAGTCAAAAAGAAGATCAGCAGAGGGCACAATTAGACCTAAAGAAAGGGGACAGGGAAGACCAGAGAGGAAGAGTGCTCAGAGCAGTGAGAGGCACATGTCAACAAAGCAGGGGAGAAAAACCACATCCTGGAAAGCCATGTGTTCTAATGTCCAAAGTCTGAGTAACAAGATGGGGGACCTTGAGATGGCCATGTCAGAATCAGACCTTGACATTGTGGCTATCACAGAGACCTGGTGTAATGATAAAAACAGCTGGGAAATGGCTGTACCAGGTTACAGTCTATTCAGGAGAGACAGGACAGGTAAGGGGGGGAGGAGTGGCACTTTATGTGAAGGATAATATAAAGGCCACAGAGATTCAAGGGGAACAGGTTGAGGGGGAGATAATGTGGGTTAGGCTAGAAAGAAGAACGGGGTCAGCCATCCACACAGGGGTATTATACAGACCACTAGCCCAAGGGGAAGAGATAGATAAGGAGATGATTCTAGCTATCCAAAGGATGGCGCAGAGGGGGGAGGTATTGCTGGTTGGTGACTTCAATATACCAGACATGGAATGAAACCTCCCCCACAGCAGCATCAACCAGGAACAGGTTTATACTGAATTCCCTACAGGGGGCTTTCCTTAAGCAACTGGGGTCAGGGGTAAGGGGCAACAGACTTCTAGGAAAACATAAACTGAACTTACAAGCTCAAATGGGCAGACTGGGTGGGCCATAGGACCTTATCTGCCGACACTGTCTATGTATCTATGTATCTATGTAACTGATCATAGAACCCACACAGAAGATGGTGATATTGGAATTAGTGCTCACAAATGGGGACTGTGTGACAGGGGTCACAGTTGGGGAGCACCTGGGAAACAGTGATCACTGGTCAGTAGGATTTGAGATAACTGAAGGGGCAGAATCCAGCCACACAAGAGTAAAAATCCTTGACTTTAAGAAGGCAGATTTTAGAAAAATAGGGAATTGCTTAAAAGAGGCATTGGCTGGCACAGGGGAGAAAATAGGGATAGAGGAACAGTGAGCAGTGATCAAATCCGGGATAACAATGGCAACACAACTCTGTGCTAAACAGGTTAGCAAGAGGAAGAGGAGACCATTATGGTTTTTGAAGGAGGTAGCTGAGAAAGTTAAAGAGGAATTGTGATAAACAAGGTTTCTTAATGTCTGCAAGTCCATAAAAAGCTAATTTGAGTGAGCCATTGTGTTTATCTGTGAGTCTTTGCAGTCCTCAGTTATTCATATGTAAATCAGCCTGTAATTAACGGCTGGGGCAGCCATATGTTTTAGGCTCCTGACAGGAAATGGTGTCACCGAGGATTAGTGATGCATCAAATTTTAATTTTGCCAACAGAGTGCCGGCAAAGTAGGCAAATTTGAATCGCAAAGCACTTTGTGAAACTTTCCAGCAGAAGGCTGAATTTCACCTAGGTGAAATGTCACCTTCCGTCAGCAAAATTTTGCCTTCCGCAGCAAAATTTTGCCTTCTGTCCACTGGCAAAATTTCACCTTAGACTAGGGTATAAGTTATAATAAGTAGATCCTTGGTGGCTAGTGGCCCCTCCCCCCACCTGTCCCTCATGTAGAGAAAATCCCTGGTGGCTAGTGTTCCCTTCCCCCACCTTTCCCACATCCACATGTAATAATGTAAATAATTAATGTATACATAGTGGCTTGTGGTCCCTCTCCTTCACCTGGTAATTACCCACCCACCGCAGAAATGTACAGTAACACCCCCCCACCTGCATCCCTCTGTATGTCCTCCTTATCCTGTTAAAAAAATAAATCTCTGGTGGTCTAGTGGTTTTTGTAAATTTTAAACCCCCTCCTGATCCCCACTTCCCATAAATCCCTGATTCCCTGGTGATCCAGTGTCCCCCCATCCAGCCTCCCCAGCAGCCAGATGTCCCTGCCTCAACCCGCTCCCACCCCCATCCTAAATCCCGGCAGCAGCAGACCAGCACAGCCCTCATCTCTCCTCCATGGCCGACCCGCCGACTGAGCTTTCAATGATAACCACATAGCAGACAGACTGAACAGATACTTCTGCTCAGTCTTTACAGAGGAGGAGGCAGGATATGGGCCAGAAATGAGTAGGGAGGGGTGGAAGGGCGTGGAAATGGACACAAGTCCTTTTCCAACTGAAGGGTCCTAAGGGAACTGGAAGCAATTAGAGCCGATAAATAAGGCTATGGGGCCAGATGGGGTACGCCTGAGGGTACTGAGGGAACTAAGGGAGGTGGTGGCGGAACCTCTGGCAGTCCTTTTCAGCCTGTCATTGGAAACAGGGGAGGTACCCAATGACTGGAGGAGAGCTGATGTAGTCCCTCTATACAAAAATGGAAACAGAGTGGAAGTGGGGAACTACAGACTGGATTCATGAACACATGGGATAGACATTGGGGGATCCTAGTAGTAATGGGTAGGAGACAACCTAGTTCCAGGGAAGCATGAAGAAACACAGTACTAGCGTTCACGGGCAGACTAGGTGGGCTGAAGGCCCTTATCTGCCAACAACATCTATGTATGTATCAGTTTCTCTCAGAACTTCAATAATGACTTTTCCTGCATCCAAAGTTGGTTCCCAAGAAACAGAGATGGGGGGCACTGAGTTAGCATGGTGGTGCTGACAAAACACAACAGACAGAAAAAAGGGCTGTGTATGTCACTTCATGAGATGTTACAACATTTTTTAAACCACATAGCAAGTCCCCAGTAGAGGTTTGTAAACCTTTTCTACCTTGTGAAGTGTTCATTGGGAGGGTAGTTTTCTCTGACTGCTTCCTGAGAAACAAGGTATGACTCAGTGTCAAAAAGACTAGTTCCATTCTCTTTGGTTCTATACCAAATCTCTACAAGCAGTCCTGCCCCCACTCTCCACCTAATTTTGCCTACTCTCTTGGTTGGATCATGGAGCAGATACACACCTTCAAATACCCATGAATCACACTTAACACCCCCACCCCAACCTACCTGGACCACATTGATTCTCTGAGAAAAAGAATTCACCAAAAATTGCATTTAGTGGATAGATTAAAGAACTTCATGACACCTGAAGCCCAGTTCACTGTTGCCAAAAGTATTATGCTGTCTATACTGGATTATGCATCTCCCGTTTATTTCCAAGTCACTGTGAAAGTCACCTCCCAGCTAACCACAGTTTACAACAGTATATGCTGACTTGTCTCCTTGTCCCCCTTTAGAACACACAACTGTGACCTTAACAGTAACCTTGGCTGGCTGGCCTCACTAGTGCTCCAGGACTTCACCCTCTGATGTCTGATTTGTAAGTCACTATGCTCTCCTACCCTCTCTCTAGATCATAGATATTCCTTCACTACTTTTTCCTTCAGATAACTTCCAATTAAGTACCACTTGAGAGGGGTATGTGGGAATTAGCCCATGCTACCTAGCTAGTCTTACCCATGGGGTCACTGGTTGGAAGAGCTCATGTAATTTAATTACATTATTATAATCCTCCTTGTGCTGTAGTACCTGTTTGCAATATTCTTTCATCACGGCATCCAACCCTCTCATGACCCCACCAGGCTTATGGCCTTGCAAAACACCAACGTACCACATGATGCCAGCTGAGATAATCTTGCAGATGCATCAACTACCAACCACTTCAAATCCAAATAACTACTGAGTTTATTTTACTGATAGGAGAAATTTTGCCCCACTTGGCCTAAGACTCTGATATACTCCCAATGACAAAAAAACTGGAGGAGACAGCACCACAAAACCTCAAAGGAGCTCCCCAGCTAACCTACATGAAGGTCAGTCCCAGTCATGTGCTCGTCACTTTAGCTGAATGCTGAAAGACTGAGGGATTGAATGAGGCTTAAGACATCTCCACAAGGATTCAAAAGAGGTAGGAAGCCTAAACTGCACCATCTAGAGCTACTGCATCCTAAGCTGGCATGGCAGAGATTTTTGGAGCCTAATAGTTCACTAAACTTGCATGATTAAACACTGAGGGCTAATCCCACACCTACTGTTCATAGCCTACTATCCCTAGCCTTGTCTAAAAAGCTGAACTTGAAAGACTGCCACTAGAATTTACCATCTGGAACAGAGCAGAATCTTGATTCTCAGGTGAATACAGGAGGGAAAAGGGGAGATCATTGCTGTATAGGCCCTTTCTTTACTCTGCCCCTCCTGGATTGATCAGTACTCCCCAATGCATTGGGCAGCTTTTCTCCTATCCCAGTGCATTCCCCATCTCTTCCATTAGTTTGACTTTCCCTTCCCCCCCTAAGGATGGAATCCTTCTGGCAGTGAGGGAAGGTAAGAAAGGGTGGGGGAAGGTCACTTCCTGCAAAACAGGTACAGTGGAGATGGGGCTGTCCTCCAATACACCTCCTGCTGCAGTACGTGGTAGAATGGAACTTATTTTAAACAATCAGACGTACTGGCTTTATCTGGCTGTTTCCCTTTCTATGCCAAACATGACTATTATCAGGGGTATGTGAGTAATGTATCAATTCCCAGATACCACTAATAATAAACTGGTCAGTCTGTGGTGCATGTGACTCCACTCACTCCCTCCCTGTCATGTACACCTTTCACTCAATCATGCATAAAATTGACTGCTAAACCTGCTGATTGCATGCTGCAAGAAAGGGGATGACTGGACTAGCCAGTATTTTTACTAATGTTCCCAAAATTCATGGGATTGATAATCGGGAAGGAGGCTAAACATTGATTATCTTTGATGATGGGATGTTGGGTTACGGGATGGGAGGATTTCAGAGATGGTGTTCGCTCCTGGCACTGTGCCAGAAGGCAGCATACAGTGTATATACAGTATATATATATATATTTTTGGAAAACTCAATTTGGGAGGATGGAGGAGGAAGAAGTGAAGGGCAGGAGATGGCTAGGACTAGAGAGGGGTGGCTAGTGGACTAGTCCTGGCCACTTGGGGAGGTACTGTATATATACATATTTTTTTAATTTGGTCTTGGCAGCTCAGTACTAAATATAAAATGCTAAGGGGGTCCATATACAAGTATTCAATCAAATGTTCAGTTGAAGGTATTTGCACACCCTTAGCTGTTAGGGTGGTATGATCAGCAAATTGAGACTTGGAATTTAAATTGTCTGGGTGAGGACAGCTACTACTTCTACACCCACTAGCAATTTATTTCTATCACTGTTCTGAGCCGATTGATGCTCAACATGAATTGCTCTTGGATTTTCCTAAGATGACCACATAGTCTGAAAATAAAAATGTTATTATTCTGAATATATATCTTCATTTATTTGCAAATCTTTAGTCTCGAAATAGCAAGGAAAAACTCAGGGGAATACATTAGCTGCTATTATTTATTTAAAAGTTTGGTGAACGGGAGAGGCACCCATATACTAGACTTCAACAGTTAAACTTTATCGCACCACACACTTTATGTACTATTGAGATCCACTACCTCTTGTGACTGAGGTTTCCACCACATTTACTATCTCTAATGTATCTGTGGTGTTCTTGGTTCTATTGCAGTTGATGCTATGCCTGTTGGTGCACCAATGACTCAGGATATGCATGAGTGACATGTACCCTGGACATGCAGCTCCATGCCATGGACAGACATGCGGTGGCTGGCATGCACATACATTGGTCATGGAATGGCGTCTGTCTGCGGCCCCACCTCTCGACAGATTGGTGCACATGGGGTGGATCAGATGACACAGGTGGGCATCCAATCAGATGCTCAACCTGATCTACCTGTGGATCTTCTGCTTTGCATGGAGCAGGGCAATGTGGGATGGTGCAGGACTGGAAAATGAAAATCGATTGGTAAGTGTCCAAATGACTGCTCCAAGCCCTGCCTGCTTAGCCAGAGGGCTGGAGCAACACAGAAGGGGTGGGCTTTTGTCCCACAGCCTGTGGGACTTCTTTGGGTGGCATGCAACAAATATGGCAGGTTCCCTACTGGCATATCCTGCATCCCCCTTGACCAGCACTCTGCACCTGCTTAAATGGTGCAGAGTGCAGGCATACCCCCAGATGCACCCCTGAACTGTCCGTACATGTGGCTGGCGAACAGCTAGGGAATCCAGTATGGAATGGTCATGTATCTCTTCTGTGCATGCCGTTGTGGGTCTGCAAGATCCCCAATGCATGGTTTAGCAACTTAGAGATGAGTTCACGCCCCAGTTCTGTGGTACATAAGCACAACACTTCTTGATGCCTGTGGGCCAATGTGCTCAGCTTTTTGGTTTTTTATTTGTCAGTTGATCAACTGTAATCAACATTATCATGTCTTGTATTGTTGTATTACCATTTTTTGTATTATCATATTGCCACTGTTTGTACTGTACATGACTGTACCTGAAAATATGAATCTTTTTGCCTAGGGTACTTACCTGGAGAACAAAAACAAACAAATAACCAATATGTTTTGTTAGGGCTAGTTAGCAAATCTCAACAGTCGATATTGAGAACACATAGAAGAGTGGGTGTTGACCTTTTCCCATAGAAAAAAACACTAGGAACAGGAGGTGTTACATTCTATTTCTCAAAAAGAAAGAGTGGTGTGGTTTCTGAGTGTTTGTTGTCTCTGTTTGTAAGAACACTTATGCAGTCAATGGGGTGTCTGCACAAGGGCTGCATTAGGGAGCAGTTAAATTGTTGATAATGCATTAAATGTCTGTGAACAAGCACTGCACATCTTTTTTTTTTTACAATTTACCAAACTTTATTAAATTTTCAAGAGTACATTAAAAAAACCTAAACAAAGCACAACCTCCAAGAGACAGAGAACAAGCATACAGGAATGGATAAAGGTAACAACCCCAAAAAAACCCAAAATAACCCCCCCACCCCGCCACATCCCTCAGAGTACACCAGCAGACCAGCGATTGCAACCTGACCTAGTAAGAAAAAAACGTTAGTTATTAACAGGGTGCCCAGGTGGGGACACTGTGCATCTTTATGAAGTTGTAGCATGAGGTAGTATGCACATGCCCAGGAGCAGAATTGCACTGATGCTGAATTAGCAACGTTGACAATGTAAGCCCGTAAGTGGTTGCAGTTCTGCGAGTGTGCAAACAGAGAAGGACCAAGATGTAAGAGGTGTGATGCACACTTGATCACAGGGTCTGTATGCAGCTCCAGGCAGGAAACTCAAACTAAGAAGCAAAGAGAAAGCTGTACACTTGACCCTTCACTCATTCTTAAATACAGGATTTTGAAGGCAGTAATGCTGGTTCAATAGTTACATTTAATAGTGAAACAACAGACCAAATATAGACTGCTAAACATCTCTTATTCACAGTGTTTTACTCACCTTTAGTGGCAGACCACCTGACAACACTTGTCACCAACCCCAAAAATGGCTGGGTGTAGCAAAAATGGAAGAAGCCCCCCCCCAAGGAGTTTCAAAGCTGCTCAGCTGGTTGGCTCAAACAAAAGGATCCCTAGGAGACTAGAAGCCATCATATTGGCAGTGTAAACAAAAGAAGCCCATCTGGAGCTATGTTGCCATTGCAAAGAAGCCCCTCCGATCTTGCCCACAAGCTCAGAAGGGATTTTCTGCAGATTGTAGCTGCATTGCTTATGTCCTTGGGCCTAGCAGGGATTTTCTACAAATGGAAACTGTGCTGCTTGTATCCTTGGTTCAGAAGACACTTTCTAGAGCTGGCAGCCATGCCAAAGTCATGCCTGGGACTGGGAGGTGCATTTTAAGGTGGCACAAAAAAACAAAATAAAAGCCTATCATCCATGGGTTGGGAGCCACATTGCTGGGCACTGCAAGTAAGAGAAGCCCTCTGGGGTTGGGAGCTTCCATTCTGGATGGCAAAAACTATAGAAGCTCATCTGCATATGTCTTGAAAGTTGGGGAGACTTTTACAGATGGTGTCCATGCACTTTGTGTCACTAGGTCCAGTGGTTTTACTTATGATTTACATGAAAAAGGGCAGTTAGGGACAGTGAAAGGGATCAAATTCTCCCAGTATGAAAAACTGCAGGGTATGGCGACTGGCTGGGAAGCTTTTGGGAGCCAGGAAGAGGAAGCGAGAAAATGTTGACTGGGACAAAAGACGAAATGGAGAGAGAGAGAGGGAGAGGGGGAGGGAGAGAGAGAGAGAGAGAGAGAGACACACACACACAAAGCAGCCAGAAAGGGTTCCATGTCATAAGGGTGATCGAAAACTAGTGAGTGTACATCGCCGAAAATGAATTTCAGGTGATGCATATGTGCTATGAGGCAAAAGGCACCAAGAACCATAGGTTTGGTTTTAATGGGGGCTTGCCCCTGTACCCCCTCTGCATTGGGCTTTGCCCCAAGCACCCTCTACTTATAGATTCTCAACCCAGGGGCGTTGCATGTCAGAGGGGGTGAAACACTTAAAAATGGAAAGCCACCTGTGGGAAACAAAAATTTGTGCTGCGCCAGACCCAAACACTGCACCTCCCAGCTGACCACCCTTCCCACCACACTAGCAGACCAGCTCATCAGCTGTCCACCACACCCCTTCCCACATGCCATCCCCACCCTGCCTCTCCCTCCCCCATGTGTGTTTTTGCGTACTTCCTGTCGCTTTATTGGCACACCCCAGCATCTAGTCGCCCAGGTAGCCGTGAAGACAAATGGCATAATTGAGTCACTCTTTTTGTAGGCACCAATTTCAGTTGCCTTGTTCATGTGTTACACCAGAACGTGACAGGGGAAATTTAGCAGTGAAAGGTGAGAGTGGCAGCATGAGGCAATTGATGGTACAAGTGATAGAAATGGGAAAAAAGAAGAAGAAGATTGACATAAAGAATGTAAAGAACAGAGTCAACAAGGAAATAAATGTACTGTAAGTGACAGAAACTCACGTAGACAAAAGGTGTTCAAATAAAGCACCTGTATGATATGACGATCTGAGTAAAACCAGTTTGTGAGATAGGAATAGACAAAAACAAGTCTGAAAAGCAGAAAAGAGTAGATTATACTGTAAGTCAGAGAGCAAAGCTGTGCCCATACAGCAGCAGCCCAGAACATGGAAGTAAAGAACACAGAGGGAAGAATGAAAAGACCACTGAGAATGAAAGGGAGACACAAAAGAGTGATGGAGTACCTGGCTATATGCTCACCTAATGTATTGTTCATGGTGCAGAATGGTGCAGAACAAAGGTACCGTGGAAAATGATATATTAGATAATCTGAAAAGATAAGGTGTATGTGGTGGGGAGTTCCTTATTAAAAATGTATTAAGGTTACATTTATTCAGTGAACTGAACAGTACTAGCAATTACAAGACTAAGTCATGACATGGGGCTCAATCTTTAGAGCCCTGAAATTAACAGAATTGACAGAATTGATGCAAGGGTCATCATATGTCAAAATCTGTGTTAGACCTGACTTTCAAATGCATGCTGCATCAAAATCAGGTGCTCTTACGCCAAACTGGACCTGCACCAGTCCTGCACCTGACATGAGGGTGCATCATGGTGGAAGGGGGCTTTCGCCACCACAGTGCTGTAATAGCCCATATGCTGGGATTTTCAAAGGCTCCCAAATGTTGCATGGCTCAATGGCAGTTAGACCAAACAGAGCTGGTCTAACTGCAGGATGTGCAGACATTTGCCATAGGAGCCGGACAGTCAGGGTGCATGACATGGGCACCATGGGGACATCAGCTGAATTGCTTCACTAGTCACATACCCAGACAATACTGAAGCTCTTCAGCCAGCAAACTGAGGGGACCAGTCCATAACCCATGTGCTACTGTCTGATCTGTCAGACACATACTGACAAGCAATGTCAATATCGCTGTTACCAACATGCTGATAACCCATCCAGTTGCTTGGTCCTACACAACATGTATTGGCTTAATTTATGTGGTTTTGTACCTCACCTGTATGTCCTGAGTAGTAGCCTTTTTAATTGATATCCATTGATACCTTCAGTTATAATATTCTAAAAGCCTTATATGCCTCTTGTAAATGGCATTTCATATGGCATATTATCAGAACCATTGCAATGCACTGTGGAGCTGCACTGTGCAGACACTCTATAGTTGCTTTTCCATTATCGAAAGCAGAATCCTAGTTAAATGGGAGAGTGCGGTGCCATTCCCTTGCATTGCAGTATATATGTTGGCATGTGTTCTGCATATTTCTCTTCACTTGCTGTGCACCACCCGCAACCGCCCTCAAACTCCTCCCATGCATCACTTGTTTGATGCATGGGAGTGATTACGGCAAACTGTAGGAGTTTGGCTCCAGGACCACACCTGTACAAGAATTGGGTGCAGGGTCCTTGGCACATCAGCACTGTATGCAAGCTATTGTTTGCTGCAACTTGCATTGATCTAAGGCTGGTTTTGGAAATCGAGCCGCTATCTTTAACTTTGCAATTGTAATATAAAATATCGTGCCATCATATGACCAGCCTTGTTGTCACAAGCCATCTTTCATTTTATTTTATAGGTCATTTACCCAGGATAACCTAGTTGAGTTGCAATATTTCATTTCAGTAATATCCTGCTTCTTATTAGGGAAAAAGCAAACAAAAGTAAAAAGAGGTCAAGACTTGCTCAGGGTCATACAGTGTGCCAATGATTTACTTTTTTAAATGTTTCACCAAGCAGTTCTGCTAAGCTGAACATCAGCTGTTTCCAGATGCCTTCTGGGGGATGAGAGCTGTAGAAATTGATGAGGGGTGTGGGCATGGGGCAAGGGCTGTGGCTAGCTGCTTCAAGATGGTTGCAGGAGAGTTTGCTCCATTTGAGTTTTGCTAAATTTCAGACTTAGCCGAAAGAAACCTGTGATCTTATTTTGTCGTTAGTCCTCTTGCCAGTAGCTCAAACTGCCTTCAAATACATTCAACTACTTTCTTTTTATTCTGTTATTCTGTCCCTCCCCCACTCTGCCACAACCCCTAACTACTGGGTGACCTCCTAACCCCACCTGTGCTTTACCTGTCACTTACCTTGCCTCCTCTTACCCTGAATAATTGGGGAACTGTCCCTGACTCCCAACCAAAGGTACTCAGTTCCAAGAGGCAGTGAACAGTCTGCACATTGAGGCCCAAGAATGCCCTGCTTCATCCTTGATGCCTGCCAGAAGTTTCCCTTGTTCTTTCCTTCCCTAGGAAGATCAATGTTGAGTGCTCAGTGATGCAAGCACACCATCTCATGACTGCACTTGTTCAAATCCAGTCGGCATCTCCCTCCCACTTTGCACCGCACCTGTTGTACCACCACCCCTGGTCAACCAGGTGGTGGTAGAGCATCACAGTCTGCAGCCCTCTCTCCCTTAATGAGGAGGATAGCATACTCTGGAATGCTTGATCCTCTTCCCTGGCTAGCCCTTCAATGTCTTGGGATCTTTCCTAAATCCAGGTAGCAGCATCATAAGCAATAAACATGCATCTGTCCCAACAGGCCATAAAACAATTGGCTAATTAACAATTACACCTTGCAGTGCTGACTGTTTGAACTGGGTTTTGGAGCAGACAGAGTCTTTCAGGTACCGGGTCAAAACGTTGAATCAAAAACAACATGGGTAAAACCAGTGACTTCACAATAGCTAGAGTAAAAACAGGTACAGGGGCAAAACAGCTACAGGGATACAATGGTGCAGGTAAGGTTTAATGCTTTCCCTGTAGCTATTTGGGAACAGGGAGAAAGGTTCTGCTGTGGGGTGTGTTGCTGACAAGCTGCCATTGTATGGTGGGTAGGGCATAGGCAGTGGAGGTTGGCAGAATGAGATTACAGAGTGGTTTGAACCCGGGGGCAGGTAACTTTTTTTTTTTCCATCTTTTATTGGACTTGATCTAGTTTATCTCCCCCCTCCCAACTCAGGCTGGGTTCCACCTCCCCTTCCTAAGGATTCCCCCCTTCCCCTGGTTTCTTCCCATCCCAGAGTTGCCTCCCCCAGAGATTCTTATATTTAGATGGGGGGGTTAGGGACAAAGCCCCCCATAAAGGTGGACGTGGGAGGCACTGGTGAACACATAATGTACAGTAGCTGATTGTCTTAGTGGCACTGTTATAGGGCTCTGTGTTTTTTGCAGGTGCTGTATTTGTTGTCACTGGTTTTGGTGTGCAGTTTTTGACCCGCGTAGTTTTTTATACAACATTTTTACCCCATGCCACTATCCCACATTAGTGGCAGCTGTGCTAACTAAGGAAGTTAAGAACTCAAATTCTGAGGGATGGTAGGTCCTTTATTCTGGGCCAGATAGTTACATCTGGGTGAAGTGTGGAGGCATTCTGATTTGTCTTACTCTCTGCTGGAGTAACAGTGTGCGGCAGTTGTCAAAAATAATTATTTGAAAACATGTTAAGGAGTTGGAATGATTCTTTCCCTGGGTTGTTTACAATTACTCACTGAACTGAAGTTGATACATAAGATTTGTTCAACCTAATTATAGTAGACAGTAAATAGAAAGATTATTATGCTATGCTTGATGAATAATGTACTTTATCACATAAACAGTTCTTGTCTATATCGTTTTAGTCAGGCATGTTGGGATTTTCAAGTAAACCAAATAATATATTCTTTGTTTTTCAGAATGCATGTAGTGTGGCTTCCATCTCCACTTCTCTGTAGTCTGAACTTCTCTTTGAAATATTTTGTTTTCAGAAACTTCCATCTTGCATGAATCTGCAGGACATTTCTGTTAAAACTATTTTCTTTAAGAACATCTGACACTCCTTTAAAGATCAGAGCAGTCCTTTGATGTTTACTATCCAGCTGTTCAAGAACATTATGAGTAACAATTACAAAAGGCAAGTCAGTTTCTTCATTGCTTCACTCTTTCAATTTCTTCTCCCATTCCATTGTCATTTTCAAACTTCCTACTGCTTTAATAAGTAAAATTATAAAATGCAATCCTTATGAAACCCCCTGACAGAAAACATAAAACTGATGAAAAATGTTGCAAAATAGAAAGAAAACAACCTTAAGCAGTTATAGTTCATTATGAGGAAAAAAATGAGCCCTGAATTCAGTCACTACAGCACATGTGGAGTCACAAATTGTTGGGTGAGGGTGGATTAGAGCCTCCCCATTGTGATCACAAATTCACAGTAGCATGTATAGACAAAAGAGACTGACTTAGTAGGCAGGGGGATCATTTCCCCCTGCAACAAAGACAGAATGCAAATTTGGCTTTTCAGATGTCACTAACTCCTGATTAGCAACATCTCCAGACTAGTATTAGTGGTACAGCAACAGCCACATGGCACTATGCCATACATAGATGCTCTGGACAGAGGGGCCACCACCTTAGTTTCCCACCTAAACTGCCCAACCCATACCTTTAGATACACTTGTGGGCCAAAATATGTCCCTACTTGTATAATGCCATTCTGCGGTTCTTGGTGGTCAAGTGGCCCCTTTTCTAACCTCAGTGCAAATGCAATCCCTGGCATTGAGTTTATACCCCCTTCTAAGCCCCTTGCCTTGATTGCATACAGTACAATGTTGGTCACATGGCAGTCTCAGTCCCTAGAGGTTGGTTACAGAGTGCAGCATGAAAACTGCCTGCCGGAAACAGTTCTACAGATGGGACATTCCACAACTCTTCAACTCTACAGGCATGTGCTGCCATGCTTTGAGAATTGCCCTGTAGTTCACCTGCTTGGTAGCCCCCTGCCCACACCTGCACATATCTGTAGATTAAATTATGTATGAGCAGGATGGAGTGTTCAACCCTCCTTTTGGAAACAGCGTAGTGGTAGAGGTGAGTTGATGCTGCAGTAGACTTTAGCAGATCAGGTAGAAACTAACAATTTCCACCATACTTCTCAATCTCTTGTCTTTGAACTAAGGGGCAATGAGGGACACTGACCCTCATAAGAAGGGTACATCCTAAAACAAGGAGATATTGCAGAAGCTCAGAACACTGTGGAAACCATTGTGTTTTTTTTTTGTACAAAGTTTATTTTTGATTTAGCATCTGATGATATTATGAGTTTCTGCTTTAAAGTCTGAATTTACAGTACCTTCTTTGTGTGGACAGCACATTTTAAATGAGGGATGCATGAGTGACAGAGCAAATTTGAGGGGTAAAATGAGGGTTGTGCCTCATAATCAGGAATGGTTGAGAGGCATGATGTCTTCAATGATGGGGTGTGGAGGAAGTTTCCAGCATCCATTTGGCACATCAATGCTTCCACCAGCATTACACTGCAGTTTTTAAAGAGATCACGTGGTACAGTGAACAGAGCTCTGTGTATGGTCCATGGCTTGAAGTAGCCAATCAGTGATTCCGATAGTTGTGTCCTTGTGTTATGCATGTCCTGGTGCCATTTTTCAGCTCAAATGTGGCAGTGGAGCATGTGTGGTAGTTCACTTGCAGTTCATCCAAAAAAACTTGTTTTTCTTCACAAAATACATAGAAACATTACATTTGCTGGAATAAAAGGACCACTTGATCCAGCCAGTCTGCCCTATTTGTCCTTGCTATTCTGTCCCAGCAGACCCTAACTGGTCTCTGATGATCCCACTTTTTATTAAGTAGTATGATCCTATGTCTATCCCATGTATGTTTGAAACCTCAAAGTTTTTGCCTTATTACCACTCGTGGCAGGCTGTTCCATGCATCCACCACTCTTTCAGTGAAGTAGTATTTCCTTACATCCATATTAAATACCCCCTTCTAACTTCATTGTATGCCCTCTTGTTCTGCTTCATTTTTTCATTTGAAACTGGCTCCCTACTTGTACCCTGTTCACTCCAGTGAGGTACTTGTAGGTCTCCATCATGTGCCCTCTCTCCCTCCTCTCCTCTCCTCTAGGGTGTACAAACTGAGATTATTCAGTCTCCAATCGTATGGTTTCCATTTAACCTATGTACCATTTTGGTTGCTCCCCCACGGGACTGCCTCTACCCTGTTCTTGTCTTTTCTGAGATGCGGCCTCCAGAACTGTACACAATATTTTATTTATTTAAATGTTTCACCAGGAAGACACACTGAATGACAAGTCGCTTGTCTCCCAGTGTGATCTGGGGGGAAGGGGTACAATAGGAATGAGACATTAAACATTCAAGTTATATAATCAACATTAACATACAGTCGTAAGGCAGGTGTTACCAACAGTGTTACAACAGTTTTGCACATAATATGTAGAAAGAGTGGACAATAACAAGTGCTAGGTTAATAAGTAAATAAGTGCTTATGTAAAAGAAAAGGGGGAAAGGGGAAGGGGGTGAGGTAGGGGTGGGGGAGGAGTTGTGTCCCTGGAAACCACCTTAGGATGCGAGGAACCCTGCAAGGGGACTAGGGGGATCAGAGAGAAGGGGATAAGGCAGTGTTCCAGAGAGACTCCTTTAGGATGGTGGAGGAAGGGAGTAGATGAGAGATACAAGCCCCTTGGTGGAGTAGGAAAGGGACCCATGAAGAGCACGTGGGGTCCTTTACATTCTGTAAGAGATCAAGGGAGGCCAATAAAGGGGAGCAATTTGGGGAAGGGAAGGAGAGCTAGAAATTGGGTGGGTATGCACAGGGTAAAATGAATGTGATGGTAGAGGGGTAGAGTTTGTTCAGGGCTTAGAGGAGGGAATTAAGGAGGGACATGGCAGGAGCAGCTAGGTGCAAGGTAATTATTGAGGGCAGAGATGATGGAGAAGACAGAGGATGAGTGCCAGATTTGAGGGGGGAGGGAATTCCAAATTTTTGGGAGGCAGTGAGAGTAACCGGATTGGCCAATTTGGGTGGATCTGTGGGGGACAACCAGGTACGGGAGTCAGTTAATCTAAGGGAATGGGAGGGTGGGGGTTTTATAAAGGATGAGGTGAGGTAGGAAGGGAGCTCACCCAACCAGTGCTTAGAGGTGAATTTAGCACAGTTGGAGAGTCTATTTGCAAGAGAGGGGAAGGATAGGGCATGATAACAATCACAGTGATAGGTGTGAGAGGGGGCATCCAGGGCAAAGTGGCAGAAGGAATTGAAGAGGGTGTCCAGTCTGGCCAGGGAGGTCTTAGGGGCAGCACCATAGAGTATGTCACAGGAGTCGAAAATGGGCAGTATCATCTTCTGAACAGGTTCACATCTAGCTGTGGGAGGGATGATATTCCAGGTGTGGTCTCTCCAATGATCTATACAGTGGTAATATTACCTCCCTCCTTCTGCTTAGGATACCTCTACCTATGCACCCCAGAAATCCACTGGCCCTGAAAACTATCTTGTCACATTGCCCTGGGACTTTGAGGTCATCAGATATTATAACCTGTAGCTCCCTTTCTTTCTTTGCAATTACAGTACTTCCCCCCTCTCACTTTATACTTAACTCTTGTGTTTTTTATGTCACAGATTCACGATTTTACAAAACTTCAAGCTTCCATGCCCTGGACTATTCCTCAGGTGTTATATGGTCACATCTCATGTTCTCCACCGCTTTCTGAGTATCCACCCAGTTACAAAGCTTGGTGTCATCTACAAAAAGGCATACCTTCTCTGCAAGCTCTTTTGCAATGTCACTAATGAAAATGCTGAACAGGACTAGTCCCAGTTCTGAAGCCTGTGGCACCCTGCTGGTCCCTATTTCTTTATTAGTGTGAGTGCTATTTAACACCAACCTCTTCGACTGTCCATTAACCAGTGTTTGATCCAACTAGAAACTTTGGCTACCACTGCTAGACTATCTAATTTCTTGATCAGTCTGCTGTGTGGTACACTGCCAAAGGCTTTGCTGAATTCCAAAGAGGCCACATTTACTGCCATCCACTGATCTGTTTCCATTGATACCTAATCAAAGAAAATTTATCAGAATTATCTGACATGACCTCCTCTCATGAATCCATTGGTCTTATGCCCCCCCCCCCGATTAAATATATTACAATAGCCTTTCCTTTAACTGGATTTTCATTAATTTTTCTACCACTGATGTAAGACTTACAGGTCCATGTTGATAGCCTCTTCCCTTCTGCCACTTTTATTGAGCAGAACTACATCATTACTTGAGTGAGGAGGGAAAGAAGGTGTTGAAACAGAGGATAGAGGAGTACATAGAGGAAGTAGGGAATTTAAACTAGGAGTGGGGGGGTGGCAATTGGGCAAGAGAGATGCAGAGCTTACCTCCCATAACAGTGACAAAGGACAAATGGCAAGTACTATTGGTGATACCAGTAAAGGAGGGCAGGATGGGAGGGGGAAAGGGTGGAAGGGTGGAATTCTGGCCAGGTACCCTTTTACCACTTCCCCCATCCTCCCAAAGTCAGCCCTCCTGAAGTCCAGCACTCTTGTACCAGATTCCACTCCTTCCTTGCCCATATCCAATGTGAGCCATACTGAGTGGTGGTCACTCCCTGACAGCGGTTCCTCCACTGTAAGTTCTCTCACAAAGTCCCCATTTGCCAGCACAAGGTCAAGGGTATTCCCTAACCTGGTTGGTTCACTGACCATTTGCAGCAGGAAGTTGTCCTGGAAGGCATTCAGCAGTACCTGCTCCCTTCTGTTCCTGGTTGTTTGGGTACTCCAGTCCACTCTTGGCATGTTGAAGTCCCCCACAGTCACCACCCTACCCTTCTCGCAGGTCCTGCTGATCTGTCTCGCTAGTTCCCTGTCTAACTCCTCCATCTGAGATGGTGGCCTGTACACCACTCCCATTCTAAGAATCCTATTCTTGGAATCCTGGATTTGCATCCAAAGTGACTCCGTACTACCCTCCTCCCTTCCTCCCTTACACACTTCAGTCCTTCCTTCACATATAGTGCCACCCCTTCCCCAATCACCCTGTTCCTTTGAAATAACCTGTACCTGGGTACAGACAGGTCCCCAGTCATTGTATTGGGTGGCCATGTTTCTGTGATGGCTGCAATGTCCACCTCTCCCTCTGCCATAGAACCTGTAACTCTGCAGTTTTCTCCCCAGGCTCCTAGCATTAAGGGTAACCACCTTCCACCTTTCCCCCTCCCATCCTGCCCCCTTTCCTAGCATCACCAATAGTACTTGCCATTTGTCCTTTGCCACCGTTATGGGGGGGTAAGCTCATATGGTTTCCCAACCTGTGGTCTCTGCATATCTCTTCCCTAATTGCCACCCCCCACTGCTAGTTTAAATTCCCAACTTCCTCTATGTACTCCTCCATTCTCTGTTTCAACACTTTCTTTCCCTCCTCACTCAAGTGTAGTCTGTCCTTGGCATAGAAACTACTGCCTCCAGGTCCCTCCCACACCCCCAACAGCCCATACCCTTTAGCACAACACCAGGTTCTTAGCCATCCGTTAAATTCCTCTATTCTCAGTTTTCTTGTTGTGCTTGCCTTTGGCACTGGAAGTATCTCTGAAAAAGTTACTGATCTTCCTGCCCCCTCACATAATTGTGCTAGTTCCTCAAACCTCCTCTGGACTATATCTACTGTCTTGTCAGCCAGGTCATTTGTCCCAAGATGTATAATTAAATGAGACTTGTCCCTACCCCTTCTAGCATATTTCAGAACAGATTGTCCCACCCTTTCCGCTGTCATTCCTGGCATGGTCTCCACCCAAATGTGACTATGCCTCTCCCCCTTGCTACCCCACCTGACCTGACTCCTCTTAGTATTGAGTCCTCCAGCACTAAGATTCCAGCCCTCTTACTCCCTGCTTGCTTCCATTCATCTCCCTCCCTCTCTCATTTCCAGCTCCTCTTCTTCCTCCTGCACATTATTTCCCCCTTTTACCCTTGTTGCAGTTCTCTGAGCAGAATTTCCCCTTGCTCCAGTTTGGTCCAGGCATTTATCAATTACTCCTCTAATTTTATCATTTCCCTCCTCCACCTTCTTCCTCTCTAGCAGTGCAAAATTATTTTCTGAAGACCTTTCACAAATGCCCGCTCCCTCTCTCTTCATAATAACCTGTTCTCTCCTTTCCACTCCATGACTTTTGCCACTTCTTCGCCTCCTCACAAGTCCCTATCTCCTCCTTCCATTTGTCTTTTGTCTCTGACCTGGTTTCCCAGCAGTCATTCTTCCTGCCTAGGCCCTTTGTCTCTGCTTCCTTCTTCTGGCCCTCTCTCACCACTGTTGGCTTAAATCGCCTCCTCATCTCCCTTCTTCCTCCCTCCAGTTTTGGGCTAAACCCACCCCCAATCTGCCTTGCCTGTTTTAGTTCCTCCTGCAGACCCTCAATCTCCTTTCTAAGTTTTTCTATGTGGTTGCACACTAAACATCCTCCCACACTCCAGGCAATTTTTAGAAAGATTGGTGCACTGCAGTTGTTGCAGCCTACCACCCTACCCATTGCTGTTGTTGCCCACCAGTGACCCCCACCCTTCCAGATGCAGGATACCAAACACTCCCCCAAGTCTCCCTCTCCCCTCTATCAGTGCAAAACATTCTTTTCTTTATTTCCCTTACCTCCTTTGTTGTACACATTTAGATATATTGAGCAACTGCTTTTTATATTCCTATCCTTCCTATCCACACTCAAAAAGAGGCTTTAAGTAGCCATTGCACAACCTTCTTCAAACTCCTACTCCTCCTTTCCCCAATGCAATATCAATGCAAAGAAGTAATAATGAAAGTTCCTAGATTTGCATTTACTTCCCTTCCACTGAGATAGCAGTCACCTCTTCACTTGCTGCTGTTCCTTTCCTGGATATCTGCTTCTGCTATGACAGGTGCATATCCTTTGCCCTTTTTGAGGAAGTGATGTCAGAACCCCTGGTAAAAAGGAAATGATGGACCAGGGATGGGAGCAGCCCAAGTCTTCCAGAAACAATCAGGTAGCTGAGGCCTCTGGTCATACCATTAGCACCCTTCTCCCACTCTGCACTAAAACTTTGCAGCTAGTGAAGTCAGCAACAATGAATCACAATTCTACTCAAAGCCCCCCCAAATAGGTTTGCTACCCAAAGAAACAGGTCTCTAATTCAAATAGCCTCACCAACAACACATCAAACTAGGCTTGGAATTAGAAGATATAGGTCTCCAATTCAAAGAAACAGATCCAGTTAAATCACACCAATTATATTTTAAAATAGAAGAAATAGGCCTCCACAAATGCAGCCTGCCACACAGTGAATCATCAAACAAATGAGCCCACTTATAGCTACCAAAACAGGTTTCAAAATTCCAACAGCCCCAAACAATACCCTGCTAGCCCCTTAGTAGTAAGAAAGGAAAGAAATAACCTTCTACCAAGTAGAATCCACAAGAAACAATGTAAAGACAACAAGAAGAAGTTACTGTACTGTAGATCTGATCCTGTCCCCCCTTCTAGTTCCTTCTCCCCTTCTGCCACTCCTTTGGCTATCCTTTCCTTTGTTTGCACTTTTGTTTGCCTCACTGCCCTCCCTACCTCCCTCTGTTTTACTTGGTATTTGTCCCTATCCTCCTCCCCTCTGTGTTCCTTTGTACCTCCTTAATGGCATCTTTTTTCCTTCACTTTCATTGCCACCTCCCTAGAGTGCCATAATGGCCTTTAGTCCTTCTGTGTTTACTCACATCTTTCAGACACAGACTGGTTGCATTCACGTGCATGCCTTAGTCTGTCTCCTTAGTTTCCTTACCCCACCCTGACCATCCACTTTGCTAAGTTTTTATAAGACAGCTTCCCAGTTGTTTGTCTGCCTTTCTAAAGTCTAGGATCCTCCTCCTCATGTGGTTTGCTTTTGTTTATTTATTGAAAAATTTGATTACCTAGAAAAGGACACTAAGTTGAGGCTCATTTCCATGTGTGACCCAGGGGATGGGGTAACAAAGGAGGACACTTGGTACAGTACAAGACAAAATACAATTATACACAGTGGGCTGGATATTCAAACTGCACTGGGCAGTGGCGCAAGCCTGGTCGCAGTGCAACTGGGCTGTGCTGGTGCCAAGACCAGGCGATATTCAACAGTGATGCGCCATGGCTCAGCACCATTGAATATGGCAAGGTCTGTGCACAGACTGCACATGGCACAGTGGCACTGTGCCAGTGCAAGCCACAGAGAGGGAGCATGGGGATGTGCCAGTGCAAGTGCAATTGCGCTAGGTGCATCACCTGTGATATTCAGCTGGGGCATGCAAATGAGGCCATAATCTATGCAAGGCACAAATGGATCCATTTGCATGTCATTATGTCCCATTTGCATGCGATGAACTGCGCATCCCGGCAAATTGCACCTGGCGCCTTGCCAAGCTGCGGTTGTCGGGTGTTTGCTCCCTGGTGGGCTATTGTAGCTCCCCTCCCATATGCTCAGTCGTGGGCAGTAGTTTGAATATGGTGAATCCTATGCCTGATCGTGGGCAGCAGTCAGAATTACTGTACTCCCATGCCTGATCATGGACAGCAGTTAGAAATACTGTACACCCATGCCCGATCGCGGGCAGTAGTACAGCAACAGTTAATCCTGGTGGTCTAATGGACCCCCCTCCCCGTATGCCTGATCACGGGCAGTAGGTAGAATACAGTCCATCCCATGCCCCATCACAGGCAATAGTTAGAATATGATGAAACCTACACCCAATTGTGGGCTGTAGTGTAGTGACACAGATCCCTAGTGGACTAGTGGCCCTCCCTCCCATATGCCCGATCATGGGCTGTAGTGTTGTTTTGGATACTTACCCTTTCCTCTATTTATTTTTATTTTTTTTATTATTATTTTCTCCCTACTTACTTACTGCCTCTGTGCCCTTTAAGCTCCTGATCTTCCTGTTCTGAGACAAGAATTTCCTATATTTCTCAGTAGTCTCCTTACCTTCTCAGAGTCAGACCTCCAGCAGCTAGGGGGGCTGGAGAGCTACTCTGTTCCTTCTAGGATGGCAAGATACATTACATTATAGCCATGGTAACACTTCGGATAAAACAAGTATGTTAGGTATATATGTGATAGTCACCCAACTCTTGTTCAGTAGGTAATGTATTGTAAGAAGGATCACCAGCAGCTATTAAATTTCTAAAGGATATTTTTAGTTAAATGAAACAGGTGGTCCAGGGTGGCCACCTGAGCTAGGCTAGTTAGGAGTTCAGAGTGGGAGGGTACCTCTGCTGAGCTCAATCTGCATAGTGACAGCCACTTTGTCTACATACTGAGTACTGCCAACCATCTGTGACCAGAGGGACCTATATGTGGGGAAGCTGAGCTAAGTCCCAGGAGAAACAGAGGGTTAGATAATGGAACAAAATAATCTAAAATTGCTGATGCCATCTGAACGAACTGCTTCCAAAAGGGTTAAATAATAGGGCAAGACCTCAAGATACGGAGAAGGTCTCCACCAGGGGAGTTACACCTCTGATAGTAATCATTTGGTAAAAGTTTCAGTGCATGAAGAACAGATAGTGTTCTGCACCAGGAATGGAGAATTTTATGCTGAATAAGTATGCTACATCTATCATTAAAAGTCCTGTGACAGACAGTCCAGCAGCCATTCCATTCCTCATCTGATATAGTAATTGCTAGTATACACTCCTATTTTACTTTGGAATTAAGACATTGTTGGGTATTTGATCCCTTGCTGTATGGTATATGTTACTGGAGGTCCCTCATTTATAGTGGAACAATTTACCAATGGGAGGGGGCATATGTGAGGGTTTAGAAGATTTTAGGAGATGCTGTATTAAGCTGCAAATTTTCAAAAAGCACCAACAAATAGATCTGGGGGTACCTCAAGTGCTCTGCATCTCCTGAAATATAGTGACCGTGCACCCATTATTACCCAGAATGTCATGGAGGTGCCAGATTCCTTTGTGTTGCCAAGATGACCAGAAGGGAGATATGTTAGTGATTTTAATTTCAGCAATATCCCACTGTGATGCTTGGCCAGCTGGTTCTGATAGCTCTATGATTTTTATAATATAAAAATGCGCGTTATTGAGTGTCTGTCATAAGACATCCTATACTCCTGGGATGACCCCCCCCCCCAGGTATCAGTTCAAAGGACAGAATATTTTAAACAGCAGATCTCTGTAAAGATCACACCCCTGTATCCCTCTTCTCCTCCAGTGAATACATATTCAGCTATCCCAGCCTCTCCTCATACAGCTTGCTCTCCAAACCCTGGATCATCTTTGTGGTTCTTCGCTGCACCTCCTTCAACAATTTGATGTCCTTCTTCGGGAACGGGCACCAGTACTGCACACAGTACTCCAGGTGCGGCCTGACCAATGACCTATACAGGAGCAGGATAACCTCCCTCCTTCTGGAGGAGATCCCTCTTGCAATTCACCCCAGCATTTTGTTGGCTTTTGCTGCTGCTTTCCTGCATTGAGCAGAGATGTTCATACTCCCCATAATGATCACTCCTAGGTCCTTCTCCTCTGTGGAGCTCCCCTACTGTACACACTCAAGTGATAATCCCTCCCCTGGTTCCTGTTAATAGTACAAAAAAAAGGTTAGTTAGGAAACCAATTAAAGTAGAGTTATTCCAACATATAAGAACAATGAGACAGGGGCCAGCTCAGTGGTGCTGAGGGTTGTGGCGCTGGACGCCACACCTCACGCCACACCAGTGACTCAAGTTCGGGAACAAGCTCAGGTGCCGGGGATTGGCAGGGGAGGGAAAGGATTGAGCATCTGTAGGACTGCTCTCCTCTGCCTGGGGAAGGATCCATGGCTTCTCCAGCGCAGTAGAGACCCCCTCCCGTGGACACCAGGGGTAATACTAGCACACAGCAACAATGTGGGAGTAGTGCGGCAGACTTCTATGGCAGCTGTGCTGATGTCATTGCATGACTGTACTCCAGGAGGTAAAAATGAAGGGAAAATCCCTAATCTTGGAGATACGCAATGGCACTATCATCCAGTGAAGCCACACTCCAATGCTGGGCCCCTCGCCTCACTAGGGCTGAGCACCCAACTGGCACTTTAGATTTTTTTTTTTTTTTTAGTTGTTTAACCAGATTCTAGACAGAGCGCCCTGGGATGATAGGGCTGCCGCACCTCGTGGGGTGCAGAGACAGGGTATTTTCCTGGTCAGTGTGGGGGTGAGGAGAATGGGTCTCAGGCAATAGGTAGAGCTCATAGTGGGGTGGAAGCCAGAGAGAGTTCCCCAAAGATCAGAGTATAGATTCTTAAAAAAATTAAAAACAATGAGACAAAATTGGACAAAGAATGATTCCGATGCTAAGACAGGGAACATAGATGAAAAGTTATTGCTAACAAACAAGTATCTAAAACAGTATTTCCAAAGTCGGAATATAAATCCTCAGATAAGGGGTAAACTCGCAACATCATGACACTGAGGTAGCATATGTGTTGCAAACGTCTTGCTACTAGGACCAAGTACTTCTATTATGACAAAATCCTTCTCTCCCTGGGCAGGGCACAGTAAGTAATCAGAGCACTAGTAAATTAAAAGAGTCTAGTAATTGAGGTTCCTTCCTGTGTGGAGGGGCAGACAGGGCACTCAATCATAGCAGCCTGTTGGAGAAGCTTGTCAGACCACCTATTTGGGTAAGAGTTGCTATGCTCCAGAGAGTGTCTCATTATGGGTTATTGGGTTTAATTATTTGTAACCTAAGCAGGAGAGGTGTAGGGAGGCAGCAGCTGTTGCCAGAGGTGGAGTGGTGGGAGAGCATGAGAGTCACAAGAGTTTTTCAGATCATAGATCCAAGACAGTAGGGAGAAGCAGAAAGAAGAGAGGAAATTCACTTGGGGGGGGTCACCAGTTCCTAAAATGTGAAATCCTTAGATTCAGAGTTGTGCTGTATGATTTCCCATAAGCTAATGAATGCATTTTCATGCAGCCCACGCTGGGAAGAAATGAGTTGCTTCATTCTCCTATAACAGATGAGTCTAGTTGAGGCCATCAGTGAATCCACCTGTAGAGGTCAGTTAAAGCTGTTGTATTTTTGTTTAAACTTGGCTGAAGTGGTACCTGCAAACTGAGCCCAGCTTTCTGAGCATGATTGCAAAAGAAAGGCTAGGGTTTGTCCAGTAGAAGTTATTATGAAGCCAATAGTTTCCAGTGAACTCATAAAAGAGACACAAAAGCTTAATTAACTATAATCCCTTGTGTGTTTCCTAGTGACTCTGCAAGTTGTCAGGATGACAGTTGCATCTTGTCTGCATTTCGTGTGGCAGCAGTCTGGGCACTCGGTACCAGGGAAGTCTCCATAGGAACTATACAGCAAAAAAGTGGATAAGAGAAGAAGGCTGGAAGGGGAGGAGGTTGATAGTGAGTTCAGAAGAGCTCAGACAGTGGCAGTTCTGCCACCAGTCAAGGAAAGCATGAGAAAAATAATGCCCCTGAGGCAAAGCTTATTCTGCATGCTTCAACATAGTGGAGAAAAGGTATGTAGAGTCATTGGTTTTACAGTAAGCAGGAGAGGAGAGTTTAGCCCCCAGTCCAGTTTACCACTGCAAAATTAATCGGGACTAGCCCCCATGAAAGTTGCAGTGGAGGGTGCAGTGGGATAACTAATGTGCTTTCTTCAGTCTGCATTCCATCAAATAATGGGGAGGATCATGATCAAACATCGCCAGTGGTGACTGAGAGTGGCATTGAATCATGCGGTGGGTGAATAAAACCAGTGTGGCATGCTGAGTTTACTCCATCTCACTCCCATGCTGTCACTTCTATGGGAACTGAAATAAGAGAGCATATTTGAGAACAAAATTAAGGAGGAAACGTAAGGTCACTCCTGGATATACCAAATATTGAAATGCCACATGCAGGGGAAAGTGGAAGCTCAGTTTCTGCCATTGTTTGCCACTGGAGGGAAGTCTGTCACATAATAAGGCAGGCTAGAAGACATAGTGGCATATTTGGTTTGGTGTTACTCAGGGAGATAAAATAAACTAAAACATGGCAAAAAACAAATGTATCAAAGACACAGCAGAAGAAAGATAGCAGGACAAGATGCCTCACTACTGAGATTGTTTTATACACCCCTACATATGGGTGTGTACCTGACACAAAACTCAATAACTGGAGAAAAGAGCTTCATTATCAAGCTCCCATACCAAAGCCTGCTGTGGTACTCACACATATTTTGCCACAAATGTGTATAGAGTCTCTAAGAAATTTACAGTTCATATGCCTATTGGGGATCAGGTTGTAGCTTTGCGTGGAGTTGAAGATAGTAACGTCTGGGCCTCTGGGGATTTAAGATTGCATGAAATAGACACAAGGGAGCCCTGACTGCAAAGGTCAACTAGAGTGTTAAAACAGGTCTAAAACAAATGGGTAGATTAGATGGACCTAATGGTCTCCTTCTGCCATCAACTTCGATGTTTCTATGTTTCTCTTTGGTTAGAGGAGGGTAACCCCTTAAGTCCAGGATTGTTTGAGGAGTTAATTGAGTGGCATCAGCCCATGATGGCGCCTTGCTGTGTTCATTGTGAGGCTGTACTTATAACATAGATGAACTATGCTATATATGAACATGGGAGGCTGGGTAGTAAGCTGGCAGGTACATGTGCAGGGGCAAAAATGGTGGGATGGGTAGTAAACTGGTTACAGGGAAGGCAGCAGAAGGTGGTGGTGGGAGAGTGCTCTCATCTCCGAGGGCTGTGACATGCAGAGTACCACAGGGCTCAGTGCTGGGACCAATGTTGTTTGGGTTGTTCATATCAGACATCTCAATGGGCATCAAGAGCAAGATCAGTTTGTTTGAAGATGACACCAAGATGGGAGCAGTAGCGGATGACCTAGGAGGGTGGCATGGGTTGCAGTATGATCTGTCAAAGTTGGAGACCTGGTCGGACACCTGGCAGTTGAGGTTCAATGCCAAAAAGTGCAAGGTGCTACATTTTGGGGCAAAAAAACAAGAAGGAGCTACCAGATGGGGGTGGGGAGTTCAGCTAGCCGTGATAAAGGAAGAGGAGGAGAAGGATCTGGGGTGATTATAACAGGCTCAATGAACAACTCAGCACAATGCATGAAAGCAATAAGTCCTTGACTCTTGCCCAGTTCCCAGCAGTTTGAAAGCAGGCCCTAGTTATGCCAGTGCATAAAGAAGGCGACAAGTCTCTGGTAGCCAACTACAGACCCATCTTGATCATCTCCCCCCTGTCCAAGGCACTGGAAAAGATTGTGTCGGGTCAACTCATCAACCACCTCAATAAGCATAATCTACTATGCCCCAACCAGCATGGCTTCAGACAAAATCACAGTACCACCACTGCCCTGATGGACTACACAGACTATGCACATAAGGCCCTGGATGAAGGCAAACTGGTGGGGTCTGTCTTTATTGACCTCACCAAAGCCTTCAATACAGTCAACCACCCCCTGTTACTGACCCAACTGCAAAACATGGGTGTGGCATCCAATGCCCTTTGCTGGTTCCAAGACTACCTGGTACAGAAAAATCAATGTGTCAAAATTGAGCAAACAGTATAGGGCAAGAGAGGTATCATTAGGATACCCAAGGGATCAATACTGGGACCCCTACTCTTCAGCCTCTTCTTAAATGACCTTTCCACAGCCTGTGACACCAGACTCAGACTATATGCAATAATGCAGATGATGTGCTCTGGAGCAGCAGCACTTCTCAGGCTGCCCTACAATCTGAGCTGCAGAACTCCTTCTCCAAACTCGAGGACTGGTTCTGTAGTCAGAAGTTGCTACTAAACTACAAGAAGACCAAGGCCATGCTTATATCCATCCCCCACAACAAAAATAAGCACCACCCCCTCATTATCTCCAACTCATGTAGTGACCAGCTGGGACAAGTCCACTTGTTCAAGTATCTGGGGGTCATAGTAGATGATACCCTCATGTTTGCACAACATATTGACTCTTTGGTCAAGACAGTCAATACCAAGATTGGTGTCCGGTACAGGCACAGGCAATACCTCTCTCTGGGGGCCCTCCACCTCTCAGTCCACAGCTCCATCATATCTACTATTGACTATGGACTAGTGGTCTACATGATGGAAACAGATACAGTGCTCAAGAGGGCTCAGTCTGTGCTCAACAAAGCCTACAGACTCATCCTGGATGCTGAGCATATCACGTACACCTGTACTCTGTACGAACCCGCAAACTGGCTATCATTAAGAAACAGGGTCAAATTCCAGACTTGTATCTTAGGGAAGAAGGCTCTACTGGGTAAAACACTGCCTTGTGTAGGCAATTTGATCAAGGCAGCCAACTCATTACAGGTCACCAGGGGGAGGACTAGAGGGGCCTTGGCTGTCCCCTCCCATCGCACCTCACTTGGGAGACGTGCATTTGCCTACCGGGACCCCCTTTGGATGAATGAATTCCCGGGCACCTCTTGGCCACCAAGTGTCTGGCCCAATTCAAAACTGACCTCAAACATCACCTGATAACACTCTCTAAGTGCACCTGTCCCTAAGTCCAGCAACACCCGCTCTCTCTGCCCCCCAGCAAACACTAGGCAGGCCTCAGGTACCCTCTCCCTCTATTTCTTCTCATGACTTGCCTCAGCAATCGGTTTGCATCATGCTCCTTCAGCTCCCACCACCCCACCTTTCCCCCTCACCCCACTCCCAGTCCTGTGAGTTCCCCTAGCAGTCACTACTAATGCAAGCTGCCTGACCATGCCCCCCTCGCACCTCACAATTTACTCTAGCACGTCTTCTCTGCTCAGCCTCTCCTCACCCCCCATTTCTCCCTATACCTTATTGCCTTTCTTCCTCCACCCTTCACCTCCACCGCAGTACCTACCTCTCTCTCATACCTCCTTTCTTCACCCAACTGCCAGCTATCCCCGTCCCTCTGAACTTCTGATAAGGCACTTTGTGGCTGCTTATCCCCCCCCCACCCTCATAAAGTGTTTTTCTTGTTATTTTAACTTGTACCTATGTTTTGAGTTATTCTTTAAGTTTTGAATCCAAGCTATATTGTTCATTGTAATGTACCTTTGCTTTCTCCTAGTGTACTTTGTTTTGCAATCTATGATATGGAACCTTTGTAAAAGAGCTTGCTCTCAAAAGGTCATTTCCAAATCACTAAATAAATAAATGAAATAAACTGCAAAGGCCAACAAAATGCTGGGTTGTATTGCATGGGGTATATCTTCAAGGAAAGGAGAGGTGATCCTGCCATTGTATAGGTCACTGGTTGTGTCAGACCTGGAGTACTGCATGCAGTACTGGCGCCCATACCTGTAGAGGGACATTAAGTTACTGGAGAGAGAGTGCAGTGCAAGGCAACAAATATGATCCAGGGACATGGGGACATACCCTACTTGAGCAGGCTGAGGGAGTTGAACATGTACTCACTGGAGGAGATGAGAGACAGCTGGATATGATTAAAACCTTCAAGTACATGAAGGGAATAAACAAGACAGGCACAGAGGGACTATTCCAGTTAAGGGGGTGGGGACAGTCATGGTTATGATCTCAGATTGGGGGAAGGTTCAGGAGGGAAATGAGAAGACATTTTTTTTTACAGAGAGAGTGGTGTCTGGGTGGAACGCATTGCCTGTGGAAGTGGTATCCTGTATAACAGTGGACTGTTTCAAAAGGGGATGGGATAGGTAAGAGGGAGGGTCAGGGGAGGGAAGGGAGGGGCAGGTGCAGTATAAGCATTGCTAGCTGCACACTCGACCAGACTCGATAGACCATAAGGCCTTTATCTGCTGGCAAATTCATATGTTCATATGCCTTGTGGATTGCTAATAATAATAATTAATGTTTTTTGAGTTGTCTTGTATTGGGTGAATTGATAATGAATTTACTATAACACAATATTTACAGAATCTAAGAAAGCAAATGATAAGAATGAGCTATACTTATTAGCTAAATTAAGTAAAAAGGAATTTAAAATACATAGAAATGCATAGTTCCTACCATAAAATAGGATCTAATATCCAACTTGGGACTGGAAGGAAATGAATATATTTCTTTGGAAAATTTTCTTAAAACTATACTGATTCTCTAGGATTTTTAATACTCACATCTGTCTGTCTCAGATTATTCTTAAATTTGCCTTTTAAATCATTGACGTATTTATATATTTACAGATTTATGTATTTATATAATCACTCAACATAGACTTTGACACCCTTTTTCTTGTAATACCTGCACATATATTATTATTAGGTGGCAATTATTATCTAATCATTTTTTGGGGCTAATACATTACATATTTGTATAATGATTGTATCTGTTGTGACATAAAACTCTCTCTTGCACTAAGCACCTATGCACTTTACCTTTAAAGACTACCTTTAATCGTAAAATTTATACGAATGTATTACCCCCTGCCACATCAGCCTTGAGAAAGTGCATTGTCGCATGAAAATGTTTGGCTGGTCTTGGGGAAGGGCACTTGCATCCTTTGCTGCTGGTTGCTAACTTTTGAATAAACTATTGCTTTTATCCTACTGCATCTGGACTGAATATTATCTATTACAGAAAATAGTGATGGGGAGCCAAACTTATCTGTCTGCTTATGTGAGTACTATCTTGTTCTATGCCTCCGTTCTTGGTTCTTGTAGCCTCCTGTTTGCTTTTTGTTAGAGTATTTTTGTGGTGTGCTCAACAACAGTTTTTCAAGAGGCCAGACTTGCAAACATGTCTAACTTTAATGCCTCTAATACCAGCAATGATGCCCCTCCCCACAGGTAATTTCAAGCTCATTTGTAGATTCTGTTTTTTTTTTTTAAGAAGGCACAATCAACCCATTATTACAAACTCATAACAATGCAAATATTGCATGATTGCATAATGCCCAGACTGAGCAGAATGCACCTTTGGACATTAAAAGGGCCTTTATTTTATTAGAAAGAACAGCTCTAAAAGCCTACAGGATGTACTGGCATAGAGTATCTCTGTCGGCATATCTGGCAGTTAACAGAGCACCTTGGGAATTACGCTGAAAAATCAAAACAGCGCTTGGTGGTAATTGAGACAACTTTCTATCTGGTTGGCAAGCACATCTCCTTAAATCAACAGCAGGCCTCATGGAATACATCTTGAAGGATGCAGAAACTGTGGAACAAGAAATTAGAATTGAACTGATGGAAAGAGAGAGGGCAGTGTTGTCCTTCTCTAGCAATATTGAATACCCACAGTATTGCAAATAACTTGAGGAAACCATTATGAAACATAATGATAGAAGGAATAAAAAGTAACAAATTCGAATGAGACAGAAAAATTTATGGGGAGGGTAGAATTTTTGAATGGAAAAATCAGAAAAAAACTGTGAAATCTATCTTGAAAGAATCTACAGCATGTGCACACAGCTGACAGGAGATAAATGATGTTTATACCAACGGATCTGAATCAGATGGCACAAATAATATTTTAGAGCACAGTAAAGAGAAGATTTTTCCAAATCAAGAGGCATTCAGAGCCCGACAAGGATCCTCAGCCATGGTCTCTGTTCAGAACCTAGGACATCTGAATCAAATACCAACCCCTACGCACCTTTTCTGACATCAATGCAGGGATACCAGGTTCAAGTCCCAGAATGGCAGTTACTGCATAGCCCCAGATTCACCAGGTTTCAAGAAGACATACATAGAGGGACACATGAGGAAAGGCAAGGAGGAACAAGAGAGTACAACAGGAGGGGTGGAATGCCACACAGACGTGGGAGGGGGAACAATGGATATCACAGACAGGGACAGAGATATTAAATCACACTCAGGAAGAAAACATTGTCATTAACATTTCTGACTATGAATTTGATACAGCTGAATACAATGTGTTAAAAAGGACTTTCCTTCGTCCCTACACAGGATCTGAATATTTTTGATATGGTGGTGGATTTTTATAAATTCACCAGGAAATTATATTTGAAAGCTTTCTTCTTTAAAGAAGAAGATATACCAAACAATAACTGATTTACAGAAGAGGAGGCCGATTCAGATTCTGACCAGGAAACAGACTTGGGGAGTATGGCATGAAAATTCAAAACAAAATCAACATTTATCCCACCTCAGAATATGGCTGTGGAAACTTTTGAAAAAGCGTGCATAAGGAATCTGGAAAATCTGAACCTGCCACCAGCACATCACTACAACTGTACAGCAGAAGTAAAGCAAGTCATTAACAGACTCAGAAACAATAAGCTCATCATTACCAAACCCACGGATTAGGGGGGATCAATAGTCATCCAAAATGTATCTGAATATGAAAAGGAAATGAAATCACTAAGCAACAAGAATCTCTATACCCCTGCAATGTGACCCAACTGAGATATACAAACAAGAAATTAATACTTTACTTAACGAAGCACTCTTAGATGGACTTATTGACCAGAACATTTTCAAATGTTTGACTGTGGAATACCCCACCAAGCCACTATTATACTGTATGGCTTACTGAAGGTTCACAAAACATTAAACAACCCTCCAGCAAGACCTATAGTGGCAGGCATAGGGTAACTCATGGACAACATTTCACAATTCATTGATTATCTTAGCAAGACCGCAGCACAGAACATGCAGTCATACTTGAGCGACATGCTCCAACTCACTAACTTTCTCTCAGACATTGAAATAAACAGTGAATCTGTATTAGCCACAATGGATGTATGTTCTTTATACACAAATATCCTGAATGCTGATGGTTTAGAGAGTCTGGGAGATACTCTTTATGAACACACATCCTACTAACAGCCCTTTGCTGAGTTCCTACTAACCTTAACAGAGAAAGTCCTTACATGTAATGCTTTTATGTTTGGGAATAAAATGTTCTTGCAATGCAAAGGGATGGCCATCGGAGCAGCCATGGCCCCAAACTCTGCAATTATACTGTATATATAGCCAGATGGGAAGAAGAACATATTTATGGTCCCTGAAATCCGTTTCTGGCACTAATATATATTTACAAGCGCTACATAGCCAACTTCTTGTTTATTTGGAAGGGCACTGAAATGGAACAACAGGCTTTTGTGACTGGAGGGTACCAATATGAACTTAAAATTTGAACTGAAATCAGATTGCAAACAGATCAACCTTTAAGTTCTCACAAAAACGGAAGGAAATGATAGAAATATTGAGGCAAAACATTTCCGGAAAACTACGATGGGAACTCAATACTGTCTTTTCAGAGCTGCCACCTGAAACATGTAACATTGAACATTCCGACTGGCCAGTTTTTAAGATCCTGAAGAAATTGCTTACATCATGAAGATTATTTGGAGAGTGCAATTGAACTAATAGATCATTACCTGAAAAGGGGTTGCAATTTGGAGACAATAAACAAAGGGAGAGAAAAAGCAGAACAAGTGGAAAGAAACACACTGCTCACACACCCTATAAATAACAAAAACTATGACATCAGGACCTTTGGCACTTGCAATACATGTAATATTGTGTATCTGGCCACTTGCATGACATGTCCAGTTTCTATATCGGAAAGATTACACAGAAATCTAAGTAAAGGATCAGACAGCATGTAAGAAGTATTGCCCGTGTAAGTGCAATTTCACAGCATGTAAAACCGAAGGGTGAAGAATGCTACTTCAGCTTCCAGATGATCAATAAAGTATTCAATAATAGCAGAGGGGGGAGATCTGGACAAGAAACTAAGCCAGAGAGAAAGATTCTGGCAACACTGTGAAATCATATCCCCCGACTGATCAATTACATCCTTACTTATAATATAGATGAACTATGCCTTGTGGACTGATAATAATAATAATGAATGTTTTCTGAGTCATCTTACACTAGCTGAATTGATAATGAATTTATTATAACACAATATTTAGAGAATCTAAGAAAGCAAACCATAAGAATGATCTATAATTATTAACTAAACTGAGTAAAAAGGAATTTAAAATGCATATAAATTCATAGTTCCTACCATAAAACAGGATCAAATATCCAACTTGGGCCTGGAAGGAAATGAATATATTGCTTTAGAGATTTTTTTAAAAACTATACTGATTCTCTAGGATTTTAATACTCACAACTGTCTGTCTCAGATTATTTTCAAGTTCACTTTTTCGATCACTGACTTGCTCATTTATATATTTACAGATTTACATATTTATATAATCACTCAGTACAGACTTTGACTCACTTTTTCTTGTAATACTGCACCTGCACATATAGTATATTATTATTAGGTGGCAATTATTATCTAATCTTTTTTGGAGGGGCTAATATGTTATTTATTTAATTTAAACATTTGGTAACAGGGAAAGGCACACTGAGTTGAGGCTCGATTCCAGATGTGACCCGTGGGGAAGGGGAAGAGGATTACAAATCATAAATGATGTACAATAAGCTATGATACAGCATAGTTTTGTAAACAGCAGGTAGAAGGGTAGTCACAGTGCAATAACTTTGAACGCATGATAAAGGATACATTTCAAAGACATAAGTGCTGAGGTTGACCAATGTAGCTGTATGATGTTGAGAGCTGCTTCATAAGTGCTTTAGAGGCAGAGGTCTAGAAAGCTAATAGGGGGGAACTAGATTGGTTCAGTTATGACAGAGTTGGGGGGAGGAAGGAGGCCACTTATTGTTTGATGGCAAGATGGGAGGAGGAGTTCCTAATGAGGGGGGAGAGTTTGTTCCATAAACTGGGTAGCTGATAGGAGAAGGAGGCTTTGCCAAAAAAGGAGGGAGGACAGGGCAGAGCCTTCCATTTCTATGCCTCAGTTCATAAGGGGACTGAGAGTCCAGGAAGAGCATTTCCATTAGGTAGGAGGGAAGCATATTAAACCAAAATTTAGATATGAGATTAAGGGAGTGTATATAACATCATTGGGGCAGCTGGGTGAGTCCAAGAAGGAAGTACAGATTACAGTGGTGAGTATGAAGGGGGGAATTAGTTGCAAAATGGCAGAAAGAGTTAAGCAGGGTATCTAGCCTGGACAGGGTGGTTGCAGGGGCAGAGCAGTAGACCACATCTGCATAACTGAAGATGGGGAGGACCATTTTAGACAAGATTTCATGTCGGACAGGTAGTAGGAAAAGAGTCTCTGTGATGATACAGCATGCCAAGTTGGGGGGGTAGTTTAGAAGCAATAGCATTGATTTGTGTTGAGAAGGATAAATGGGGGTCCAGAAAAACACCCAGGTATTTGTTCTTGGTAACTTGATCAAGTGGGGAGCCATCCAGAGAAGTTACATTACATATTTATATAATGATTTTATCTGTTGCAACAAAAACAAAACTCTCTGTTTCAGTAGGCATCTATGCACTTTACCTTTAAAGATTACTTTTAATTGTAACTTTTATATAGATGTATTACCCCCTGCCATGTCAGCCTTGAGAAAGCACATTGTCGCACAACAATGTATGGCTGGTCTCGGGGAGGGGCACTTGTATCGTTTGCTGCTTGTTGCTAAATTTTGAATAAAGTATTGATTTTATCCTACTACATCTGGACAGAAAACAGTGATGGGGTGCCAAACCTATCCACCTGCTTATTGTGAGGTTGCTGTGCCCTCATTGGAGTGGTGGATTGAGGCCCATCCTTGAGAATGGGGAGAGCTGACAGCTCTGGAGGGGAGATGTCTGACAGGCTGCCTTCTGTAGTCAACGCCCTGGATCCTCTGCTTCTGCTGCATTGTTGCTGCCTGGATGGCAGTGAAGGTTGAAGGTTTGAATGTCCTGTTTTCTTGTTTCTGGATTGGTTGTTGGTCCAGGATGGTGTTATTTGAGGTAACTTTATGAGGTGTCTTAATTTTTAGACTACAGGAGCTTTGTATGAAATCTGCTGCTTCAGCCACCTCTTGAAATTCATGTATTACTCTGTTTCTTCATATTTTGATGGTAGCCAGATAGATAATTCTATATTTTATTCCAGCTTTCTGCAGGGTATGTTGGACTCCAGTAGATGCTGCCCAACAGTTGTTCCATTTATGTGAGTAGTCCTGAAAGAGATAGATGTGGTGCCTATGCCAGGTTAACAGACCCTTCTCTCTGGTCAGTCATATGAAAGTTTTTTTCACAGAGTATCTTAGGCACATAGCCAGGTTGGACCTAGATTTTCTACCTGACTTGGGATGGGGGGGCTAGAGTCCTGTGGGAGTACTGAATGTCATAATTGCCCAGCAGTCATGTTCAGCAGCCCAGATAGCAGTTGGGTGACAAAGTCATTCATGTTCTTGCCATCTGCTCCTTCTGGTGCACTGGTGATCCTAATGTTGTTTCTGTAGCCCCTGCATTCCATTTCATCTATTTTTCCCAAAGCAGGGAAATTTCACATTTCAACAGATTAATCTGGGCATCTCTTGAGTTGGCCTGATGGTTGAGGATGCTGAGGGTTGTTCTTGCAGTGTGTCTATTCTGGATTTAATACCAGTCACCTCTTCCAGGAGTTTTCTGAACATTTGGCTAATGACCGTTGAGTCTATTCTCTGCGGGATGGCTGGCGCTGCTACTGCCATAATAATAGGTGTAAAGTTCAGATGAGAATTTTGACTGGGAAAAGTCTGAATTTCGTTCTTATTTAAGGATATTTCATTCTACTAGATCTAAGTCTAATGAATTTTCGCAAGCACTCCCAATGTGTGATTTGTAATCAATGGCTTGTGGCTGAGGTGAAGAACTGACAAGCTATGCAGCCATCTTGGCCTCACTCCATCTGGAAGGTCACTTTGTTGTTTTTGTTTTATATTTTGGCTCTAAATTTTCAACACAGCATTCTTATGATGCCACCTCATGTAACTGGTAGGTGAAAATTTTCAAATCCCACCAAAAAAGTAATACGGTGACCATGAAATCACAATTCCATTGGCTTATTCATGACATCGAATCCCAAAAAGACCATGTTCAAAGTTTGGTGTAAAATATTTAGAAATGGCAACTTTATGAATAAAAGTTCAAACCCCCTTGAAACATATTAAACAGAACTTACCTTATTTTCTAATATTGTAGTTACCAGGTCCAGCAGCAAGGTGTGTCTTTGATTGGAGAGTGAATCTATGACTTGGGACATGTTCAGGAAAGTCAAGGTGTGTAGATGTGTGTGGGGGTGGGGTGGAGGTTGCTAAGTGGCAGGTCAAGTGGGGTGGATTGGGGTGTGCAGGGGTCAGATCAGTGAGGGACTGTTTTCTTTTTTACAGGTTTTACTATAAAAAAAGATCAATGAGGGATGGTTTTCATTATTTAACAGGGAAGCTGATACTAGGGACACAGTGTTACCAGGTGTGGGTACCAAGTGCTCCCACTATTTTTTTTGGGGGGGGTGACATGAGAGAAATGATGGGGACACCCAGTCAGCTTTATTTTCTTGTATAGGGAGCAGCTGACCTGGAGTAAAGGCGATAGAGAGTAGTGGTACCGGGGTGAGCACCCTGGTCTGATTACCATACTAAGGATAGGTAAAGAGATAGATAGGTAGATAGATAGATACATAGATAAAGATCAGAGAGAGGAAGAGACAGAGAGATCCTGGGTTCACTAGCTCACTGCTCCAACTGAAGCCAGCAGCATGATTCAAGCTGCAGTTTCATAGTTCAAGGAAGTCAAACTGTTATCAGACTGAGAACAGACTTGCTCAGCTAAGCACCTGGGATTTTTAGGTACCCAGAAATGTTACTCCAGGGCAGTTTTCCAAAAACAAATACTAGATTCTAATTAGGTCCCATTTATCTAGATTCAGGTGTTTATTTTTTAAAAACATATGATTTTATGTATTTTCAATGTTTTTTATTTAAATCGAAAATAAATTTGAAAGGCATTACCTCAGCACAGGCCACTTCTACCCTGAATGGTTCATGAAACAATTCTGTACCATCTAGGCTGTGTGCGAGAGCAAAACAAAACACATTTAAACTTTTTTTTTTTCATTTTTTGGCATTTTGTGTCTTAAAAAAACACCCAAGATGCCATCATGCAACTTTTCACATCCTGAGGCTCTGCCAGCCAGACCATGCATGCAACATTTTGGGTTGTTCCACTGAATGGGGCCAAGTTTATTAATGTGCAGATTTAAGGGTTTAATATTAAACACCCTACTCAACCATAACTATAGGGGCACTACCATGCCCCTACAATGGATAGACCATTTGCAAAAAACTGCATTAATGCAGTAGTTATGGTTCATATTAAACTGACAAAAGTAGGGAAATGTGGTGCTAGGGCTTCCAACACTAACACCTCTGCCACACCCCTGAAGTGAATGAGTGGTGGAATCTTCCTTGGGGTTGTCAAATCCTAAAGCTCACTCATTGCAATTAACAGAAAAGCTGAGATGTGATGGAGACAGGTGTGTATGTTTCATGAGTGCATAGAATGAGGTGAACGTTAGGCTTGTCAACCCCAAGAAAGACTCCACCCCTCATTTGCAGGGATGGGGGTAGGCAAGGGCATTAGAGTTGGAAACCTTAACATCACATTTCCCTACTTTTGTCAGTTTAATTTGAACCCTAAATACAGTATTGCATTAACATAGTTTTTTTTTTTTGCAAAGAATTTCCTTACTTGTTGAGATAGTATAATCGTATCCTTATTTGCCTGTGGGACCACATGGCCTTCCCATCCTCTATAGATGCATACATGTATGTTTCTGTGGAAGTGCAGGGTCTACTGAGCCCTGCACTTGCATTTGTAGCAAAACATCAATCAAATTGTCAGCACTGCCTTGTTACCCTACCTCAAGAGCCTGTTAATGAAAATGTCAAATCCCCACTGAAATGTCATTCCACACCACCAACACGTCATTCTATGCCACAGGTGCAAAAACACAGTCTGGCCAGAATTTGAAAAATGACATCTGTCACATTCTTGACTCATGAGGTGGTCTAAAAAATGGCTATGTTGAAACTCTGGAGTCAAAATATTTAAAATTACAAAAGTTACGAGCAAGTGTAGCAAAGTTTCAATGGATGAACATAACTTTGCCATGTTCATATATTTTGACTCTAAATTTTCAACATAGCCTTCTTATGACCACATCTCATTAACACTGGTAGTACCATTTTTCAAATCCTGTCCAAAAGGTGATTCACCAAGTGACTGGGAAATCACCTTTCAGGCTTGATTTGCAAAACTCCACCACAATTTGTCATGAGGTGGGGTCCCAAAAAGGTCATGTTAAAAATGTGAAGTCTAAATATTCAAAAAAGACAACATTATGCATCAAAGTCCAAAACCCCATTGAAATACATTGAACCGTACTTACCTTAGGTTCTCATATTTCATTCTGTACTTCAAGCAGCAAGACATGTCTTCGGTCAGAGAGTGGATCTTTGCCTGAGACCTGATCAGGTTGGTGGGGGGATGTAGGGGGTGCAGAGTGGTTGGTGCTCAGTGGGAGGTTGGGGTGGGGATTTGGATAAGTGAGGGATCATTTTCTTTTTTACAGGTGTAAAAAAAATTGTGTGATACTTTTCATTAGTACAGTTTACTGAAATATGGAGATGGTGATCGGAGGGTGGTGGGTGCCACTAGACACTAGGAAACATTTAAAAATACAGGGATGGGAAGTGGAGGGTGGTGGATGCTCCAAACACCAGGAAACATTGGTAAAATGTGGGGATGACAAATGGATGGTTAGGGTACCACTAGACACCAGGGAAACATTCAAAAATATGGGGATGGTGATCAGAGGGGAGGAGGTGCCCCTAAACACCAGGGAAACATTTAAAAATATGGGGTTGGCAACTGGATGGTGGGGGTGACACTAGACACCAGGAAAACATTAAAATAATAAGGGATGGCAATCATAGGGTGATGAATACCACTAGACACCAGGGAAAAAGAGTGAGTTATGGCTTCTGCAACTTCCCAAGTCATTCGATGGGAATATGCAAATTTTTAATTTTTTAATTTGTTATATAGCCTCTACATATTTGGGGGGGGGGGTTATGTGTTACTGTAGCAGTACTCATGAAAAACTTTTGTTTATATATATACACATTACCCCTTTTGGAGTCAAAATCTGGGAAACAAACTAAGTTCAAAATCCTTTTTCATTTTTAGATATTCTTTTTCCTATGAAATGAAAAAAGGAAATGAAAAATGATCTATTCAAATGAAAAAAGAATCACACAAAAAACACTAAGTTCAAAATCTTTTTTTTGTATGAAGGGATGCTTTTCGTTTAAAAATTGAAAAAGTAAACAAAAGCAAATGAATTAGGATCCCTTCAAATGAAAAAAGATTCAGAAAAAAACTAAATCCAATTTTTTTTTCGCTTGAAGTGATTGCTTTTCATATCAATGAAAAAGGTATACAAAAAGGATGCCTTCAAATGAAAAAAGAAAAAAAAAACTAAGCACCAAAACTTTTTTTTGGAGGGATATTTTTTTGTATAGCCAAATACATGTGTTGGTCTCTCTGGTGGATGTCATTTTGGGAGTGGGGGATTTGAATTTTTTTTGTGAAAAAAATGGAAACAAATGAAAAAGGATTTTTTGAAAATGAGGTTAGGTAAAGGAATCCTTTTTCATATGACCAAATTATTTTCTAATTCCAAACATATATCATGAAGTACCCATTGAGCATGCTCAGAACTGAAATGTAAAAAATGTATAACTTTGCAATGGATAAATATTTTTTCACCAACCTAGCAAAAAGCACAACCCTGAAAATTTCAGGCAAAACTTCCAAACTGTCTGGGTGCTAGGGGTCAACAAAAATTAACAAAAAAGCCCCCCCCCCCATCACTTTTTTCAATATCCAGATTTTGGAATCCACATATCCGTTCGGTATAAAACTTGGCATATCAAGAGACCATGGGTTTCCAACACTGCATGCAAATGTCATGCAAATCTGCTGAATGGTTGGGAAATTATTAATGTCCAAATATTGGGGTTTAACATTAAAAAGCTCACACAACCCTAACTATAGTGGCTCGACTGTGCCACTATAATGTATTTAGTATTTATCAGGTAGATGTACTAGTTAAAACATTTTTCTATTTTCAGGCACAACCTGGGAGATTACAACAATGAAGACTGACACAACAATGTAGAGAAATGTAAAGAGATCTATACAATTGCCTAGAAGTAATAGAATGAACCAAACCAAAAAAGCAAATATGATATACAGCAAGCATGATGAAAGGTACAGGCAAGGAGCAGCAATAAATGAAAAGTAAGAAGTGCGGGAGAGGTTTCATACATTTAGAGCTGGTAACCAGCAATACATGCAACTGCAATAACACAGAAAATGTACTACTAGTCATATGCAACCTATGAACACGTACATATCAAGATTATGAGCAGGAGAGAGCAGTATCCACTCTTGAAGGGATGGTTAGTTTGACACAGACTGACCATAGTTGGGATGGAGTTCCAGAGTGCAGAGGCATAGCAGGAGGATGGTTCCCCTAAATTAGTTCTGGTTCTGAGGATGGTGAAGGAACCAGGGACATTAGACCTTTGGGGATAGGATACACTGTCAGATGAAAGGAGAGAGGCTTGGGATTGTGAGGCCTGTTTAGTCGTGACATTAGGAACAACACTTCCCATAGTGTAACTGTGTAGGCAGGTGCTGGAAGCCAACCAAGTTTGGAGTAGAAGGTACAGTGGGGAGTATATTTATTCATGGTCAAGGTGAATCCACAATATTATTATAGGCCGCATCCCATTTTTGTATGACAGTTTTTGAGGCTGAGTAGTAGATGGGGACCCCATATGTAAGTGTGGGGAGCATAATGTCATGGGCCATGGCTATTTGGGCATCTGGAGTGAGATTGTTACTGATCTTGTAGCCTAATATGCACCACCTTACAAACAGCCACTATATGTATTGGGAATTTATGAGATGCTAAATAAATTAGGCTGTCATGTAGATTACATAAATAGAGAACTACTGAATAAACAAAGGGCTGGTAAAGTAATGCTGACTGCTCCATTAAGTATTTTTGGCTATAGAGTACTCTCATGTGAAAACAAAGGTAAGCTAAAAAAGACAATATTTAATCTCATTACACTTTTTCCATCTACCAGCTGATGGTTTAAGAACTCTCAGGGCTCATAGGAAATCCTACAAAAGTAGATACTCCCAAATTGATGTTTTGCTCGAGTAATGGGAGATGTCCGAGGGATTCTTATTGAAATCATCTTGCCTAGATGAGCGGGGTATACACATCATTCTAAGTGATATACTTAACCTAAAAAACCCCAAACCAGAGCAGACTATACCAGCTAAAACCTTCTCAGTTTTGGGTTACCAAGAACTGAAAAGGAGTCGGAGACACAACTTAAAAATATTATGCAAGACCTATTTGAATATACTTTGGGTATCCCTCTGTGTTGTGCAGAACAGTTTGTTCCTAGAAGAGTTGGCCAGGGTCTGGAGGATGACCAGGTGTTAGTGTTAACACAAAGGAGGCCTATAGTAGTCTCCTGGAATGTTTGGACACACTGGACAAAATGGGCATACACATAATAGAATGGGAAGTAGCAAGAGGTGTACAACCAAATGTAATAAGGCCTCTGTAGCCCAGGGCAAGGGTATTAAAGCATACCCAGTGGAAGTAACTCAGCCCGAGCTTGACAAATATTCTTATTTAGAGTTTGAAACACACAATAAGTACCTCCCACTAGCGACCCAAACTCCTTGACTAACTAAGGATTTGCCCTTAAAATCACAGGAAAATGTACACATATAGTATGAGTGGGCCCTGCTCTCCAGGAACATTTCAGAAGTAGCAAGTAGATTTGCTGATAAAGAATGGAAAAACGATATGTATAAACATCACATAATCTGCCTTCAAGAGACCTGGCACTCTGATACTACTGATGTTTCTTTAAACGGTTATGCTTGCTACCAGCTTCCTGGAACAAAAGTGGACAAACTAGGTAGGATGTCAGGGGGACTTCTCATTTGGGTTAAAATTAAGGAATATTTAGTTGCACATCTGTTAATTTGTAAGGGCTGTTTATTTACAATCTCCAGGGCTTACTTGTTGTTTGATAAATGCTTACATCCCACCCACAAACTCGAGATATTTCTGACCTCTCTATTGGGAAGAATGAGATGAAATAATACAATTTTGTTGGGCCATAACTGACTTTGACAATATCATGGTCTGTAGTGACTTAAATGTATGTATCGGATCTTTTGATGGCCATTCAGATAGTGATGCCCACAACTGGATGTTTGAAACACTTTCAGGTTATAAGAGGTCTTCTTTAGACAAGAAAGTCAATCCATCAGGTCATAAGTTAGTAGAATTATTAATATCCAATAACTTGTCCTCCATTAATGGTAGGATTAAGGTGATCTAGAGGGAAATTTTACATACAGAATTGCCATGGATGCATCTGTTTTGTATTTCATATTATGAAGCGGTTCGATGGACTGCTGAATCATGCTGACCATCTCAGAAAGAGGCGAAGGCGATCACTTCCCTCTAGTATTAAAAAGGGAGGCAGAAGGGACACAAATAATTGATGGAATAAATCTAGCAGAGGTAAGGAATCATTCTAGTATTAGATAGGACAGGGTGAACATAAATGAGATAGAAGAATCTGTAGAAGCTGCTCTAAATAACCTGATATCCACAATATCCTCTATTTTACTAATTTGCCTCAATAAAGTAAGAAGTCAGTTTACAATGATCCTGGAGCAAGTACTTCAACTAGAACATTGTGTTCCAGGTTTGATAAGGAATGCACACAACTTAAAAGGAACTTGATCAAACAAATAAGATATACCAAAACAATTGGTGCAAGAGAGGCCTACAGACAACTTAATCAGCTAAGAAACAACTATAAATAATTCTTAAAAGAAAAAACGTAGATGTTTTCAGATAAAACAATGGGCAAAAATGCTAATAATAATACAATATAACGACCCACAAGCATTCTGGCTTATGGTTGCCAGAGGAACAAAAAATAGTAAAACTCAGCTGGACTCGTATATTTCCCCAGAACAGTGGATTAAACATTATTCAGCTCTTTTTTTTTTTTTTATTCAAACCTGGAAATTTCTGCCTTATTGTGGGAAGTAGTTCTGAATAGAAGGCAGTTTAGTTATTTTACCTATCACAGGTCTATTTGGCCATTGTACAACTTAAAAAAAGAAAAGCACATGGTCCAGATATGATTCCCACTGCGGTCTACTTAAAAATGCCATCTACATGGGCAAAATATCGGTGCAATATTTTAATTTGTGTATAACTGAATCTGCAATCTCTAGTTCTTGGGGAGGATCTACTATTGTATCGATATACAAGAAGGGAGATATGACTGATCCTTGTATGTATCATCCTACTTCTCTTTTGGACATTAGTGGTAAGATCTCCAGGATTTTATTAGGCAGACTTTTAGAGCAACTTGACAACTTGGGGGGGGGGGTCTTAGTGAATTTCAGGCCAGCTTCCACTCAGACTATTGCACAGCTGACAACTGCTACATACTGCTGTATCTAATTGAAAAATACTTGTCACTTAGAGGGCAGTGGCTTTATGAGGCATTTATAGATTTTAGTGTGGCCTTTGACAATGTTTCTTGTGTAACCCCTGGGCGGCGCCACCCCCCCATGTTACACCCCCCTGCCTACTACCCTGGACATAGTCTAAGGGGTTTGGGTTCGCTAACTAATAAAACTTTTTAAAACCTTTGCGCAGTGCCTCCACTCAGGGTGCTTTACATGGGTGAGATGGTACTGGGTGTAGCCCCTTGAGCTGCTACACCACCCACAGTGACCAGTTACTTTCCCCAGACATGCCCCAATACACAGTTCCCCACATTTCCACATTTTGAATTAAAGGCACTCTCTAATAATATGCTCTCACAGGATTTCAAACAGCAAATAACAAGATATTTATTTCCGGGGTAATAAAGGAGCTAGGGAAGGGAAACAGGAGGAGTAGAGGATATCCTACCGTATTTACATATGTACAGAGATCATTTTGGATTTTACTGGTGAACCCTCCAGCTGGGTGGCTACATATTAGCAGGCAGACATAAATCACATTTTACCATTCGACTTAAGACATCCAGCTCCCTGACTATCTAGCTGCTGATAAGTCAGATGTTAAACATAATTATCAGTACCCACACTGGTACCAGTCCCAGATACAGCAGAAACCCCACAATCTCATACCATTCTGGTTAAACAGATACCACAGTCCAAGATGTTGCAGGCCTGATGGAGTTGCAGCTGGTTGAGGTGGCCGGCTATTAATTTGAGGGTGGGGGCAACTTGGAAACAGATTTTTGTAAAGCAGCAAATCACTGTTTACATGCACAGCAGGGATTGCCCTGCACTTCAGCAGACAAAGCAGGGATTGCCCTGCACTTGCAGACAAATCAGGGATTGCCCTGCACTTGCAGACTTCCGAATATTCCAGAATAAACTATGTGGATCTTACATCCAGAACATTCAGCACAATACTTGAAAGTCCCATCCAATGCAATGAGAGTGATGCTTCTGTCAAGCATCCTAAACGCAATTTAAACATGGCCACATCCAGTATTTTATATACCAAAAGGCATCCATCCAGAGTAAGTTGGCAATGACACTTTTATCAAGCATCCCATACTTTAGTCACAGACAGTCACATCCAGTATATTCTATATACCAAGAACATTATCCACAAGCGGAGTCCTATCTAGCACGTCTAGCCATTTAACACTTATACCAAGCGCTCTTAGACGAAATTCTGTGCAGACACAGGTACATTCTGTTTAAGGTATCTTAGACATTAATATGCTCTAGGGCCTTCTGTTTCATGAAGTGGCAAGCGCATCTTGGCAGACAGTTCCACGAAGGCAGGACTCTAGCCCATAGCTACACATTTATATGATTCACTAAGCCCAGCATCTTGCTGCACCTGCAATTTAGCCATTTGGGCCACAGACAAGATGCATCCATTACTTGAACTAGGCAGTCTCTTATGGGGTTAGTAGCCCAGACTGATGACTTCAATACTTTACACTTAACAGCACACATTTCTTAATGGGGCATTGAGCGCCCAAGACTACTTGCTTACTTCTCCCTTGCACCGGGGGGTACAAGGGTACTCACTCAGGTCCTTCACGGGTCTCATTCACAATCAAAGGCATCTTGAAGACTTCTTTAGCTCTCTCACCGCTGAGGTACTTGGTCAGTGCTCTCACTACTGCATGATGTCATCTGGTCTGGTCAGCGCTCTCACTGCTGCTGGACATCTGATTCTTCGGTCCACATCTTTCCCCAACGTCGGAGGGAAGGCAAGCCTCTGGAGGACATTACTGACAACCTCCAGACTAGCTGTTGCAGAAAGCCCAATTATTGTAACTCGTTAACTGAAGAAAATAACAAATGCTCTCTGAAGACTGAAAGGACTTGAATTAATTGTCCCAGGCCTGATGGCATGGCTGGAGCCTGAGCCCTTCCCCCATGGGGGCTCCCAGAAGGCTGGAGCCTGCTCTGCTACTCTCTCAGCTCTGCATCTCTGAATGAATCTCAAGATAAACTGGCAACATCGTCTCTTTATAGAGCTCCTAGCTCAACTCCTGATTGGTAGCAGGGATGGGGTGACATGTCTCCAAGTTGCTGAAGGACCTGTCAATCAGGACACTCGAGGCACAATTGGGTTGTAGAATTTGCGCCTAAAATAATGTCCCTGTAAGCCCCCATAAGCACTTGGGTGCTTACCCATGAGATGCAGTAAATGTCCCACAAGTCCTGGCTTTCTAGTGCTGCAATTCCAATTGGCTGTACTGCTGGCAATGGCTGCTTAACCCACTGTCCCTTATAGCAGATTAGATACAGTCCTGAATAATGTCCTGGTGCAGCCAAAAAGAAGTAATTATTTGCCTCAAATGCCCCATAGTTCTATAGCTTAAAGACTGTACTTGCATTTGCTGCACAGATGAAAAACATGGCTCTTTTACTTTTCCTGTCACTACTGCACTTATGCAAGCTCCCCTTGCAGCAGCTGACAGGCTGACACACAGCGTCCCAGATACTAAAATTGCCAGGGAAACAGTACTCATTTTAACTTTAAGCACTTTTCCCAACATGCACAGTATATTCCCAACAAGCAGCAACAGTTCCATTATTTAAAACATTTTAATTCTTTACTTTTCTGCTAGAGCTGAACATAGCTACCCTGGAGGCAGCTAGATACACTGTTATGCATTATTTAGATGACCGGGGCCCTGCACAGGCATACTCAAATGAGCCCCACTCAGAACTCCTTTAATTCCCATCTGAGTGGTCCCCCAGTAGGCTGTCTGTGGTCACTGGGTCCCAAATAGGTGGAAGGGATCCCGGGTCCCATGGCACAGTCCCTGAGGTGAACACAAAACTAGCGGCTACACATCAAAGGCGCTTTGGGCGCCAGCGTGACTCCCGCTGCCCTGGAGGCAGCACTTTTGCAGCGGGAGCTCGCTGTCAGCAGTTTAAGCCCTGACGGGCTGGATTTTCATTTGACTGCAAGCTGGGGCACACACGAGGGCAAACAGAACCTGGGGAGTCAGAAAAATTAGGGGCCAAGTCAGGAGAAGTCCGAGAGACAGCGGGAGAAGGACAGAACAAAACGGGCTAAGGTAAACCCAGACTGGCATTTCTAGAAACCCCCATTTGCAAGGGGGTTACACTCTCCCGTGACCACAAACCTTGGCATCTGCGACAGGGGTGTGCCAAGCCTAGCACACAAGGGTACCATCACACATTAACTATTAACATACGAAAACACTTTGGTCTTATCTGGGGCATATGGCTTCCTAGACGTCATTGGTTACCAAACATCCTGATCTAGACAATTGCATCCTATTCTAAATCAACAAAATATTTTATTTTAACCACTGTGAGCATTACCAGCTGTTACATTGTACAGGGACCCTTATATAAACAGTTCTTTTAGCGACAAAAACATAACAGGTGCAATTCTACTTTTGGCCACTAGGGGGCGACCCCCTACATATTCTCACTGAGCCAGCAGTGAACAAATAGCTTAGGCAGTTTGGGCACCAAAATACATTCCTGAAGCTAGGTGGTGGCAGCCATTTCAAGAGTCTCCACACATACAAAATGGGGGGGTCCATGCTGGTTTTGGCGCGGAGCATAAAACACAATCCCAGTGGCGAGCCTCCATGGTATAGCCCCTGGGTGGCGCCACCCCCCAGTGTTACACCCCCGCCTACTACCCTGGACATAAGCTAATGGGTTTGGGTTCGCTAGCTAATAACATTTTTTATAACCTTTGCGCAGTGCCTCCACTCAGGGTGCTTTACGTGGGTGAGATGGTACTGGGTGTAGCCCCCTGAGCTGCTACACCACCCATGGTGACCAGTTACCTTCCCCAGACATGCCCCAATACACAGTTCCCCACATTTCCACATTTTGAATTAAAGACACTCTCTAATAATATGCTCACACAGGATTTCAAACAGCAAATAACAAAATATTTATTTTGGGAGTAATAAATCAGCTAGGGAAGGGAAATAGGAGGAGTAGAGGATATCCTACCATATTTACACATGTACAGAGATCATTTTGGATTTTGCTGGTGAATCCTCCAGCTGGGTGGCTACATATTAGCAGGCAGACATAAATCATATTTTACCATTTGACTTAAGACATCCAGCTCCCTGACTATCTAGCTGCTGATAAATCAGATGTTAAACATAATTATCAGTACCCACACTGGTACCAGTCCCAGATACAGCAGAAACCTCACAATCTCATACGATTCTGGTTAAACAGATACCACAGTCCAAGATGTTGCAGGCCTGATGGAGTTGCAGCTGGTCGAGGTGGCCGGCTATTAATTTGAGGGAGGGGGCAACTTGGAAACAGATTTTTGTAAAGCAGCAAATCACTATTTACATCCACAGCAGGGATTGCCCTGCACTTTAGCAGACAATGCAGGGATTGCCCTGCACTTGCAGACAAATCAGGGATTGCCCTGCACTTGCAGACTTCCGAACATTCCAGAATAAACTATGTGGATCTTACATCCAGAACATTCAGCACAATACTTGAAAGTCCCATCCAATGCAATGAGAGTGATGCTTCTGTCAAGCATCCTAAACGCAGTTTAAACACGGTCACATCCAGTACTTTATATACCAAAAGGCATCCATCCAGAGTAAATTGGCAACGACACTTTTATCAAGCATCCCATACTTTTGTCACAGACAGTCACATCCAGTACATTCTATACACCAAGAACATTATCCACATGTGGAGTCCTATCCAGCACGTCTAGCCATTTAACACTTATACCAAGCGCTCTTAGACGAAATTCTGTGCAGGCACAGGTACATTCTGTTTAAGGTATCTTAGACATTAATATGCTCTAGGGCCTCCTGTCTCATGAAGTGGCAAGCACGTCTTGGCAGACAGCTCCACGATGGCAGAACTCTAGCCCATAGCTACACATTTATATGATTCACTAAGCCCAGCATCTTGCTGCACCTGCTACTTAGCCATTTGGGCCACAGACAAGATGCATCCATTACTTGAACTAGGCAGTCTCTTATGGGGTTAGTAGCCCAGACTGATGACTTCAATACTTTACACTTAACAGCACACATTTCTTAATGGGGCATTGAGCCCCCAAGATTACTTGCTTACTTCTCCCTTGCACCGGGGGGTACAAGAGTACTCACTCAGGTCGTTCACAGGTCTCATCCGCAATCGAAGGCATCCTGAAGACTTCTTTAGCTCTCTCACCGCTGAGGTACTTGGTCAGCACTCTCACCACTGCATGATGTCATCTGATCTGGTCAGCGCTCTCACTGTTGCTGGACATCTGATTCTTCGGTCCACATCTTTCCCTGACATGGGAGGGAAGGCTAGCCTCTGGAGGACAGTACTGGCAACCTCCAGACTAGCTGTTGCAGAAAGCCCAATTATTGTTACTCGTTAACTGAAGAAAATAACAAATGCCCTCTGAAGACTGAAAGGGCTTGAATTAAGTGTCCCAGGCCCGATGGCATGGCTGGAGCCTGAGCCCTTCCCCCATGGGGGCTCCCAGCAGGCTGGAGCCTGCTCTGCTGCTCTCTCAGCTCTGCATCTCTGAATGAATCTCCAGACAAACTGGCAACATTGTCTCTTTATAGAGCTCCTAGCTCAACTCCTGATTGGTAGCAGGGATGGGATGATGTGTCTCCAAGTTGCTGAAGGACCTGTCAATCAGGACACTCGAGGCACAATTGGGTTGTAGAATTTGCACCTAAAATAATTTCCCTGTAAGCCCCCATAAGCACTTGGGTGCTTACCCATGAGATGCAGTGAATGTCCCACAAGTCCTGGCTTTCTATTGCTGCAATTCCAATTGGCTGTACTGCTGGCAATGGCTGCTTAACCCACTGTCCCTTATAGCAGATTAGATACAGTCCTGAATAATGTCCTTGTGCAGCCAAAAAGAAGTAATTATTTGCCTCAAATGCCCCATAGTTCTATAGCTTAAAGGCTGTACTTGCATTCGCCGCACAGATGAAAAACATGGCTCTTTTACTTTTCCTGTCGCTACTGCACTTATGCAAGCTCCCCTTGCAGCAGCTGACAGGCTGACACACAGCGTGCCAGATACTGAAATTGCCAGGGAAACAGTACTCATTTTAACTTTAAGCACTTTTCCCCATATGCACAGTATATTCCCAACAAGCAGCAACAGTTCCATTATTTAAAACATTTTAATTCTTTACTTTTCTGCTAGAGCTGAACATAGCTACCCTGGAGGCAGCCAGATACACTGTTATGCATTATTCAGATGACCGGGGCCCTGCACAGGCATACTCAAATGAGCCCCACTCAGAACTCCTTTAATTCCCATCTGAGCAGTCCCCCGGCAGGCTGTCCATGGTCACTGGGTCCCAAATAGGTGGAAGGGATCCTGGGACCCCTGGCACAGTCCCCAAGGTGAACACAAAACAAGCGGCTACACATCAAAGGCGCTTTGAGCGCCAACGTGACTCCCGCTGCCCTGGAGGCAGCACTTTTGCAGCGGGATCTCGCGGTCAGCTGTCTAAGCCCTGAGGGGCTGGATTTTCGTTTGACTGCAAGCTGGGGCATACACGAGGGCAAACAGAATCTGGGGAGCCAGAAAAGTTAGAGGCCAAGTCAAGAGAAGCCCGAGAGTCAGCGGGAGAAGGACAGAACAAAATGGGCTAAGGTAAACCCAGACTGGTATTTCTAGGAACCCCCATTTGCAAGGGGGTTACACTTGCAACCTGCTTTTGCAGATGATCGTGCAGAAAGGCTTCCAACTTGAACTTATAAGTATAATAAAATAACTATACAGCCAAACGTGGGCACAAGTCAGGACTGGAAACAAGGGACACATTTCAGAAGTATTTGAAACCAACAAGGGGGTAAGACAGGGGTGACTACTGGCCCCTATTCTGTTTTGTATATACACTGACCAACTTCTGAGGGAACTTTAGATTTCTCAATCCAATTTGCCTTTGGTGGGTGCCAAATTCTGCCCTGTCCTGGTGTATGCTGACAATCTGGCTTTAATTTCTTTATCTAGACCCAGCTTGCAAAAGAAGCTGAATATCTTGGACAAGTACGCTAAGGAACATTATCTGCCAATAAATTATGTTAAAAGCCTGGTCGTGATATTTGGCAGCAGATATACTCCTATAAATTGGTCAGTAGGTGAGCATAAAATAAAAACAGTGAAGTCTTATGTTTATCTGGGCCTTTTTTTTGATAACTGAGGGAACTGGGAAACACATACCAAAGCGTTAACTGTTAAACGAACAGCTGGCGCCCTGTTAAAATTCTATAGAAAATTTGGTGACTCCGCTGTTCAACCGCTCCTGATGACCACAAAGGCTAAGTACATCTCCCAAGCAGTTTATCTGATAGAAGTATGGGGTCACAAAAAGCTCAAAAAATTTGAGACATCCCTAAATAAAATTCTCAGATCTGCTTTGAGCTTAGCAAACTCTATTCCAATTGCATTACTGAGAGCCGAGCTTGGATTTCCAAGACTAGAGGCCTTTGTGCTCTCTGGATTGCTTGGTTATTGGATCACCTTCACTAAAATGGCCCCTAATAGGTTGCCAAAAGAATGCCTAATAGAGTGGGAGTCACGTGATGCAGCTGCAGGGATAAAATGCGCCTCGCTAGCCCTCCGCTCGCCCTACTTTTAAATACAACTAAAACCCGATTCAGAGCTACAATCAAAAACTTCTGAACAGTGCTACCTCTTGTTGGCATCTCAAGAATAGTTTCAAGTGTGGATCCTTAAGCAGAATGGAAGCTGAGATGCGACTGATGGCTCCTAGACATACGTCACCAGTCACTCCGGAAAAACAGCCAAAAAAACCCAGGGCGAGTGCCACTACTACAGCCCACTCCCAAACAGTGGCCCAAACAGTGGCCTTGGCCAGTCAATTGTGGAAACAACACCCTTAACTCTTGAGAGATTTCTCTCAGAATTTCAATCTTTCTGGGATGAGGTTAGATCTCTCATATGTGAGGTAAAATCCTTATCGGAGGCTTTGGAAGATACACAAAGGGGGATCAGCGATAACACAGCCCGCATATGTTCAACAGAGAAGCGAATGGATAAAATGGAGGAATCGGCAACCACAATAAGACAAACCATCAAGAAATTAGAAAACAAGATTGAGGATTGAGGACCTTGAAGGGAGAAGCTGACTCAATAGCATTGTGGTCATAGGCATCCCTGAAAGAGAAGAAGAATCAGAAGCAGTACTATTCATGCAGAAATTTCTGCAAAAAATAGTGGGTACATCTCCTTTTGGGCCTGCATATACTGTAGAACGAGCACATCGTGTGCTCAGGCCTATGCCTCTCACTACATCAACTCCAAGACCTCTGATCTGCCGACTAGTCAACTAACAAGAGAAACAGTTTATTCTCCAGAAAACAAAGGAATTACAGGAGATTCTGTGGGAGAGAAAGTGAGTTCAAATAACCCAGGATCTCCCGACAATAGTATGGCAGCGTTGCACTCTTTTCCACCCCATAGTTTCTAAGTGTATTGATGCAGGAACCAAGTTTCGCATGATGTACCCTGCAAAGCTTCAAGTTTTCCTTGATAATTCCTGGTTTGCATTTGAGGAACCAGACCCCGCTCTCTCCCTGCTACAGCAAAAGAGACCAGCGCTTTTCAAGGACCGTTGATTGGCCTCAGAAGGTACACTGGTGTTTTTCTTTATTTCTCAATCTAAAATGGCTTATTTTGTAAAAATCAGATCAAAAATGCTACTTATTCATCGGAGCCTCAAGACTGAGTGACACTTTAGATTTTAACTGTGCAGGAAGACTACGGACTGCTTCATTATACATTTTCTAAATGTAGTCTTCCACTGGTATGGTTCTTCGCGGCCTTAGAGCTCACTTAAACTGGGTAAAAGACAGCTTTCTGAGACAATGCATAAACTTATTTTGACTATGTTCTGCCATATGAATAAGATACAAGAACAATAACCTGGATCTTTTAATTTTTGTCTCCTCTGATGACTCAACTAACGCTCTATTACACACAATGGTATATTTTTATTTCAGTGACCCGGTGAGGTTTTGTTTTTTTCTTCTTTTCTTTTTCTTTCTCTTTTTTATTCCCATTGATTGAACTTGGGCTTTAATGATAATTGTGAGAGCAGTTTTGTATTTAGACTCCTTTTCAGATTTGGTTCTACTAGTAATAGTTGATTTAAGCTACATCCTGACTGGGCACACTCTCACAGAAATCCTGGCAAAGGGAGTTTATATTTTATTATAGCAAGTACCTTAGCAACTAGAACTGAGGATTTATGTGGTGTTATTTTATAGGCTTATGTAGGCAATAGAAGTAGCATTTAAATCAGGATTAGAATAGGTAGGTAGCAGTGTCACGGGGCTGGGTGGGTGGGGTAGGCAGCCACCTTGAATGCTGGTCACCATGGACCAAGATGGTGGAGGGGTTGGTAGTTCCACATTAAGTTTCAAGTACTTTAGGAAGCAACGACAGACTACAACCTTTTTAGTCCATTTTGATTTTGGGATTTCCTTGTGATTTGGGACAAAAGGGGTAATGGGGGTGCTGCTATGTGTATAGTAACTAGTGGGGTAAGGGAAGGCTATAGGCCACGAGAAGGGAATCTCAGTTCATGGGATGATATCAGGTACAGGGACTGGAGCTTGCAATATAACTGTAGGAACAAACAGTACCGATTTAACATTATATTTGGTGTCCTATTCACGGAGATGTGCAGGAGAGGGAAACTGGCATTATGACGCATCTAATTATATTTGGTTCATGGAATATTAGAGGCGCAAGGCACCCTAATAAACATATCAACATTTTAAAACACCTTAAAGTTTTGAGTAGCACGATTTCATTCCTCCAAGAAACTCATCTTTATCAAGCAGAGGAGCTGCTCTTGAGAAGGCAACAGGTGGGACAAATTTTTGCTTCAGGCAATTCCCGTGCTAGTAGAGGGGTCGCTATTCTTATTAATAGACAAATTCCATTCATCTGTGATAAATATATACGAGACAAGGAGGGAAGATATGTCTTCCTAGCTGGTAAAATTTACACATATACTATACTTGTGGGCAGTGTCTATGGCCCACATGTTGATTCCCCCTTCCATTTTTATGACAATTCTTGGAATTTTATCACCTTATCTACATATACCCATGGTAACTGGGGGAGATTGGAATCTACCTTTTGATCCTATATTGGATACATCGTTAGGGGCAAGATCTCGGGGCCTTACACCAGCCCAAAGAGCCTGTAGGGACCTGATTGATAATTTAGGTTTATGCGATCCATGGCGAACTCTCAATCCATTGACGCATGAGTACACCTTCCATTCCTCAGTGCATGGTTACGATTCTCGTATTAATTATTTCCGGATCAGTAAGTCGCTTATACAGGGATTAGTAGATAGTACTATGGAACTGGGTGTGGGGGTTCAGATCACTCAGTGGTTCATAGATTCACACAAGTTCAGAAGACGTTTGCCCATATAGAACTCACCACCATCTTATCAATGGTGAAAGGTATATTTCCTGTCTCCCATATAAGAGTCCAGTCTTTCTTTAAATTGCTGTACATTTTTACTTATAACTATGTCTTCTGGGAGTGAATTCCGTATTGGTGGCACCCTCTGGGTAAAGAATCTATTACGCTTTACAGTTTTGCATAAGGAAGTTTTAAGCTTATAATTATGAGATCTGGTTTTGTTATTAGTTAAATTTCTTTCCAAGCCAATTGTGTTCAGTATATATTCATTTTGGAATGCTTTAAAAATATAAATCAGATCACCTCTAAGGGCCCTATAGTCTAGGGAAAACAATTGAAGTGATTTAAGTCTTACTTTATAATCCACAGATGACATATTCTGAATTCTTTTAGTTACCTTACGTTGGACTCTTTCTTTTGTACTTTGGCATCCTTTGGATGTTGATGCACAAAAAGAGGCACAAAAGTCCAAATGTGGACGCACAAGGCTGGTGTACAATGGAAGAATTATTTCAGAATTCCTACTTTTAATATGTTTAAGAATATTACCCAAGATAGAATGAAATTTGTTGACTACTTTATTTGTATGTGTGTTAAATTTTAAGTTGTCTGATATTGTTATTCCCAGGCCTCTTTCTTCTGATATAACAATTAACCCTAGATTATTCATTGAATAAGTAGCTTTGATATTATTTTCCCCATGTGCATAACCTTGCACTTTGAAACATTAAACTTCATATTATTCTGAGCTGCCCAATCACATAGATTATTCAAATTATTTTTCAAATTTATTGTTGACTGACGATCGGTTACTATACTACCCACTTTGCAGTCATCTGCATATTTATTAATCCATATCCCGTCAGACAACTACATACTGGACACCAAGATATTAAACAGGAGGTGTCCCAGAATGGATCCCTGTGGAACTCCACTAGTAACAGGGATCCACTCAGACTTGTATCGCTGTTGTCTTTTATCCAGCCATGATGAGAGCCATCTTCTTAATTTCAAGTCAAAATTTATTCTGAATAGTTGTTCTATCAGGGTTTTATGTGACACAGTGTGGAATGCTCTTTCAAAATCCAAAAATACAATATCTACAGACAAACCACCATCAAGGGCAGCACTTATAGGTTCAAAAAAGTTAATCAAGTTTGTAAGGCAAGATCTACTTGTTGTAAAACCATGTTGAGTGACATCTGTGTGACCTGTCCTACTAATATGGTTAACAATTTTGTGATGCAATAGTTTTTCCATTATTTTACTCAGAAGAGATGTTAGACTAATAGGACTATAATTACATGGCTGTTGTCTGCTACCACCCTTAAAAATTGGGGTAACAATAGCTTCTCTCCAAGTTTGCAACACTTTCCCTTCTTTCAAGGATATGTTAAACAAAAGACTAAGAGAGCCTGATAATTCTTTAATAAGTTCCTTTAGAAATTTTGGATTAATATTATCAGGTCCTGGAGATGTATTGACCTTAATTAAGTTAATAGCATCCATTATATCCTGTTTATTAAATGTCATATCAACATCATTTGTCGGTAATGTGTTATCAGTAATTGGATTTTCTTTTGATTTAAATATACTCCCAAAATAGTGATTTAATTCCTCAGCCATTTCCCTTTCCTCAGTGATTATTTTATCATTCACATTCAATGGTCCAATTCCTTTTACACTTCCCTTGATTGAGCCAATATAATTATATATTTTTTTTATTATCCTTAACTTCTTTTACAAGAATTGTTTCTAACTTCATTTTTGCCATATGTGTGGCTTTCTTGGTCTTTTTAGCAGGTAATTTAAATCTTTCCCAGTCTTTATCTTTTTTTGTTTTGCTATACTTATTATAGGCTCTGTGTTTCTTTTTAATGATACGCCTAATTTTCTTTGACCACCACAGCGGAATCCTCTTTCCTTCATTATTGTACTTAACTCTGTCAGGGACCCAATTATTAACACAATAATCTATTTTAGTTTTTACTTTTCCCCATGTTTGATCAAGGTTCAGATTTCTTAAATCATTCACCTAGTTCCAGGATGTGAGATAGTTTTTTATACTGTTGTAATCTGCTTTATGAAAGTTTTTAATATTTGTGACACCATTATTACACAGCACACTTTCTTGAATATTACAGGTGACCTGCCTTCTCTCCTTGTCTTTAAATTGGGGATCTAACTCTCTGTGGAGGCTGAATAACCAGTTATTAAAGGATATAAATGTAACAGATAGCATCAGATCTTCCATACAAATGTTTAAAAAGACTAACTGGGGATCTACCCAGTCAGTGGCTAAGGAATAGGGGGCTCTGAAATGTTTTCTTAGGGGCGAATTTGTAAAATGGGCCTCAATTAAGAAAAAGAAAGAAACCCAGGAAGCAAAAAATTTACTACAACAAATTAGAGCAAGGGAAAGAAATTTATCCAATCACACTACAGACTCTGAGAGGGAAACACTAACAAAACTCCAGAATTCCTACTCAGAGCTTCTTAGGGAAAAGGCAGAGTGGACACTTCTTAAAACGAAGGCAACATATACTGAGCAAGGCAAGAAAGCAGGAAAACTTCTTGCTCTCCATCTTAAACAGATTGAAGTGAGTAAATGTATCACAGCAATACAGAATGACCCACATAAACCTCCCCGATGAAGGTAGGAGATATTAACAAGGAGTTCGAACCATATTATAGATCACTATACTCAAGAATGAATCCTCGACGTCCCCAAACTGAAATAGACACCTATCTTGCAAGTATCCCCTTACCTTCCCTATTATCTACCCAAAGGAAACAGCTAACTGCATCATTCATGGAAGCTGATATAAATCAGGTTATAAATAACCTCCCTCTGGATAAAACACTGGGCCCAGATGGGTACACCTCTAATTTTTATAAAACATTTGCCCCTCAAATTGTCCCATTACTCAAAAACGTTTTTACTAGTATGTTTAATGAGGCAGATATTGATCAGTCAATGTTGGAAGCCACTATAATACTCATTCCCAAACTGGACAAAGATTTAACGAAGACATCCAGTTACCACCCGATTTCTCTTCTTAACACTGATGTTAAAATACTAGCCAAACTATTAGCGACCTGGGTGGTGCAAGTGCTCCCCTCACTAATTAGTGTTGATTAAGTGGGATTTATGACTGGGAGGTCATCTTCAGACCACCTTCGTCATTTATCCCATGTTTTTTCAGTCTCTGGGCATTCCCCCCAAGGCATTGCTCTGGTATCTTTAGATGCAGAAAAGGCATTCGATAAGGTTGACTGGCAGTTCTTATTTCGAAAGCTTTATAGATTCCATTTCCCAGAAGAACTTATATCATGGGTTCAGACATTATATTCTACTCCCACTGCTAGAGTTTTCAGCAATGGAGTCCTGTCCCCTAGTTTCCCTCTGGAGTCCGGTACCAGACAGGGTTGCCCTTTATTGCCTTTATTATTTAACTTATATTTAGAACCACTCAAAGTCACTATTCAAAACACCCCAGAAATACAGGGAGTGCAAATAGGTCCTATTGAATCTAAAATTATGGTATATGCGGAGGATATATTGCTCCAACTTACCCACATAAAATCTTCAATTCACAAACTCTTAAAAATAATAAAAGAATGCAGCTCCTTTTCTAATTATAAGTTAAATACTGATAAATCCCTTATTTTACCATTTAACTCCAAAGCCCAAAAACAAGAAGTACTTGTATTCGGTCTCAAATGGGCTCCGAAAACTATAAAATATCTTGGCATCCATCTTGCCACCAGTACTATGCAATTAAGGAAACTGAATTTAGGCGATCTCATCAAAGTAATTCAGTTAGATCTCTTAAGGTGGCGAAACCTTCCCCTGACTCTATGGGGTAGAATTAATATTACCAAAATTAATCCAGTAAATCTCCTTAATATCTGGTTACCGAAAACCTGGTTCAAAATTATTCATCGACAGGTCAATAATTTCATTTGGAAGAATAAACCTCTATGTAGAGCATATAACAAACTAGCAGCACTGAAATCATCAGGGGGTCTCAAACTGCCACAATTTCAATTATATTACTGGGTCAGTCAATTGAGCAAATATCTTTGGTGCAAATCCACAACTTCCAATACTTACACCCCAGTTTGGCTCACTATTGAAAAACATTTGTTATCTCAACTAGGAATGCATTCTATGATTCCATTTTTTCTTAAATACAAAAAACTTCCACTAGACCTCAAACTTAACCCCATAGGGCACTCAATACGCACACACATTCAACTTTGCTCCACTTTGGGATATGATCCTGCTCAAGACCTTTCGCAATCTTTATTCCAAAATCCAAACCTACAAATTGGTGGGAAAATGGATCCTAGAAATTGGATCCAATTACCCCACTCTTGCACAGTACAAGAATTTTGCACTACTGATTTAAATTGGCTTACTACACTGGAAATATTAACGAAATTTAACCTCTCTCAAAATTGGGTATTCAAAATATTTCAGTTAAGACATGTGCTTGTTGGACACTTTAAGAAAGAGGTTATAGGACAGAACTATCAGTGGATTAGCTCTGCCAGAATCCTATCTGAAGCCCCACATTCAGTCTCTTCCCTTTATTCCCTGCTTTATCCACTATTATTGTCTATGAATCCTTCCAATCCAGTTTTCGAAAAAGACATAGCACCGAGACTGCGCTGGTTCAGGTGCTTAATGATCTTCTGAGGGCGAGAGAGCAGAAGAGACGTTCCATTCTAGTTCTTCCTGATCTCTCATCAGCTTTTGACACTGTGAATTACTTGGTGCTGTTAGCACGCCTGAGGTCAATTTGTGGAATGTCGGGAACTGTTTTAAAATGGTTCACTTCATTCCTTACTGGGAGATCACAAAGAGTTGTGTCGGGGGTTTATTCCTCGGGCTTAACTCCTTTGTTGTGTGGGGTACCTCATGGTTCAGTGCTGTCACCCATGTTAATTGCAGTGTACATGCTGCCCCTTGGAGACATTATAAGATGGTATGGGCTGAGGTTTCACTGCTATGCAGATGATACCCAGCTATACCTGTCTTTTGCACCCGACCAGGATGGAGCACTCTCGGTGTTTAATAACTGTCTGGAAGAAATACAAGGGTGGATGAATTCTAGTTGGTTAAAATTGAACTCAGAGAAGACAGAGGTGTTACTGGTTGACCTGGGTGGTCAGATAGTGAGGTCACATGATGGCAAGTCCTCTGGAATTTTTCTTGGGGGTATGTCACTTTCGACCTCTGAACAGGTGCGCAACCTTGGGATTGTCCTAAACGATAGGCTGACCCTTAAATCTCAGGTGTCGGACATTGTCAGGACTTCCTTTTACCATCTTAGGAATATTGCCAGGGTGCATCACCTTGTTCTGTCTGACTCCTTACCAACGTTGGTCCACGCTTTTGTGTCCTTGCGCTTAGACTACTGCAACGCCCTTTACTTTGGGATCTCTGGGGTTGAAATCCGTTGCCTTCAGCTGGTACAGAATGCTGCAGCCCTGGTTTTGACTGGGACAAGGAGATCCAGTCACATTACCCCAGTGCTGCGCGAACTGCACTGGCTGCCTATACGGTGGCGGATCACCTTTAAAGTCATTTTATTGACTTTTAAAGCCCTTCATGATCTGGGTCCGACCTATCTGAAAGAACTTCTGGTGCCTTACTGCCCTGGCCAATTGCACCGCTTGGCCGATGAGGGGTTGTTAGAGATTCCAAGAGTGAATTTAAAATCTTCTAGTAGTAGAGCATTTTCATATGCCGCACCTACTCTTTGGAATTCTCTACCACGCCAGTTAAGGGAGTGCACCTCCGTGGAGGTATTTAAGAAAGATTTGAAAACTTATTTATGGGATCTGGCCTATCTGGATGAGTAATGGTAATGATCTGTAAATATTTGTTGAAAATATGGATGACTGTATGGTTTGTTTTTAACTGAGTGATGTTTTAATGTATTTATTCTGTATGTTTAAATTTGATATTGTATACTGTGTTTTGATGTAAAGCGCCTTTATACTTTTGAAAGGCGCTTTAAAAATAAAGTTATTATAATTTATTATTATTAACATTATTTCCTAACAGTGAGGGTATACCTCAATATTGGAATAGCTTATATCCAAACCCAAAACCAGGATGGACCAAAATCTGGGAGACTTGTTACAAAAAGATCACACAAGATTGACTACTTATAATGCAAATGCAAATATTAAACAACATGTATTTAACCCCACATAAGCTATACAAAATGAATAGAGCAGCATCCCCAACTTGTAATAGATGTGGTCAGGATCACGGCACTCTACAACACTTATTTTGGGATTGTGCTAAAATAACCCCACTATGGGATCAAATAAAATCCAGAATGAATCCATTGTTAGGCTTACAGAACTACTTCACACCTCAGGTATGTCTTCTGGGGAACCTTACCGCATTCCCTTCTATGGCCATAGATAGAAACATAGAATTTGATGGCAGATAAGGACCACTTGGCCCACCCAGTCTGCTCATTTCCCTACCTAATGGATAAGCTGCAGATCCTAGTTAACCAGCAGCCTACTTCTTCCTACCCCCACCCCCTAGAATTGCCTTATGACTGTCCCATGCATGCTTGAATTCCACCACTGTTTTTGACTCCACAACCTCCTCTGGAAGGCCGTTCCATGCATCCACAACCCTCTCTGTGAAAAAATACTTCCTTAAATTACTCTGAGCCACCCCTCTATCTTCAAATTTCCCTTTGTTCTTGCATACCTCTTTTTTGAAAGATGCTACCCTCTTGGACTTTGTTGATCCCTTGAGGTACTTGAAAGTTTCTATCATGTCCCCCCTCTCCCTCCTTTCCTCGAGGCTATACATATTAAGCTCCTTAAGCCTCTCTTCATATGTCTTCTGGTGCAGATCCTGCACCATTTTAGATGCCCTCCTCTGGACAGCTTCCATCCTGTCTATGTCTTTGCGGAGACTGGGTCTCCAGAACTGCACGCAGTACTCCAGATGGGGTCTCACCAGCTGTCTGTACAGAGGGATAATAACTTCCTGTTTTCTACTGGTGATGCCTCTCCCTAGGCATCCCAGTATCCTCCCAGCCCTCCTTGCTGCCCTCTCACATTGCTTGCCCACCTTTAGGTCATCTGATATGACTACCCCAGGTCCCTTTCCATTTTGTTGTTGTTAGTATCTCACCCCCATTGTGTACTCTTCCCTGGGTTTTTGTTTCTAGGTGCATTACCTGCACTTCTTAGCATTGAATCTAAGCTGCTACATTTGACCATTCCTCTAACCTTTCCAAGTCCCTTCTCATCCTTTCCACCCCACCTTGCGCATCAACTATATTGCAGATCTTTGTGTCATCTGCAAAGAGACATATTTTTCCTTCCAGTCCCTCTGCAATGCAATGTTGCTTATAAAGACATTGAAGAGGACCGGTCCTAATACCGAACCCTGCGGTATCCCACTAGTAATCCCCCTTTCTTCAGAGTGGACTCCATTTACTATTACTCTCTGTGTCCTATTCTCCAGCCAATTCTTTACCCAGGCTGTCATCTTGGGACCCACTACCAGGCTGGCTAACCTGTATATTAATCTTTTGTGTGGGACTGTGTCAAATGCCTTGCTAAAGTCTAGGTAGGCCATGTCCACAGCCCCTCCCTGATCTATTACTTTGGTCACCCAGTCAAAGAAATCTATCAGATTCGTCTGGCATGACCTTCCCACTGTGAATCCATGCTGCCTTGGGTCCTGTGCCCCTCTGGCCTCTAGATACTCAACAATTCTTTCCTTCAGAAGTGATTCCATCATTTTTCCTATCACTGAGGTGAAACTAACAGGTCTGTAGTTTCCTGCTTCTGCCTTGCTCCCACTTTTGTGAAGGGGAATCACATCTGTCCTCCTCCAGTCCTTGGGTACCACCCCATCCTCCCATGATTTGTTAAAGAGGGTAGTCAGTGGTGTCACTAGTTCTACTCTTAGTTATTTTAGAATTCTGGGATGAATCCCATCAGGCCCCATTGTTTTGTCCACCTTCAGTTTTAAGAGTTCTTTCAGAACCCTTTTTTCTGTAAATGGACTGGTATCAACTTCTGTATCCAGAGTGTTTCTACTGTTTGTTTTAGGTACCTCCTCTTCATTTGTAAATACTGAGCAAAATATTTGTTTAGTATCTCTACCTTTTCACAGTCACCTCTGCCCACCCTCCTCCCCTTTATTAAGCCTCACTATCCTCCCTTGGTCTCCCTTCACTCCCTGATGTACCTATAAAGGTTTTATCCCCTTATTAACTGAGTTGGCTATCTTTTCCTTGGTTTGGGCCTTTGCTGTTCTGACTGCCTTCCCAGCTTCCTTTGCTTTAACTGATACAGTTCTCTGTCCTGCTCCTTCTGTGATTCCTTGTACTTCCTGAATGCTTTCTTTTTCTCTGAACCTTCACTGCCACTTCTTGAGAACCATAGTGGTTTCTTACATCATTTCATTTTGTTTATTTGCTTCACACAAAGGCTTGTTACCTCTGTGATGGCAGTTTTTATTATTCCCCATTGTTCTTCCACCCCTCCTTCCTGCCCATTTGCCTGTGCATTCCTTAGGCACTCACCCATTTTGGCAAAGTCAGCCCTCCTAAAGTCCAGTACTTTTGTCTTTGTATGGCTTGACTCTATTGCTGTGTTTATTGTGAACCATACTGTTCGATGGTCACTAGTTCCCAGATGGCTACCCACTTCTACATCTGTGATCCTCTCTCCATCTCCATTTGAGAGAACCAGGTCTAAGATTGCTCCCTCTCAAGTGGGCTCCAATACTAGTTGTCTAAGGCATGCCCCCTGTAGGGCATCTAGAATAACCCCACTCTTCGAAGTGGCTGCTGCAACTGCACTCCAGTTAACATCTGGCATATTCAGATCACCCACCAGCAATATCTCCCATTTTTCTGCCATTCTAAGTATACTTTCTATCATTTACTTGTCCATTTCCTCCCCCTGAGAAGGGGTCTTTATACAACCCCTGTGCGGATTGTGGTGCCATTGCCTGTCTCCAAATTTACCCACAGTGCTTCTTCTCCTCCCTGTTTACCCTTTTGTTCTGTTGCTTTTATTCCTTCCCTTATGTAAAGAGCTACTCCTCCTCCTCTTTTACCCTCCCTGTCCCTCCTGTAGATAGTGTATCCTGGTATGTTTACGTCCCAGTCATGGTTTTGTGTGTACCATGTTTCTGTGACTGCCACGATATCCAGATGTTCCTCCTCCATCAAGGCCACTAATTCAGGAAGCTTGTTACTCAGACTACGGGCATTGGTACTCATTGCTCTCCATTTTTTGATGGCTTTACCTTCTGTTGCAGCATCCCCTTCTGACCTTTCTACCTCGGTCTTTTTCTCATTTAGTACCCTGTTCTGTAGGGAGAGGCTGGGATTTTCCTGCTGCTTATCAGAAACTATTATATATTGATGATAGCCATGTCCATGAAAAAAAAATGTTCTTAAACACTGGAAGGACTCCATTCAACCCTCCTATAATGAATGGCTTCAGAAATTGCTATTCAGTCTTCGTGTAGAGAAGATGATGGCCAGTCTCAGTAATAGAATGGATACCTTCAAAAACAGATGGGGCATTTTGTACACTTTGTATTCAATTTGATGTCTATGGGCAGTTAAGGTCTGAAATAATGCAGCCACAGTTCCCGTATGTGTAAATCACCTTCCCTTCATTCAATTGGATGGTCCCAGAGGGTGGAGGGTGGGTTATTATAGGGAAATAGGGTGGTAGGGGGTTGGGGGAGAGGGGTTAGATTTAGGTATGTTTGTTTGTAGTTTTGTTTTGTTTTAGGCCTATTAACTGTATTAGGTTTTTCCTTAAGTTTTCTTTTGAAAATGTCATGTTTATAATTATCTGGATTCCCCCCATTGGGGTGCATTTACCTGTCAATTTCTGTAAAATCAATAAAGTTGGAATTTAAAAAAAAGGATGCCTAAAAGAAAAAGAAAGTTGGAAAACTAAGGGGTGTAAACAATCCTCAAGGTTTGTTTCACTAATGGGAATATTAAATAACTTTGGGTTCCAATTTCTAAGACATATGAGAAGGGGATTGTTCTTAGTCTTAAATATAACAAAAATATTGCACCAATAAAATTATAAATGATATCAAAGAGAGAGATAGATATGTGGATTGTGAAAAATGATGTTAATCATATTTTTAGATTTTATTTAGAATCACTGACTAACCAGGAGCTAAGAGTTGTTTACACAAGATATAGATTTGAGGTCTTTAGGAGCAATGTTCTAATGGCAAGCTATAGTAAGGCAACCAATATATCTCTTAGTTACTGCAATTGTAGTAAAGAGGAATTAGAAAATCTCTCTCATGTGTCTTTGTGTGCCCATGGTACAGCAAACTTAGGTCTCATTAGCTGACCCCTGTTTGGTCGTAAATCAGTACCTCAGACAGAAGTCTACTTTTAGATATTATGCCAATGGTACAGGATGAATATGTGATTAATCAGGTGGCTGGATTTTTCAGAGCTTTTTCAATCATACGTAAAAAGTGTTTATTTTATGTACTGTACAAATATATGCATTTTATTAAGGAACCTTAAGCTCATTGGACAGAAGTTTACCTTCAGATATTATATTATTGGCACAGGACGAATATGTGATTAACCAGGGAGCTGGATTTTTAGAGCCATTTCAATCATATGTAAAAATTATAAGTGACTTGTGTGTTTATCCTATGTACTGTATAAATCTATGCACTTTATTTAGGAAACTTCTCATTGTACATTGGACTGTGCATGATTAATATATTTGTAGGTAGCCTGTGACATGGGCATCGGCAGTTGAGAATTATTAAAAAGGCAACTCAATCTCGGCGCATGTCAAGAGGGCTACCATGGAGGAATGATGACTGGATGGGGGAGGTTTGTGTATATAGCAACACCCGAGACCACTGAGGGTCGTGAGGGCTGGAGAGCCTGCCCTTCCCAGGACCTTGATTGAGGGATCGCCCCCCACCCCCCCCGGACTGCATAGGTACGCCTTTCTCTAATGCCTCAGGAGCAGTGCCTGGCTGCCAGAAGACAGCGTGAGCATTCCTTGTCTTGCAGCTTTGTTTGAACGGTGTGCTTTTGGTGCCAAACCAGGACCAGATAAAGGACATTGCTTTTGAATTTGAATTCACCCTCATGCTTTAAGTGTCAGCACAATGATACAGATAGTTTTTTTTAAAGCAATTTTCTGTGCCAGGCCCAATGATTTAATGCATTTCCTAGAAGTTACTTTAAGAAGTTGTTACCTGCAGTACTAGACCCACTGTTTAGTTTACTGTACTAGCCAGAGAGTTCATGTAATGTTTATTTAAGAAAGACAGCAACCCTTTACTAGTGCAGGCTCAAGTTTTAAAGTAGACTGCCTAACAGGGGAAAAACGGGACTTGAACCAGAGCTTTTCGCTAAATTAATTTAATTTGAGGTAACGGGAAAAATTGGACTCGAACTAGAGCTTCTCACTAAATTAATTTAATTTGTGGTAGAAGTGCAGCCAATCAGCCTCAGGCAGTGTTTTCTGCATCTAGAATATCTGCAGCCTGTACGAGGCTGAGTGCTGTGACCCACGCCACTAATTTTAAGTGAAACACCCTCATTTTGGTCATTTTCTCCCTCACCTGCATAGCACATCAGCTCTCAAGCAGTGTTCTCTGCCAAAAATATCTGCAGCCTGTACGAGGCTGTATGCTAAGTCCCACACCATTATTTGAATCTTAATCACCTCTTACAGCCATTTCTTCAGCTCCTGAATAGTGAAACTAGACTCCCTTTGTTGTGTTGTGAATTTACTTACCAAACCACGCCTCTAGCTTCTGTTTAAAACCCCCCTCTCTCCTCACTTCCAGGGGCTCCAGCGATGAAAAATCTGAGACCACTGAGGGTTGTGAGGGCTGGAGAGTCTGCCCTTCCCAGGACCTCGATTGAGGATCGCCCACCCCCCTGGACTGCATAGGTACGCCTTTCTCTAATGCCTCAGGAGCAGCGCCTGGCTGCCTGAAGAGAGCGTGTTCCTAGTTTTGCAGCTTTGTTTGGCCCCGCCGGTGCTGTGCGCTGGCTCCCCACCACCCCCACCACCACCCTTGGTCGGCACTCTGTTTTATACTAATAGTCACGTGAGGTGCCAGAACCAATCAGCCAACTTTTCCATCTGCAGGTTATATTTCTTCAACACTCGGGGGACCCTGCATTCAAACTATTCTCCCGGCTCAAAATCCATACACAAACATGACTCTGACAATACTCAGGACAATTTCATCACTCCTCTTGTTACTATACCCACCCACTGCTGTGGATCCCTACAGCTGTCCTATAAATGCACCCCTGCCTGAATCCCAGCCCCTTCAGACAGATTACCCCTGTTTTCAAAGCCGAACCACCTTTTTGTCCCTCCCCACTAATCTACCTCGCATGCTGGACCACCCCATTCCCCCCCTCACCCACCACCAATGCCCACCCCCTGTCCCCTGAACACTGTAATCGATGGTCCCTCTCCTCACTAGCTATACGTGCCCTCATCTCACTCCCCATCCCCTGCACTACCCCCCTGAGATCATGACATCTCCACAGGCATCTTTTCCATAACAACCACAGGCCTTCACTACATCTTATTACCCTACTCTTCATGCTCTCCGGGAATGTCCACACTAATCCTGGGCCGGGCATCACTGCAATACCACCACCCCAACCTGGTAATGGTCTCCGCATTGCATTTATGAATATATGCAGTTTCCCTAAGAAAACCGCAGCACTTCAGTGCTGGGTAGCACAGCACACACCCGACATCCTTATGATAGTAGAAACCTGGCTCTCCCAATCTACCCCAGACTCAACTGTCTCCCTCCCTGGTTTTACTCTGTTCAGGTCAGATGAGGTGGGTAAGCGTGGAGGAGGTTGTACCATCTACCTGCGCGACTCCATCCTAGGTCATGCTTTACCAACCCCTGAGCTTGGCCACGGGGCACAAGCCATCACTCTGAAAATTACCCTGCACCCCGGTCATGGCCCACTTTACCTGACTACCACTTTCATACCCCCATGAGTGCAAAGCCTATCTATCCACTCTGTCACAGACTATCTTTCCACCTTGCCACACAAGGCTGAACAGCTTATTCTAGGAGACCTTAACACCAACTGGCTCAGCTCCACATCAGGAAAAATTAAGGACGACTCTGTGGCCCTTGACCTATCACAGTTGATCACCCAGCCCACTAGACTTAACCAAGCTAGGGGGACCAGCTCCTCCTAGACATAATACTCTCTAATTGACCACACAAATTAAAGTCTGTTAATATCCTAGCAGACTCCCTCAGTGACCAATATCCTGTTCTGTGTTTTTGGTCCTCCCCCACACTCAGTCCTGAGTATAATACCACCCCCCATCACTGTTTCCACCCTAGGGGCCTTGACAATCTCAAGCGACACTTTGCCCAGCTCAAATGGTCCCCAATCACCCTTGCAATAGACATAGATACTGCCTTAGCCTACCTCACCAGTGCCTTCAGCAAGGCCTGTGACATATTTGCCCCCATCACCAAATCTCACCCAAGGAGGCAGAGTGCTGCCTGGATTTCCCCCGCATTGATCCAGCAACTAAAATATAGGGACAACTTATGGCACATTGTGGTTGAGTCCGGCAGGACTGAGGATAGGCAAGCCTATAAAACAGCCCGTATCCGGTGCACCTGGGCCATTAAACAAGCAAAAGCCAGCTACTATCAAACAGCCCTAACCTCATCCTAGGGCTCTGCCAGAGCCTTTTGGGATAATATAAAAGAACTTAATGTGAATACCCGCTCCCCCCCCCAGATAGTTATCAATGGCACTATTAGTACGGACCAAACATGCATTGCAGACTACCTAAACACAACTTTCTCTGACCTAAGTGCAGTTCTTCCTGCCCATTTCTTTGACCCCATCCTCCCATCCAACCACCCTACTACCTCTCTGCCCCCTTTCCACTTCAGGACCATCTCACCCCACGACACCAACCTTTCCTCTTAAAAGCCCTCTCCTCCCACAACCCAGGCAGTGACCCCCTTGACTCCAGGATACTCCGCCTCACACTAGACGTCATGCAAGCCCCCCTCACAGATCTCCTCAACCAATCCCTATGCCTTGGCCAATTCCCAAGTACATGAAAACAGGCTGAAATCACCCCCATCCATAAGACCGGAGACCAAACATTACCAAGCAACTACAGGCCCATCTCCATCCTCCCACCCCTCTCAAAAGCCCTGGAGAAAACAGTATCCATGCAACTCATGGACTACCTATCTAAATACAACATATTATGCCCAGAACAACATGGTTTCTGCCCGGGTCACAGCACCTCCACAGCCCTTTTGGAGTTCTCCCACCAAAGCCACACTGCACTTGTTGCTGGGAAAATTGCTGGTGCACTATTCATCGACCTATCTAACGCCTTTGATACTGAGTGTCACCCACTATTGCTAGACTCCCTTAGCCAACTGGGATTCTCACCAGGCACTCTGAATTGGTTCTCAAGCTACCTCCAGAATAGATCCCAAAGGGTCAAATTGAATGGGACCCTGTCAACAAACCTACCGGTATGCTCAGGGGTCCCCCAAGGCTCCATCCTTGGACCTACCTTTTTCAGCCGCTTCCTAAACACCCTCCCTAGCTTCTGCACAGGCAAAATGCTTCTATACGCTGATGACGCTGTCCTTATCACCTCACACTCCAACGCACTCTCACTCCAAAGCACCCTGCAACACACCTTCAGTCAAGCAGAAAAATGGTTCCTCAACCACCGTCTAGTCCTAAACCTGAAATAAACAAACTCTATGCTTTTTGCACACAGCCAAAATAACTCCAGTGATGCTCCCCTTCACATCACCCCCAACACACTCCATCCCCTTGAACAGGTATCAACCTACAAGTATCTGGGCATCACATTTGACTCAGCATTTACCTTCCATACCCATCTTAAAGCTCTGTCATCGGCCATGAACTCCAGGATTGGACTCCTCTATCGCCACAAAGACTGCCTCCCTGAGTTTGCCCTAAAACTTGCCATCACCTCATCTGTTTTGTCCTTGGCAGACAATAGACTCCCTACCTATGCAGCTGCTGACCCTACTGCCCTCGCTAAAGTCCAGACCTCTATCAATAAAGCCTGCAGGCTCCTGACCGGTGCCCATGGCATAACCCATACATGTCTACTCTATTCTGCCTCTAACATACTCAACTTTGATGAACGGCTGCAATATCACACCTGCTTGCTGGCAAAAAAGGCCCTATCTGGGCTATGCCCTCCAGGGGTCACTACACCCTTGCAACAGGCCTCCTGGCTGGCACTCACCCGTAATGCCACTAAAGATATCTTCCAAGTACCTAGAGCCAGAACCTCACTCTTCCAAAGATCCTTTCACCATAGAGCACCTGCCTGGTATAACTCTCTCCCTGCGCACATCACAAACATTCCCAGAATTGGCCAGTTCAAAATAGCCCTACGCAAATGCCTTGTTGATAATCGGAGCTGTACTTGTCCCTAATAGGACCTCCCAGAGTACCCCTGAACATTCCAGCCTACTAAGCACTGGTCTCTGTCACAGAGTATGAATAAGCCTTGTATAGTTAATGCATCTTTTGTTTGCTGTATTGTTTTACACCTTGTATCTCACCTGTATTGTTACCAATGTCTCACCTCACATTTTGTTTGTCCACCCTCCCTGTGATGAGGTACCTTTGTAAATGAGTCTCTGACTCAAATGTTGTAAATCTGATTGTATGAAATAAATAAAAAAAATAAAATAAATATGTATACGCGCATGGGCAGGAGTGAGCATGATGAGAAGGTTGGCCTGGCTTGGTTGGTGTGGGGCTGCCAAGCTGGCCTAATAGACCGGTGGGTGGGTGGGTGGCAGTCTAAATCTGCAAGGGTTCCGGGTTCAGGTCTGGGTGTGCCTACATTTTTGTGCACCTGGCCCCAATTTTTTTTAGCCAGATTTTGCACTGCCCTGACATGCGCCCCCCTGGAGTTAAGAATCCTTTAGTAAGGGGTGTGGGGGGCAAACCCCCCCACGGGATGCTGCAGGGGCACAGCCCCCGACAAGAACATTCAAAACCTAAGTCCCCGGCACCACTTTCCTGTGTGTCAGGGGTGTACATCACTGAAACTGATTTTCGGCAAAGTACACTCGTCCAAATGGCAGTCTTCCTGCGTGATCACCATTATCACAAGGAGCCTATTTGTAAGATGAATTTTATGATGTACAGTAGTTGGATCATTTTTGTTTTGTAAGAGTTTTAACATACTAACATACTAATTGCCAGCAGATTAGGCCTTAGGGTCTATTGAGTCTGCTCGATCCTCAGATCCCTAGTTGGGTACCGAGGCCCTCCCCCCGCTTGTGTTCCAGAAACCCCTATCATCCATCCCCACCCCCCTGGGCCAGGCAATCATCTGATATATCTACTTTCTGTGTCTGTCCCACCCTCTCTTGAAGCCCTACACTGTGGATCTCTGAACCAGCTCACCAGGCAGTGCGTTCCAAGGATCTACCACCCTCTCAGTGAAAAACCTCCTCCTCTTCCCCCCCCAACCTTCTACCTTCCAACTTCAAACCATGCCCTCTGGTGATAACTCCCTGATTTAGTCTAAAGATCCACTCCGTGTTTACCATATTTATTCCCTTGAGATACTTGAATGCCTCAATCATGTCTCTCCTGTCTCTCCTCTCCGCCAATGAAAACAGGCAGAGCTCCTCAAGTCTGTCCTCATACGTCAAATCCCCTAGTCCTCGTATTATCTTAGTTGCCCTCCTCTGCACCCTCTCCAGGAGCTGTATGTCCCTCTTCAAGTGTGGTCTCCAGTACTGTACACAGTACTCAAGGTGTGATCTAACCGGTCTATTGTACAGCGGCAGAATCACTTCCCTACTCCTAGAGGTGATCCCCCTTACAATGCATCCCAACATCCTGTTTGCTTTGCTAGCCACTGTCCTGCACTGCTCAGAGTTATTCATACATCCATCCACCATGACCCCTAGGTTTTTTTCCCCTGTTGAGGCCTCCAGCGCCTCCTCTCCCAGGGTGTACCTGTGTTTAGGGTTTCCCTGCCCAAGATGTAACACCATGCACTTGGTGATATTGAAATTTAATTTCCAGGTGTAAGCCCACCTTTCCAGGGTGTCCAGGTCCCCTTGCTGGGCCAACCTCCCCTCTTCCCACTCAACTACTGCTCCCATCTTGGAGTCGTCAGCGAAGAGACTCATTTCACACCCTGTACCCTCCCTGATGTCTGATATGTATGCATTAAACAGGATTGGACACTGGACCAAGCCCTGTGGTACCCCACTACTGACCTCTCTAGGGTTTGAGAGCTCCCACCAACCACTACTGTCAGAGTGTGTCCAGCTAGCCAGTTTTCAATCCATCTGACCATCAAAGGGCCTACTCCCAACTCCGTCACTTTCTCCACTAGACCATTGTGGGGGACAGAGTCAAATGCCTTGCTGAAGTCCAAGAATAATACATCCACAGGCTTTCCTCTGTCCAGTTCTGATGTTACCTATTCGTAGAACTCCACAAGATTGATTTGACAAGATCTACCTGGCACAAACCCATGCTGCTGACTATCCAGACCTCCCACATCCTCCAAGTATACCCCCAATCATTCTTTTAGTATACTGTCCATTAATTTTCCCACCACCAAGGTCAAACTAATGGGTCTATAGTTACCTGGTACTTCCCTCGACCCCCCTTTATGGATTAGCACCACATGTGCCTCTCACCAATCCCTAGGTACCCTCCCTGTCTCAAGGGACCTACTGAAGAGCTCCACCAGGGGTGCAGCCAGTATATAACATGTATTTTTATTGCAATGGTCTTTGATCGAACAAATAAAATTTACTTACTTACTTACTTCATTGAGAAGTTCAATGACATGCTAAGTGTGATCACCAGATAATTGAAGGAGGAAACTGTGGTGAGATAGGATCCATTTTCACACATCACCATCAAAGGGGAGAGGCACTTTTTTTATACTCGGAGCCTAGTCGAATGACTTTGCCTGGCTTTTTGTAACATTCATGAGGAAGCTGTTTGTTTGGAGTCATCACTGAGCTGACTGCAGATCAGTAGACTACTGATGATTTAGATACAAAGCATTCTGAGGTCTTATAAAATGGATTAGGTCATCAGCATACAAGATGGAAGTGTTGTGTGATTGATTGGCATGGATTGATCCTTGAGGAGTCCTGACTGAAGTGGAAGCTAGGTCAAACACCGATTTGCCAAGTTTAACATGCTGGAACCTGTTTACCAGATAACCAGTGGAGGAAACACCCAGTGCCTGAAGCTTTCCAGAGGGAGGGAATGGCTAACCAAATCAAAAGCTTTGGTATGGTCAATAAAAAACCCACCAAAAGCTCACCCTAATGCATATACGAGGCAATGTTGGAAGTGAGTGACAGGAGGGCAGTGGAGGTGCTGTGGTCTTTCCAGAAACCATGTCACTCAGGAGGCAGAAGACTGACTATAGGTATTAAAGCATTCAGTCAATTGAATGGCAACCACAACCAATTTCCCAAGTGTTTTATTGAGTAGAGGAAATATTGTTATGGGCCTGTAGCTGCCTATTGCTGCCAAGGCTCTTATTGTCACCTTCCTTAAACACTGGCACAAGGTGCAAAATCTTACATAGGTCAGGTATGCTGTGTGATGTTAGGGATACATTGAAGATTCTAATAACTGGTACAGCTAGTACCTTGCCCTCCATCAAAAAACACTTTGATGGAAGGCAAGATGGCGGCTACTATGAGCCTGATAGCATTTTAGCTCTGTGGAAGTTTTTATTTTTCGTTCATTTGTTTACCTGTTTTTTGAAATTTTTGGCCTTTTGTTTTTTAGTTAGAAAGGGTTGAAGGAGTGATATAGCCAGCCACTGTGCGGCTTTGCACCAGGTTGTGTTCTTTTTGGGTTCCATTTATTTTTTTATTATGTAGGGTGTGTAGTGACACTTTCTACACCCCTCGAGGGCTGTTTTTGTTTGCAGCCCACATTATTGTGCTGCCTCCGGTGTTCACAGCATTAAACTCCTGGATGCTGGTGTTGCGGTTATTTGGCAGCGCCTATGGGATTTAAGTGTTAGATCCAGCCTGTTTGTCTGGAGTTGCATGGATAGCTAGACTTCCAGGACTTCTGGAACAGTGTGGGACTGGTCTCTTTCAGCTTGTGACCCGCTGACTATTACAACCCATGGAGTGCCTGGAACATTGAGGTCATGAGTAATTGTACTTCTGCTGAACTGGTCTCTGTTGGGGTTGTGTTGGGGGTTGATTGGGGATTTGCTCCTTAGTCCTGGGGGTTTCCTGGACCCTGCTCCTGGGCTGCCATCGGAAGATGGAGGGCTGGGTGGTGAGGGGCATAGATGTCCTGACAGTCAGAGGATGGTACAGTGGTCTCTGTTGTTTGGGGCACTCTGGGAGACGTGTGGCTTGCCCCCCCCCTTTGGGACCTTCAGTCTTGCTCACTGATTTCTGTAGAAAATTGGGCTGTGTTGGCTGACTTTTCTGCCTTCTGCTTCATGTCTGGATGTTCTGGGAGGACCTGCTTCATTTGGACTGTGCAGGAAATTTTTCCTGGGAGTTTGAATGTGACTCAGCATTACTTGAGCCCCTTTTTGTATTTTATTTTGACTCTGCTTGTTGTGGGGGTTCCATGAGAACCCTTCATTGACCTGACTTCTGGCTTTTATATTCGAAGGGTTGTTGTGAGAGAACCTCCCTAGATAGTTTGGACAATATTCTGCTTCTAGTCAGACTTTATATTCGAAGGGATGTTGTGAGAGAACCTCCCTAGATAATCTGGATTATACTTTGCTTCTGGATTTGTTTGGACAGATTTTTATGACTGTCTGGGAGTGAGAGTCCTAGTCCTCTCTTCACTTTATTTGTTTTAAAAGGGAGGTTGTGAGAGACCCTCCCTAATCTTGATTTTTGATTTTTATTTTGTTTATTTTAGGTTTTATTTGTGAATTGTGTATTATTTTTCCTTTCTATTGATTGGGAGTGAGAGTCCCAGTCTATTTTTATTATTTTTATTTTATTTTATTTTGTTAGTTTATTCTGTTTCATTTGAGTTATAAGGCTCCATTAATATATATATATATATATATATATATATATATATATATAGTATATATATATATACACAGTCACAGAGCTGTCTGGTTTGGCCTAATTAGTGCCATACTAATTAGTCAGGATGTGTTTGATGACAGCTCTCCTGTCAGGCGCTACTCCCTCTGAGCTTTGGGACCTCCGCCCTTCTTGTGCCCCTTGTCTGCAGCAGTTTATGGCCACTGCAGGGCTGTTGGAATAGTGGGGAGGAGGAGAAGGGGTGGGTGACTGGGGGGGTGGAGTTGAGGGGGGGTGGTGCTGAGTGGCCCGATTGGGATAGTGGGAAACAGAAGACGCCCTGGGGTGAACTGATGCATAGAATGAGGGCCTCCTTGTTTAGTGCCCATACTCAAGGGCTCCATGTTAAATGGGTCAGCACCTCGGACTGCTCAGGTTTCTCAACCAACCCGCACAGTGCTCTGCAATACCAGATCTATTAGAAACAGGTCAGCTATTATTGCTGATCTCATTGGATCATCTGATCAGGCAAGCATCACTAAGACCTGGCTGGATGAAAATGCTGGTCCCATTCTGAAGTCAGCAATTCCAACGGGCTTCTCGGTGATACATCGAGTGAGGTTGGATCACAAGGGTGGGGATGTAGCAATTTGTTTTAAATCAGAGTTGGGTCTTGCTGATGTGTCAGTTGAGGGTACCAGACTCTTTGAGTGTACTGTAGCTGCAGATGTGGAGTGCAAAATTGTTCTCACCTACCATCCACCAGGTGGTGAGAATCAGTTATTACAGGAAGTCGCAGACTTCATTTTTGACATGGTGTTGGAGTCTCCCAGACTGATGGTACTGGGGGACTTCAGTGCCTGGATTGACAATGAATTCTTGCAGTTTGGACAAGACTTCCTCCAACTTATGAGTTCTTTGGGCTTCACCCAGGTTGTTTCGTCTGTGACTCCAAATTATGGCCACTCATTGGACCTGGTTTTCCTCCTGGGGTTAGAGGCCTCCGATTTGGTGGTGGAACCTGTTGGATGGTCCGACCACCACACTATCAAGTTCAGTTTCTTGGCTCCCCCTTATAGGCCTGCCCCTGTGGAAATGGTCTGATATTACCCTTTATGGGGTTTGACTCCTTATGACCTTTCGGCAGTGTTAGACCTATTGGGACTTCCAGATGCAAGTGGAGGTCCGGAAAATCTACTCCAGGCTTTTAACCAAGCAGTGGGGGCAGCTCTGGATACTCTCACTCCCTTCCATGTTCGTCGGCTCACTCTCCACCCCAGGTCCCTATGGTTTGATGGGGCTTTGAGGGGGTTGAAGTGGGCAGGGTGAAGGCTAGAGCATGCTTGGCATAGATCCAGCTTAGTTGCCGACAAGCTTAGACTGATGGAACATTATAGATTCTATCAGTTAGAAATCTCCCATAAGAAGGCAGAATTCCTGACCAGGGAGATTGCTACAGCATAGAACTGACCAGCTTAGTTATTCCAAACCATGGACAGCTCTGCAACCCAGCCTATCTTTGAGTTTGGAAAGCCTTGTTGCAAGCAGAGTGTGAAGAGTTTGCTCGTTTCTTTGCTGATAAGATTGCCAACATCAAGTTGTAGATTTGCTTATCACACTCTATGAGGGCTAAGGGTGGTTGGAGCGAGGACATGACTCTGCAGTTTTGTTGGGCTGATTTTGACCGACTGGGGATTGATGATATCATGCGGCTTCTCTGGAGTGTGCACGCAACTTGCTGTTTATTAGATCCGAGTCCGACTCGCCTCTTAATGGGGTGTGTTGATGTGATTGGCACAGTTCTAGTGGAGCTAATCTGGTGCTCACTAGAGTTAGGGGAGTTTCCCAGCTCCTTGAAAGAAGCTGTTATTACCACCCTTCTCAAGAAATCATCTCTTGACCCAGATTCTCCTGCAAATTACAGACCTATCTCTAACCTTCCTCTTATAGGGAAGGTTATTGAGAAAATTATTGTTCAACAGCTGGAAGGCCATCTTACCATCCATGATATCTATTATCCTCTCCAGTCTGGTTTCCATTAGAGACACAGTACTGAGACCACTCTGGTTCAGGTACTCAATGATCTCCTGATGGCTAAAAACCAGAAGCGATGCTCCATCCTGGTCCTTCTGGATCTCTGTTCAGCATTTGACACCGTGGACCATGGGGTACTTCTTGATTGCCTGCCATTCATCTGTGGCCTGTCTGGTACAGTCCTCAGATGGTTCCATTCCTTCCTCATAGGCAGGTTGCAGAGGGTAGTCTCAGGGATTTTTTCATCTGATGTCTACTGCCTGCCTTGTGGGGTCCCGCAAGGATCGGTGTTGTCCCCCAGGTTGTTGGTGGTGGTGTATATGCTCCCACTAGGAGACATTGTAAGATGGTACGGACTGAGTTTTCACTGTTATGCAGATGATACTCAGCTGTACCTGTCTTTTGTGCCCAACCAGGATAGTGCACTCTCAGTCATTTCCAACTGTCTTGATGAACTCCAAGACTGGATGAATTCCAGTTGGTTGAGGTTGAAGCCTGACAAGATGGAAGTGTTAGTGGTGGATCTAGGCCACTAGATAGGGGGGGTCAGAGGTAGGGTGGCCATCCGGGCTTAGGTTAAAGGGATTCCCAGCTCTTGACCTCTGAATGGGTGCAGAATCTAGGGGTGATATTTGATGATGGTCTGACACTTCATTCACAGGTGTCAGCTGTGGTCAAGTCCTCTTTTTATCATCTGAGGAGCATCACCCAGATTAAGGGCTTTGTTCCATCAGGTGACCTTTCAACCTTGGTCCATGCATTTGTGACCTCACTCCTTGACTACTGTAACTCCCTATACCTAGGGCTTGTGGGGGTTGATATCCACCACTTGCAGCTAGTGCAGAACGTTGCGGCCAGGCTATTGTCTGGGTCCACACGATCCAGTCATATTTTGCCTGTGCTGTGTGCTCTACACTGGCTGCCTATTCAGTGGCGGATCACCTTTAAAGTTGGCTTGCTGACTTTTAGAGCCCTACATGGTTCGGGTCCAAGTTACCTACAAGAGCTTCTGCCCCCTCAGACCACTCCATTCAATGGATGAGGGATTGCTAAAGATTCCCAGGGTACGATTGAAGACCTCGGGAGATGGGCCTTTGCCTTTGTTGCTCCCTCCCTGTGGAATTCTCTACCTTGTCGGGTACGAGAGTGCCAGACAGTGGAAAGCTTTAAAATCGTTCTAAAAATACACCTTTTTTTTTGTGCTATCCCGGAGTTTTAATATGTTGAATTGCACATTTCATTTTTTAACTGTTCTGTTTTTATTTGTGCATTGTTTTTGAACTGCTATATTTATCTGAGTAGTGTTTTTAGAAAATTGTACAGAGCTTTGATATTTGTTGATATAGTGCAATATAAATAAATTTATTATTATTATTATCACTCAGTGTTTCTGGTTCACCAGGGCCAGCAAACTTTGACAAAAGGATTTGCATAAGGTGTTTACATACCTCAGTGCATGTGACTGCCTTGAGGTAGAAAGATGGGTGACTGGGGCAGGCATTATCATTGGGAGGACTAGGGGGCAAGACAGCAGGGAGAGGTAAAGCATCTGCGTAGGCCATGAGGTCAGTGAAACTTTGACTGAAGGCATTCACTACTGTAACAGGATTATTGCAATTGACTCCCTTAAAAGTTAAATCTTTGGGTGTGAAGTTACAAGACTGGCCAAAAACATGTTAAATGTGTTTACAGACCTAGCTTGGATTGCCAGCTGAGGAGTCAAATAAACACTTGTAATACAGGCTTTTGCTTCACTGGATGGCCCTTTTACAATCATAAATTTATAAACTCCCTGTACTTAGCCAAATCAGTGGCAGACTTAGTAACTTTAAAGGTAGACCAACTGACATTTATAAATGGAGTGTATATAAGATCATTTTAAAAATAAAGATCACTGGGAGAGAGCCCTTACAACTTGTTCACTCACCCTCATAATGATCCTAGTGGATAAGACACTGCAAACTATGAAGAAATGGTGAAAACATTTTTGAGGTAAGAACAGAGATTATCCTTTTTCATGATCACCCTGAATATAAAGAACTGCATGATACTGTTTTAAAGAATGTAGCAGCACATGAACGTGAAGTCATCCGAGGGGGAAAAAACAACAGATATTTAAGTGATGAAAGTCACTATGATCAAGGGAATATCTACATGTGGGATAGACACCAAATAACATTGAGCATGGGTCATCCTTGTTCCCACTCCAACAATAGGACATAGAACACAAGTAGATCTGTTACCAGGCAGGATTCAAAAAAACAACTAGAATGGTAGCTCAATTGAAAGTGAGCAAGTACTGTAATTACTAAAGCCTTAGAGAAGGAAGACAACACCACACAGAGAATAACCACATTTGTAGGGCAAAGCATGCAAATATACAGCAAATCAAAAACAACAGGACATAAAGAGGCAAAGGGAGGAGGAGCAAGAAGAACACAAGGAGAGGAAGATGGCATGAGTGGAATGCAGGGATCGTAACTGAGGTGAGGGAGGACAATAAGCAGACAACAGGAAAATTACAAGTCATCAATTTGACAAATACAGATCTTACCGAAGGTGAAAAGAGTTTGCTGTCAAAGAGGTTCAGTTTCAAGGCAGAAATAAGCCTCTTCAATTTTTTCAGAAACAGACCTAAGGCTACACCTTGATAAATTCGAGAAGATGACTGAAAGGGGAGGTAATCTAGGAGAGGAGCAAACTATTACTATATTCAGTCCTGAAATGGACATGGAAAACTTGGAGGAGGATGTGAGTCCTGAAGAATTTATGTTTATGCCTGATTACAGTGAGGGAGAGGAGGGTTGAATTCCTGACAACTATATGGACCAGGCCTTACAGCTGATGGGAGAGAACACAGAGGGTACAACAGTCCCCACCCCGACAGAGACTAAGGACACATAACCATCAAACACTGAAGTGGTCTGTAGCTCTATTCAGGGACAAATCTACATTCCGTCCTCCTAATAATACCATACTAAATGTGGCAATATTTAAGAGCTTGGTCCAAAACGAAATACAGGAACTAACCAGTAAGGACATTTCTGAGTCACCTCACACTTTATTGTAGTATTTCTAAAATTGAACAAAAAGCTCTTAATGATCTAAGTGTAGAAATTGACACCATTTTCAAACCATCCAATATGGGTGGTAATGTGGTTATCATGCCCAGGGAAATGTACATTTGAGAGGTTGTACTACAACTAAATGATAACACCTGTTACCAGATGCTAGAGGGAAATCCTTCACAATAGTACAAGTCTGAAGCTAATGACCTTGTTAGAGAAGCAGTGTGGGCTGAAGAGTTACCATTTCAGGAAGCCCATTATTTAAGAACAGAGTCTCCTGTGGTTCCAACCATGTAAGTGTTACCAAAAACACATAAAAATGTGTTCAGTCCACCCAGGAGACCCATTGTGTCTGGTACAGGTTCCGTCACTGAAACGTTTTCACAGTATATTGACTGTATTCTGAAAGAAATAGTTCTTACCCTTCTCACATAGTTCAGTAGCACAATGAATCTCCTGGGCAAACTACAAGATCTACACTGTAGGAACACCTTAGGTGGATTATAATTGATGTAACATCTTTGTACATATGTATTTTACATGATCTAGGACTGTTGACAATATGTAATGACCTCTTTAATTCTTCCCTAGGCAAGACAATGCCATCCAACTTTCTCCTGAGGAGCCAGGAATATTTAACTCATAATAACTTCACTTTTAACAGAGCCTTCTACTATCAGCTGAGGGGTAGGGCAATGTATGCCACTGTTTATTTATTTATTTTATTTCATTTTTGTTAACCAGGTAGGTGCACTAGACAAGAGATTTTGCCTGTTTTCAGGCACGACCCAGAAGGGTTACACATCAGAAACAGCAGATACATAGTGTTCACAACAGAATACAAAACATCTAGTTAGAAGGAAAATACAGTAACATATGACAATTTAGAATACATGGCACATTCAGGAACAACAAGTAGAATATATATAGCATGAGGATAAACAGTAATCACAGTTACATAAACATTTATAGAATTTTGAAAACAGTATAATTGACTAAAAAATACATATACAGCAAACACTGGGGGTACATAAGTGCTGAGAGGAAGCACCGCTGTCAAGGTAGAAGATCAGTGGTAGTAGTGCAAGCGAGTGGAGACAAGCAAGAGGTAGAGCAGGAGCAGAGACCTGAGCTCATAAGGTGAGTTCTTAAACTTTTTTGAAAGGCTCGGTGAGTAGCTGATTGTTTAACATAGAATGGAAGGGTGTTCACATTCTGGGAGCAGATACGGCAAAATCAAGTTCACCCTTCTTGGTGAGACATCTAGGCATAACAAAGGAAGCACTTTCAGTAGATCTCAGAGTATAGAACAGGTCAGGTTATTTTAGTAGAGTTTACAAGGGATTTTGGAGTACTAGTCCGGGTTAATTTATCAACCAGACAACCAGCTTTGTACAGACAATAGGAGGACGGGGTGACCCAATTGAGAGAAGAATAGAGCTGACAGCAATGTGTTAGTTTAGGAGCCGCAAGGGCGAAGCGGAAGATACTATTATAAGAAGTGCTCCATTTCTGGATTACTTACTTTCTAGCATTAGGGTAGACTATATGGCCAAAGTTGAGGCAAAATTTGTCCATCTTATGCCACAAAATTCTTTGGCTGGTGGGAGAATGAGCTAGTTTTTGCTCCAGACCTAAACCATTTTCTCAGAAGGATAGTCTGATGGTATTGCTTCATTGGAGACATCATGGTGGTATGAGATGGGAATTATGAAAATGTAAATCAGTTTCTGGAATGGTTGAATAACAACAATTTAAACCTGTCCTTCATCCACCAGCCATATCCATCAAAAATGGACTTCCCAGGAGCCTCCTTAGAGATAATGGAAAACAACAGACTAAAGAGTTGCACCTAATAGGAAAACCAAAGCAGGTAACTCCCTCCATTGTACCGATACTATGCACACAAAGGGCAAGATATTCAGAAGGGTTACACCCCGGCACGATATTCAAAAGGGGATTGAGCCTGGCACAAATCCTGATGCGCCGGAGCGCATCAGCAATGTATGCAATGCAGGTGGGGGCGTGCCCCTGCATACTCTGCACATCCTGATATTCAGCCCAGGATGTGCTGAGCCCATGCATGCACAACCCCTACCTGCGCTGCACACAGGTGAGCCAGAAAAAAAGAAGAAACAGCTGGCCACACACAAGTGAGCTGCCGTATTGCAGTGCACAACACGGTAGCTGCCACCTGTGGGTGGCCACCCGAGCTCCGGCAGGACCTTTGTGGTGGCACCCCCCCCATGCCTGATTGTGAGTGTATGTAGAAAATTATAGTCCTATATCCCTAGTGGTCCAGTGGACCACTCGCAGCCCGATCGCGGGCATATGTTTGAAAGAATAGTCCTATATCCCTGGTGGTCCAGTGGACTGCTCATGGCCCGATCGCGGGCACAAGGCCCATCCAGTCTGACCCGTTCTTTTTCTACCTTATGAATGTGCCATTGGCCTTTGCTCTGTCATTTGCTCCCTTATGCCTATCCCATGCCTGTTTGAAGCCCTGCACTGTATTCATATCCACCACTTTCTGAGGTAGGCCGTTCTATGCATCCACCACCCTTTCTGTGAAAAAGAACTTCCTCACATTACCCCTTAATTGGCCTCCTTCTAATCTCATGCTGTGCCCTCTTGTCCTGCTATTTTTCTTATATTGAAACATGTTAGACTCTTTCACCTTCTTAATGCCCTTAAGGTGTTTGAATGTTTCGATCATATCACCTCTCTCTAGGGTATACATATTGAGCTCAGTTAATCTGTCCTCATATGTTTTCCGATGCAGTCCCTGCATTATTTTGTTTGCCCTTCTCTGGACTGCCTCAGTTTGGTTAATGTCCTTGTAAAGGTGTGGCCTCCAGTGCTGCACACAGTACTCCAGATGAGGCCTAACCAGTGTCTTGTAAAGAGGGAGTGTTACCTCCCTCTTCCGACTTGTGATACCCTTACTAATATACCCCTACATCTCTCTAGCCTTACCTACTGCTTTAGTGGTCTGCTTGGATGATTTCAGGTCATCAGTGATGATGACGCCCAAGTCTCTTTCTTCCCTTGTGACTGCCAGCAACTCCCCTCCCAGCCTATAGGTGACTTCAGGGTTTTTCTTCCCTATGTGCATGATCTTGCACTTCTTTGCATTAAACCCCAGTTGCCACTCCTCCAACCATTTTGCTAGTTTATCCAGATCTCTTATTGCTCTGCCCACACCATCTGGATCATCTACTCTGTTGCAGATCTTGGTGTCATCTGCAAACAGATAAACCTTACACTCCAGTTCATCTGCAATGTTACTGATGAAGATATTGAAGAGGACCGGCCCCAGAACTGATCCCTGAGGTACCCCACTTGTGACTTGCATCTCCTCTGACTGTATACCATTTACCACCACTCTCTGTTTTCTGCCCGTCAACCAGTTTGCCACCTAGTTGACCAACGTCTGATGCACCCCAAGCCTACCCAGCTTATTAATCAAGCTTCTGTGTGGAACAGTATTGAAAGCTTTGCTGAAGTCAAGGTAGGCAGCATCAACTGCTCCCCCTTGGTCCACCACTCTGGTTACCCAGTCAAAGAAATCTATAAGATTAGTTTGACAGGACCTTCCTTTTCTAAACCCATGCTGTCTTGGATCCTGTGCTCCTACGAATTCCAGGTGTTGCACTATCCTTTCCTTAAGGACTGCATCCATAATCTTGCCCACTACTGAGATAAGACTGACTGGTCTGTAATTCCCTGCCTCTTTCCTGCTACCACTCTTGTGGAGTGGGATCACATGAGCCCTTTTCCAGTCTTCTGGGACCTCTCCTGTGCTCAGACACTCACTAAACAGTTCTAATAATGGCTCTGCTAGTTCCACCCTTAGCTTCTTTAGTATCCTGGGATGTATGCCATCAGGTCCCATTGCCTTGTCCACCCTGAACTTATCAAGCTCTAGTAGGACCCTTTCTTTTGTGAAAGGACTAGTGCACACCTCCCTCCCCCCTGTGTCCGTGGTGCTGAGCTGTGGGTCCTACCCTACCTTCTCTTCAGTAAATACTGATCAGAAGTATCTATTTAGGATAGATGCTTTTACATGGTCCTCCACCTCACACGCCCCTTATCCCCTTTGATCTTAGCAATACCCCTCTGGACTTTCTCCTTTCACTAATGTATCTACAGAAAGTCTTGTCACCTTCTTTTACTGTTTGTGCTAGTGTTTCCTTGGTTTGGGCCTTTGCCTGCCTTACTGCCTTTCTTTAATGCTTGCCCACTTTGCCTGTACCGCCTCACATGAATTTCTTTTTGCCAGGGCTAGCTTAACTCTGTTGGCCATCTTATCAAAGGAGGGGTGTTCTTCCCATTCAACGTATGGGGTGCTGCACCCCTCACCCCGTTTGCTAGTTTAAATATTCTGCAAAGACGTCAAACTTCTGCCCCAATGCACTGACTCCCTCCTTAGTCAGATGCAGTCCATCAAATTTAAAGAATTTATGCTCCTAAAACTGTTGCCAGTTTCCTACAAATTTGTGTCCTTTTTCCTGGCACCAGCCCTTTTGCTTTTTTTGTTTTGGCTCCTGTTTTGGGTGAGTTTTGTTGTGCTAGCACCTTTGCCTGCCTTACTGCCTTCCCTGCGTCCCTTAGGGAAGTTTGGTATTCCTCCCTATCTTCATCCTGCTGTGTTCCCATATATTTCCTGAAGGTCAGCCTTTTGGCTTTGACCTTTTCTGCTACTGTTTTTGAGAACCAAATTGGTTTCCTTCTTTTTTTAGACTTCCTTTTCTCACTAACACAAGGGATGTTGCTTCAAGTATTGTAACTTTAATGCTTGCCCACTTTGCCTGTACTGCCTCACATGTATTTCTTTTTGCCAGGGCCAGCTTAACTCTGTTGGCCATCTTATCAAATTCAGCTCCTCTGAAGTCCCATATTTTTGCCTTGGAATGGGATGATTTAATTCTAGTGGCCAAACTGAACCATACCATGTGATGGTCACTGGCCCCCAGGTGACTTTCTACCTGGAGATCTGTGATCCTTTCCCTGTTAGTCAGTACTAGATCTAGGATAGCCCTGTCTCTTGTGGGTTGTTGTACTAGTTGTCTGAGGCCCTTCCCCTGCAGGGAATCCACCATGTGTCTAGTTATGGCAGATGTCCCTGCTGGTATTGACCAATCTGTATTTGGCATGTTGAAGTCTCCCATTATCAGAACCTCCCCTTTAGCTGTCATATTGTATATATCTTCTAACAGTAATGTGTCTATGTCCTCCCCCATGTCTGGAGGCCTCTACACAACCCCAGTTCATATGGCTGTCCCATTGTCTGTTTCCAGGGTGACCCACAATTCTTCTGGCTCCTTATGTGTATTCTGAATTTCTGTAGCTTTGATATTTTCATTGACATAAAGGGCCACTCCACCCCCCCCCGGCCCTTTTGCACCTCAGTCTCTTCTGAACAGTACATAGCCAGGTACTAAAGTCTCCCAAGTGTGGTTACTGGTAATCCATGTCTCACTAATGGCTACTATGTCCAGTGTAGCCTCTCTCATTATTGCCTGCAGGTCTGGGATCTTGTTTCCCAGACTGTGAGCATCTGTGTACATGACTTTCCATTGGCCATATTTAGGTGTGTTAGTTATTGGGTGAGGTTCTGGTGATGCAAATGCACTGCAAACATGCTGAACTCCAGTTTGACCACTAGCTGAAGGGGGAAGGGTGTTCTTCCCATTCAACATATGGGGTGCTGCACCCCCTTCCCATTTGCTAGTTTAAATATTCTGCAAAGATGTCAAACTTCTGCCCCAATGCACTGACTCCCTCCTTAGTCAGATGCAGTCCATCAAATTTAAAGAATTTACGCTCCTAAAACTGTTGCCAGTTCCCTATAAATTTGTGTCCTTTTTCCTGGTACCAGCCCATGAGCCACATGTTTAGCTCCCCTGTCTCCCCTTCTTTGACCTTCTGTCCATCTGCCCCCCTCTCCCAGACTGGCAGGATCTCGAAGAAGGAGATACTGGACGAAATGGATAATAGTTTTGTCACCCAGCCTGGTCAGGTGTTCCTTGGTCTCCACAACTGATCAGCTGGTGAGATCATTAGTCTCTATATGTACCAGGACATCAATGTTTTCTCATGCTTCCTGAACAATTTTAGCAATGTGGTCAGTGTCTGTCCATGCTGATGTAACTGGGAGACATCTGATCATTACCCCTGACTGGAGATATGTATCAACTCCCCAAATCATGGAGTCTCCTGTGATCAGAAGTGTTTTGGATTTCCTTTTTGCTTTTTTTGTTTTGGTCCCTGTTTTGGGCGAGTTTTGTTGTGCTAGCTCCTGTGTTGCAGTGTCCTGCTCCGTAGTGTCCTCTGCCCCCTTTGTCTGATTTTGGAGCTAGAGGCAGATACCTGTCTGTAGTTATTATATGGTTTGTGGAGGTGATATGTTGGAGAGCACCGAGTGATGGGGCACCCAATTTGCCCCTCCTAACTACCTGCCAACCTCCTGGACCAATTACCCTCTGCGGTCGAGGTGCTTCTGTTGGATGTTGGGGAAATGGTGGGCAGTTCTTATAATATATTTCCTCTTGAATATGCAATTTGAGGTGCACAATCTCTGCCCTTCCCTTATTTGATTTAACCCAGATGTCCTGCTCCTTTTCAGGATCCTCCTCTGGAACCTTGGGGCTTCCACAAGCTGCCTCCAGCCCCTGGACCCAGCGGCAGTGCTACAGAGGGAACCACCAGCTGCTGATTCACAGTGGCTACCCCATCCACCTATGGTTGTCCTGCTATATAATCGGTCCTCACATGGTAAAGGTCATTCTCCTTTGAAAGGTCAATGTGTTCTTTTTTCTAATTCCCCAGATCACCACTTGCAACTTATAATCTCTCTCTACAAGTGGCCTCACTAATGCTCCTTTTTCCCATAGAATGGCACCTTGATAACTTGCAGAGATGAACAAAATTTAAAGGAAAAAGAAAGTAAACCAGTCATTCCCTAAGCAACCTTCCTTTTTTGACTGGGCATACACTAATCCTTATCAAACGTAAGCCCTCTAGTCTACCCACCCCCCACCTGCCCTCACCACTATAGTGCGAGGTCTGAGCAGCTATCTCATATCCCCATTTTGGCTTTTATTACCCTTGCCATGTGGCCCATAAACCCCACCACGGCACCTTTCACACTTTACCTGCTACTACTGGTTGAGAGAATGCCCAACCGTTGACAGTTTTAAAACTGCTTTAAAGACATATCTTTTTACCCTGGCTTATTCTTTTTAGTCATGGTTGTTTTAATGTTTGGATTTTGCTGTTCTATTTATTTTTGTACAGCGCCTTGATTTCGAAAGGCGCTTTATAAATAAACATGACTTGATTTGACTTGACTGCAGTCCCCCCTCTCCTCACCCCCCCCCGGGTGCTATGGCACCTTAACCCTCACTGTTTTCTCTCATCTCTCTGTACTCCTCCCTGCCCCTGGTCCCTACACCATTTCACTTCAAACTAAATACACCCTATCTCTACCCCTCCCCCTTGTACCACCTCAGGAATATGATATCCATTACCTGCTGTTGCGCAAAAGTATTAATCCAAGATTTCAATAAATAAATACATAAATTACCTCATCCAGCCCTCCTCCTCTCTTACCCCTGTCTCTCCACTTTGTGCCTCTCTGTTACTTGGGTAAAACAACTGAGTTTCTGCACACCTACATTTCGACCCCTAATCACCAGGTGGTCCAGGACCTTAATCCTCCTCCTACTCATTACTGGAACCATTCACCCGAACCCTGGCCCTGGTAACACTAGTTCCTCTCAATCATGTCCTACACCACCAAAGGGAAACACATTAGTTTAGTCCACTTCAGCATTCAGAGTCTCCCTGCCAAAAAAGATGCTTACCAGGCCTGGGCCACCATGAATGATTTTGACGTTATAGCACTCTCTGAAACCTGGTTCTCTCACAAAATCTCTGACAGAGAGATTGAACTCAGTGACTACACTTCTGTCAGGAATAACAAACGGAAAAGAAAGGGGGGTTGCATGTTCTTTTTTACGAACAAGTTCTCTTTCACCGAATACAGTCCCAGCACAGAGTTCATCATTCTTAAGACCCTCTCCATCCACCTACCCCTCGGACAATGCAAATCTCTTACCCTCACAACTGTCTGTTTTCCCACAGAAACTCCCTCCTCCGACCTGGAGAACCTGCTTGACCTCAAAAGCTGCCTCCCTCTTAACAAAGAGTGGATACTTCTTGGGGATTTCAACATAAATTGGGACTCTAGCCAAGCTGATGCAGCCAAATCCTGCATCACTGGCCTTGGTCTAAACCAGCTTATCTTTACCACCACCAGGTCAAACTATATGACTGGGACATGAATGCTCATTGACTGGATCATCGTTTCCAACCCAATCCATGTCACTGACTCAGGAGTGCTACCAGACTGTCTTAGCAATCTCTGCACCACTTTCTGCCACTGGTCTGTGCAATGCCCCCCAAGTTATTTTTTTCCAGATGTCTCACCAATAAACAGCATTGAGAAAATAACATGTGCTTTCCACCAGGTTGACTGAACTTTCACCTTCATTTCAGGAGATATTGATACTGTCTTAGATAAATTTTCAACTATCTTCAACAGTGTCTGTGATAAATTCACCCAGCACAAAGAAAACAGGGTCTGGGGACCTTTAAATGAATGAGTCTCTCCCGACATCATCAAACTGATGAGGATCAGGGACATGGCCTGGGTCAGTTACACTAAGCACAGGGACCATGCCCAGCTTTTCCTCTAGAAAGCACTCAAAAACAAGTGCAAATCTACTACCAGAAAGTCCAAAATTGATTATCTCCAAAATAAACAACTTGGGAAATCAACAAACCTCTGTCACCTATGGGGGACACTCAACTCCTTAGTTTGGAAAAACAATAATGCAGAATCCATCACACTTATCCAAGGTTATAAGCAGACAAATGACCCCTCAGAAGTCACTAACATTTTTATTTCCTTTTTTGGAGACCTTGATAAATATAAACCATCCCCTCCCTCTCTCCCCCACACCCTCACACTCCCCCTGTCTCCAAATCCACCGACGAGCCCAGCCCCAAATTTTATTTCCTGTCCCTTAAGCCTTCAGACACCATCAAACTTATCTGGAGCTACAACCCAAAACCCAGCTAAGAGGCAGATGGAACAGACTTCAAAATCCTCAAACTCACCTCTCCCTTTGCTCTAGTCATTTCCCAAGCATCTGGAAAACTATTACCATCAAATCAGGGTCCAAGAATGATGTCAGGAATTTCTAACCTATTTCTCTCCTTGCTCCCCTCTCCAAAATTATTAAAAACATTGTTCATACACAGCTCAGCACCTTCCTCAACTGACACAACCTTCTCTCCGAAGCCCAGAATGGGTTTAGATCCAGGCCCAGCACAGAAACTGCCCTGGTTAAGTTCACAAAGGATATTCACAAGGCCAGTGGCAATGACCAGTATGCTGGATCTGTCTTTGTGGACCTGACTAAGGCCTTTGACGTGGTCAACCACAGCTTACTTCTGGTTACCCTTAAGGGCCTAAACATCTTTGCGAATGTTGTTAAATGGGTTGATAGCTACCTCTCCAATGGATCCAGAAAAACAACCATTAATGGTCATTTTTCCACCGACTGCCCAATTAAAAATGTGGTACCCAAGGGGTCCATCCTGGGCCCAGTCCTGTTCTCCCTTTTCATTAACAATCTCCAAGTCATCTGCCAATCCACAAAAATGTTCCTATATGCTGATGATGTGGCCCTATACTACAGTGACAACAACATTGACACAATGTTCGGTAACCTGCAAGCAGACTTTAGCAAACTACACTCTTGGTTTTCTGCCAAAGGTATGGTCCAAAATTCCAAGAAGACCAAGTACTGTATATGATCTTGCTTGGCCCAAAAAATCTCAGACCTAACCCTCTTTGACAATTTTGGAAACCTTATTGATAAAGTGGACACATTTAAATATCTGGGTCTGTTCCTCGACCCACACCTGACTTTCAATATCCATATTATCAATTTCATCAAGAAGATCGATGAGACTGGGCCTCTTACACCAAATCAGAAAGTTCCTTATCCTCATCTCCAGACTATGTCTGGCTAGCTCCCTACTCCTACCCCTCCTCGAGTATGGCTCCATTGTCTAATCCCCCACTCCCGCCTCCCTCCACGTCCATAAACTCAGAACCATTTATAACAACATTGCACGCTTCATCACTGGCATTCTGTGGAATACCCACCACTGTGCCGTGTATGATCGCCTCAGCTGGCTCACCCTTGAGGGCAGGTTCCATTTTAAAATTCTCTCTTTCTTACACAAGGTGAACCTCATCTGTCACTGCCCTTTTCCCCAAATTGTTCCCCAAACACTGTACTAAAGGGCTTCTAGTCAAACGTTTGACATCCCTTTCTATCAGACCACCTCTGCACAGAATTCAATTACCTATGAGGGCTCAAAGTTTTATAGCAATCTGTCCCCTGATATTCTTGCATGTAGCACTATTAGTTCCTTCAGCTTCACCCTCAAGGACCACCTCCTCAAATCTACTGCTTGTGCCTGCCCAGGACAGCCTCCCACCTGAATGTACAAAATGATTGTGTTACTTTACCTTAGCCAAATATTGTGTCACTCCTCACTTCATCTAACTCCTACCTCCACCCATCCCACTCCCCTCCCCACTTGCTGCTCTTACATCTCCCCTGCTCCTCAGGTTGTCTCCCTAACCTGAGCCGTGGCTTTGGGGAGTTTTTCCTAGCTTGTTCCTTAGGATTTCTGGCCTCTGCATAAAATGTTCTCCTTGTATATTTCTCCTGCTGTAATAAAGTGTGTTAATGTAGTGTATATACTGTACTTTACCTCTCCACTCTGTACAATGTGTTAACCTATTTATTTGTGTACTCTGTATTCCAGTTTATAAAATTTATTCTGTACAACTGGACATTTGTGAAAAGTGTATTTTTGCTCACATACATTCCAGTATAAAATAAAGATTGGTTGATTGGTTTAATTTCTCTGACAAAAGGTTTAGAGGTGTGACTCAGCCGATCCCCAGCATGACTACCCAAGTAAAGGGCACTGGGAAATAGGGGGTGGCTTGGAGTGAAGGGCCTGCTGGTCTGGCTTGGGATCTTTGCAAGCCAGAACAGCAGACCCTTCATTCCACATAGCTACCAAAGCCACAGCAGCATGCCTTTTGCCCCTCAAGCCACACCAGCAGGATCTTTCCACCATTTTACCACCAAGCCACACCAGGAAGCCCATCACTTCAAATCCGTCTCAAAGCCACACCTGCAGGTCTTTCACACCAAAGTGGCTCAGCAATCCCTTTGCTCCAAAGCCCCCTCCCAGCAGGCCAGATTCCCCAAACCCAGTCTAGCTTTTGAAGCAAAGGTCCTTGGATCTTGGGAAGGGGAGGATTTGAGCACTGCATAAGCCAGACCTGCAGTCCTCTTGCTCCTTGCATCCCCTAAGCAACACCAGCAGGTCCTTAGCTTCTAACTTCCAAAGCAGGCCTTCATTCCAAAGCTCCCTCCCCCCCAAGCAGGCCAGATCCCCATACCAGGTCTAGCTTTTGGAGCAAAGGGCCTTGAGTCTTGGGGGGGGGGAATTGGGTGCTCCTTAAGCCAGAAATGCAGCACTCTTACTCCAATCCCTCCCAAGCAACACAGGTCCTCCTCTTAAACTCACCCAGCAGGCCCTTTGCTCCAATCCCTCCCCCACATCAGGCCAGATCCCCAAGCCAGGTCTAGCTTTGAAGCAAAGGTCCTTGAGTGAGGAGGTAGGTTTTGGGCACTCCTTAAGCCAGACCTGCAGTCCTCTCACTACAAGCCCCCAACCCCAAAGGCACACCAGTAAGCCTTTCATTCTGAAGTCCCCCAGCAAGCACCTTGCTCCAAAGCCCCCCCAGTGCAGGTTCATAATTCCAGCACCCCCAGCCATCAATAATCACAAAGTACAGCATGCTAGCTGGCCCAGTGATGCTACAGGTTTAGTTTAGTTTAGTTTAGTTTATTGTTCTAGGAATTACTACTTTTGAGCCAGAGGCTCTTTTACAAAGGTTCCACGTCAATTAGGTACAGTACAAAAGGTTACATAGATAACACAACAATTTGTGTTGTGTCAAGAGCAAGAAAACATATACAAATACATATCAAATCACTTGTGCAAAAGGACCTGAGATATCAATATTCACATTATTATTACAAGAAGAGGTCATGCCAGATTAGGAGAAACAAATAGGGAAAAAGTCCAGAACAGAGAGGTTAAGTGAAAGGTGTGGGGAGCAGACAATAGCAGGAGAAAAGGTTTCCCAAACATGTCTTTGTCAGATAATGGAACAGGGTGGGTAGTGAGAAAATAGGAGGTTTAATCAGGGCAGTCACAGGAGCTGGAGGTGGCAAGGTGAGAGAAAAGCCTTGATTTGAAAATACCTAGAGAGGTGGAGGCAGTAATATGAGTGCTGAGGGCATTTAGCCAGCTGGGGGCATGATAGGCAAATGATCTTTGTCCCTGAGAAGTCCAGTATTGGGGGACTTGGAGAGGCTGGTGTTCTGATCTTCTGGTAAAATGGGTGCTAGCGCTCGGGCATAACAGGTCTTGGATACAGGGTGGAGTGAGGCCCAGAGTGGATTTTTTCGTCATCAGGCAGGTAAGGTACTTTATCCGGTTTGAGAGTTGCAACCAACCTGAGTCAGCACAGAGTTCACATGTGTGGAGTGCGTCGATGTGCACCAGTGAGCAGCCAACAGGCCTTGTTTGGGATGTTGTGTCGACTAAGAACTGTAGTAGTGGCAGATCCGTATATAACTCAAGCCATAGTCAACGACTGAGATGATAGAAGATTGGATGGCAATCCTCAGTGCAGAATGGGTAAGAAGCTGCTGTTCCAGACAGAATCCCAATTGATTAATAGTTTTGCTGTACTATCACTGTGAGTTGCAAAGGTTAGGCCTTTGATCAAAGTTGATTCCAAGATATTTGAAAATTGCACTTGTTCGAGGGTATTTCCCAGGTATGCATTAATGGTGAGTGGACTTGCCGTTTCTTGTTTTGCGGGTTAGAGAAGAGCATGGATTTAGTTTTTTTGTGGTTTAGAACCAGCTTATGTTCAAGGAACCACATCTCAACTTTGGAAAAAGCATGCTGAAGGTTGAGACGTAAGAGGTTCGGATCTTTATGAGTGGCAAGAATCACGGCATCATCGGCATAGAGGATTAATTGTTCAGGGCAGGATTTGGGGAGGGAGTTTAGGAAAAGGCTGAAAAGGAGGGGGCCAGGATGGATCCTGGGAACTCCTGAGCGAACAGGTTTGAGTCTGAGAGAACTCCAGCTACTTTTACAGATTGAGGCGCTGAGCAAGGTAATTTTACCCAGTCACCAGGACCCTGCAAGAGCCCTAGGGATAGAAGTTGTTTGATAAGTAGGCCATGGTGAACTGTATCAAATACCTGTTAAGTCAATGTAGACTGCTCCAGTTAGGTTTCCTTTGTCCATGGCATTGTGGATTGCTCCTGAGAATTCAAGTAGGGCAGTCGATGTGCTGTGCCCTTCCTAAATCCATGCTGCTGAGTGCATAGGATGTTGTGCTTTTCCAGGTAGTCTGAAAGTTGGTCCGCCACCAAGCGCTCAAGGGCCTTAGAGAGAGGTGGTAGTATTGATATCGGGCGATAGTTACCAGGCAGTGACTTATCACCACTTTGTGCACCAGAGTGACAACTGCAGCCTTCCATTTCCTAGGGAATTGGCGGTAGCAGAGGGAGAGATTGAAAATTTTTGTGAGGGGAGCAGTACCTCCAGAGTGAGGGACAGAAGTTTAAGGTCAATAGTGTCGCTGCTTGCTCGGGACTTAGAAATGGCCTTCTTTACATATTTATAGACTTCATGTGCCTTTACTAGTTTGAAATGGAAGGGTGGTTTGGTTGAGAGGCAGTAGTAGAAGTAGAAATTGGAGGGTCAGCATCAGTAAAGAAATCAGATGAGAGGACACCACAAAGGTCCATGAAGGTATCATTTAGGGTGTTTGCAATGATCTCTGGGTCTAATGTAGTGGTTCCATCCACATTCATTATTGTAGGAGAGGATTTGGACTGCTGACCCATGATATTCTTTATGTTGTCCCAGAAGGATTTCCCTTCGCCCCAGGAGTTGGAGAGGGCATTCTTGAAGTAGGAGCTCTTCATCAAGCAGATCTGTTTAGTACAGTGGTTGTGAGCCTGTTTATACATTTGAATGTCCGACAGAGTGCCAGTAGCTCTTGCAGTGGCCCAGAGGTGATCCCTACTTTTGAGTTGTGCCAATAGCTTTGCCGTGAGCCAGGGATTTGTGAGTGCTTTGATTTTGCGCTTTTTTACTGGTGCATAGGTGTCACAGGCAGTGTTGAAAGTAGTAATAAAGTAATCAAGGCCTAGGTCAACATCTTGAGTTTTGTAAATCAAGGACCAGTCTATCTGCCTAAGACAGGTCTTGAGATGAGTAAGGTTGCCATAAGGTAGGACTCTGCTATAGATGGTTTTTGGAGGCGGCTTACGAAACTTATTTGTCCAGGTACATATTTGAGGTGCTGATCATTACACCTCATCCCATGGTGGTGACCTGGGTTCTGAATGAGCTCAGGCCTCCAGTGGTCAGCAGGTAGAGAGAGGTTTGAGCATCCGGAGGACTGCTCTCTTCTTTTGGGGGGAGAGAGACTAGTCATCCCACTTGCTGACTGCCCTCTGGCGATGGCTGGAGGGAAGTATGGGTTGGGAGACTCAGAGCTGATGTCTCTGCATTGGAGGGGAAGGGGGCATGCCAAAAATGGATGAAAATCGAGTCTGGCTGGTTCAGTGATGGTCCACAGCTCCTGGGAGAGGTTCTGGATTCTGGATTGGGTCTCTGGAGGAAAGGAGAAGCCTACTGCCACCTCTGGGCCCCACAGCAGGGGGAAATCTGTGGGGGAACTACTGGGGCCACCTAGCATGGGAGCCATGGGATTGGAGAGATAGACAGACCCTCCATCTGGAGGGCCGTAGCCATCTACCAGGGCTCGGGGTAGATACAGTAAAATGTGTAAGAAAAAAAAACAGCAAAAAAAAAAAAACACAGCATGCCATTTCAATCTGCTCACCACAAAGTAGCATTATATATTAACCCCCAGCACCATTTCATACCCCTCTCCCACAAAACGTACATAGTCACAGAAAGTACCCAGTCCTTAACAGCACTGAACAAGGGAGAGGTCCAGGAGAGGTCTGGTCATAAGGAGATGTTCTGGGTTGGTTGATTTAGGAGTTCCTGGTCTGCTGTCTGGGTCAATGTGGAGACACAGTTGGTGGTCAGAGTGATTCAACAGGTTTAGCAGTTCTTGTTTGCACTTGGTTCAGGGGGTTAAAGTCAGTGGCTTCAAGGTGGTCTAAGTCATTTGCTTCAGGTGGCCCTAGTCAGAGGCTTCAGGAAGTCCAGTGAGGTAGCTTTGGGCAATCCAACTCAGTGGTTTCAGTGGCAGAGTTCAAAGGCAAAGTAAGAAAGAACACCACACTTGCATGCTACTTTATTGCTGGAACTGATGATGACAAGTTTGGTACAGTATGATGCAGCTAATTTGCAGAGGAAATCTGCTGACAATTGGCTGCTAAACCCTGTCACCCACTGGCTGCAACAACCTCTCTCTCTCTCTCATTAATTGAATCCCCCCTACTCCCACTTGGTCAGCTAATTCCTTTTCTTTTTGCCCCATTCTCTAGATCTGGATTCTTAGTGCTGCATAGCCCCTCTTTCTGAGCTTGAGTCCTGAGTTCAAGAACAAGTGTGCCCTAGGGCTTGGGGATTTTCCTGTGCTGCTGGGAGAAGGAGTTGTGCTGCTAATTGGAGGGGGTAGTGCTGCAGGTTGGAGGGGTAGATTCCTGAGAAGCAGGCAACAACTGGGATGTCAGAGAGGGGCGGGACTATATAGCCACCACAGAACACATCCCCGGGCTTTGGAGGAGGTAGTCGGCAGTTTTTGAGGATGTAATTGGCATCCTTGTGGCACAGGGCATTGTATCACAGATGCAGTGATGGGGGGTATAATACGGGTACAGATGTAGCCAGGGAGGCAATGTGCCCACGGCTCCCATGGGAGGCTCGCTTCACCACCTGAGAACCTCTGCTGTACGCCTAAGTGACTGGATGATTTTTGCATTATATATTTTCATATACAATTTGATTTTGTACAATAGCTAATTATTTTAGATTTGTTTCACGTATGTTTTTTTCATTGTGTGACCATTTTGGACCTTGCATGTCAAGTATTCATTATCTCTCTTTTTTATTTAATTCTTGATCTGCATTCTTGGGTCTCTCTCTCTCCTTCCTTCCTTCCTTCATTCCTTCCTTCCTTCCTTCCTCCCACCCTCCCTCCCTTATTTTCTGCATACTATCATTTTTCCATTTCAATATTTCCCCACACAATTTTTGTCTAGCATCCTTTCTTTTCTGCTACTTCAGATCTGTAGCTTGTTGAAAAGGTCCATTGTGTAATGGAGATAGGATGGTATTGCCAGCATTACATCTTTGAGATAGTTATCAATATAGCATGAAACATTTTCAGTTACCAATTCCTATCCCAGGCACAATGGGCCTACCCAGTTTATTGTTAAACCTTCATGTGTTTTTGAAAACACATAAAAAGCGAGTACATAAAGATGTTCCTTATATAGGAAAGGTATTGATCAGATTGACAACCTTTTTTCTGAAATCCTTAGTGGGGTTTCAACTTATCTTAATGTAACAGGTGCTATCATTTAACTGGTGCATGTCCTCATCATGGTATATTTCCCTTGATAATACAACCACAATTTCACTCTTGTCTAAGAGTTTAATGATTTTGTCAGTGGCATTACGTAGTTCCTTTATTGCTTCTCATTCAGGGGTGGACATTCTATAGAAATCTTGTTTATTAAATTGTTTTAAAAAAGTTGTTAATGACTTTGCAGACCACAGTTTTGTATGCAGTGACGTGCGGGTTGTTAATTCCCATAGGACAAAACATTGACTTTTCTCTGAGGGGGCTGGTGGTCTTTTAAGAGCAGCTCCTTGACTTTCAGGTGTTGCTCCAATTACATTTGGAATGGTCTCTTCATTGTAGATCACTGTTGCCCGGTTCATAATTTCAATGGCTTCCTCCATGTTTTCACCTGAGTTTAGCACCGCTTCTTGATATAGGGTATCTAAGTCAATTTGTTGCAAATGTCAATTATTGTTGTCCATTATGCTTGTTTCATTATTTATTATGGACTCATAGATATCATATCTCATGCTGTCCCCTTCCTCTGAGGAAACAACTAACAATGAAGGTCTGGCTGAGATGTTGGTGCAGTTATAATGGAGTTTAAGGTCTTATATCCAAAATAATTTTAAGAAACGCATTAGTGTTTCAGAGTTATTAGTGGTCGTAATAGGAACAAAACTGTTTTTTTTTTAATGTTCTCTTGTTCACTTAATGCTCTATTTGACAGATTAAATTATCTGCAATTCTTGGATTTGTTGCAATTCTGTTCTGACTACCTCTATAGCTGATATCCCCCAAATGTACCTCTTGTCTCTCCTCGTCCTTTTCTCTTCCTCCTCCTCCCTTTTGTCCTCCTGGTTCCCTCGGTGCTCTGTTGTTATTTGTGTTGAGCCTTTCTCTAAACAATCCTGTTGATGACTTGGTGCTCCAATATCTGAATATCTAGATGGTAATTCTGTAGCATTGGAATCAGTGTCAGGGGCTCAAGAGGGGAAACTGATAGGAGTGGCTAAGATCAGTGGAATGGAGGAGAAGTAGGGAGAAATTAAAGTTTTTTTTCTTGAAGCAACTAAGTCATGCTTGAGAAGTACTGTGGCACTAAAAGCCAGAAACATAAGGAGGCAATCTGGTTTTCTATGGAGGTAATTGAGGTGGTGTGGAAAAAACAGTGCCTTCACTACATGCAAGAAGTACTAAGGGGACAAAGAGTGCAATCAGTTCCACAGAAAGATGAAGGAGGCCAATAAGGTATTCAGGGGTGCTAAGGCAGGCACAGTGCTACAAATTGTAGAGGGTGTCAAGGGAAGGGAGAAAGACTTCTTCCAGTACATCAGGAAAAAAAGAAGACTGTGGCATTGTTAGGATGGCATATAGGTAAGGATAATATAGGATGGTGAACAGAAAGGAACCATTTTAAACAATGGCTGCTGCTCATTATTCACAGTGGAGGATGGCAGGCATTTACCAGAAAGTGGAATTAAGGAATTAGCAATGGGGATTCAGCAAATGGAGATGTTAGGGATTTCAGTAGAAAGTGTAAGAAATGGGATTGCTGCCCTTAAAGCAAATAAAGCAGAAGGACCTAGTGGGGTGCACAAATGGTGACTGAATTGGCTGAGACCCAGGCATTTTGTTTTAATAACTCGCTGTAGCCTGGGGTGGTTCTGAAAGACTGGATGACAGAAGACATGGTTACACTCCACAAGGTAGGGGATAAAGAGGATCCATGAAATTGCAGATCAGTCAGTCACGTACACTATAGGTAAATGGATGGAGACACTAGTCAAGGAAAACCTGGTGACACACCTGGAAAGAAATGGTTTCCAGGATAGTAAACAGCATGGATTTGTGGCAGTAAGGTGTTGTCAAATCAATTTGATAGTATTGTTTGACTGGGTTACAAGATGGTGGACAATGGACAGGCAAGTAGATCTACTTTACTTCAGCAAAGTATTTGATTCAGTAATACTCAAGAGACTTCTGAAGAAGTTAGAGGACTTGGGAGTAGGGAAAGAAGTTTGCAAAATGGGTGGGAAATTTCCTAGGGGAAGGCAATTTAGGCTGATAGTTAACAGTGCTATACTGGGGGACAGAAAGTTTATATGTGGGATGCTGCTGGGGTCAATCTTCGGACATGCCCTTTTCAATATGTTATGGGTGACATACAGAAAGGTACACAGAAGAAGATGTGTCTTTTTGCAGACGCCTCAAATCTTTTGGTTAGAGTGAACAGTGAAAAGGAGGTTAACGAGTTGCAAAGGGACTTGGAAAGTTTAGATGGGTAGTCTAAGGTTTGGCAGTTGAGATGCAATACCAAAAAGAGCAAGGTGCTGAATGTGGGGAAGAGGAGCCCTAGGACAGCATACCAGATCTTGGGGGGGGGGGGCAGGTTGGCGACTACAAGTCAAAGAAAGGCACCTGTAATCATCATAAACGACTCCCTGAAACAAAGCAGTCAATGCAGAAAGGCCTACAGCAAGAAAACAGAATGTTGGATGCATTGGGAGGGGTTTCACTAGTAGGATAAAGGAAGTGCTAGTACTGCTGTATAGGTGACATGTGAAACTCCATCTGGAATAGTGTGCCTAGTTCTGGAGGAAAATATAGAGATAGACTGGAGTTGGTACAACAAAGGGTTACCATAGTGATTCAGGTCCAACAGGTCATATTCAATAAGTAATGGCTAGAGGTTCTGAACATGTACTCACTGGTGGCTGGAAGGGAGAGGGGTGACAAGATACAATATTCTCATATTTCTCAGGGGAATTCAAAAGGTTAACAATGAGGAACTATTCAACAGAAATCATAAGTCAATAGCAAAGGGGCTTGAGTGGAAACTGCCAGGATGGAGGTTCAGGAGGATGTGAAAACATTTTATTTCACAGAGCAAGTGGATGAGCTGTGAAAAAGCCTACCAGCAGAGATTATATGAGCAAAGATCACTAATGGGTTCAAGCACCGAGGGGATAGAGTTAAGGGTCTGATAGTTGCAATGGGGAAGGGGACTAGCACAGTATAAGATGTGAGGGGGATGGGGTGAAAACCACACTTCAATAACAGGACACAAGATAAGGCTGGGAAGCAAAATGGGGCAGACAGGATGGACAAGTGGCCTTTTTTGCCAACAGTGTCTATTTTTCTATGCTTCTGTGTTTCAGTCTTCTTGCAAGATGCTAAGACTACTTTACCATCTGATTACCTTTCCATCTGCATAACAATATGAAGGCTTTGCTTCTCAGAGTGAATGAATGCAAGATACTCTCCAGCTATACAGCAAGCCACAGCGCCATGTGAGCAGGTACCTTGTGGAGCTGCAGCCAACCATTGTTTTTAGTGTTACTGCAGAGCAGGAACTGTTGTGATGCGTGTATGGATTGAAGTTCATGACTTGGAAATAGTAAATTTTTTTTTTATCATATAAGGCTTTATTAGATTTTGGTATAGTATACAGTATGCATAAAACAGCATATCAGTTTGTCATTACAGACCAGGTATAGCAACTTAGAGATATCCAAAGCCTGTACTATCAAGACTCTATGTGGGCAAAACACTAAGTATATATGACTATAATAAACCAGTGTAATGAGGTCAATCAAACGTAATATAGCAGATGCTTACACCTTCTATAAGTGAGCAGCAACAGTCCATAACCAAGGTTAACTCTTCATGAGGACTAAGTCATATAAGGGGGTTTGCAAGTGGAGTAGAAAGTTTGCAGAGATCTGATTGTAGGTATGGCTCCCATTTAGATAGATAATAGTGCATATTATTCCCTTGAGTGTGTGACAACCTTTCAAAGAGAGACAGACGAGCCAGTGCTGAATTTCAGTCTTTCTGGGTGGGGGTGGGGGGTCACTTGGCCCCAGTGCATAAGAAGTAGGTGCTTTACTTCCAGGGGAGTAAGAAGCACACAGTCTCAAAGAGGTTTAGATATGCCTACTAGGAAAGTGGTGTTACCCAGGAGCAACTTGGGGTCTGTGAGAGCAATAGGGGACTTGAGCACTTTGGAAAGATCTGATGCAGCCATTTTCCAGAGTGTGGTGATTTGTGGACATGTCCAAAGTATATGCAGTAGGTGGGCATCAGGTTGTGAACATCTCCAGCACTGGATGTGACTGAGTAATCCTCATGAGTGAAGGGCCACCGAGGTGCAATACCAGAATAGCAGGATTTTGAGTTGGAGGAAGCGACTTTCAGTATCATTATAAACATGGTGAAAGTCCTTAAGTTAGAGATTCCATTGAACCTCCAAAATAGGGGAATCCAGCAACTCTGCCCATTTTGACTTACATGAGGAAGTAGCATTCAATTGGGCCTCCCTCCAGGTTGTATAGAAGTGGTCAAGCATGCCCTTGGCCGTGGGGAATCTATGGAGGGCCTCTAACCAGCGCCAAGGGGTATTGGAGGGACAGCTGGCAAGGAGGGGTTGTAGGAGGCTCTGGCTCTGGATCTGTAAATACCTCCAGAAATCCCTGTGGGGATGGGAGAATTTAGCCTGCAGTTGAGTGAAGGACAATAAGGAGATGACATCCGTGGTGCAGAGGTCCTGCACTGTTCGGATTCCACATCTCTGCCAAGAGGACCAGTACAGTGGGGTCCCATCAATTTGGAAAATGGGGTTGCACCATAATGGGGCATAACAGAATGGAGGGGGCCAAGCCTGTTTTGGCATATGTGACTTAAGCATAGGAGTTCTCCAGGCACAAACCGTGTCAGTGACCATGAGGGGTAGGGACTGGACCAGGGGGAACCAAAATGTGAGGAAGGAATAAAGGGCGACCCATCCTGCTAGGTCCATTTCCAGTAGGACCCAGGATGGAGGATTCAAAGAGCTGGGCAAAAATCATTTGGTTGCATAAGCTGCCTTGCAGGCAAGGTGGTAACCCAAGAACCACGGAACACTGAGACCCCACCCGGGTCCAGTGTGCTCTTAGCTTCTGTCTACTCCACCTGGGTGGCTTGTTGTCCCATAGAAAAGTAGAAACTAAGCATTCCAATAAGGAAAATAGCTTTGGTGAGAAGGAAATAGACAGGTTGTTGAAAAGGTACAGGAGCCAGGGACGAGAAGCATACGCACTGCAGCCAATCTACCTGGCAGGGAGAGTTACAGTTTTTGCCATCTCTCTCTCTCTCTCTCTCTCTATCTCTGTGGTGAGTTGTGCTAGTACAGGAAAAACATTGGCCAATTCAAGGGTAGACCATGAGGTGGGGAGGCGAATACCAAAGTAAGTAAACCCCTGAGCAGTCCAGGAGAGATTGGTGCCCTGGAGACAGGCATTTGTACACCCAGAGTTAAGGGGGGGGGCCCACAATGGTCTTTCTTTGATTGACTCATAGGCCGGAGAGTCCCACAAAGTCCTTGAGAACCTGAAGTGTTGCTGGGATCAACTGTCGAGGACTAGAGAGGGTTAAGAGGAGGTCATCCGCGTATGCTGCCACAAGATAGGTGTGGCCAGCAAACTCAATGCCATGAATTTGGGGGGAGACAGTAAGAACTCAAATTATGGGGTCCAGGACTACTAGAAAAAGGAGAGGGGACAGAGGACATCCCTGTCTGGTACCTCTATTCAGGGGAAATTAGGGGGAGATGTCGCTGTTAGTGAGAATGCGGGCCATGGGAGAACAGTAGAGTGTGCACACCCACTGCCTAAAGTAGGCACGGAAACCACATAGGTGAAGAATCTCAGGGAGGTAGTCCCATTCTATAGAATTGACTGCCTTTGAAAAGTCAATTGCCAGGGCTGCCATGGGAAGGCACGATTTGGAGGCAAATCATTTAAGGTTGATTAGGAGTCTGGTGTTATCTGCTACATTTTTGGCTTGCATGAAACCTGCCTGTGTGTGATGGATGATCGACAGGAGGACGGACATCATCCTGGAAGCTAGGGCTTTGGCTAGAATCTTAGTCTCAACTGATAATAAGGATATGGGATGAAAATTGGCACAGTCCAAAGGATCAGAGGACTTTTTAGGGAGTAGGGTGATGAGCGCATCTCGCATGGTTGGAGGAAGGGAGCAGGCTTTGTGGGAGGATTGTAGGTTGAGCCAGAGAGACTGTAAAATGTCTGGACCTAGGGCATGGTATAGTTCCACTGACGTGCCGTCTGTTCCAGGGGCTTTAACTCGGGCCATCTTGGACAATGCCATGTGGAGTTCAACGCAAGAAAGGGGGGGCGTCAAGTAGGGCCACCTGTTTGGCGATAAGAACGGGGAGAGGGGTGTGCAGGCTGAAGTCTGTGACTCCTTGAGAAAGCTGGGGGCCCAAATCAGTAGTGTAGCAAATTCCTAAAGGGCCTGGGTTCAAGGCGATGTTACAGGGCACCTCCCTGGTTTTGAATAAACATCAAAATTATGATTTGGACCCCTCAAACCTCATGGGCCTGGGTGTCTCTGCACCCCCTGCACCCTTGTAGCTACGCCCCTGGCCCGAGTTAGTAGTGTGTGATTGGTAGAGGGTTTCATAGAATTGTTTTATGGTAATGTTAATATCCTTAGGGCTAGAGGCTGTGGAACCGGTTTGGGTACAGAGAACATGGCTGTCCATTGCTTACGGAGCCAGAAGGCAAGAAGCTTGTTGGATTTCTCTCCACTGTCCCATTACGCATGTTTGGACTGAAAAATGAGTCATTCGGCTTTCTGGTGCAGGATAACATTAATCTGATACTTAAGCCCCACGATTTGACTGTGCAAGGTGCCATCCATGGTGGCAGGTGAGGTAGCCTTGAAATGCTGTTCCAGCACTAGTAGATCTGCTTCAACCTGGTCAGGTTCATACTGCGGGCTTTATCACAAGCTGCCAAAAGGGCAATGATGTGGCCACGAATAACTGCCTTAAACACCTCCCAAATCATGCCATGTGAGACACCACAATCAGACTTGAGAGTGAAATAATCTTTTGTGGCCTGAATCAGCATGGGACAGAAATCAGGGTCCTTAAAGAGGAGAGCGTCACACTGCCACCTAACCCTGGGGGCATGATTGCCGGGGGGGGGGGGATTGGAAATATGGGTGGTTGCATGATCGGAAATCAAGACTGAGCCAATTTTCGAATCAGATATGCCATGGGCTGCTAATTCATTGGCCAACCAAAAGTCTATATGACTGTGAGAGTGGCGGGGCATGGAATAAAATGTGTAGTCGTGACCCATAGGATGATCCCTGTGCCAGACATCAACAAGGGCCCACTCCTCCATAAGGTCTTGTAGAGATTGTCTGCCTTTAGGGGTGGTATGTGGCATGGGACGAGACTTATTGAGGAAAATGTCACCTACCATGTTGAAATCTCCACCTATTACAATTGGAATGGGTGGGCTATCTGATTGTAAGGCAGTAAGGTCTTGGCTGACCTCTAGGAAGAAATCAACATGGTCCATGTTGGGAGCGTATATATTTCCTAATAACAGCAGACCTGCAGGGGAAGATAGCTTGGCCACCATCCATCTGCCTTGGGTGTCCTTTCTAAAGCCCTCAACCTTCCAAAGGGAAGCATGGTGAAGAAGGATAGCCACACCCTTAGTTTTGGTTGTGGAGGAGCTAGCTAAAACCTCACCTACCCAGGATTTTTTAAGCAAAGGGGTTGTCCGGGTCAAGAGATGGGTTTCTTGTAAGAGTGCAACATCAGCATGGAAGAAATGCAGATGCTGTAACACTTTTGTGCGCTTAATTGGGTGGTTAAGTCCTTTAACATTCCAGGACACTCAATGATAAGCAGAGGGCACTGGTGAATCTGATGCCATAGTTTGGTATGAGAAACAGAAGAGAGTACTTACTGTGGACCACAACGGGAGGGAAGGCAGGTAGACTGGGAACATAGGGGTGTGACAGCACCCTAAACAAACCAATACTGCAAATCAGAATCCATAGAAGGAAGAAGGTGTAAGCATTACTGACAAGCTGGTGTACCCTGTCTTAGGTATAGAAGCTGCAATGGAAAAACAACCAGAAAAATATTAATGTACAAGTAGCATAACACTTAAAAGGCTGAAAAGCCCAACAAGCAGCACTTAAATATCAGTAGTGACACAGCAGCGTAAACATGCTATGAGCGTGGAGATCAAAGAAAATGAGGGTAGGAAGTCTGCCCTACAACTATGCTATCTCCAACGTTCAGTGTGGGGGTGTAAAATAGAAGTCCAGCTAGTCGAGTAATTCTGGACCAAGGAGCCATCCAAGGCTGGGCCCTGAACACGGGGAGGAATAAAACTGGCAGGGGGAGGGGAAGAGGAGCGAGACAGGGGGAGGCAGGGAAAAAGGCATTGAGGGGCAGGGGAAAGGAAGGTGTGCACGCCCACCTGCCAGTATTCCATAGAAGTGGTAAAACAAACAGGGCCCATATAAGGGAAAGAGCCAGGTACAAAAGAGGCAACATATGGCTAACCACTCCAGTAGCTAAATAAATCAGCGTATTAGCTAGCAGGCAGCGCTTAAAGGCACAGTCTGTCAGTATAAGGCACTCAAGTGAAAGGCCAGACAATATATATATAAGGTGGGGGGGTAATCTGGTGCATTGCTTATGTCCTGATGGGTATGATCAGAGATGGGGGGGATGTCTGTAGGGCACAGTCTGTCAGTATAAGGCACTCAAGTGAAAGGCCAGACAATATATATAAGGTGGGGGTAATCTGGTGCATTGCTTATGTCCTGATGGGTATAATCAGAGATGGGGGGGATGTCTGTAGGGTGTCTTGTCCAAATAAGCCATTATATAATAGGAGAAACAGCACTGAGTCAGTTCATGTGGACAGTCCTTCGGCCTTCTCAGGCAAAACCCGAGGAAGGGCTCCAGAGTCCATGGTAGTCTTCATGACAGCTGCAACATAGCTGATTAGCTCAGGTCTCATAGGTGAGACAGTGTCCAGTGCTTCAACCGGGGAGGTGTCAGGGAAATCAGCCCAGTCCACTGGGTGAGAAGTGTCCATCTCTTGTGAATCTGACAGTTCTGACTTCTCTGGATCTGCAGCATGAGATACAGCTCCCCTGTAGGTTTTTACAGGTGGGGCTGTGGAGTGTTTGCTGGGTCAGTGCTGGGAGACTTAGTAAAGGAGCTAGCCGAGCGCTGGGGGAGAGAGAGACAAGGGGGGAGCTGAGAATCCAATGATCGTGCAGGAGCTGGGATAGAAGAAGCTGAAGTGGTACTCACTGATAATGGGGGACCTGGATGTTGAGGGACTGGTCCAGCTGGTAATGAGTCCCTTGGAGTCCCAACTGGTGTAGAACTGTTCCTATTAGAAGGTGATGCCTGGGAGGGTTCCCAAAGTCTCCTGGGATTTGTAATTGGAATGTGCAAGGTTAGCCAGAACTTTGTAATCCAGCGTTCTAAGTTGGTGGGGTGGTCAGCCGTCAACTCGTGCCCATCCTTGGAGACACAGAGCCTGGTAAGGTTTTTGAACTTGAAATCGAAAGTCATGTTTCTAAAGAAACCATTTTATGTGGCCAAAGGCTCTCCTCCTTGCTGCAGTTTCTTGGGCAAAGTCTCGGTACAGTGAAATTTGGGCTCCTTGCCATCGAAGCTCCCCAAGTCCCTGGCAGCATGAAGGATGTGTTCTTTCATAGAATAATGACGCAGGTAGGCCACAATAGATCTGTGAGCTCCTATAGCTCTGTTGGAATGGGTAGATACCTGGTGTGCCCTCTCAACATCTACAGGGCCTCTCCAGCATTCCCCTAACATAAGGGGTAAGTTATCATTGAGAAATCTTCCCATCGACTGTCCCTCGGCCCTCTCAGGGAGGACGATGATCTGCAGGTTATTGCAGTGGCCTCAGTTCTCCTGATCTTCGACTCTGTCCCAGAGGGCTGCCATACATTCTTCCTGCTGGTGGAGCCATTGCCAGAGTTGCTGCTGCTGCACTTTGCAAGCCTCCACCCTTTGCTCTGAAACATCCTGGCGATCCTGTGGTTGTCGAACCTCTGTAACTGTGCCCAATAAAGAGAGACTTATGCCATCCACCCTTAATAAAACTGCTTCTAGCATTTTTGTAATGTACTGCAATGATTCACTCACTGATGCAAATTGAGGAGCAGGAGGCCTAGCTGGGCTTGGAGGTAAGGTTGCCAGTGGAGGATCCATGTCTGCCCATACGTAGAAGCCCGAGTCTCTTCAATAGGTATACTGCAGTAGGTGGTGATCGTTCGGTTGTCAGGAACTAAAGTGGTCTAAGGGGGGTTGTTTGCGGCCTAGCAAGGAAAATGGTACAGTAGATAACGTTGATACAGGGAACCACAAATCACACCGAAGTCCATTGAAAAATGTGCCACCCGGCAAGTAGAGTGTTACCTGTGCATCAAGTTATTGTTAGGGGGTCATAACTCCACGTGATAGTGGCGTCCAAGCTTGGATGCTTCTCGTCCAGAATGGAGCTCACAGATTAGGCTGCCATCATGTCGGTGGCTAAACCACACCCCCCAAAATAGTACACTTTTATTATGTTCATCAATATTCAGATGGAAGGTTAGGAGCATAGCTTGTGAATTTATTGCTAAGTCAGAACTTCAGCAGGGATAACTGTTTTCTCTGCATTTTCTCTGCCAAATCTGTGGCATCCTCCATGATCTCCATTATTCTACTCATGCATGCACAGTAGGAGCCCCCCCTCGCTCTCTCTATCTCCCTCTTGGTCACCTTCCCACCCTGACCTCTGTCTTTTGCACCCTGACCCTCTAATCCTTCTTTTGTTTTATATAGCCTTATGTTCCTCTTCCAGATTTCACCAACCCCAGAACAGCACCCCCCGCCCGTGGAGTTCCAGAATAGGCCAACAGCTGTCCTGCAGCAGGTACAGTACTACAATGTTCAACAGCACCCTATTAGTCCATTGCTGCTTATGCAGTGGCTGCCCCACCCACCCCTCACTCTCCCACCCTAGTCTATCACTTCCTTTATAGGCAATCGCCACTTACGCGGTGAGTGCCCTGCTCACACCCCACTATCCCACCCTGGTCCATCACTTCTTTTATGGGTAACCCCTGTCATGTGACCAGAACATCACTTCCTTTATAGGTAACCACTGTCATGTGACCAGAACAATCTCCCAAGTTTCCCCTCTGCAAGCTATATAGTTTGGCCACTAGGTGTCACTCTAAGCTTTCCCATTCTATCCACTACTCTATACCCACATTCCCTCCTCACTGTAAGTTCTCAGGTTGGCCACTAGGAGTTTCCCCTTGAGCCATCCCCTTCTTCCCATTTCCTAGCATAATTTTTCTCAATTAGTGCTTACATATGACTGTCCCTTATACAATATCTCAGCCACTCCCAGTGGAATTCCCACTGTCTGCACTGTATACAACCAGGGATTCAAGTTCCTGACCCTCTACACTAGAGGTGGTGACCTTATCCATTAGGTCATCCCAGCAGTTGCAATGTAGCTTATCCAGTCAGACCTCTTATCTCATCAGATACCCCTCCTACCTAGGACCTTATTTTCAACTGACTATTACTGATATCTCAGATTTACTTGTCTAATGGCTTGTATCTCGGCATTGTTTCATTTTTATTTTATTTTAAGAAGTAATCAGAATTACAACCCTTTGAGTCAGGGGCTCATTTACAAAGGCTCCTAGTCAGGAAGACAAATACATTAATAGCAAGCAACAGAAAACTAAGTAAATGAGCTCAAATAAAGGCAAACAGTCACAATTAAGGGCTGGCTACAAAGGCCCCATGTCAAGGTAAATTAGCAATAATTAACAGACATAAACAATAATGCGGGCTATAATGAATCAAATGAAGGGCAGAGTCAAACATAGGCAGACTAAGAGGAGTAAAAGCAAGGCAAACTCAGCCAGGGTAGTCAAAACGGTGGGAGGAAAGGAGGTGGTTCTTGAGAGCAGTTTTAAAAGGCCTCAGTTTTGGTAGGGAGGCAATAGCTACAGGCAAGGAATTGTACCAGGGCATTTGCTGTACTGTTGCTCATGGTGGCATTGTACCCTTGCCCAGTGCAGGACATAGAATGTAGATCCTCTCTGTCACCTCCATGGGTGTATATAATGAAGTCCCTTTCCCCTTATCCACATCCTTCTTGGGATGCATCCTGCAGTACCCTGGCTCTCTTACTCATTTGACAACAGTCATTAACTGTAAATGTTGTGCCACTGGCATGCATGATACACCTCTCATGCTTTCTATCTGTTGCAGGCTACCATGCACTGTCATCACTGCATAATAAGTTCCCCAGTAAAAAAGAACTAGCAACCTTATTGAAAAAGCTAATTTTGCTTTTACTTTTATATTCAGGGACTATAGAGATAAATCCGGGTCCCACCTCCCCCACCACTCTTTCAGATTTTGCAGTAGCCCAAGGCTTGAAACTTATGCTAATTAATGCTTGCAGCCTCCTTAAAAAACTTGACCAAATAAAAATTTGGGCTGCTCATACTAACCTTGACATATTAATAGTCACTGAATCATGATTAAATAATACTGTCACTGATCAACAGATCTTACTTCCTTCCTTCAACATCTTTAGAGTGGATAGGACCACTAGAGGAGTGGGTTAGGTGTTTCTGTAAATTCAAAATTCAATGCTATTAAAACACTCTCAGTAACAAAGCAAAAATAATTTGAATACATGTCACTAAGAATACTGTTACCTCCATCTGAGGTATTCAACATTGTTGGTTGGTGTAGACCACCTTCAGAGGGCTCTGAACTTCTAGCAGCCCTTAGGAGTATCATAGAATCCAACAACAATTAAACCATTATCCTTGGTGACCTGAACTTTGACTGGCTTACACTGATGGCAAACACTGTAAAGGATTTATGTGATGAGCTTAGCATCTCACAACTTATAACTGAACCTACAAGGATTAACTCAAGAAACAAGGAAAATAGCACCATCCTTGACATAATTGTCACAAATCGCCCCCATAAGATTTGCACACAGCTGTCTTTCATAATGATTTGAGTGATAATAATATTGTTGTCTACACTAGCACTCAAGAAAAACACCCCTCTAATTCTAAATTCATTATAAGGAGAAGCTTTCACAAATTTAAAATCAATAACTTCCTGGCTGACCTAAAACGTGCTAACTGGCAAAATTTCTATCTGGTCATCTCAGTGGATGCAGCTCGTACTATCCTGAATACTGTCATTATGAACTTGGCCAATAAGCATGATCCACTTGTAAAGCACAGGCTGAGAAAAGTAATGCACCCCTAGTTCACACAGGAGCTGAAAGCTGCACTTACATGTCATAACAAACGTTGGGCTCATACGAGACAAACTAATTCCACTGCAGACTGGTAGGCATTTAGAGCTTCCAGAAATGTCTGTACTAAGCTCATCAGAATGGCCAAGGATAATTATTATGTTGAATCCCTGGAGGAGGCTAAAGGTAACTGATCCAAAATATGGCAAACACTTAAATCGGTCGAAGGCCATAAAATACCTCCATCCATACTGGTAAAACTCACCACAGATGGTACCGTAATCTCTGACCAAGGCATCATCCTAGAAAAATGTAATGCCATCTTCATAACAGCATATCTGGTGTTTGATTCATCGCCAGCCACTGGCCTGACTGGTAGCTCTTCACCAAGAGACACCCCCAGTTACTGAGGGGCCAGGACTCCTTTCAGCTGTCTCCAGTAACTTATTAGCAAGTTAAGGACCTCTTGAGCAATGTAGACCCTAAGAAAGTGCTGGTGTTGATGGGATTGAGGCCACATTTTTAAAGTTAGAGAATCACCTGTTAATGGCACCAATTCTGCATATTTTTAATTTATCTATCTAGTCAGCCACAGTTCCCTCATGTTGGAAAACAGCCATTATACTGTCCTTATTTAAATCAGGTGACCCGAGTAATCTCAATAATTATAGACCTATCTCCATCCTATCAATATTGTCCAAAATTCTTGAAAAAATAATAAATACTCAGCTAAAGAAGTATTTGGAGAGATCCAATCTATTCAGCCCACTGCAGTCTGGCCTCATGCAGAATCATAGCACTGTCTCAGCTCTGGCCAAAGTCACCAGTGACTGCTTTACTGCTTGAGATGCCAAGCAATCTATGGGAGCCATGTTCTTAGACCAGAGTAAGTCATTCAATACAGTAGACCACAGTCTCCTTCTTCAATGTCTTAGGTCTCTGGGCATGAGCGGCCCCTCTACAAACTGGTTTTCCTGTTTTCTTACAGGCAGATTACAATGGGTCAAATACGATGGGCTCTTTTCGCCTCCCCCCCCCCGCCGATCAAAAACCTCTGCCCCTGCCTCTCTCTCTCCCTACCAAAATACCGGCTTCTCTGCCTGTCTTTAGCCATGGCCAAGTTCCACCCCTTCCCTGAAGTATGCCAGTTAACTATTCCAACCCCGTCATTTCTTCCTAAGCTGGTATCCCTCTTCTTGCCTTTATCTCTCCTTTTAAGTGAACATTCCAGCTGTACCCAGTTATGAGCCTATCTGTTGTAAAGGCCCTCACACTCAAATGTTGTTGTGTATATGTATATTTTTCTTCTTTGTATAATATTACATTATGTTTTGCCACGTTACTGTACTATGATTTTTGTATGAGCAGGTCCATCTTGCAAATGAGCCCTGCTCAATGGTGCCCACATGGATAAATAAAGATTTTGATTGATTGATTGATTGAGTTCTGCAAGGATCTATACTTGGACCACTCCTATTTTCTATCTATATTAGCTCCATAGGTAATAACACTGACAAGTCCAACCTTCGCTTCTTTGTGGATGATACGGTGCTGTACACTTCCAAAACCTCTCTGCCTGAAGCATGTGCTGAGTTGCAATCTGACTTCAATCAACTGCAACTCAGCCTAGCTAATTCTGGTTACATGGGATAACAGTGAAAGCCTAAAGGCGATCACCATTATCGAGAAGTCAATAGTGTCTAAAATTTATTTTGGCACTCTGACACCCCGGTGCACAGAAAAATGGCACTGGGGACTTAGTTTTTTAATGTTTAATGTGGGGGGCTTTGCTCCTACATAAGGATTCTCAACTCCAGGAGCGCATGTCGGGGTGAAAACATTAAAAAATAGTTTGGGCCTGGCGCAACAAAAATGCACCAGTGCCTGGACCTGAACCCAGTACCCTTCTGACCAACACTGCCAATCCACCCACCACACCACGGGGTGAGCTTGGCAACCCACTGCAGCACCACCCCTCACTTTTCCCTCCCACCCCTTGCTGTGTGTGCTCACCGGCCCGCATGTACGTATAGCGACACCCCATCGCTATATTTGCCAACCCCCCCATTCGGCTGCCCTACCCTACGGTAGCCCTGGAGACATATGCTGTGTCTTAATGCACCCCTTTTCATTGAAACCCCAACTAAGAAACAGGAAAAAAGATCATTACAGCAACATTCACTGTAATGGTCCTTTTTCTGTGTTTTGCCTTCCCCCAGTGTTCCGCCCCCTTCCCAGACCAACTCTGACCTGGAGTTGGAATCCTAGAGTCTGGGGGATGTTGGGGTATTGTGCCATCACTGTGGGGGAGGTTGGCATTTTCATTGAGATAGAAAACTTAGTGCTTCCGCTGGGGATTGGGTTGCCATTATTGTAGGCGCCAAATCCCCAGTGCTGATAGCTTGCGCTAACCTAATTCCAAAGTATTATTGAACGCAACAAATCCTAAAGTTATGTATTTCACCTCCATCCATCCATCAGCATCCTTAAACAAACAGTTTACACCAGTACCCATCACAACCATCTTTGGGGAGACCTTGGAAGTTGTGGATCAGTTTAAGTATTTGAGAATCTGGCTCAACAGTAAACTGACCTATGGCACTCACATTGACTGCCTTATGAATAAACTAAAAGTGAGGCTAGGGTTTTTCTACAGGAACAAATCCTTGTTCACAGCAGATATTAGACGGAGACTGGTGCAAGCCACCTTCCTCCCACTGTTAGATTATGGGGATAGTAAGTATATATAACTGCATCTCAGAGTTTAACTTACACAAACTTGACACAGTTTTTCACCATGCCATGCACTTTATTACAAATGCACATCATAGGATGCATCAATGTGACCTCTAACAGGCAATAGACTGGACATCCCTTGCCACAAGACACATGTTCCATATTGGCTCATGGGCACTGAAATTTTGTGAGAATAAACTGCCACAATATAGCTGCTTACTCATGCATAGGTCACATAGTAATTACTACAACAATCTGCCTTTATTCTTTTGGATGTGTCCAGAGTATGCACTTCTCATGGCAGAGGTGCTATTAGCTATGTAATCCCGTTAGTCTGGAGTAAAATCCAAACTGCACTCAAACTTACTGAGCTTGTCTTGGTGTATCCTTTTGAGGACCTGACAATGAAAACCTTTAATGCAACACGACATTGCCACAACGGCTAAGTACCCTACCAACTGCAGAAATGGGTAGACACAAGAACATACATAAGATGTTGCACATCATCCGATCTATTCTGGGTACATATGTTGCACATGATGGATGTTACTTCAACTGTGCTTTCCATTCAAGATCCATCCCAGCGTGGATTTAAGCCAGGGCATTCATGTACCACTAATTTAATGCCATTTTACAATACAATAGGCAGCAATTTAGACAATAACATTCCCTCAGATGTCATTTTACTTGATTACAGTAAGGCATTTGACAAAGTGTCACCTACCTTATTAATTAACAAACTTCACAGACTTGGCTTCTCAACCAACCTAGTCAATTGGTTATCTTGATGGCTTTACAGAAAAACTCAAAAAGTTAGAATTAATGGTGTTTTTATCAAACATAGGAAAAGTTAGTAGTGGCATACCCCAAGGCTCAGTACTAGGTCCCATTGTGTTTAATATTTTCATAGCAGATATGGAACGACATCATTTCAAAATTTCCAGATGATACAAAACTCGGGGGTAGAGTTGACAAAACATCCAACATCTTGCAATTAAAACAAGATTTAGAACATATTGAACAATGGGCAAAAGACAGTTCAATGACCTTCAATATTGAAAAATGCATAGTACTTCATTTTGGGAAGAACAACCTACAATATAATTACTACTTACACAATAATTGCCTTAAATGAACATCCTGTGAAAGAGACTTTGGCATTTTGATAAAAAAAACTATCATCCAACAACCATTGCAGTAAAGTAGCTAGAACAACCAATATTTAAAAACAGATTAATAGAACATTTATTAATAAAACAGAACAATGTCTAGTACCCCTATATAGGGCATATATCAGGCCTCACTTAGACTATGGATTCCCCTTCTGGAATCCTTACCTGAAAGGTGACATAAACCATTTGGAAGAAGCCCAGAGATGATTCACCAAAACCATTTCAAGATTAAAAACCAAAAATTATGAGATCACGTGATGCCCTGGGGAGAATAGCAGCATAGTGTTGCAGCTCCGCTTGCTTGAACCAAATAAATACTTATTTTCTGCTATAATCTAAAAAGATCATTTCTTACCTTCGCTAAAATCAAAAGAATATTGAAGGAGGTAATCGAGAACTCGGGAGGCAGAGACCGAGGTATGATGTCAGAGTCGTCGGAAGATCGAGAGGAGGAAGTCGCTGTGGGGATGGAAGCCAAAAGGCCCCACAGAAGCACTTCACTGGATTCTGAAGTTTTCCAATTAAACAGCAATTGGCACAAGACCAGATGTAGGAGGACATTGGAACTATCAAAACTGCCCTATTTACTTTAATAGCTGAATTTAAGGAGTGGAAATGTCCATTGTCGGGCCTTGGTACTTGTATAGGAGACACGGAAGCCAGAATAGCATCGCTGGAAGACCATGAAGTGAAACTGGAAGCTGATAACGTGGATCTGAAGAAATCAGTTAAAAAAATGGAAATTAAAATTGATGACCTAGAAGGGAGATCTAGGTGTAATAATCTAGTCCTCCTAGGACTTCCAGAAGGAAATGAAGGTAGCAATGCTATTGCTTTTATGCAAAAGCTCTGTGTGTGGATCACGGGCCCCTTGCCAAATGGGCCTCTATATGTCATAGAATGTGCACACAGAGCGATCAGGCCGAAACCCAAGCCAAATAATCCACCAAGACCGATGATATTTAAAGTTTTCAACTAGTTGGACAGGGAGCACGTTTTAAAAACAGCTAGAAGTGCTGAAAAAATAGAATGGAAAGGGAAGCGACTGAGATTGGTTCCTGATTTGGCATACAAAGTAAGGCAGGATCGAGCTGCCTACCGTCCGATTCAATCCAAGTTTTGGGCTGCTAAAATACATCATAGAACTCTATATCCAGCCTGACTAGAAGTTTCTTTGCAGTCGGGGGTACAGCGCTACGAAATGGCAGAACTAGCAATAACTGATCTGGCGATCCAGCTGCCACAACTGTTCGGGAAGGGGGACTGAGCAAATTGGAAGGCAATCTGATTATGGCAAAAAGCAAATAAAAGCATATGTTTTTTTTCAGGCGAGAAGGAGAATGGACTTAGCACACAAACTGAACAGAGCTTTGTTTGAGTTTTGGGGAATAAAGGAGTTCGTTTTGACCTCATATTCAGAGGAGGAAAGAAAACGAGAGAAAGAAGAAAGAGGGGAACATTTTTCTGTTAAAAAAATAGACTGGGGGAGTTGGGGAGGAGAGCGGGAAGCTTCGTTCTGGAGGATTTAAACTTCGGGACTTGATGTTATAATCTACCTTTCTTGAGCATCAGTATGGTATAAAAAGTGATTTAAAATAGGAAAAAGAATTCAACAGACGCCATCGTGTGGCTGCAAAGGATCATTGCAGTCTTTATGATTATTAATAATAGGGTAGTCAAATGCAAAAAAGTGGCATTAGCTTTTAAGAAAATGAGGAGCTACTGTGAAATATTAACAGATAGCCTCAGAGAAATTTGTAATATTTAGGAAATAAGAATTGTCGATTTGATTGTCGTGGGTTACTTATAGGAAAACTTGAGAATGAAGGGGGACAGTAATGAAAAAATTAGCCCTCCAGAGTTAATAGAATATGTGAATGTATGATAGAGGGTTATAGAAGGTAGGGAAAATAGCAATGTGGGAAAAAGTAGGGAAGGGATAGAATTATAGGGAAGGTAAAGGTAAAATTTAGAAGACGTATTTAGGCACCTGAGTTGTTGCATTTTGTTTACCTTCAGCAAGGTCCTTTCTGGCTGGTGTTTTTTCAGGTGCTCAAGAGACCACTGTGGGGCTGCTCCTCTTGGGGCATGGCGGATAAAACATCAGGAAGTGGGCATTTGGCCTGGGTAGTTAATCAGTGGGGAAGGAAAATTAGGGGCTGGAGGATGGGGAGGGGGGGAGCAGGGATATAGGCAGGAGTTTATTATTGTGGATACTGTTAAACCATTCAGGACACAGATACAGGTCTCAATTAAAAAAACAGAAAGCTATGTTGTAGAAATATGGGGAGTTGGAAAGTAATATCGTGGAATATTAAAGGGGGGGGAGAAAACTGAAAAAAAATATGTTATTTTGCATCACCTTAAAATATATCAACCTCACATTGTTATGCTGCAGAAGACACATGTAACTGCAGGGAATTTGAGTCAATTTCGCAAATCATGGGTGGGACAGGTATACGGTGTGGGACACAGCCCCTGAAAGGCAGGAGTAGCTATTTTAATTCATAAAAGTGTACCATTTAAGGAAATCAAGAGATGGCAGGACCCAGAGGGAAGATTTGTTTTTGTACATGGAAGTTTAGCAGGGGTGGAGTCGATGCTAGGCTCCATTTATGGCCTGAATCAGGATGCCCCCGAATTTTTTCCACCACTAGAAGCCATAATATCTTTAGTTCCCAACACACCATGCCTCCTCCTTGGAGATTGGAATTTAGTATATGCAAATGATATGGACAGATCTTATAGCAAGCGAGTAGGCCTTTCATCATCACAGAGGGTGCTCAGAGAATTGATGACCGACTCTGGTCTCTCTGACCCTTGGAGGCTTAGAAACTCTCAGGTGCGTGAGTATACTTTTTATTCAGCTCCGCATAGTGTACTTTCAAGAATAGATTTTTTCCTTAACAGTTCTTTTGCTTTATCAGGGATCGAGGACATGGGGATAGGGTCCTGTCGGATCATTCTCCGATTTGGCTGAGAGTGAGATTTTCCCAATATAGGAAGGCATCCAGATCCTGGTCACTAAACAGCCAACTTTTGTTAGATGAGAAACGAGTAGAAAGGACAAGAGACTTTATAAAAGTCACATGGGAAAAGAATTACAATATACATCTCTCCAAGCAACAGATGTGTTATGGGGCACCCTTAAAGCTATGTGGAGGGGGGGATCTTATACGAATGGCCACAGTTAGGAAGGATAAAGGAAGTAGAGGGGTGGTTGGAATGAATAAATGTCTTGGAAAAACTTCTGGGTACTACTTCAGAAGAACGGGTATGGGGAGAACTTCAAGCTCTTAGGGCGAAATATGCCTCTCATATTTTAAAAGTCAACTTAAGGGCTAATGCAAAGTGGAAAGCCAATTATCTCGGACATGGGGAGAAGGCAGAAAGATTATTAGCAAATAGACTTAAGCAACAGGGGGAGGCAAGGTGGTTTCAACATTAGAAGATAAAAGTACAGGACAGTCTACCTCTGACCCGTCAGTAATTTCAAAGATTTTCAGGGATTATTATCAAGACTTGTATACAGCTCGAGAAATACAGGGAGATTATACAAACAAACTGGAGGAATTTTTAAAGGATGTGACATTACCAAAATTAAATATAGAACAACAAAATTATTCGGTAGGCAATATCAACATACAGGAAATATTAGCTGCAATTGATAGATTACCGGTGGGCAAAGCCCCAGGCCCTGACGGGTTCCCTCCAGCCTTCTATAAAATATTTAAAAACAAATTAGTACCTTATCTGCAGGAAGTATTTAATTACTTATTTGAGGCCTCAATAAAAGAATCCTCCATATTTGAAGCCAGAATAGTAGTTTTACCAAAGTCTGGGAAAGATCCCTCTGGTCCTAGTAACTACAGACCTATCTCGTTGCTTAACATAGAAGTTAAATTGTTGGCAAGTATTTTGGCATTCAGACTAAAACAGGTTTGGGACATCTTAATTGGGCACAAGCAGGCAGGCTTTGTCGGGTGAAACACTTGAGCGACCTTTTTCGAAAAATGTGTCATTTGATGTCCGTGTCCAGGGAGTCCAATGCTGATATGGTGATGGTCACCCTGGACGCGGAAAAAGCTTTTGACAGAGTCAATTGGAAATTTTTATTTGACCTTTTGCCTCGATACGGCATTCCTGCTGATTTCATTCGATGGGTGGAAATACTTTATCGTGCCCGTCAGCGAGGGTGCGTTGTAACGGGGCAATTTCTGATAGTTGCATGTTGACTAGAGGTACAAGACAGGGGTGCCCCTTATCCCTGATGTTATTTAATCTATATATTGAGCTGTTAGCCCAGAAAATAAAAGAGGTAAAATCTGTCAGAGGAGTAAGTATAGGGGCAGAAGAATATAAAATATCAATGTTTGCTGACAATATTCTCCTGCATGTATCATCTTGACACCTATCATTGCAGTTGGCCTTGGAGATCATACAAAATTTTAATGTGTAATCAGGATATAAGTTGAATTTAAATAAAACATCAGTATTAGCTCTAACCCCAACAAAATTCATGATAGAGGAATTAGGATTATGCTGGGCCCCCAGGTCAATTTCATTTTTAGGTATAGAAATCCCCAAGGACATGGAGAAATTAAAAGCTTTAAATTTAAATCCTATAATCTTACAATTGCAACAAGACCTGAAGAGATGGCAAAATTTACCTTTGTCCCTCTGGAAAAGGGTAAATATACTTAAAATGGTTATGTTTCCTCTGCTGATGTACCCCCTATCAATGTTGAACTTGGCTGTCCCTCAGAGTTGGTTTAAATTGGTGGATTCGATATGGTCTGACTTTTTATGGCAAGGAAAGAGACCAAGAAGAGCTATCTAGAAATTATAAAGACCAAAGGAGCGGGGTGGTCTCAGTATTCCCAATCTGTTTTTCTATTATCTGGCCTTTCAGGGGAGTATTTCCAATGGAAAAATCAACAAAGTGACAAGATACCAAAGTTAGCCTGGCTACAAATAGAGAGACACCTAGCGTCTACCTATAAGATATCATTAGCATCCCTGTTATTTACACAGAGCAAGAACATACCAAAGAATTGAAGGAATACACCCCTAGCATGATCCATGAAAGCCCATACCCAATTTTGTAATAGCTTGAACCTGGACCATATCCATGATCTGGGGCAACTAATATTTAATAATTTAAATTTAACTATAGGAGGCAAAGTTATTACTCAGATGTTTTGGAAAGACTGGCATGTGACAAAACTATATGAAATAGCGACAGAGACAGAATTAATTTCACCCTCAGTGTTTAAACAAGTTTTTCAGATTCCTACATTACCAATATTTAAACTTCTCCAGATTAAACAATGTACAGGGAAGGCATTAAATAACCCCCCATGGACCTCAAGGGCAGATGAGTGTTCACAGAAATGGCAGAAATAGCTACTAGACCTCGGCCAATAGCTAGTCTGTATAGAAAATTGGTTTCTATGGCCGAAAAGGATTTCAGGCCTATAGCCCTATATTGGCAGATGGCTGTGAATCTGTCATATGATCCTGTGCAATGGGAATCAATTTGGTCCAATAATTGTAAGTTTATTGAACAGGACAGGCTTCGGTTAGTAAGATTTAACATTCTTCATGATCTATATATTACCCCGGTTAAGAGGAACTTGAGGGGAAGCAGCATTCTTCAGCATGCCTGAAATGTAATCAGGAGTTGGGTACGCTTAGTCACTTGAGCTGGGCTTGTCCTAAGATCCAGGGATTTTGGTTGGAAATTAAAGATTTTTGTAGCCCATTGCTCGGGGAGAACAACTACTTTACCATTGAGACATGTGTGCTAGGCCGCCTCTCAGCGGTTATTCCAAGCAAATTTAAATACAATTTGACATTAATTTCACCTGTGGCATTGCTCCTTATAATGAAGTACTGGGTAAAAAGAAAATTCACCTCCTTTCAGAGAATGGATTAAAGAAATGTATAATGCTGTTAACGTAGAAAAAGCAATAGCATTACAGTACCACTTCTTAGGATCATTCAGTAAGAGGTGGGAGCAACTCACACCTATATAGGTCAGAGGTGGGAGAAGACACAGAAGGGTCATAGTTTCAACTGTTCTTGATGTAGTAGATAAACAACACAACAATATGGTTAATCAAATGAAATGTATTAGTTGATATTAAGACCACTCTTTTAAAGCCATGAAGTCCTGAAGGTTGCTGGTTTGTTGAATGGGGGGAGGCCGGGAGGGGGGTCAACTTAGTTTATAACCAGAGTAACATAGACTATAGGAATGAGGGGAGGTAGAGGGGAGGAGGGGAGAGGGAGTGGGATTAGAATTGAGTTTTTTAAGTTTTAGTTGTAATTTTTTTTGCATTGTCATTGAAAAGTTCAATGCAACTATATGTATAATGTGCGTGTATAATTTGATGTGTCTAATAAAGCTTATTAAATAGCAAAAGGAAAACAGGACTCTACCCCCGTTACCAAAGAAGACAAAGGGGTGACATCTTATTAACTTATAAGCTTATAAAAACACCAACACTTCTGGAACAATGTGGATTATCACTAGCCAACAAGTGTACTGTAGGTAGAATGCACAATCAGCAGCTCAAAGTTAACTGGGCAAACACTAAGAGACACAACAACTTCTTTGGCATAAGAGCTGCCAAGCAATGGAACCAATTACCACAAGAGATGATTAATTCTACATCCTTTGATACATTAAGTCTAAGCTTGATACATGGCTTAATATCACATACATACAGTAGTGACCCGCTGTTGCGGGGGACAATCGCGATGGGCCATGTGCCTTTTTTTGTCCTATAAAATCCAGTAAATCCAGTAAAAATCTGTGATGGGTAGATTTCACTAGTCAGTGTCACTTGCACATTCCTGTCTGTACTTTGCCATTCAGAACTAGTTTCAATGGTCATTTTTAGATGTTTCCAAAGATCCACAACTATTTTCTCTCTGTTAAAGCATACCTTGGCAAAGCATTAGGTTGTGCAGCATAAGCAATCATTTAGTGTCTTCACATGGCTTTGATTATTGCATTATTCCATATGTTCATTATTCTACTTATCCTCAGCATGTGAACAAGCCTTAACTTTGTTGTGATGAACAAACTACTTTGTGCCATACAAACCTAGGCTAATACTGCAGACCCAAGGAGCAAGGCATAGTTTGCATGAAACAAATGCAGTTTGCTTCATGAAAACTGAATATGTTGCCCCAAAAGATTATGAATACTGGAAATAAGATGCTAAGTGCTAAGGAACGTTTCCAACTAGTCAGTCTGTTCTGCATGTGTCAAAAAAAAAAGCTGTGAGCTGTGTTGCTTTGTGAAGCAAAAGTAATGCTAGATATCAAATGTGCGGTTCTACATGTAATCCAAAGTTCTTCAGAGACACAGTATGCCTGAAAGTTTAACTTCAAACACAGCATCCCTGAACTTACTGTGTATGAGAATCTCAAAATCCCCCACAAGTATAGCTATGTCAGTGATTCTTGGCCCTGGACCTGTCTCTTTTTAAAAAGTGTCACACTCTCAAGAGAATTTGTACATAAATGGAAAAATGCTTTAAAGCTCATCCTTGTAAGGACCTACATTATGCAGGCTCACGTGGAGCTGTTTGAAAATCAGACCCTTAGATCTTGATGCTTGATCCCTGATGAAAGACATTTTTATTTAAGAGTTCTGTCCACAGAGCTTCTCAAAGAAAATTATAAGCTTGTATTACCCTGGTTAATAAAGGGGTACAAGGGTAATGCCTAAGGGCAACAAGGCTGCTGGATGCAGTTCAGGTGACCTTACTGCAGGTAACCTGCTGCTGCATAATCTCTTCTAAAAATTATGTTAGGAATCTATTGTCTGTAGGTTTATTAGTTCCTACTTATTGTAATTGGCAATGGTGCATGAACAATGGGAAACAGAAGGGGATCACGTAGATCTGAGAGAAGGTCCAGAGTACTGAACCATGGCAAAGCAAAGACAGAAAAAAATTAAAGACATTTTTGAAGATCTTAAAGAAACCTGCATAGGATGGGAAGAAATGCAAGTCCCAAACTTGCAAAGTAGGCCAAACAACTAGGGTCTTACACTTCACATTAGAAATGCATACTGATCAGCTCTGTCTTCAAACCCCTTCATGCTGTATTTGTGTGAAATTAATTGAAGCTCTGATTTAAAGGGGGACTTAAAGGGGTCACAATTTAAATGCAGTAAAACATACAGGACTAGGATTCTGGGGTGCTTTTATGAAGTCTTACTGTTTTGTTTCCCTTCTTGATCTCCCTATCTCTCGCTCTTCTGTTGTATTCTTCTGCTAACATTGCCTAAAGACTCATTTGCAAGGTGGGGCCAGGGACCATTGCTAAACAATCCACTCATAAACCAGCCACAGTGGGTTATGTGTAGATATGCTGCAAATGCCAATATCTCCAACAAGAGGATGCATATACCATCTTCATCAAAAGGGGTGACTTTAACTGGGTGAACTAGAAATCTGCCCAGGTTCCTGAGAGCACAAAGGGTCTCCTCACATGTTATAGCTAATAGCAACTGTGATTTCCTCTAGAATAACAGCCAGGGTTTGGGAGCATAAATCTTTATTTGACTAAGGCAACACAAACTCCAGTTATACCCCTTCATTTCCTCTCTGTTGGTCTTGAGCTTGCTCTCTTTGAATTGGCTAGGTCCAAGAGTTAGTTACAAAAAAGTAGGGAGCACTCTATTCAGTGGTAAGGTATCAGTTTAACTAGGAACGAGTGTTCTTTGATTGCTGAGTTGGAATAACCATATCAATCCTTGGATTTGATAAAGCCATAACACTTGAATTGATTTAGCAAAATATTTACTTCAGATAAATTTACACATACAGTAGCATAGTACAAAATCTGTTCTATTTAGAGACAGTCACTAAAAAAGTACACGTTAGCTTTCAGTGCAACATGCAAGATTGATGCCTACCTCAGAGAGTTGCCACCCCAAATCAGGCATTTCACTCAATGGGGCTTTAGCAGGGAGTTGTACAGGTCTCTGTAGCACAACATGTTACCAGCTGTACCACTGGTACTATTATAGGAAGTCATTAGATATTAAAACTTTGGACGGGCTTGAGTCAGATCTTCCAAGTCAGATTTCTAGAAATCAGTCGCTCTGGATCTGAACTGGAGCTGGGCTACTGTTGGGTTGTCTAACCTAAAATGTGGCCTGGTTCTGAATCATATCTGGACCACCTGTAAGGTGGACGGACCCAGATCATTTGGGGGAAATCCCTGGACGTCCAAGCCAAGGTCAGAACTCTGTCACAGTCTTGTCACTCACCTCTAATTAATCCTTTTCCTATATAAATTCTCTTGTGAGAAAGAAATTAGAATAGTTTGTTACAGCTTGTCAGACTATTGCTCACTAATGCTGCAGTGTCAGAAGCTTTGCATATTTTTGGCTCCCCATGAATCCACTGTGAAACTTCTTAATGAGACCAGGATAACAGTTTAATTACTCTGTCTGCCTTTCCTTTTTTCCTATTTCCTCTGAAGGCCTTGATCAGTTAAACTTGTCAGCTGGGGCATTAGATATGACAAGTTTATCTCACCCTCCAAAATTGCTCATCCTTACAGACTGAAGAAAGCAACACCTGAAAGGAATCCAGTTGGTGTCAATTTAATACCATCACTGAAAGAGTCTGCTAAACACAATGATGCCATGCCAACTCTGACTGATAACATTGACAGGTTCTATTCTTTGATATAGCCTAGGATTTCATCTGAGTATCTGATCCACAGCATGTCCACCTGTGTGGAATCGCCATGTATTGTAGATTGAGTGCAGAAGCACTTTCACACTGAATTCACATAAATCACCACTAGGCTGCAGCTAACCGCACAACACACATGTTCATATATACACACCGTGCAGAAGTGATGTGCCAGCATGCATGTACAGAAGTGCTGACTGCAAGCATGGCTAGTCAAGCTGGCACATGTATACAATAATGCTGAGCATTATACTGATTTCTACACAGTACAAACAGAGGTCTAGGATATATGGCACCTAAAGGGGCAGTGGTACAGTATTTCCTCTTGCCAACATTAATGCACACAAATGAATACACAACTACCAAACCTGCCATGCATATAGTCCAAAAAACAGAATCAGACAGTTTGTTCTTTCTAGGGTGTTATAACATCCAAAAAAGGACAACATCCTTAAATGCCACCACATAAGACCGCCCATGCATGACACACTGTTGCACAGAGAGGGTGATAGTACAGCTGGTGATCACACAGCCACACAAACTCCCACACAATGGATAACATAACCACAAAGTTGTGTCATATAAAACATATTGTTTTTATGTACTGCAGTGTGTGCTATTCCAACTAAGGTGTGGCATCTGACAGGGGCACTAAATACACAATAGTGTCAACAGGTCAGGTGCAAGTTAGAACACAGGGAGAAGAGTCCAAGTGAACGTGAGACAAGTGGGCCAGAGCCATCTTCGGTTTGGCTTCCAGTTGGGCCTGAAAACTTGGTTCGGCATCACTGATTATCTGAAGCCAGTTTGGCTCACAGTGAAGTAATTTGCATTGGGTAAAACAGACTCCAAAATAGGAAAAACCTTAAGGTCAGCAATGAATATGAATTACCATATCCTAGTTTGGTAGGTGCTGCTGGAATACATCTGCTGGGGATTACTTTTTGTGTTAGTGTGACAGTTTGCAAAACCCTCTAAGACTGCTACAGCCTAGCGTGAGCTGTAGTAATAGTTATTATTCATTGCTAAGCACAAGGAATATACCCCCGTAGTCCCTGATTCTCTGCTTTCCCTCATGCCAATTTACTATATTCTCCCTAGTAGTGCCCTTGATTTTACTATATATTTTTGGAAACATAAAAAATTACATCAGAAAAAGACCCTTGGTCCATCCAGTCTGCCTGAGTTCCATCATTAGCCCTGGTACGTACTGTCCTTCCAGAGTCCTAGTCTTCCCTAAGCTCCCCCCATTCTCCTCCCAGTTTCTGCCACTCTGAGCAAGCACTGCACCCTTTATTCTGTCACAACTGTGTCTGAAACCATCAATGGTTTTGGCACTTACCACTTCAGCTGATAGACTGTTCCATGGCTCCACCATACTTCTTCATGTCCCTCATAAACCTCCCTTCTGTTAGTTTTCACTCATGTCCACATGACCGTGAGCTAGTATTCAAGCTCAGTAGTACCCCGCACTTCATTTTGTTTATTCCTTTTAAGAACTTGAAGACCTATATCATATCTCCCTTCTCCCTTCTGGTCTTCAGAGAGTACACTTTCAGTGCCTTGAGGTGCTCCTCATAGGATCTGCCCTGTTGGCTCTGCTAAATTTTCATTACACTGTGCTGCACCATCTCCAGCCTATCCCTATCTTTCCTAAGGTGAGGACTCCAGAACTGAGTGCAACACTCCAGGTGTGGCCTCGCTAAGGATCTGCATAGAGGAAGTATTACATCTTCTCTTCTGCTATCAATACCCCTGACTATACAACCCAGCATCCTACTCACTTTGCTATATTTGTTATTGCATTGACTCGATTATTGTAGGGAGTCACTGAGGGTAATTCCAAGGTCCTGTTCCTTAGCTGTAGTGCTAAGTCACACCTCACACATCCAGTACTTTGTTCTCCGATTCTTGTTCCCTAGGTGCATTACCTCGCACTTCTTGGTAATGAATTTCAACATCCAAACCTTAGACTAGCCCTCTAGCTTTTGTAAGTCACTCTACCTTTCTGATTTCCTTATTGCGATGTACCCTCCCACGGAGCATAGCGTCATTGGCAAAGAGACACAACCTGCCCAAGATTCCTTATCCAGTGTCACTGATGAACAACTGATCAAAATGGACCAGACATGACAGATCCTTGTGGTAACCTGCTCATGGCCTCCCTCTATTTTGATTTGACCCCATTAACCCCAATTGTCCAAAACCCTCTGCTGCATCACCTTTAGCCAGTTACCTATCCAGTTTACTATGACATTAGCCACACCAAGATCCTCCATCTTCTTCAACAAGAGTCTGTGAGGCACCAAGTCAAAAACCTTGCTGAAGCTGAAGTAGAACAAATCCAAAGCACAGCACCTATCCAATTCTCTTGTAACCCAGTCAAAGAAATCTACCAGGTACTGTTTACTATGCTGGAGCCTGTTTCTCTCCAAGTTGTCCAGGAGGTCCTCTTTAACCAGTGGCTCCATCAGCTTCCCTACAGCAGAGGTAATACTGTCAGAACTGTAATTCCCTGCTTGTTTTTTTGTCCCTCCACCTTATGGAGAAGAACCATGTCCACCACTGTGCAGTTCTTTGGAATCACCCCTGCCCACAGAGAGCTGTTGAATTGACCTACCAGAGTGTGGCCAGTTCAACTGGCAGTTCTTGGAGTAACCTCAGATGCAATCCATCTGGTTCCAGGGCCTTATCTATCTTTAGGGCTGCCAGCCCTTTCAGTACCCCCTCACTTGTAATGCTGACTGCCTCACTTCCTGGATCCCCTTAGCGACTGCCTTGATGTCACTGACTGGCAAGGGCCTACCATCCTCCATAGTGAAAACTTAGCAAATGTAATCATTCAGGAAGGTGTCATATTGCCCATCTTCTTATATCACCCTACACCCCCTCAGCTAGCCTTACATTTCCCCATCCTTTTTTCCTGCTCTCCTTAATATATATCAGAACTGTTTTTCTTTGCTCTTGAACCCCTCTGCACTACATAGCTCTGTGTCTACTTTTGCTTCCCTAACCATCTTCTTCGCATCCCTATTTTTCAGTAACTATTCTCTCCATTCTTCCTCCTCTTGCTTTTCTTTATACTTGTAGAAGGGTTGTTTCTTGGCAATCACTGCTTCCTTGAACCCTGCTGGGAACCATAATGGTCTCCTGAACCTGTTTTCTTTGGTTGCCATTTTCATGCAGAAGTTAGATACCCGAAGAGTAGCTCACTTAATTGCCTCCATCTCTTCCCCACCTATTTTGTCCACCTCTACTAACTTTTTCTTCACCATCTCCCTCAGCCTATTGAAGTCCACCTTTCTCAAGTCAAGGACAACAGCTTTCGTTGGACCTTTCTGTACCCAAGGGCCAGTTCAAACCAAATGGAGTTATGGTAGCTGTTCCCAAGTGGCTCCCCTAGTCTCACAGTTCCTACCACCTCTGAGCTGGTGAGCACCACATCTACAACTGCAGTCAGCCTGGTGAGTTCCTTAACTAGCTGTACCAGTAGACAAACCTGGAAGGCATCCAGTAAGACCTGACTTCTGGTGCTCCTGGCCACTGGAACATCCCAATCAATGTCTGGCAGGTTCAGATCACCCACAACCACTACTCCCCCCTTTTCCATGCCTCTTTTAAGTTCTTTCCTGAGCTCTCTGTCCCCCTCTTCCCCTTCCCCAGAGGACTATAGATCACACCTAAGTGCCGTTTTTGCCTGACACTGCTGACAGCTGCACCCCCAGCAACTCTGTCTCCCCCTTTCTATCCCTGATGCCTCCATCTTCCATCACCTTAATGTTATCCTTGACAATAAATGAGTACTCCTCCCCCTCTATCTGTTCCTGTATCCATCCTGAGCAATGAGTATCCAGAGACCATCAATTTCCAGTCATTATTTTCCAAAGATCATGTTTCTGTGATGGTCACAATGTCCACCTCATTGTCTGTCATCAGCACCTGGAGTTTGCTGATGTTCTTACCTAGACTCCCGGCATTACCCTTTCTTCCTCATGTTTTTCCTAGTGATTTGCACTTTGCATTCCCCCTCGCTAGTGTCCTCTCATTTAATTCAGTTTGGGCAAAAGAAACAGAATTTGATGGCAGATATGGATAACTTGGCCCATTCAGTCTGCCCATTTCTTCTTACTTGCACTATTACTGTAGACCATAAGTGATCAACAGCTCTTTCTCACTCCCCCTTCCTTTCCACTTTGATTCCCTTGTGCTTATCCCATGCATTCTTGAATCCTACCACTGTTTTCACCCCCACCACCTCCACTAGAAGGCAGTCCCAGGAATCCACCAGTCTTTCTGTGAAGAAGTACTTCATCACATCTCTCCTGAATCTACCCCTCTCCAGCGTCATAGCATATATCCTTGTTCTTGAGCACATTTTCTTCTTCACTGCTCTCCTTGTAGCTGTTGTGATGCTACTAGCACTCAGATGTGGAGGTGTACTAGCTAGGATCCCTTTACTTTCACCTGCCACCATGCTTCCCCTTGACCCAACCTCCCCACTGTCAGTTTAAACATCTGATATATACGACAAACTTCTGCCCCAGTGCCTCTCTCGTCAGATGAAGTCTGTCATCCTTGAAGAGTTTCCTGTCCCAGAAGAACCAATCCACCACAAAATGGTATCTCTTTTCCTTATACCATCCCGTAAGCCACCTATTAAACTCCTCATTATCGCACTCCTTATCGTATTCTTCTTCCCCTGCCTGCCCCATACAGGGAAGAGTTCTGAAAAGACCAGGGATGTTGAGTGTGCCACCAATATGTTCCTCAGTCTATGGAAGTTTGGAGTCATCATTTCCACTGACTGGTTCACCAGATCACTGGTACCCAAGTATACCAGCACACCCAGCTCCCACTGGTCCCTCTTTGCTATCCTTCCTATCCTGTCTAAATCCAAGATGGGTGATGTATCAGGAAGGCACCGAACCATCACCCTCCTGTCCAGCTTCCCCTCCATCATCCTCTCTACCCCCTAATCATGAAGTCCAGGCCCTGCCTTAAATGGGTGCACATCTCCTCTCACTGGCGGCTTGGTCTGCAGTTGCTGCCCAACGATCCACTCCCTGAACTGAAAGGTACAGGTGCTTCTTGAGTGCCACTTCTACTGCTTGAATTCTGGCTCCTTTTTTTATTTTTCAACACAGTCTCCACTGGATCCTCAGCTAAACCTGTACAGCAGCAGTTTTATCAGTCTGTTTTGTCAGTGTTATTGTGTTATTGTACTGCAACTGATTTCAATTTCATACAGCTTTTAAGCCTGCAGTTTAAAAAAAAAATTAAAAAAATTTAAATCACTGTTTTATTTTTGGCTGCAGTCTAGTACTGCTCTGTTTTCTAGTCCAACTCAGACCTCTACTTGCTCCACTCCTGCTTTCTACTGCTGCCTTGCTCTTGTCTTTATTGTTCTGTTTCTGGTTTACGCGATCTACTCCTTCTTCGGATTCACTCTTTACTCCATTTCAGCTTTTGGTTTTCCTTTCTCTTTTCTTTATTACACTGGGTGGACTTTCCTAAGCCCCTGTTGATCCTGCTTATCAACATGCTTCTGTCCCTATTGTGTCCTAGCCTGCACTCCTCCCCGCTTTCTCTTCACAACTCTCCACCCAATTTGTCTCAGCTTAAATCAATCTAACTCTGCCTTTCCTCCCCCCCTCCAGGCTCCCTCGGTGAATGGGCACCAAACTCCTCTCATCGGTGGTTTGTTCTGTTGCTGCTGCCAGCCCATCTACTCACTGAATTTAAAGGCTCCTGCCCTGAATGGGTGCACATATCCTCTCATTGATGGCTTGTTCTGCAGCCAGTGTCTGCCCATCCACTCCCTGAACTGAAAGGTACAGGTACTTCTAGAGTGCCACTTCTACTGCTTGAATTCTGATGCCTTTTTTTTCAACACAGTCTCCACTGGATCCTCAGCTAAACCTCCACACCAGCAGCAGCAGCAGCTTACCAGTCTGTTTTGTCAGTGTTAGTGTGTTATTGTACTGCTACAGATTTCAATTTCATACAGCTTTTAAGCCTGCATTTATAAAAATTTTTAATTTGTAAAATCACTGATTTATTTCTGGCTGCATTTTGCTACTACTGCTCTGTTTTCTAGTCCAACTTGGACCTCTACTTGCTCCACTCCTGCTTTCTACTGCTGTCTTGCTCGTCTCTATTGTTCGGATTCAGGTTTACCCAATCTACTCCTGCTTCATATTCACTCTTTACTCTGCTCCAGCTTTTGGTTCTCCTTTCTCTTTTTCTCTGCGAGGTGTACACTGGGTGGACTTTGTTAAGGCCCTGGTGATTCTGTATCTCAACACGCTTCTGTCCCTATTGTGTCCTAGCCAGCACTCCTAGAAACATCGGAACATAGAATGTGACGGCAGATAAGGACCACTTGGCCCACCTAGTCTGCCCATTTTCCTACCTAACAGATAAGCTGCAGATCCTAGTTAACCAACAGCTTACTTCCTCCTACCCCCACTAGGACTGCCTTATGTCTGTCCCATGCATTCTTGAATTCCCCCACTGTTCTTGACTCAGGCCTCCTCCAGGGAGGCTGTTCCATGCATCCACAACCCTCTCCGTGAAAAAATACTTCCTCCATTACCTCTGGAGCCGTCCCCTCTATCTTCAAGTGTGCCCTTGTTTGCTTGCACATCTCTTTTTTGAAAGATGCACCTCTTTGGTCTTTGTTGATTCCTTGCGAGTGCTTGAAGTTTCTATCATGTCCCTCTCTCCTTCTTTCCTCAAGGGTATACATATTAAGCTCCTTTAGTCTTTCTTCATATGTCTTCTGGTGCGACCCTGCACCATTTTGTTGCCCTTCTCTGGACAGCCTCAGTCTGTCTATGTCTTTCTCGGAGATGGGGTCTCCAGAGCTGCACATGATGCTCAGATGGGGTCTTACACAACTGTCTGACAGAGGGATAACAACTTCTTGTTTTCTACTAATGATGCACTCTTCCTATGCATCCCAATATCTAGCCTTCCTTACTTCTCCATTGCTTGCTTACCTTTGGGTCATCTGATATAATTGCCCCAGGTCCCTTTCCATTTTACTGTTGTCAGTATCTCACCCCATTGTGTACTCTTCTCCGGTTTTTATTTACCATGTGCATTACCTTGCACTTCTTTGCATTGAATCTGAGCTGCCATACATTTGACCATTCCTCCAACCTTGCCAAGTCCCATCTCATCCTTTCCACTCCATCTTGTGTATCAACCCTGTTGCAGATCTTTGTGTCATCTGCAAAGAGACATACTTTTCCTTCCAGTTCCTCTGCAATATCACTTATAAAGACATTAAAAAGGACCGGTCCCAGTACTGAACCCTGCGGTACCCCGCTAGTAACCCTCCTTTTTTCACTGTGCACTCCATTTACTACTACCCTTTGCTTCCTGTTGTCTAGCCAATTTTTTATCCAGGCTACCACCTTGGGGCCCACTCCAAGTCTGGCTAACTTGTGTATTAATCTTTTGTGTGGGACTGTATCAAATGCCTTTCTAAAATCTAGGTAGGCCATGTCCACAGCCCCTCCCTGGTCTACTACTTTGGTCACCCAGTCAAAAATCTATTAGATTCATCTGACACGACCTTCCCATTGTGAATCCATGCTGCCATGGGTCCTGTGCCCCACTGGCCTCTAGGTACTCAACAATTCTTTCCTTCAGAAGTGATTCCATCATTTTCCCTACCACTGAGGTCAAACTAACTGGTCTGTAGTTTCCTGCCTCTGTCCTGCTCCCACTTTTGTGAAGAGGAATCACATCTGCCCTCCTCCAGTCCTCAGGTACCACCCCATCCTCCCATGATTTGTTAGAGTAGTCAGTGGTGTCACTAGTTTCTACCCTTAGTTCTTTTAGAATTCTTGGGGTGAATCCTTGGTCCCATTGCTTTGTCCACCTTTCAATTTTATTAGTTCTTTCAAGACCCTTTCTTCTGTAAATGGACTGGTATCGACCCCCATCTTCAGAGGTTTCTCTTGTTTGGTTTAGGTACCTCCCCTCCTCTTCCTTTGTGAATACTGAGCAGAAATATTCGTTCAGTATCCCTGCTTTTCACTGTCCCCTCTCCCACATTCCTCCCTTTATTAAGCCTTAGTATCCCTCCTTTGGTCTTTCTTCACTCCTAATAAACCAATAAAGGTCTTATACCTCTTCTTAACAGAATTGGCTATCCTTTCCTCAGTTTGGGCCTTTGCTATTCTGACTGCCTTCCCAGCCTCTTTTCTGCTTTAACTGATAAAGTTCTCTGTCCTGCTCCTTCTGTGTTTCCTTATATTTCCTGAATGCTATCCTTTTCTCCTTAACCTTCCCTGCCACCTCTTTTGAGAACCATAGTGGTTTTTTCCTTCATTGTGTTTTATTGATTTGCTTTACACAAAGGCTTGTTGCCTCTATGGTGGCTGTTTTGATTACTCCCCATTGTTCCTCCAGCCCTCCTTCTTGCCTGTTTGCTAGTGCTTTTCTAAGGCACTCTCTCATTTTCCCAAAGTCAGCCCACTTAAAGTCCAATACTCTTGCTTTTGTATGGCTGTGTTTATCGTGAACCGCACTGTTTGGTGGTCGCTTGTTCCCAATAGGCTACCCACCTCTAAATCTGAGATTCTTTCTCCGTCCCCATTTGAGAGTACCAGGTCTAAGATTGCTCCTTCCTGAGTGGGTTCCAATACTAGCTGTCTGAGGCATGCCCCCTGTAGGGCATCAAGAATGACCCTGCTCTTGGATGTGGCTGCAGCAAAGGTGCTCCAGTTAACATCTGGCATATTCAGGTCCCCCATCAACAATATCTCCCCTTTTTCTGCCATTCTAAGGAAGCCTTCTATCATTTCATTGTCCATTCTCCCCTGAGATGGGGGTCTGTATACAACCCCGTGCAGACTGTGGTGCCATTTCCTGTCTCCAGGGTGACCCAGAGTGCCTCATCTGCTCCCTGTTTACTCTTTAGTTCTGTTGCTTTGATCCCTTCCTTTACATAGAGAGCTACTCCTCCTCCTCTTTTACCCCTCCCTGTCCCTCCTGTAGGTTGTGTATCCTGGTATGTTGACATCCCAGTCATGGTTCTCTGTGTACCATGTTTCTGTGACTGACACAATATCCAGGCAACCCTCTTCCATCAAGGCCACTAGTTCAGGGAGATTGTTACACAGACTACGGGCATTGATACTCATCACCCTCCACTTTTTGATAGCCTTACCCCTTTTAGCCCCATTCCTGTCCTCACTGAATTTGACTTTTTTTGCATTTACCTCTGTCCTGCTCCCTAATAACTTCTCTACCTTGGTGTTTACCTCACTAATTACCATGTTTTGTGGGGGGAGGCTGGGATTTCCCTGCTCCTTTTCAGTGTCTCCCCTTGGCTGGTTTAAATGCTTGACAATGAGCATTTAAACCTCTCACCTAGGATCCTGGTCCCCCAGACAGATGCAGACCATCGCACCAGTATAGGTCTACATCCCTCCAGGTATGTCCCAGTCCCCAATGAAGCCAAACCTGGGCTCCACCAGTTTTTCAACCACTCATTTGAAATCCCTGTTGAGGGTGCTTCTAGCATCACCCTTGCCATAGACAGGCAACACCTCAGAGAGGTTACTGTAGCTGCACTACTTGTCTAAGGTCCCTCCCCAACTCTCTACAAACTCCTCTTGCACTGCTCTGATCCCATTCCTAGCTAGGTCATTTGTCCCTAGGTGGACAATGACATCAGTTCCCTCCTCATGCAGCTCCTCCTACGATCCTGAGGATTTGCTTCCTGTCCCTCCAAGCCGTGGCGCCAAGAGGTACCTCCCTCTCCCTTCCTACCCCTATTTCTACCCCCCTAATGACTGAGTCCCCCACCAGGAGTTGTTTCCTTCCACTGTGGGGTCCCATGCCACCCTCCTGTGGGTCTCCTTTGTGAAGGTTCCCAGCATCCTCCTTGGTCTCCACTACAAATGCCTCCATAGAGGAACCACTATCCACCAGAAGAGTGAATGAACTGTGGAGAGGTACAGCTGGAGGGATGCAACTCTGTTCCACCACCCTGTCCCTCCCTGAGCCCACTTTGGTCCAGCCTCTCCTCTTTCTTGGCAACCTCTGAGGTAGAGGCATTGGCCCTGGTGGTCCCTGGGTGGGGGAGGAGGTTTCATGAATCCTAGCCAGGTCAGCTTGGAGATGGGCAACCTCTTCTTTCAGACCAGAGAGGTGCCTACAAATAGGGCAGCATCGCAGCCTCCAGAATGTCTCCCGGAACACTGCCGCCCCACCGCCATTGCACTGCACCACTCCTATCATGTCTTATTTTGTGTCCCCTCTCCTGTTTCTCTGTATGCTTACTCTTTTCTCTCCTTAGAACTCTCACCCTTCCTGTTCTGGGACAGCAACTTCCTATCTTCTTTAGTAGCCTCCTTCTTCCTTGCTCAATGTCAGACCACCAGCAGCTAGGGGTGGACAGTGAGCTACTTTTTTTCCTTTAGGGTTGACAAAACTAATGTTTCTCTATGATCCTTCCTTTCCTACTGCCAAACAGGAAGTTCCTGTTGACAGTCAGCTCCAGTGGCTATAAAAGTAGAACTGGCTTAGGGTGGGATGGAGGGCAATTAGTAAGAAAAAAAGGCTAGCAACAGAAAGCTGTAATTTGACTCACCTGCTTTTATAGTGTCTAAGCCACACCCCCAATTAAGCTTTCTTTCCTCCTACTGGTTTAGCAAAGTCAGCTGATACAATACCCTTCCCAGTACAGAACACACACTGACTTTCTTTCTTTTCTTTTTTTTACCCTAAATAAGACCCCTTCTACTTCTAATAAAGTATCTGTCTACTTAATCTCAACAGACACTGACTCCTGCTGAGATATAAGTTTTAAATTAATAAGAAAATGTAGCTTTTTTAGTTAGCTGCTTTCTGCTCTACAAGCAAGGCTAGCAACAGGAAGTTGTAATTTGACTCACCTGCTTTTATAGTGTCTAAGCCACACCCCCAATTAAGCTCTCTTTCCTCCTACTGGTTTAGCAAAGTCAGCTGATACAATACCCTTCCCAGCACAGAACACACACTGACTTTCTTTCTTTTTTTTTACCCTAAATAAGACCCCTTCTACTTCTAATAAAGTATCTGTCTACTTAATCTCAACAGACACTGACTCCTGCTGAGATATATGTTTTAAATTAATAAGAAAATGTAGCTTTGTTAGTTAGCTGCTTTCTGCTCCTCCCCCCTTTCTCTTCATAACCCACCACCCGATTTGGCTCAGCTTAAATCAATCTAACTGTCCCTTTTCTCCCCCCTTCTGACCCCTCCCCTGAATGGTCGCACATCTCCTCTCATTGGTGGCTTGTTCTGTAGCTGCTGCCCACTCATCCACTCCCTGAACTGAAAGGTATGGGTGCTTCTCAAGTGCTGCTTCTATTGCCTGAATTCTGGTGTCTTTTATTTTCTACACAGTCTCCACTGGATACTCATCTGAACCTCTCCACAGCAGCTCAGCAGTCTGTTTTGTCAGTGTTACTGTGTTCCTACTGGTGTGTCTATTTCTTTATTAGCACCCTATACCTCACATCCACTAGAGGGCCTCTGCTTATCCCTTTGCTGAGTTAGTTCCTGATGGATCCTTCTTTTCTTTTTTTTTTAGCAATTAATCCTTCGATATTACTCGGTGCCAACCATATCCTCTCTCCTCTAGGCTCTCTTCCCCAACCTCTATCCTTAACTTACCCTCCCAAAACCTCATCATACCCTTTTTTAGTTACTTCACCATGTGGATTTTAATAAGCTTATATACCCCGTCTCCTCAAAATACCCCTTTCAATCCTGCCTTATCATGCTAAGAGTCATATACCCTAGCAAGGGCCCATCCACTCAATTTAATCTCTCTGGTGAACTCTTAGACAAGGTTCAACCATCCCAGTGCTGCTGCTCTCACCCCCTCCATAAGTTAGACAAGCTTCTATTTTTGCAGTACCACTTTTCTTATGGCACTGCTTCCCAAGGGTATTTTGAGTTTTCTCAGCATATTATACCCTTAATACACATTGTCAAGCCTCTAAGCATACCTGTTCATATAGCCTTCCATGCACAGTCGCCCTTTCACCATCTCTTCACTCCCTCTTCTTCAACACCTAGGAATGACCTTCCTAAACGAGGCCAGCTACTGCTTATTAAATCATTGATAAACAGTCTTAACAAGCTTCTCTTATTATTATTACTCTACTTTGGAAACATAGAATTAAATCCTGAACCTCCATCACCCATTGTTGCTCCCGCTGAAGTAGCCCAGCTAAAAGGTATTCATTTCCTCCACATTAATGTCTGTAGTTTACTGAAAAAGATGGATATGATTCAGGCCTGGGTCCTCCATACCTCTCCCGTCATGCTCTTGATAATGGAATCCTGGCTGCGTGCAAGCACCACAGACCACAGCATCAATATCCCTTCCTATAATGAGTTTAGGACAGACAGGCCCCCGGGGGGGTGCAATTTATGTCTTGGACAATTTCACTGTTTCAGTCTTGGACTCTACTTTCACACCCAAAGAATCTGAAAGCCTTACCCAGAAAATTTCCATATCCCCTGATGACACTATTACAGAATGCATAATTTTGGGGGACCTTAATTTAGACTGGAATTCCCATTGTTCCAAACCATTAAAAGACTTACGTGACTCCTACAGTCTTACTCAACTTGACTGTGAGGCCACCCATCCTAATACCAAAAACTCTGCTCATAGCTCTCTCTTAGATTTGATCCTTACTAATAAACCCCATAAAACTGCTTACACAGGGGTGTTTCACAATGACATCCGTGACCATAGGGCCATTGCCTGTGGAAGGCTTTTACCTAAACATGTCTCATCTTCCACCTTCTCATACAAAAGGAGTCTCCACAATTTCAATCCTACTAACTTACTGGTGGATCTAAACTCAATTAGATGGCAAGACTTCTATCTAGCTCCTACTGTCTCTGAGGCTTGCACCCTATTTCAGACTCTTGTCTTGGAAGTGATCAATAAGCACGCCTCACTCATTAAAATTAGAACAAGGAAAAGATCCTGCCCCTGGTTCGCCAGTGCATTGAAAGCTGCCCTTACCACCAGAGACTGCCTCTGGAAAAGAGTTCAGAAGACTAAACTTGAATCTGATTGGGCAGCCTTCAGAGCTGCAAGAAACCACTGTACAAAGCTCATAAGAGGCAACAAAGTGAAATACTTCTTAACAGCTTTAGAATCTTTACAAAATAATGCAGCCAAATTCTAGCAAATCTGGCGATAATATGAAGGGTATGCCTTCATTATCCCTTCCAGCCAAAATAACCATAGGGAGTGCTGCCTACACCAATAAGCATGAGAAACTTGAACAACTAAACAACCACTTTGCTACTGCTGGTCTTGCTTTTGATACCTCCCCTGCCAGGAAGCTACTCCCTCAGACTAGTATTAGTGACCTTCTGTCCCCTTCCCCTAAGACCCTCAACCTTCCTACCAAATTCAGCTTTTACCCAGTTACTCTCAAACAGGTCGAAGATCTCATAATTTCTCAGGCCAATAAAAAAAGCGCCAGAGCTGATCACCTCAAGTCCTTCTTTCTAAAGCTAGGGTACCACCTTCTTTCTCCTCCCATTACCCACCTCTTTAATTTGTTCCTGTCTCAAGAGGCCTTTCTTTCTGCTTAGAAAATAGCACATGTTATCCCACTTTTTAAATCTGGTGATCCAAGTGATCATAATAACTATCGGCCTATTTCCCTGTTGCCTATTCTTTAAAAATCACTCGAAAAGTTAATCAGTTCCCAGGGTCAGTTCCCAACTATGAGACTACCTGGTAACCTTAAATTCACTGAACCCTTTACAATCTGGATTCATTTCCAAACATAGCTCAGTATCCACCCAGGCCAAGGTTACTAACAACTGGCAAGTCACCCTCGATGGCAAAAACTGTCTGCTATTTCTTTTTGGACCTACTGTAAGTAAGACCTTTGATACGGTCCACCATGGTCTGCTACTAACTTTGCTACACAACCTTGGTTTAGATGGCACTGCTATGAACTGGTTCTCTAGCTACCTAACAGGTAGACAACAGCAAATTAAAGCCAGTGGTGATCTCTCACCCATCAAAGCCCTTCAAAGAGGAGTCCCCCAGGGATCTATCCCGGAGTCCCTTCTATTTGCTATATATATATATATATATATATATATACACACACACATATATATATATATATATATATATATATATATATACTGTATATCTATATATCAATAGTATTGACTGCACTATCAGGTCTGCAAGTGTCCACCTCTTTGCAGGAGACACGGTACTATACATCACTAGGCCCTCCCCAGATCTTGCTTGTCTTGAGCTTCAGTGGGAATTTGGCAATTTGCAAAAATCCTGCTCCAATTGAAATTATTGCTCACCGCCAAAAAAATAAAAATCATGCTCCTTGCCCCACTATCTAATGCAGCTACTGCCAACTCCTCTTACACCAAACCTTGGATCATTACTTTTCTTGGGGAAACTCTCAAAACTGTAGACAATTTCAAATACCTATGTTTCTGGCTTGACTGTAACCATTCCTTTAACAGGCATATTGAAGAATTAGCAAATATATTATGACAAAGACTTGGTATCTTCTACCGCATCAAGCATTTGCTTACTACTGAGGCTAAAATAAGATTGGTTCAGGCAGCATTGCTCCCCTTAATCAACTATGCCAACTTCCTTTACATCCATAGCACCAAAACAGCATTATCCAAACTGGACAAGCTATACCAGATGGTGTTAAGATTTATTATCAATGCACCTTTTAACACCAATCACTGCTCACTTTATTTGCAACTAGGGTGGCCCTCCCTCCCTCAGCACTAGAAGGCACTGGAACACTGCACTCTGGGCTTAGAGCACTATCACAGAAAAACTACCCCCCTACATCTCCGCCCTCTTCAAATTTACCCCCTTAGGTATGCACTCAGAAAATACTCATGCATCATGCTCAACATTCCTAGAATAAGATCCAGTTTTGGCTCCTCATCCATAAGTTACGCTATACCTACCCTATGGAACACCCTCCAAGGACACTCAAACTTATGCAAACTAACAGGTTGTTCACCTTCAAGTCGCTGCTTAGGAGTTCACTGGATGATAATTGTAATTGTAATTGTTACTTCTAATATCACTCCTAACTATGGATCACCTTTCTGCCCTGTCCCCTTGCACTTCCATCTTTATTAGATGGGTATACCTACTGGCAACTGCCCACTTCATGCCTCTGTTACCTCAATGAACTCCACAGGGTCAGTCTTTTAGCACTTCTATCTGGGCCGACATGCCTGCTTCCTAGCAGCTACCACCTTAACTGTGACCCCTACCCCACTATTCATGCTCCTCCTTTCCCTCTCTCTTCCCTTTTTTCTTTACCCTCCTTGTCTCCCTTGATCCTTTCTGCTGTTACTGCCTGTTTGACAAGCACTTCCTACTGGCAAACAATGATCCTTCATATATTTCAATTTTATTTACTAATGTTCCTGTTTCATTTTTCCAGTGTTCTAGAATTCTGTGTTAGGTGTTCCATTAATATGATGTATTGTGCTTCATGTGTCATGATCCTCCTGCCTGTAATTTTGTCTTAATTGTTGGTTTATGAGTCTTTCCAGGACCACCTTGTAAATGAGTTTCCTCAATGGTGCTTTCCTGGTTAAATAAAAATTGATTGATTGAAGTCCCAGTCACTAAGACTCTCCTGGTAGACTTGCTGCCCTTGAGTGACATCACATTGTCTGTCCCTTTCCCATTGACTAACTCAGAGTCTTCCTCCAGTGGAGTCAGGTGCTTGAGCCTATTCCAGAGGTGCTAACTGGTTCACCATCTGGATGGTGGCAGACTGGACAACTTCATTCTGGCTACCACAGTCACCCTGCTGCCCACGACTCTCTAACCCCCTCGTACTGGGTTGAGGATGTGGGGGTGGGTTTTGGTTGAGTCGGTAATGTAGCTGAGATGTTTCTACCCCTGCTGCCACCAGCTGAGCATAGAAACATAGAAATTGCCAGCAGATAAGGACCCCTTGGCCCATCTAGTCTGCCCGTAAACCTATGTACTGGATTACTGCTTCCGACTTACCCACAGCTGTACCTCTATGGTTCCCCTATGTCTGTCCCAAGCATGCTTCAAACCATCCACAGTGCTTGCTCCCACCACCTTCTGAGGCAGACCATTCCATGTGTCCACCACCCTCTCTGTGAAGAAGAAGAATTCCTCACATTTCCTCTTAACCTCCCACCTTCCGATTTCATGTTATATCCCCTCGTTTCTGTGCTCCTCCTG